>CM052441.1:122552029-122575545 GCA_028533085.1 Varecia variegata
CACTGCCGCCAGGATCCGGGGATGGCACCGGCCGCCCGCCCTGCTCTGCGCCCTGTTTCCAGCCACCGCGTAGAAATTTAGGTCAAGGACGTCGGGAGCAAACCCACACCCCGGCGCTCCTCGGGCGGCACCCGAGACCCCCCAGGATCAGGGGGCTTCAGGATGGCGGGGACCCTCCCACACAAACACCAGCCACAAGTTTTATTTTCCTTTCGCGCTGGAAGTTCTCTCTGGCTCTCGCTCTACACCGGCACGTCTTGCGCTGCTCCCCGCCCTTCCCCAGCAGAGGTACGAATCCGTGCCCGGGAAAGGTTATTTTGGAACTTTGAGAAACTGATGCGATTCCAGTGGCGAGAAAGTGCAGAAGGAAGGCTTTCCGCGTTAATCATACAGCGTTTTAAAAATATAATAAAATAGGTTTATAGGGGTCAAGGTCAAATAATTGGGGTTCAAAGCAAATGTTTGTGTATAGTGAGAAAAAGTTTTGGAGCGTCTCTGGGATGGCTGGGAAGGGTGGTTATTTCAGGAAACCCCTCTCTAACACGTTTGTTGTATATTTTGTTAATTCTCAGGCTTCGTATGCCACTGGAGTAAAATACATAGCATTGAAATAGCCCCAAAACCCCTCACGATCTGGGGGCGGGGGTGGGGGTAGGTAGCTGGGGTACCAAAAAGCTACAGGCTCACCTTCGCCACCCTAGGAGCACTATGGTGCAGCACAGGTCCCCGCACACAGTAGGTGCTTAATGAATGCTAGTTTCATCCCTCTGCGCACTGAAAACTCCAGAAAGACGGTGTTTGTAGCTTTCCAAAGACATCGCACGCTTCTCCAGCAGATTCCAGGCTAGCCAGATTGAGGCTGGATTCAATTTATGGAGTATTTAAAACAATACGGATACAATTATCCGTATTGTTTTAAATTATTACAATAAACTGAGTTAATATGGCATGAGGGGCAACATAAAGTTGTGGTTCATCAAATACTCGGATTAATGTTAAGCATGAATTGATGACCAATTAACACTTTTCCATTAATTTTCATAGGATTAGGAGACAATGGAATACACTCAACACCAAAACTTTACCAAATCCACTGTGGGTCTTGGAAAAATGAAATATTTGGAAAATCTCCACACCACCCAAAAGCCTTGGGTGACCAGACTCTTAATCTCCCTGTCCCTGAAATTCCGATAATTCCTCCTTGACAGGATTGATGGGGTAGGGGTGAGGAGTTGAAGTGAACCACTGTTGTAAAAGTCCCTTTTTCATTGTAAACCTATATGGGTCGTGTTTATGATCAATCACTACTCAATATGATTTTTAGAAGGTGCTTTACAGGCTTTAAACCACAAACCGGAGCATTTCCCGTCACTCCAGGCTGCTTCCCAAATCATCTGGGGTCTCATGTGTCGATGAGCCAGTTGTTAACAACGATAATTGTTTATCATGATTATTCTCAATAACAAAATGCAGACAACAAGAGCTAGATTGTGTTGTGGATTTTTACAATGGAACCACAGGCCATCCTAGGTAGAAAGGCCTTGCCCGATCCAACCCCCCCTGGTTTTACATCAGGATCTCAGAAGTGCCCAACTCACCAGGCTACACCTCACCCCAGTCTGTCCTTCCCTAAGGGGGGCTGTGCCATCAGTCCAATGCGGTTTGGCTCTGCTGCCTGCATATTTACTCTGTCCTTCACAAGGCAAGAGTGCGGAGCCCTTCTTCCCTGGTGTAGACTTATACAGTACAAGCTGACGCTTACTGAACTGATTTAAAACCCTGAGAGGGGCTAGCGCTACAATTACAAAGTCAGTGGCTGAGAAAGAACTGGATTTCAAGTCCACGTTACTAAGTTGTTTTTACTTATTTATTTTTAATTTATATGCAGTATCATTTATGCTTCTTGGTCTATAATTTTATGAGTTTTTACATATGCAGAGTCATGTAACCACCATAATCAAGATGCAGAACCGTTTCATTGTCCCCAAAAAACTCTCTCGTGCTGCCCCTTCACACTATATTATTTGTAATAGCTTATTATTATTATTGTTATTATTATGCATTTCTTCTCCGGCTCACTCACTCAATGTAGCCCCTACTTCAGGAGAATTCCAGCAGCACAATGTCAGTCCTCATTCCTCTTAAAGTCTCAACAGCCCATGACAATGTTGGACACTCCCTTCGTGAAACTCAATCTTCCAGGATGGGTTTAAATATCACCTACATGCTGATGCCACTCAAATTAAAATCTTCAGCCCTGACCTTCCCAGCAGCTCCAGGCTCTAGTTAATTTCCTATTCAACACCTCCACTTCACTTTCCTAAAGGCACCCCAAACTCAACATGTCCAAAACTACATGCATGCTCTTTTCCCCTAAATCTGAACCTCTTCTAGGGTTCCCTCTGTCAGTGAAGAGACCCCAGCCATCCTAGAGACCCTCTTCCTCGCCCGTCCCATGTGCAATCCCTTATGGGGGTCTGTGGATTTCACTAAAGTATCTCTCAAATCCATCTTTCTTGCTACTACATCCCAGATCTCCCACTTGAGGCCCTGCAACATCCTGCAAAACAGTCTTCCGACATCTACTCTTACAATACTGATATGGCTAGAAATCTTCCCCAGACCTCTCTGCCAGGGTCGAATGCCCCTGGCATGCACTGTTACCCTGCCAGAACATCCTCTGTGTACCTTGCCCTATGTGATCATTTGCTTTATTGACCGTCTCCTCCACCACACCATAAGCTCCCATCCCTTTCTGCTCTCCATGTCCCAGCACAGTGCCTGCTTGTGCACAGTTGACATTCAATAAATAATTATTGAATAAATAAATGAATGAGTGGGTGGACAAATGAACGAATGAAGATCGACGTTTGATTTCATTCTAGGAGTTTTTGTATTCATGTTTGTAAGTCAAATTGGCTGCACTTTTCCGTTTTCGTATTGCCTTTGTCTGGTTATACTAGCCTCATAAAATGAACTGGTAAATGTTCCTTCTTTTTCCATTTTCTGGAACAGTGTGTATAAGATTGGAATTATGTGTTCCTCAAATGTTTGGTAGAACTTGCCGGTAAATGTCTGCGTCTGGGATAGACCATTTCGTGGGTTGATTTTTAACTACTGATTCCATTTCTTTAATGGTTATAGATCTCTTCAGGTTTTCTATTTTCTTCTTGAATCCATTTTTATACACTATATTTTTCAAGGAAATTATCCATACCATCTAGGTTTTCAAATACATTGACAAAATGCTATTCAGAGTTTTCTGTTTATATATTTTAATCTCTGCTGTATCTATCCATAATGTTTATTTTTTTCATTCCAAATAGTATTTTATACATATCTTCTTTGATCTAGATGGGTTGTGCCAGAGATCTTTTTTTAGCTAGTTTTCTCTTTCTACTTTCTATTAGTATTTTCAAAGAATCAGATTTTAGTCTTAACACTGTTTTCTGATTCAGTAATTTTTGTTCTTACATATTATTATATTATATATTATATTCTTGTTTGTACTATATAAGTATATAGTATATGCTTATATACTTATATAGTATATATGGCATACTTATAGCATACTATATATAAGGCGTACTATATATATGGCATAAGTATATATGGCATACTATATATAAGAATACAATATAACATTATGGAATAGCATTAATAATATATATCATATATTATTCCCTTCCTTCTCCTCTCTTCAGGAGAGATGCTATTTTTTTAATTTCTTGAATTGGTGGCTTAAGAAATTAAATTTTAGCCATCTATTTTCTGATTTTTACATTTAAGACTACATATTTCACTCTAGATACCACTCAAACTACATTCCACAAGATACATAGACTTTTTATTATCATCTAGTAAAAAAATGCTTAGGTTTCAGATGTGATTTCTTCTTTGACCAATGAATCCATACAGGTGTATTTTAAAGGTACTTGAAGTTATTTTTTAGTTATTAATGTCGAACTTAACTGAATTAGAGTCAAAGAATATGGTATATGTGAAGCAGATTCTTTGTTATTTATTGAAACTTGCTTTGGTGCATGGTCAATTTTTATAAATATTTCGGGTGGTTTTGAAAAGAATATATATGCCTTCATTGTTAAGTATAGCATTCTATGTGGGTCTATTATTACTAGATCAAGCTTGTTAATTGTGTTAACCTAGATTTTCTATAGCCTTACTACTATTTTCTCTGTTTGAGCTATCACTTTTTATAGAGGTACATTAAAATTTCTATATGACTAGATTTGCCAATTTCTCCTATAAATCTCTCACATTTTAGTCTATATTTTAAAAGTATGTTATCAGGTGCGTCAGAAAGAGCTGTTAAAATCTCCCACTAGAACTGTGCATTTTCTACTTCTTTTACCTTTTGCTTTGTATGTTTTGGACAGAATGTTATTAGGCGCATACAAGCTTAGATTTACTGTCTTCCTAGTGAATTGCTGCTTTCATATTGGCACAGTTGATCTTCATCACTAATGCTTTTTGCTTTAACATCGACTTTGTCTGCGATAACTATGACTGCTCTTTGAGCTAGCCCTTGCCTGGTCTGTCTTTTTTCATCCTTTTACTTTCAACCTTTTCATGGCCTAAAGTTTCACTTGAGTCTCTTGTAAATAGCATAAAGCTGGCTCTTGTTCATTTATTTATTCTGTTAGCTAGTAAGTTTAGTTTATTTACATTTATTGTAATTGCTGATATTTTTAAATGGATCTCAAAGGCACAAAAATATATTAGTCACAATCTCTGATACAACACACTGTCATCATTGAGTATACACATGACCCTATTTTATTTGTTGATACCATGAGCATCTGTAAACCTATTATCCCACCAGAGAATTAAAACAGAAACAATGACTTGCATCTGTCTTATGTGCTCTTCCCCATCTCATTCCACCAATATGAATCTTGTATTTATTATTCTTTCGCTTTTTAAAATGTTTTATCAAACATATCAATGATGAAATAAAATATTGTTTTGTTTTTATTTGTTTTAAAACTTCAAAATTTCTGAGGCTTATTATTTTATTCAATGTGGAATTTCTAGAAATCAACTAGATTGTTATATCTGGTTATAGTCCATTCTGTTCCATAGTTGTATAATATTCCTTTATTTGACCATGCCACAGTTTAGTTTGTCCATTCTCTTTTCAGGAGGCCTTTGGGTTGTTTCTAACTTTTTGCTATTATGAACATTCTCATCTCAGTGTACGTGGGCCAGAATTCTCTTTGGAGTGATTGCTGGTCATAACAGATGTGAATGTAAAACCTTACAAGCTAATGCCAGCTGTTTTCCAAACTGGTATTCCAATTTGTACTCCTACTGGCAGTGTGTAAAGACCCTATTGATCTACTGATTTCTGACGTTCTGGAATTTATATTTTGAGTCTCATTTTGCATCTTTTGTGTACTCTGCTTTTTCTAAGCTTTTCAGTTGTTCCCTTTCTTTTCTTCTGTTGAATTGATCAAGAATTCTTTGTTCCTCTTTCCTCTTTTACTAATTTGGAGGTTGGAAATTCTACTTCTACTCTTTCCGTGATTACTATACAATTTTTAACATGTACAATTGATCTAAAGTAAATCAAACTCCCTAGAAATATTCAATAAGCTAAGAATGATTAAACTTCATTTACACTCTCTCATTTTACTTGTCAATGTTGCTTGTTATTTTAGATTCACCTGGTTTGCATATCCTTCATTTTAATCATTACTGTAATTTCATATGTGTCAATTCATCATTTAGATTTACCCATGTTTACCAATTTCCTTCTAAGTATCAGCCCTTTTCCCTGAAACATACCCTTTAGTAGTTTTCTCAGGAAGGTTATATGAGTGATATAATCTCCACTAGTATAAAAATGTGATAGATATTCATTCTGGAATAATGATTTCCTTGGGTGTAATACTCTAGATTGACTGTTACTTGACTTCAGCACTTTTTTGAATATCCCATGTCTTCTTATTTCTCCATTTATTGTTGAGACATTTGCTATCAGTCTAATTGTCATTCCTTTGTAGGTAATTTGTCTTTTCTCTCTGGTTTGAAGATTTTCTCTTTGTCTTTGGTTTCCTGCATTTTTACTCTACTGTGTTCAAGATGAATTTCTTGTTATTTATCTGGTTCAAGACTCACTGTATTATACATCCGTAATCTTGGGATTCACGTTTTTCATCAAGTCTGGAAAACTTTCAGCCATTCTCTAAATGAAATCTCCCTTTCATTCTCTCCTTCTGGCTCCTGTATTCGACGTATAATGCTTATTCTCCTTCTGTCCAGCATACTCGGAATCTTCCAGACTTTCCTTCACTTTGTCACTCGTTGTCTCTTCCTTGGCAATTTTCTCAGATCCACCTACAGTTCTTTCTTCAGCTCTGTCTAATGTACTGTTTAACTCACCATGGAGCTTTTTATTTCAATAACTATATGTGTCATTTCTAGAAATTCTATTTAGTTCCATTTCAGACCTACCTTTTTATAGTGTTATGTTGTTTTCTCAGGGTTCTTTTATGTCTTTAATAATTTTAAACTTTACTTTATAGTCTTTCTCGTAGTTCTGTTGTTTGAGGTTCTTGGGACCCTTGTGCGTATGCCATCTTGCTTGTGGAGGGTCATACCCATGTACATTGTGTAGTTTGGCATTGGTTCTGTATTTTTATATTAATTCTCAGCTTTGGTGTTTCCGGACCAAGCAGGTAGTATAAATTCTAGCCCCAAACTCCATCAGCAGGCGTGTTGTAATCCCAAATTCTCAGTAAAGCCTTTTTACCCCTACCCTCAACCCATGTCAGGACAGGTGCACTTTCTTGTCTTTCTCTGCCATGGGGGAGATTATTTTTCCAGTGAATGATTTTGCTAATGACTCTGCCTTTTGAGGGTTCCCACTTTATCAGGGTTCTCGTTCCATATCCTGACTTTTAATGGACCTGAAGTATGGTCTCCTTCCTGTTTTAATGCTCAAAGCTCAGGTCCCAAGGGCCAGCAAACCTGCCTAAGACCAGCTCTCCCTCAGCTTCCTTACATACCGTGCTGTTATCTCCTTCTTCTTTCTGACCCTGGGGGCCTTTCCTTACCGTCCCATGAGCTCACTTCCATGCGTGTTTATTGCATTTTGACCAGTATTTATAGGTGGCTTTTAATGGGAGGATTTTCAGGTTATTTAGATTGCCATGTTGCCACAAATGGAAATCACTTCCATTTAATTTTTAATATCTTCCACTTCAAAATTTTAATATCTCCCATTTCAAATGCATTTTTTCCCTTAGAGTACTGCAGCATATAAATGTTGATTTTTCTTCTGAATAATCCTTTATAGGTGAGTTAGCATTGGAATTATCTCAACTGAGGCAAACATAGGTCAATTCGGCTGTACATTATAATCACCCTGGGAACTTTAAAAAATACTGATGCGTGGTTCCACCCACGAAGGTCTAATTTAATTGGACTGGGGGACAGTCTGGGTAGCAGGCTCTTTTAAAGCTCCCCAAGTGATTCTAATGTGCAGCCAAGGTTGAACACGATTAGTTTTAAACATCCTGATGAAAATAAGCAAACAAACCGTAATAATACCTGGACTCCGCCCCAGAATGTCTGGTTTATTTTGCTTAGGGAGGGCCCTAGGCATCATAATTTTTAAAAAGTTCTCCTGATGACTGTAGCAAGAGTTGAGAACCAACCATGTGTTCGGCCACACCCAGTCGGAAGGGAGGAGTTAAGATAATGTTAGAACTGGAAGTATGAGAAATCCTCTAGTCCGGCAGCTCCTACCGTCTGCTTAATGGTTCACTACACTCCCGGGAAGCTTTTTAATGGTATGGATTCCTAGAGATTGTGATCTCATAGATTTAATGCAAAGCCAGTGAGTCTTTAATTCCCCAGAGGACCTTGAAGGCCACCAAGTTTGGAAACCATTCAGCTAGTCCCTCTTATTTTTCAAAGGAGGAAACCATCCCTGAGAGAAGTGGGTTTTTTTTTCTCAAGGTCCCAGAGCTGATTAGGAGAAAAGCTGACTCCTCCCTTCCAGTCTCATGTCCCTTTCATCCATTTCCAAACATAAAGCCTCCTGCCACTTTTAGAAGATCTTGAACAATTTAAAGAGGCAGATTTTGGATTTGTGTGCAATGATTTCAGGGACGTGGAGTGTTCTGTTTTGCTTTGTGTATAGATGGCAGAGCAGAGGAGAAATTTTGGAAAAAGCCTTCTGCCTTTCATTTGGAGTCTTATTAGTAGCTCGTTGACCTTGTGCAGATAAGCCACCATCAGTCTCAACTGCCCCATATGTAAATAAGGCTCATGGTGGTTTTAAAATAGGTTCAGAAATTCTTTAATACTCATCCAAGAGATGGAATCTAACTGCCCTCCCCTTGAGTGTGGGCTGTGCTTAGTAACTGGCTTCGAAGGAGCAGAATGTGGAGGAAGTGATGGTGGGTGGATTCTGAGGCTAGGTCACAAAAAGACATTGTGCTTTCTTTCTTGGATCACTTGCTCTGGGGGAAGCCAACCACCATGTCATGAGGATGCTCAAGCAGCCCTGTGGAGAGGCCCACATGAAGAAAAATTTAAGTTTACCATGAACATTGTGAACTAACTTGCAGGGATTGCGAGTTAGACACCTTACAATTAGATCAGCCAGCCCCAGTCGAGTCTTCAGATGATTGTTAATCTGCTCTGGCCAATGTCTTGACTACAACTTCATGAAAGACTTTGAGCCAGGACCTCACAACTAAGCCATTCCTGATTCATGTTAAAATAAAAAAATATGTGTTATTTGAAGCTACTGAGTTCTGGAGTAATTTGTTACACAGCAAAGATAACTAATACAGAGATACTTCAAAATGCACTAAAATATGGCGGCTTAGTTTGTAAGTTTGCAACAGGACTCATATGCTAACATTTATAGAATACTTTAGATTCTGACCAAATGAACTACATATTAAAGTCGTGATCATGTATTATTAATGTTATCAGTTTGCAACACATTTCATGTTCAATTAACTGAAATGCTTTTTCTGCAGCATGGCTTTGCTCATCTTCTTATCCCCACTGTACACTTATAAAAGGTCGCTGTCAAGATAGAAAAGTATATATATATGATTTAAATGTCTTGACTCAGTTACTAACAACCATGAGCATGTTTCCAAATAGGAAAAGCAAGATTAATTTCAACTTGCTCTTTTTCACACAATGCTCTTTGTTTACTTTTGGGTATTGCATTTCACTGCCACGCCAGGCGCCTCTCTTATTAAAGAGGCTGTTCACTTATCAGTCTCCCCTGGTCTCATAAGCCTTACTTTTAAAAACAGCCAAGGCAGACTCTGCACCAAAAAGGCAAACCATATTTTTACTAGAAAATATTTAGTGAAATGAGTTTTTATTCATGAAAATTTCACCAACTGTAAATTCCATGTCTAAAAGTAATGGGCCCTTTGTATCTTTCTTAAATAAATAAATAGCTTCTTTCGTCTAGAATCATGACTTCTGAGCATGCTCTTAAATTCAGAGCTAGTTTATTTTCCTCCCAAAAACATAGAAAATAAGCATTTGTGTAGATATCTTAAATTGGTCCTTCTTCTGGATCTGTATAATAGTGGGAAAGCCAAGATGGTATCATTCTACCCGTCATAACTGAATGTATAAAATAACTGGAAAATGTCAAAACACACAAAAAAGGTGGGAGGGTATGAGGCTGAGAGGAAGTGAGATATTTTTCTAATGGCCTTTACTGGTCTAACATACAAATATCTGTATGTGTAATTGATTTGCTCCAAACATCATTTGATATATTTAGAGACATAAAGGTTTATTTTCTTTAAATTATAGAGAAATTTGTTTTCTTTATTTTTTTCCCCAGATTGGGGAGGAACATGCATAAAGCTCCCTAATGGGGGGAGGGACCTAAAACATGTGTTTGGCCAAAATTTTTTTCTATATTCCCTTTCTTTTTTCACATTGGACACAGCTAGAAATCTAGCGCTGCCATTGAAGAGTTTTACTCCCTTCCATCCCCCTCTGCTTCCTTGTCTCCAACTCAAGACTATCACACCCAACCAGGGCACACAGTGCCTACAAATCTAGCTGAATAAGAAAGAGCTAGACTTGTAATTAATCAATACCATTTGTTCAGTGACCATTGCAGAGGCGTTGGAAAAGGTAGCTTGGGGTTGGGAGTGAGGCTGGCTCCAGCACCTCCAAGTGGCAGCGTGCTGCAGGGGACACCCTGTGTCAGTCTGGTGAGCCCCCCTCCCTGACCAGGGCTCTCTCGGGGCCTCAGTGTGGGCATGGTGGGCACAGAGACAAGCCTCAGGAATTAAACAGGAAGTTACCATTCTCATTAAAAATGCTCTAGGGCTGCTCGCCCATGTACCCTAAAGCTGTTTAACCGCAGTTTGTCATTATGTCATTATTCTTAAACATGTAGGTAAATATTTTATTAAACACCTCCACCGCATGGTAGTCAGGGAGCCCGTCCCCTCCTGGCCCGGCTGTCGCAGAGCGCCACCTGGAAGGGTGAGAGCACACTGGGACGCTTGAACTCTGCAGGGGTCCGCCGAGTCCCAGCACAAGGGCACCATTCTGTCAAAGTCCTCTCCACCTGGAAACCATTTTCTCCTCTGGCCTCTCTGGCTCCTTCTTCCATTTCTTCTTTTTTAATCAGCCACCAACTTAGTCTTGATGAAAGGTGCCGGGGCCCCCAGATGAAAATGCCTACGCCTTTCAACTCCACCTGGAAGCGGTTGACACGGTGGCACCGTCACCTTCCCTTACGCCTCTACACCAGCCTTGCGACTATCTCAGCTGCAGATACGCAGGGCGCGTCCACACGGGCCCCTCTCACGCCCTGCAAGCTGTGTCTGTGAACCCCCACCGTGCCCGGAGTCATTTCCACGCCTGTCCCTGAGCCCCATCAGCTCACCGGTTCGCCAGCAATAAGCTCCCAGACCCACACACCACACGTGAACTTGGGCAACCTTGGACCTACTTTTAAAAAATTCTTTGCTTTTGACCATGGACACAGTATAGGAGGTGGCCAAAGCAGCAATAAGGAGCATAGCTGTAGTGTCCTCCTATCACAGGTTTGGGTCTTCCCGGCCTGCAACCCGGCAAGATCTATTTTGGGGCGAGAAATTCCAACTTGGGAGGACCGTGTGTCTGAGCGCCCTCGTCTGGCGAACGGAGGGAACGCCGTCTTGCGCCCCACACTTCAATCCCCTCCCCTGGCCAGCAGAGACAAGCTGTGTCTCCCGCAGGGCTGCACGCCCTGCCCTCACACTGAGACCAGAGTCCCCCCATATCCAGAGGGTGCCTGGAGTTGACGCCAAGACGCACCACAATAGCCCACGCTGCGATTGCTACAATTCCCAATCAGCCAATTCCAAGAGGCTGACAAAACTAATTAAAAGAAAGGAAGGAGAGGGAGAAAGCGCTGTCATCTGTGAAGGGGGGATTCGAATAGGTTGAAATCAAATCTGTTTAGCCAAATATGGTATCGACACACATAGAGAGACAGAGGGGGCAAAAAGAAAAGGAAAAGAAAAATATTAGATGTGAGAACAATAGGAGATAGGCTGTAGAGCCGATTGCTGAGCAAGACATTCGGGCTAAAAATACTACTGCTCGGAGAGGGCAGGAGAAATACAAGTGTGGCTGTGTCCACGGGTGGGAGGAACAAGAGGCTGTGCATATAAACACCCAGAATTAGAACAAGACGAAGAAAGGGACCCTAATCCAAGAGGAGTCGAAATGAACATAAGAATCATTTGAAGTGAACCAGAAAATTAATTTCCTCATCATCCTCTTACTTTTGCAGGTCTGCCGATGCCAGAGGCCCCCTCCACGGTGGCCGGCCCCGCCTCTGGGTTCTGAACAGACCCCCGAGACCCGTCACCCACTCAGCAAATGCTGCGTTCGAAAGGAGGGCAAGACCTGGTTTTGTACCTTCTAGTCTGGGTCACGGATAATCATGAGCATTCAAAAAATCCATTCCCCAAGTGGCTGGGGGGGTGGGAGGCCTGGCCTGACAGAAGGCATTCACGAGGAAGACCCCGGGGGTTAGCTGATCACAAGCTTGATGTGAACCTACAGCGCGAGGAGCCTGTTGAGAACCCTAATGCAATCGGAGGCTCTATTAATAGCACAGCAGAGTGTGGAAGGAGGGAAGCAATACTCCCAGCGCGTGCTGGCGGGTCAGGCCACATGCAGCTTTATGCTCAGTCCTGCGGGCTGTATTTTAAGAGAGGCACTGGCAAATTCCAGCCTGTTCAGAAGAGCATGAAAAGGATCAGGCGTCAGTATTTAGACAGCATCTCTATTAGCTTCACACTCCCCTTACAACTGGCAATAGCAAAATGATTATTGCACTGAAGACATAGTCTCCATAGGCAGTAGCAGGAATCACGTTTCCAATGTTCACTTAACCTCTGGGAGCCTTGGGGTGCCCTATATATATAACAGGCATAATACTTTCTACCCAACTTACCTCCAAGCATAGTTGGAAGGATGGAGTCAGCTCCGGTGGGCCAGTGTGTACTGAGCATTTCCTGAGTGCCCAGATCTGTGTGCCAGGCCCTGGGGACACAAAGAGGAACCCACTGGAATATCTGTCTTTGAGGAGCTTGAAGTCTAGTAGGACAGACCCATAAGCAGGGACTTTGCATATAATGTGACAGATGATGATAGATACATGCATTGATTTGAAATGAGATGCAATTAATTTCTCATAAGGAAAGAGTGACAAGAGAGAAAAGCAGAGTCCTTGTGGAATATGTACTTTCAAGTGCTGAATGAGGAAAAGGCATCATTGGAGGTCAGGGAAGAGAGACCATGAGTGAGAAAGATTAGAACTGAAAAAGTTCAGAGTCACAAAAGACTATTGAAGGGTCTCAGCAGTGTCAGATGCCATTATGAAGTCAAAGAGGAAGGCTAAAACATTTTGAAACCACTCACTGAATGTGAAGATTAGGAGTTCATCCTTGGTGGTTAAGAAAGACCTTTTAGGAAAATGATGAAGGAAGAGATGGACTTCATTTAGGAAGTTTGTGAAAGGATGCATTTATTGAGCACATACTACATACCTAGAATGGTGCAATGCACTATGGACGATCAAAGAGCAAAAGGTTTTGTTGGAGCCCATGTCAGTATTGGTTGGTGCGTTGAGACTAACATCTACCTGTCCATTAGGGAGCAGTGGAAGATCATCATTACATGAATTGTTCATCTGGGTGAGGCAGGCAGAATGGTGGTTTAAATGACTCTTTGGCCTAACCCAGAATGATGTTCCTTATGGTCACATATGAATGCCACGAGAAAAAACAATGGCCAAGTATGGCATACCTCATCCAATTCTCTCCCTTTCCCTTGATTCTTGGAAACTTTCCTTTCCCAGAAGTGTTCAGAAACACGATTCTCGTTTTAACATCCCTCATGTTTGCTCCCATTTTGTTATTTACCAGTGAAATTAATATTACTCTTTACCCTGCTCACATTCTAGATCCAACATGCGTTTTTTCATCAGTGGGTTTGTGTTTGGTTGATTAGTTATTCATGTATAATGTAAGATGACAAGAGCTGTAATACAGAGAAATGATTGTGGAGAATGCAGTCGTACACGCTCTGGGTTTGGCTTCCTTTTTTTTTTTTCTGTGAGGGTGGTGGGTAGGCAGGTGAGTAAAGGCATTCAGATTACTTGCAGATGGCTGAAATTGTCCCATTATCGAACTGGTGACTAATGCAAAGTAGGGGGAGTTAGAATAAATGGCCCTTGCCTGCATGTCCCCGGACTCCCCTTGGTCTGCATCATGAGCCCTCATCAACCCCTGGATCTGTCCTGTGCAATCACCCAACTCACTTAACTTCTCTGGATTCGAGTGTCCCCGACTGTATCACCTCCAATATATCTTTTGATTGTTGGCTTCTTGCACAGATGAATTTTCACAAAGGGGGTCCACCTTACAGACTGGTTCCTCCTCTAGCTTGATTTCTGGAACTTCCCCAGAATGTCTGTTTCCCTCACAGGGGCCAAAGAGGTCTTTGGAGATACATAAACCCCTCCAGTGTCAGATGACTCCAGTGGCTTCCTGCTGCATCAAACCCCTTTGCTATGACCTAAAAACCCTGCACGACCTGATCTTGGCTGCTTTTCCAATGTGGTACTGCACCACCATCCACTATTGTTTCTCAAACAAAATGAGCTATTTCCTTCTTCAAGCCCTTTGCCTATGCTGTTGCTTTTGCCTGGGATGTTCTTTCTCCACTCGCTGTGTGGGTATCTTCTTATCTTTCCTGAACTCTTAGTTCCAATGCCACTTCCTCACAAAGGCCTTTTCTGACCCACCTCTCTAAATTTGCCTCCCCACCCACTTCTTTCTAGTTCCTCCTCTTACTTCTTTCCTGGATGGTACTCAACACCATCTGAAGTTATCTTGTTTATTTCTTGCCTAGAGAACTGTCTGGAAACTCCATCAGAGCAAGGTCTCCTCTGTTTTGTTCTTTGCCGTACCTCTGGCACCTAGAACCATGCTGGAACATGGTAAGAGATCAGCAGGTGTTTGTGGAATGAATAAACTTTAAATTTCTATAATTCTGTTCCAAAGGGCAGCGCTCTTTTAAGAAAACTCAATATTAAAATATCAACTGAGCAAAGAGATATATTAAAGAGGTGTTTATTTAAATTACAAAGTGGACTCATTTACGTAGGAAAGTTTCTCTCTGTCTTTAACAACAGTCCATAAAGGCTAGGAGGAAAAGAAGCTTAACACCAAAATCCAAAATATTCTCCACCTATCTCCAAATTATTCTCTGTCTCATTATCTTATTTTTTTCTTCTTCCTAGTATTTCTCACTCTCTGAAATTATTGTGTTAATTTATGTTTCATTGCTAATTGGATGCTTCCCACTATCTACAAGAGTAGAGAGCTTGCTTGCCTTGTTCAGTGCACAAGCCTAACACAAAGTAAGTGCTCAGAAAACGTGTTGAATAAGTGAATTTTAAATGCCTACAAATAAAGAGAAAGAAGCAATTAAGATGAAAATATGAAATGCAATGAAAGACACAAATATACACATGTCCATAAAACATCAGGCTGCAGAGACCTTTCTGGCAAGAGAGCTGCACCCTGAAGGGTGGAGAGCCGACCACGCAGGGAGCCAGGCGTGGATTAGATCGTTTTTGCAGCCCACTCCCCACCTGCTGTAAAACTCATCACAGAGTTGGACTTGGAGTGGTGACTCAGGCCCAGGGACCCAGGACGCATAGAGGACCCTGCAGGTGTCCAGGATCAGAACACAAAGCTGGACCTTCAGGAGGAGTAGGTTGTGCCTGGACATCTCAGGTCACCAGCAGGGTGATGTCAGTCACAATTCCCTGAGGTCCACTGTGAGCTGCCAGGGGGGTGGGGGTGGGGTGGGGGCGAGATCGTCCTGTGCCTGGCGTGGGAGGGCTTTGGTTGCTTTACTTGCTCCTAAGCCTGCGGAGGGTTTAAGCCAGCACCCACTATGTGGAGAACACTGTGCTAGGTGCAGTGGGTGGAGATGTGAGAGGTGTGTCACCTGTGCCCAAGCTGAGGACGGACACAGGTGGATCAGACCAGAAGGAAGGCTGGCTCTCAAACAGGTCAGAGGGGCCAAGTGGCAGGAGAAAGGGGCCAGCAGTTACAGACAAGGGAGGCAGAAAGACTTCCCAGAGGGGTCAGTGCTGGAGGTGGCTGGCAAGGAGGGCCTCCCAGGGACAGGCAAGCCAGGGCAACTTGGAGGACCTTGGAGGGACCCACTGGGCTGAAGGCAGGTACAGGTTGCAGGTAGGGTCTGCAGATAAGTGCAAGGAGAGCAATTTATTACCAAAAGTTCCAGTAAATTCCTTCAGAAGCAATCCCTGGAGCCAGCGAACAAAGGAGAGGTGGTTTTCCAAGAGGATGCCCGGGGAGCAGCTGCACAGCTCTGCCGCAGGCAGGCGGAAGGCAGGGAGGGCAGAGAGAGCCACAGGCGGCCCCGCAGTGATGGAGGATAAGTCCAGAAGGTATCTGGGGCATGTCGGGATCGAACAAGATAATGAATGACCGTTGGGAGGTGTGAGGGAGGGTTGCAGAGGGTACCCGGAAATTAATTATAAAAGCAATAGAAAGATGCTCTGTTTGGTCCTGGACAAACTGATTCTGAAATTAATCTGGAGGACACCCATGTTCATGGCAGCATTACTCACAATAGCCAAATAGTGGAAGCAACTCAAGTGCCCATCAACAGATGACTGGATAAACAAATACATATATGCCGTATATACATACAAAGTAGTATCATTCAGCTATAAAAAGGGATGAAGAAGTGACACATGCCACCATGTGGATGGACCTTGAGGACGTTATGCTAAGTGAAATAAGCCAGACACAAAAAGAAGATCGTGTGATTCCACTTATATGAGATAGTCAAATTCCTAGAGACAGAAGAACGGTGGCTTCCAGGGACTTTGGGAAGGGGAGAGTGGGAGTTAATGTTTGGTGGGTATAGAGTTTCAGTTTGGAATGAAAAAAAAAAACTCCTGGAAATAGATTTAAATGCTCTAGAAATGGATAGCGGTAATGGTGGCACCACGATGTGCATGTGCTCAGTATCACTGAGTTATACACCTAAAAATGGTTAAAATGGTAAATTTTACGCAATGTATATTTTGCCACAATAAAAAAATGAATGTGGAAAGATAAACAAGCCAAGAATACCCAGGACATTTCTGAAGAAGGAAAATAATGAAGAGATAAAACCCTACCAGATAGTAACAGGGATTATAAAACCTCAGGAATTAAAAGAGTGTGGCATTGGAACAGAAAGAAAGTCCAGAAAAAGGCCCAGATCATTCTAGACTTTTACGTGTGGGAAAGGTGTCACCTGCAAACAGTGGGGACATGGTGCCAGGAATAGCAGGAGCCATCAAGATCCTTACTCCATGCTTACAGCAGGCAGCATCCCAAATGGAGAAAAGAGTTAAATGTACGGACTACATAAGTACTAGAAGGAACCATGGGAGAATTCTTTTTTAATCTCAGGGGGTGAGCACATTCCACTGCGACTTCGGGTCAGCGCATTCGTCTCTCTGTGCCCACCTCATGGGGCTGCTGTGCGCACAGCAGGAACCGACACTGCGGTGCTTAGAACAACACCTGCAACACACGAAGGACTCAGTGAGTGACCATTGCCACGCCAAGACCATCATCGTCATTAACATCATCATCGAAAAGAATGAGGGCATTTTATAAACTGATATGGAACAAGTATCAAGATGTATTATGAAGTGAAAAAAGGCAAAGTGCAGAACAATGTGTGTGATATGCTAATGTTGGTTTTAAAAGGGGGCAGTAGAAAAAATACACACACATACATATCTACTTATATTTGTAAGCATGTAGTCACACACACACACACACACACACACAGCACCTTTGGTCAGACTGCTGCACCACACAACTCCAAGGGGCACAATTCCATTGTACTCTATGTCAATGGCATCCCAGGAACTCAGTATAAACAGTGTCCCTTGAAGTTGTGCAACACAGTGGCCCTGCTAACTTGGCTGTGTATGGGTAAGAATACAAAGGATGGAGCAACATTGGTCGCCTGTGGGCAAGGGACAGAGGTGGCTTGGGATATAGGTGGGAAGGAGTCTTTTCACAATTCAGCCTTTGTATCCTTTCAATTTAGAATTATGTAAATGTGCTCCTCCCCCCAGAAAATAGATTAAAGGAGTTGTAAAAAGAAGTAAATGCACATATATAAGAGTAACACATAAAAGTAACAGTATATGGTAGAGAATTGGGGAAATACAGAAAAGTATGAAGGAAAGAATTACAATTAAACATGATTTTTTCCTGGTCTCGGGTTGTGTCTGTGTGTGCATGTTGAGTGCTTTGAAAGGCAGCATCAGGTAGGGCAGGAGTGGACAAATTATAGCCTCAGGACAAATGTGGCCCAGCACCTGTTTTTGTAAATAAAGTTTTATTGGAACTCAGTTCCAATAAACATTCAGTTATAGATTGTCTCTGGCTGTTCTCCTGCTACAATAGCATTGTTGAATAGTTGTGGAAAAGACCATATGGTCCTCAAAGCCAAAAATATTTACTACCTGGCCCCTTACTAAGAAAGTCTGCCAAGTCCTAGTGTAGGGGAAAAGCACAGGTTTGGGGATGGGCTGAGTCTGGTTTCAAGTCTCCATTGCTGAGCAGCTGATGGGGCAAGGATTGATTATCATGTGTGTGAAACATCGTCCTCAAGGCCTGACCCATGGTGAGTTCTCTAACACTTGCACCTTTTCATTTTTAAAACAATGTTAAGGCCATACTGTAAATGACTGCAAACCATATATAAAACTTTGATTCCTACTTTTCTTTCACCTAACATGAAATCACAAATATTTTTCTATATCATTAAAATTACTCATAAACATTATTTTCCTGTTCTTTCTTTCTTTTTACTTTTTATTATGGAATTTTCTAACTTCACAGAAAAGTGGAAAGAGTAGAATAATAAACACTCGCATGCTGAGCTCCTACATAACAACTGTTAACATTTGGCATATCGACTTCATCTACTTTGTTGCTGAAGTATTTTTAAGTAATTTGCAGGCATCATTATGTTTTAGTTTTAAATACATCCACATACATTCCAAAAAGGGATATTTTCCTACATAACTTCAAAATTCACCATAATTTCTTAGTATCATCTAATATATACTCCATAGACGAATTTATCAATTGTTCCCCAAATTTCTTTTATAGGTGGTTTATTCAAACCAAGATCCAATCAAGAACCATGCATTACAATAGACTGTGCCTCTTACATCCTTTTGGAGCTATACCAGTATCTTGCCCCAGCCCCCAGCCAGCCCCTCCCACGTCCTACTTTCTTTTTGTTTAACCTTGACTTGTTAATTAGACCGGACTAGATAAGTAGCATGCTAAATCTCTGAATGTCCCATAACTGTGCCCTCATTTCCTATTTCTGAATATTTCTGTGGATTCGAATGCTTCCCTAGCATAAACAATGCTGCGAAGAACATCTTTCCTAAGTCTCAGTTTGTCATAAAAGTACAAAATTCTTTGCTATCTAGTGTTGTTGTGCTCACCTGCCTGCTTATTCACCCTCTCTCTGATGTGTATCTAGTGAGTTTAATGCTTGCCTTATAGTCACTCTGTTCCTCTCGGGGTTTAAATATGTCACAAAGTCAGGTGGGTGCTGCAGGCAAACTGGCCTGTCTGCCTGTGCCGGA
Source organism: Varecia variegata (assembly GCA_028533085.1). Taxonomy (NCBI): domain Eukaryota; kingdom Metazoa; phylum Chordata; class Mammalia; order Primates; family Lemuridae; genus Varecia; species Varecia variegata. The sequence goes on from CM052441.1 coordinate 122,571,279, forward strand.
GCAACGTGAGTTATGCCCGATTCCCTCTTCCTCGGCCCATCCTGCCCCTCTCCGCCCTGTCAGATTTCTGCCCATCCTCAAGCCCCCAGCCAATGCCCCGTCTTCCATGCACCCCTCCTTCCCAGGTCTTTCTAGCAGAAGTTGTCCCCCTGCTTTTGTGCCACTCCGATGACAATGAGGCTGCTGGACTGCCCTTTGTCTCTGGGCTTCTATCAAATCTTCTCTCCCTCCTGGAGAGTGCGGACTGTGATTTATACATCTCTGACCTCTACGTGGCACCCAGCACCGTACCCTGCCCGTGCTACACCATGTATCCCCATTGACAGCATGAACGTACATTTTGTGAGAGGCCAGTAGTGTGATAAGGTGTGTCAGCCACCCTGTAATCAAGCCTAACTAAAGAGCTGGGTGACTTTGGGCAAGTCATTGTACCCTTTAAGCCTCACTGTCCTTCCTTATCAAAAAGAAATAAGAGCATCTCCCTGATAGAGTTTTTAGGGTCTGTGTTCTTAACCCTATCAGACCCTATCCGATCTCATTTCTGAACAAATATTCCGTGATGGCCTCTTTTCCTATACAGAAATAAAATTCATAGATAATATTCCTGCAAACATAATTCCTCAAAAAATGATGTTCAAGGTATAACATAAAGCATAAACAAATATATATAAATGTGTATTACAATCTATGAATGCCCCGGCATGATTCCACTAGAAGGCACCGTGAAGCGGGAAAATGATAGGAACAAGTTCTAATGAACATATTGGTTTGGGTTTAGAACTTACAGAAATCAAGGAGCAGAGGGACAGGTGTTCACCACAAAGAAACTAATGTTAAGATAAATGATAACAAAACAGATTCATTTGCAAATGTTAAGAAACAGAGGGATAGGACCGGGCACGGTGGCTCATGCCTGTAACCTTAGCACTCTGGGAGGCCGAGGTGGGTGGATCACTCAAGGTCAGGAGTTTGAGACCAGCCTGAGCAAGAGTGAGACCCCGTCTCTACTAAAAAATAGAAAGAAATTAACCGGACAACTAAAAATATATAGAAAAAGTTAGCCGGGCATGGTGGTGCATGCCTGTAGTCCCAGCTGCTTGGGAGGCTGAGGCAGTAGGATTCCTTGAGCCTAGGAGTTTGAGGTTGCTGTGAGCTAGGCTGACGCCATGGCACTCTAGCCCGGGCAACAGAGTGAGACTCTGTCCCAAAAAAAAAAAAAAAAAGAAACAGAGGGACATAATCTTAATTGAAGTAAGACTAACACGCCAAGACAAATTAAAGATTATCAAAGTGGAGAAATTGAAGAAGAAGAAATTCTTGCAAATAAACTGGGCCTTATTAAGAAGTGAAGTGTTAGAACAGTCCCCTATGCTATGGCCCAGGACAGGAAATGACAGTCAGTCTCCAAATGTCCAGGGGGGCATTCAAAAGTCATATGAGACACAGGACAATTAATCTTTGGGCAGGACTGGCCTGTGCATTGCCGGAGTCCAGCATCCCTGGCTCCCCACCAAATGCCAATAATGGCTCCCATCCGTAATGACAACCCAAATAACTCCTTCAAATTTTCAAAAGTCCCCTGAAGGGCACTACCACCCCCTTTGAGAACCACAGATACATATGAAAGCAATTCAAAAAGTTAAAGGAACTTTTCAAATACACAGTATGATTAATCTCCAAAAACTGTGGTGGATTTTCAGTGGATACTGTATAGTATATTGTATGCTATTTAAATGAAGACTATTGAATTAATAAAACATGAGTCTTTCTTTTTTTTATAAAACTGATTTCCACTTCTGGAAACATGGCTAGTGAATCAATATACTTATTGAAAATAACTAAAAATTCTAAATTAAAAGTAATTTAAGAGTATCAGTGAATAAGCAGAAAAGTTAAGCATTCTTATTCCAGGGATGGAATGGGGTGATAGAGAGATGTTAAGTAGAGCACAACGTCCCACGGACATTTGCTAAACCTGGTGAATTTGAGCTTTGGTATTCATGGCCTCGCAAGACTTGTAAAAGAAGAGACAAAGCCCAAGGTCTGACCAAGATGGAGATTTTAATAAGTGGTCTTCCAGCATAAAGATGGAACACCTCCAAAGGCTTAGCGTAAGGGTGAATTTAGAAACCCTTCCCATGTTCTCCTGGAGACTGCAAGAAAAATCTGCCTCAAACTTGCACTGAAAAGGATAAGATGTGTGAGTGTGTGTGTGTAGACACATGTGCCAAGAATCACCACAAAATATTCAAACCACAGGCTGTCCACGACACAGTTCATAGCAAAAAAGCCACACTCTGGGTGGTCTGGACACCCCAAGTGGAGAATGTCACTGGAGTGATCCCAGGAATGGTAATGCCTCCGGAATCTGGCAGAAGCAAAAGCGAATCCTCTGTAGAGGATTCCAAATGTATCCCAGACTTCAAAGTATTCCCACATAGAAAATGTCAAGGAAAAATGACCACTTTAAAGTTAAATGACAGAGAGAGAGAGAGAGAGAGAGAGAAAGAAACTAACTAACTAACCACACAGTGAAATAGGGCACTTTCGAACTAAGAATGAGCAGCAGCAGATAGCTAGAACAAACCTGCAAGAACTTCAGATCCTGAAATAATAAGATGAAGACTATAAAATAACCATGTTTATATGTTTAATAAAAATAAAATCCGTGCATGAAAATATATGCAAGAAAAAGAAATTAAAGACACGATTAAGCGACTTTGAAAAAGAACCAAAAGAACTTCTAGAAAAAAGAACTCAGATTTTTTTAAAAGGGACAGATTTGCTAGAATAATAACATGTAAAGATATATCTATTTATCTGTCTTATATTTAGCTAAATAGTTATCTCTATCACAATGAAGTTGCAGAACACCAAAGACAAAGAGAATGTCTTAAGAATAGTGAGAGAGAAAAGACAGATTATTTTTAAAGGAGTGACAAACAACTTACTACTCATTAGCAGCCATCGAAATCAAAAGACAATGTATGATATCTTCAATGTGCTGAGAGACAACGATTGTCATTTTCAATTCTATATCCATAATGAAGGGGGAAAAGTCATTTTCAGACAAACAAAAACTGAGAGAATTTGGTGCTAACAAACCTTCAGTTCTAGCAGAAGAAAAATTAGTGCAGACAGAAGGTGTGGGGAGAAGGATGAAATAAAGCACAGAACAAGTGAAAAATAGGTGAAATAATGAGTCTACGAAGCAACAGCAATAATACATTTGTGGGGTTTTGAAAGAAAAATTGATAGAATTAAACACACAACAATAACAGCATATAAGTCAGGAAGACATCAGTGGAAGTTGTAATATTTTTATATTTTTCAGAAGAAGGGTAAAATTATTATGTGATTTTTATTTTGGTAAGTTATCTGCTGCTATTTCTAGAGAAATCATTTATAGAATAGAAATAGTTCTTAAACCAGTGAAGGAAAAAAATGGAAGCAGAAAAAAGGACAAATCAATCTAAGAGAAGGCAAGAAAGTATAGGACAATAATGGAACTTGTGGGAAAATACAAATAAAATTATGATAGCTATAAACTCAGAAATGTTAATAATTATGACAGATACAAATGAATTAAATGTTTCTCCTAAAATACAAAGCTTGTCAGATGGATTTTTTTTTAAAATGCAGCCATATACTGCTCATAAGAACATATCTCAAACAAGAATATCCAGAGAGTCTGAAAGTGGAAGAATGGCAAAAGATGTACTAAGAAAAACTGGGTTTAGCTATGTTAATATTAAGCAAAATAGACTGAAAGCAAAAAAGCCTGGCTAGAGACAAAGAAGGTCACTTCAAGATGTTAAACAATTCAGTTCAACATGAAGACACTTTTTAAACTTACATACTCTATGACTTTCAAAATATATTAAGCAAAAATCGATGATTGCCAGGAGACATAAACAAACCAGCAACCATGGTGGGACATTTACCATACCTTTTCTAATAACTGGTAGAACAAATAGAACAAACAGGAAAAAATAATCAGTAAGGATATAGAAGATTTTAACACATTTAGCACAACTGACCTAATGGACAGTATGTCAGTGCAGGAAATAGATGCCAAGATGGGATTGTACATGCCAGACATTTATCATGGAAACCACCTGTTAAGAATAAAGAGGAGGAGAACCAAAGAGGTGTCGTATCACCGTTATTTCTTATAGCTGAGTAATACTCCATGGTATACAAATACCACATTTTACTAATCCATTCGTGAATTGATGGACATTTGGGTTGTTTCCACATCTTAGCA
>CM052441.1:122576045-122646433 GCA_028533085.1 Varecia variegata
AAAAAAAAAAAAGAAAGAGGAGGAAGCAGGAGTGGGCAGAGAGAGCCCTCTGACCACAATACCAACCAGAAAGGAGTGGGAGAAGGAAGGAGAATTGGGTAGGAAGAGTCTCAAACTACAGTGCAGTTCTATAGATGGCACGGCCAGGGTGATGGGTGCCTTTGAAGCAAAATTGTACATTAAAGGAATCCCGCCTCCCCCAGGAAAGGGCCTGCAGTAGTATCCCCAGCAAGCTCAGCTCAACAAGCTGGGAGAAGCCCAGGGGAAGAGGGTTGCAGCACAAAGGCGTTGGAGGAATAGCTGTAAGGGTTGCCAATCAGCTATGCTCCCCATAGCAGGAGAGTTGAGCTGCACATGTTCATGACCACCAGAGACACATTCAGCCGAAGAGCTGAGTGGTGCATTTTCATTGCCACCACTGACATATTTAGAACACCATACCCAGCAAATGCAGAAAAACATTCTTTTCAAGCCCACATGGAATATTTACAAAAATTGTCAATCTATCAGGTCATAAAGGAAATCTTGATATATTTTCTAAGGATTGAAATAATATGGTCTACGTTCTCTGACAACAATGAAATTAAGCTGGAAATCAGTAACATAAAAACCATATACGGTTAGAAATTAAGAAATACATGTTTAAATAGCCAAGGGATCAAAGAAGAAAACATAGTAGAAATTAGTAAATATTAAGAATGGAACCATAATGAAAATACATTAACAAAAATTTGGGGATAGAGTTATAACAAGGCTGAGGGAAATTTATGGCCTGAAATGCTATGTTAAAAAAAAAGAAAAACTAAACACTAATCAGCTAAACATCCATTTTATGAAGTTAGAAGCACATCAGTAAAATAAACTTAAGAAAGGTAGGAAAGGAAAGAATCAAGATAAGAGTAGAAATTAATGAAATAGAAAATAAACACAGCAGAGAAGATTAACAAAGCCAAATGTTGGTCCTCTGAAGACTAATAAAAATGACAAACCTCCGGTAAGACTGACGAAGAAATAAAGAGAGAAAGCACAAACAAACAATATCAAGAATGAAATACTGACACATTAATAAATACAGAGGCTATAGACAACCAAACAAAATAATAAAAGGACCTTGTTGAAAATTTTTGTCATTAAATTTGAAATCTTATAAGAAACAGACACACTCTCAGGAAAATCTCACTGACTGAAAGAGAAAACCGCTGAACAATCCTATAATCATGAAAGAAATTGAATGTGTAAATTAAAACCTTCCCACATATTAAACTCCAGGCCCTGTTGGCAGCACCGGCAAGTTCGAGATGTTCAGAGAATAAATAATTATAATCACATACAAGCTATTTCAAAGAATGAAAAAAGAAGCCCCATTCCCTCAACTCATTTTATGAATCTAGCACTAACTTTGGGCCAAGTCTGACAGTATAAGAAAGGAAAATTTCAGGCAAATCCCACCCATGAACATAGATTCAAAAATCATAAACAAAATACTGCAATCTTAATCAGCAATACCTGAAAAGGGTAATACAGTCATCTCCCCCTTATCCATGGTTTCACTTTCCATAGTTTCAGTTACCTGCAGTGAACCATGGTCCAAAAATATTAGATGGAAATAACAAATAAATACTTTATTTCCAGAAATAAACAATTCATAAGCTTTAAATTGCATGCCTTTTTGAGTAGCATGATGAAATCTCTCACTGTCCTGCTCCATCACTTCATCTCATCATGCGGGCATTTATCATCTCACATTATCACAAGCAAAAATAAGGTGAGTACAATGCAATAAGATATTTTGAAAGAGAGAGAGAGACCACATTCACAAAACTTTTACTACACTATATTGTTATAATTGTTCTATTTTACTATTAGTCATTATTTTTAATCTCTAACTGTGCCTAATTTATAAATTAAACTTTATCATAGGTGTGCATGTATAGGAAAAAACATAGTATATATAGGGTTTGATACCATTCGCTGTTTCAGGCCTCCACTGGGGGGCTTAGAACATATTCCCCACAGATAAGGGGAGACTACTGTATATCATAAGAAAAGCAAGACTAGTTTAACATTTTAAAATCAATCAATGAAAAATTTCCACTTTAACATAATAATAAAAGAGAAAAGTCAAATGATCATTATTTACAAATGCAGAAAAGCATTTGATAAAACTTAATATCTATTCTTGATTTAAGAGGGGAAAAAAATCTGTGAAAAAACTTGGAATAAAAGGAAATTTCTTTAACATGATACACGTTATCTACCAAAAGCACAATATTGGAGGCCCTACCCAATGCAATTAGGCAAGAAAAATAAATAAATAATATATGGATTATAAAGGAAGAAACTAATAATATTTGTAGACAACATAGTTGCATATATAGAAAATCCAAAGAAATATGCACATACTGTTAGAATTAATAAGTCAATGTAGCAAAGTTCCTAGATATGACATATTACAAAAGCCAATTGAAAATGTCTAGGCCGGGCACGGTGGCTCACGCCTGTAATCCTAGCACTCTGGGAGGCCGAGGCGGGTGGATCGCTCAAGGTCAGGAGTTCAAGACCAGCCTGAGCAAGAGCGAGACCCCGTCTCTACTAAAAATAGAAAGAAATTATCTGGCCAACTAAAATATATATAGAAAAAAAAAAATAGCTGGTCATGGTGGCGCATGCCTGTAGTCCCAGCTACCCGGGAGGCTGAGGCAGTAGGATCACTTAAGCCCAGGCGTTTGAGGTTGCTGTGAGCTAGGGTGATGCCATGGCACTCACTCTAGCCTGGGCAACAAAGCAAGACTCTGTCTCAAAAAAAAAAAAAAAAGAAAGAAAATGTCTATAATCTAGTTGTAAACAAGTTGAAATGAAATTTTAAAATATATAATTTACAATAGCATCATAAAACAAGAAACCTAGAAATAAATATTCATTAGATGTACAAGAGTTCTACACAAAAATTATAAAACATTATTGATAAATATTAAAGAAGATCTAAATATGTAGAATTATATCATGCTCATCTTGCTATTTGTGTTCTATCTTTTCTTTGTTTTTTCGATCCTCTTCTCCTGCCTTCTTTTGAATCACTTCAATATTTTTTATTATTCCCTTTTAATCTCCACTATTGTTTTCTTACTCAGACATGTTTGTTTGTTTGTTTGTTTATTTATTTATTTTTAGTGGCTGCTCTGGCATTCTCAGCATACATCTTTAATGTAACATAGTCTGTCTTTAAATAATATTAAATTCCCTTCACATTTAGTGTAAGAAACTCACAATAGTGTGCTTTCATATCTCTGTTCCCATCTGTGCTATTTTTGTCATGCCATTTACTTGTATGTATGCTATAAATCCCATAATACTTTTTTTGCTTTAAACAATAAGTTATCTTTTCAAGAGATTCAAAAATGAGGGAAAAAGTCTGTTATATTTTCCTATATTTTTACCATTTATAGCACCCTTTATTCATTTATATAGATCTTAATTTTCATCTAGTATCATTTTCTTCTGCCTGAAGCACCTGTTTTAATATTTCTTGTAGAGCAGATTACTTGTGATGACTTCTCTCAGCTTTGATATCACTGAAGAAAGTCTTTATTTGTTTTTCATTTTTGAAATGTATCTCTGCTGACTATAGAATTTTAGGTTGACAAGTATTTTTTAATACCCGTAATTTAAAGATGTAGCTCCATTGATTATTTTGCATACACTATTCCAGAAGAGAAGTCTTCTGTCATTCTTATCTTTGTTCTTTTGCATGGAAAACATCTCCCCTCACCCCACCAACTGCTTTTAAGATTTTTGTCTTTATCACTGCTTTCTGCAATTAGGATGTGGTGTGGTATGATTTGGTTGTTTATTCTGTTTGGAGTTTGTTGAGATTATTGGATTCCTGTATTTATAGTTTTCTGCAAATTTGGAAAGAAATTTATGATCATTTTGTCAAATATTTTCCTCATCTGTCTTCTCTTTCAGGAACTCCAATTGCATGCATGTTAGGCTTCTCAATATTGTTACAATTTTTTTAATCTTTTTTTCTCCTCATGCTTAATTTTGAATATTTTCCATTGTTGTGTCCTCAAGTTTAGAGTTCTTTTCTTCTACAGTCTTTAATATGCTATAAATTCCATTCAATATATTTTTAAATTAATATTCTTTGTTTTTTAGAGCAGTTTTAAGTTCACAGAAAAACTGAGGGGAAAGTATAGGGAGTTCCCGTGTATTCCCTGTCTTCACACATGAACAATTTCCCCCACTATCAACATTCCATACCACAGAGTTCCTATCCCAGAGCTGGCTCCTGATGGTTTCTGCTTGCCAGTTTCTGTTTTGGTAACTTGTCATTCCCTGTATCTGCCTGTCTGTCTGTCCAATTTGGGGGGCAGCAGTTTTGCCTTATGACCTCACTTCTTTGACAGACCTAAAGAGATGAGTCTTCAGTTTGTTCAGCTTTTGACTTGTTGCGGGGCGGGGGGGCGGGGGGGGAGGCGGGGGGAGCTGACTCCTAAGCTCCCTACATGCTGGACCAGCCATTCAATGTAATTTTCATTTCAGATATCTTATATTTTTAACAGTTCCATTTAGCTGGTTTTTTAAAATCTCTTCCATTCTCTCCTCAGTATGTCCATGTTTTCCTCTACATTTTTTTAATATATGGAGCAAATTTAGACAGTAGTCATCACCCCTTATCCACAGTTTCACTTTTCATGGTTACAATTACCCACAGTCATCTGCAGTCTGAAAATATTAAATGGAAAATTCCGGAAAAAACAATTTCTAAGTTTCAAATTGCCTACCATTCTGAGTAGCATGATGAAATCTCTTGCCATCCCACTCTGACCCGCCCAGGAAGTGAATCAACCCTGTTCCAGCAAATACACAGCGTCTATGCTCCAGTGCCTTAGTCACTTTGATAAGTGCCACCCCAGTTAACAGATCAACTGTCTCTGTAGGCCAGAGCCTGTGTTCAAAGAATGCTTATTTTACTTAATAGTGGCCCCAAAATGTAAGAGCAGTGAGACTACCGATTCGGACGTGCCAAAGACAAGCTATAAAGTGCTTCCTTTAAGTGAAAAGGTGAAAATTCTCGACTTAACAGGGAAAGAAAAAAAAATCACACGCTGAGGTTGCTAAGATCTACAGTAAGAATGAATCTTCTACCCATTGTGAAATTGTGAAGAAGGAAAAAGAAATTCGTGCAAGTTTTGCTGTGGTGCCTCAAACTACAGAAGTTACAGTCACCATGCGTGGTAAGTGCTTAGGTAAGATGGAAAAGGTATTAAATTTGTGGGTGGAAGACATGAACAGAAACGTGTTCTGATTGACAGCAATGTGTTGTACCAGAAAGCACTGAGCCTTTACGAAGACTTCAGCAAGAGATCCCCTGTAATGAGTGACACCAAGCCATTTACTCCAAGTAAGGGATGGTTAAATAGATTCAGGAATAGGTTTGGACTGAAAAATATATAAATTACTGGAAAAACTGCATCTGTGATAAAGAAGTCACTGTCACATTTCTGGCAAAGTTGAAGAAGTTGATTAAGGAGAAAGTATACCATCCAAAGCAAGTCTTCAATTGTGATAAAACCAGGCTCTTCTGGAAGGAAATGCCCAATAGAACCTGCCTTCATTAAAGTACAAAGGGGAATAGGGCACCTGTAATCCTAGCACTCTGGGAGGCTTAGGCGAGAGGGTCGCTTGAGCTCAGGAGTTCGAGATCAGCCTGAGCAAGAGTGAGACCCCTGACTCTACTGAAAATACTAATAGAAAAATTAGCCAGGCATGGTGGCATGCACCTATAGTCCCAGCTACTCAGGAAGCTGAGGCAGGAGGATGGCTTGAGCCCAGGAGTTTGAGGTTGCTATGAGCTATGATGATTCCACTGCACTCTACCCAGGGCAACAGGGCGAGACTCAGTCCCCCAAAAAATAAATAAATGAATAAAATTAAATTAAATTAAAAAAGTTCAAAGGGGGCACCAGGGCATAAACCACGGAAGGATCGTCTCTGGTACTGTGTGGCAACGCTGCAGGGCATATGATAAAGTTGGGTGTAGCATGCAAAGAGGAGAATCCACACTCTCTCACAAACAAAAACAAAAATTATCTGCCTGTGTTCGGTACTGTCCATGGAACCATTGGGGTTCTTGGAATGTATCCCCTGTGGATAAGGGGTGACTACAGTGATCACTGTTTTAATGTCCTAGCTTGCTAATTCAATCATTTCTGTCATTTATACATCTCTTTGTATTGGTTAATTTTTCTTTCCTCGTAGTGGGTCATATTACCCCGATCAACATTTACCCAACAATTTGTGAAGACTCCTGTAAATCTCTGAATCTCTCTCTCTCTCTGCCTTTGTGCAGCCTTCTGCTCTGCAATATTCTGATGAGCAAAGTCTAGGTGCCTTGGTGTCCCCAGACTCCAATATCTGTCCCATCAATTCAGTGAAAATGCTGGCTGTCTTAGAGTTCCCCATTCTTGAGCTTCACCTGTATTAAATATAAATTACAGGTGGCCATTGTTCAGGACTAAGCTCCTGCACCAGGCTCCAACAGACCTGATTGAAAACCAAAATGGAGTCATCCACGCTAAAGTTCCACACCACCAAACCGAAACTAAGTTGTTATCTGGCCTCCAGAGAAATCAGGAGAGAGAAATAACAGCTAATTGCCCAAACAGGCCAGCTTTAATCTTCAATCAGCAAGATAATGAAGCTCTCTTTGTTTTAATCCTTGTGAGTAGAAGTAACCTGCAGTTAACCAGTTATTGTTCTATTTTCTGTCTCCGTAGCACTGCTTTAGAAGGAAAGTAACTTTGAAAGGACCAATCCGATTTTTATTCTTTGTTTCTGCTTTCTTCAGCCCTTTTGCTGTTTATAAACCAAACCCCTCTACTCACTCATTGGAACACTTATTCTATATTATGGAATGAAGTGTTGCCCGGTTCAACTATCGCAATAAAAGCCAGTTAAGATCCTTAAACTAAGTAATTTTGTCTTTTGACAGCTGGAAAGTGTCCATGGTCAGTAAGGTAGGGCCATCAAAGGGCTTACCTCATTAATTGCCTTTCAGAGATCACAGTCCTATGCTGCCTGTTGCCCAATGTCTGAAAATTGTTGTTTAATATATTTTGTCCGGTTTTCTAGTTGTTTATAGTGGGAGAGCAAGCCTACAGTAGTTAATCCTTCGTGGGCACATTTTAAACCATTTTTGTGCTACAATAACAACAGTTGCATATGGCTCAACCTACTATTTCTTGGCCAGGTTAGTAGTTATATAGATTTGTTCATTTTGTGATCACTCATTGGGCTCTGCACTTTTCTGTATATGTAAAATTCAATACAACATAATTTTAAAAATAAACAATATAAATTTATATGAAAGTATAAATGGAGAACAACCAAGACACCCTTGAAAGAAAAGAATAAATTTTGGAAAAGAATAAGACTTACCCCATCAGATATCAGGACTTATTATAATGCTATTCTAGTTAAGAGATATGATATTGACATAAAGTTAGAAAAATAGACAAGAAACAAAATAGAAAACTCCCTTTTCAAAAAGACGCACACAGGCCGGGCGCGGTGGCTCTCGCCTGTTATCCTAGCACTCTGGGAGGCTGAAGTGGGTGGATCGCTCAAGGTCAAGAGTTCAAGACCAGCCTGAGCAAGAGTGAGACCCCGTCTCTACTAAAAATAGAAAGAAATTATCTGGCCAACTAAAATATATATATATATATATATATATATACACACACAAAAAATTAGCTGGGCATGGTGGCGCATGCCTGTAGTCCCAGCTACTCAGGAGGCTGAGGCAGGAGGATCGCTTAAGCCCAGGAGTTTGAGGTTGCTGTGAGCTAGGCTGATGCCACGGCACTCACTCTAGCCTGGGCAACAGAGCGAGACTCTGTCTCAAAAAAAAAAAAAAAAAAAGACCCACACAATTGTAAACACTTGATATATGACAGAGATGTCACAAGAACAGCAGGAGACACTGAACTTTTCAATAAGTGATGCTGGGATAATTGGTTCTCTATAATTCATAAGACTTTGCCCCCTACCTCACTCCATATACAAAAATCAATTCCAGATGGATTAACAACTGAATGTGAAAGGCAAAATTATAAAGTTCTTGCATGAGAACAAGAAAATATTAAAGTATCTTTAGAATAGGAAAGACTTTTTAAATAGGGCCCACAACAAAACATAAATGAAAAGATTGATAAATTAATCTTTGTTATTATTAAAACATCTGTAAATCAAAAAGTAGCAGGAAGAGGGTACAAAGGCAAGCCAAAGTGGGAGTACATGTTTTCAACATACAGTCGTCCCTTGGTATGGGGGTGGGGTTGATTCCAGGACCACCCTTCCACTGGATACCAAAATCTGTGAATGATCAAGTCCCTTACATGAAATGGCATATTTGCATATAACCTACACACATCCTCCTGTATATTTTAAATCATCTCTAGATTACTTATAATACCTAATGCAATGTAAATGCTATGTAAATATTAGTAGTTGCTATACTGTATTGTTTTCTAATTTGTATTTTTTGTTGTTGTATTTTTGGCTTTTTTCCAAATATTTCAATCCACAGTTGGTTGAATCCATGGATACGAAGGGCTGACAGTACATGACTATTAAAGAACAAATATCAGCCGGGCGCGGTGGCTCACGCCTGTAATCCTAGCACTCTGGGAGGCTGAGGCTGGCGGATCGCTCGAGGTCAGGAGTTTGAGACCAGCCTGAGCAAGAGTGAGACCCCGTCTCTACTAAAAATAGAAAGAAATGATTTGGACAGCTAAAAATATATACATATAAAAAATTAGCCAGGCATGGTGGCACATGCCTGTAGTCCCAGCTACACGGGAGGCTGAGGCAGAAGGATTGCTTAAGCCCAGGAGTTTGAGGTTGCTGTGAGCTAGGCTGATGCCACGGCACTCTAGCCAGGGCAAAAGAGTGAGACTCTGTCACCAAAAAAAAAAAAAAAAAAGAACAAATATCTGTGCTGGTCCTGTGCCTGTTAAAAAAAAAAAAAAGAAGAAGTATCAAGGCTATATAAAAAACTGTTATGAATTTGTAAGAAAAAGACAAATAGTCCAAATTTAAAATGAGCAAAAGACTTGAACAGGCACTTTAGAAAACTTGAAAGGCCAATAAACATAAAAAGAGGCTCCATCTCTGATTAAAATCATCATAAGACCTCATTACACGCACACGTGACTGAAAAAGTTAGGTCTGATAATAACAATTTCGGAGGGTTTGGCACATGGGATCACTCACCCACTCATCCCCTGCAGCTGGGAGTGTAAATTAATCAAAGCACTTGGGAAAAGTTCATTATCAAGTAAAGTTTAATATGTGCATACTTTACAACACAGTAATTCCACTGTTAGGTGTAAATCCTAGAGAAGCTCTCCCACACGTATCAGGAGAAATGTAAATAACGTTCAGAGTAGCATTATTGGTAACAGCCAGCTGTCCATTAACACTGGATCTTTGTGTTATATGGCATTGAAAAGAAATGAACTTCAGCTTTCCTTGTTGACATAGAAGAATCTCACAATATAATATTAAAGCAAAGGATGCCAAACAGAAATGAATATATACAGTATGACTCAATGTCTATAAAGTTCAAAAGAAAAAAGATTAAACCATATTATTTTGGGATGGATATAAGACAAGAGAATGATTGTCATAAAATGTTAGGGTAACGGTTACCCTGTTGGGAGAGAGGGGGTTTCAACCGGGGAGGTGCTCATATTTTCATTCTTGACCTAGATGGTTGTCACTTGGGTCTCATTTCATTATTATTCTTTAGGATATAGTGACACGTTTTATTCATTCATCTATATGTATGACACATTTCAAAATAAGAAAATAAAATTAACCTAAATTCTATATACATTGTCTTTATAGTCAGAGATAAAGATGATGGTTTCAAGTTTTTATGTGTCCTTATTCATTTACTCACTTATTCCACAGGCATTTGCTGCATACTTCCTATATATTAGGCATTACACTAGACAGAGATTCATTTATTACCTACCAGGGAGCTTTAAAATAAAAAATAATAATTGATGTTATTATTATTGTAACAAATGACATTTAACGGAGCGTTTACTCTTTGCATTAAGCACTTTACATAGATCACTTCATTTAACCCTACAGACTACTAGTTCCCCAATTTTATTTTATTTTGTTTTTGAGACAGAGTCTCACTCTGTTGCCCGGGCTAGAGTGAGTGCCGTGGCGTCAGCCTAGCTCACAGCAACCTCAAACTCCTGGGCTTAAGTGATCCTCCTGCCTCAGCCTCCCAAGTAGCTGGAACTACAGGCATGTGCCACCATGCCTGGCCAATTTTTTCTATATATATTCTTAGTTGTCCAGCTAATGTCTTTTTATTTTTAGTAGAGACGGGGGGGGGGGGAGGGTGTCTCGCTCTTGCTCAGGCTGGTCTCGAACTTCTGACCTCGAGCTATCCTCCCGCCTCGGCCTCCCAGAGTGCTAGGATGACAGGCGTGAGCCACCGCGTCCGGCCCGGATTTTAAAAACAAGGAAACTCGTGGCTTAGCTGGTTAAAGCGTCTGGAAACTGAGCACGGCAACGTTTAGTCATTTGTCCAAGTTTACAGAGCTCAGAAAGGAAAAGCCAAGATTTGCTCTTAGCAATTGTGGTTTTCCTGCCCAGCATCCAATCCCTTCTTTTCAGATGACAGCACCTCGATTTTCCTTTGGGGAACCACCCTTGTCACATCTGGTCCCCGTGGTTCAGCTGGAGCTGACTTCCCAGTCCTGCTCCAAGGACTGAGAAACTGACCCAGGCCGGCCACTACCACCTGGATGCAGTGATTGGTTCAGGCATGAGCATGTGACCCATAAGAGACCAATAGGATTTAAGTCTGAAGAGGTTCCAGGCACTTACGAGGAAAATGAGTTGTCTCTGCGCTAGAATTAGAACTTCTGGCTCTAAAGACAAAGTCATCCTGGAGATTTGGGAGGATCATCTGTTGCGGAGAAGGAAGCCAACCAGAAGCAGAGAGAGAAAAATCGGAGACTGAGTCCTGATGTCATGATTTGAACCCTTGGATCCAGTCGTGCCTGAAGCTTTCTCGCTGTCTGGTCTTCTCAGTTACGTAAGCCTCAAGCTGGCTTTTCTCACACTTATAAAAAGGGTCCTAGCTAATACAGGGGTGCAGGCACATACCCCAGTGGTGACTGTACCAGCCGAGTGATGAGGGCTGAAATAAATGTGAGTATTTAGGGTGCACTTAGATGCACTCATGGTATGTGTAAGGTGAGATGTTTTTCACTTTCTTCCCTTTCCCATCCTAGATCTGAAGTCACATCTCAGGGGAGATATATTTACACTGTGGGAGGTGCGGGGAGAGAGAGAGAGAGTCACGGATTACCTTGATGCTGACACAGACCAAGCTAGTCATCCTTCACTGGGGGGGTGGGTGGCTGTACCCAATGTCATGAAAGATCATTACAAAAGACCTGATCTCATGGACAACAATAACAACGAGAGTTATTTAGGTTCCAGAATACGTTTCATCTCAGCTTCACAAAGCCCTTGACAGCAAAATGAAATCTGACGTCACTCCTCAAGTGGACAAAACACTGTTGCAGTCTTCGCAGTAGAGTGAGCTCAGACACTTGAGGACCCTCTCTCTTCCAGGGTTGGAGTCACCTGCTTCGGCTGGGCTCACGGTGTCCCCGTCACCTTGAAGAGCGACTGAGCCTCCAGAAGACCCTTGTCATGAGGGACTAATACAGCCTGTGGAGTAAACGGAGTAACTTACACAGGATCTCAATCAAACCCATCCTTGGGTTGAACCCTTTGGCCATGGGATCGTCTCATCTTTCCCCCTTCCCCAACCAGGTTCAGAGAGAATTTTACCCCCTCACTGCCTTGTTAAGG
The DNA here is from genome assembly GCA_028533085.1 of Varecia variegata. Lineage (NCBI taxonomy): Eukaryota > Metazoa > Chordata > Mammalia > Primates > Lemuridae > Varecia > Varecia variegata. Next base: position 122,587,965 of record CM052441.1, read on the forward strand.
GCAGAGTTCAGAATCAGCGAGTAAGTTGATGAGACCACTAACATCCTTTTAAAGGAATGTAACAGCTGACATTACGATCATCACAAAAGGTCGTATATTTTTCTCTCCGTTGGAGGGACGATTACCCACGTTCAGGCAGCAGAGCCGTGAGAGCACTGTCATTCGTGGCAGACTCAAGAAGTGTGTAATCACCCTGTGTAGCACCCTGACCTGTGGGCAGTTCACCCCCTTCCAGAATTAAAGGTGACCATTAGACCCAGTGTTAGCTCCGTTAAGCAAGGTGAGGTCATACTTCCCCCCCATACATGGAGACAAAAAAGTAAAAAAATACGTTTTCTCCTTGATACATTTGAAGCTGTAATAAATTGGAATTTAGATCTTTGGTAAATAATTCATGTTTATCTAAAAGAAAAAATAATGACTTTCATTATATTGCATCTCTGTCTTACTGAGTTCTAGAGACTGATTCCCTGGACTGGAGCTTCCAGAAATCTGTAGTAGGTTTGCCAAATGACTCAACCTTGCGAGTCCCTCCTGGGACCCCACCCTCCTCACTAGGCTCTCTTTGGCTCCCCCAGGATTATGGGGGAAGGGGACAAAAGACAAAGTGCAGGAAGAGTCTGCGCAGACTGTGGTGCTGGCTGTGTCAGACTCCTAGAACTGACTCTGCCCTCAGGGCTTGCATGGTGTCCTCAGGGCCCCTCTGGGCCCCACACCTGCACCCTTTGATCCAGGTGGTGGGTCTCTTAGGTCAACTGCTATGACCGTCCGCTCTTAGTTGTGCACCTGACTGTGATCCCTCCACCTCCTTCTGCTATAGTCTCCTTGCCCCATGCAAGGAGTTTGGTGGGCAAGATCCTTCAGCCCTATCCTTCCTAGAGTTATTTGGAACTGCTTACTTTTGACCTTCATAGTAGTGCAATGATTTCTCAAACACAGTGATTTCTCTATTGCCAAAGGCTGCTCAGCCAGCCCCTCAACTAAAGACTTTTCCTTCTCTTTCAAGCTTGAGCTAAGGTTCCAATCCCTGTGTCCTCCCAGCATGCGTGGCACATAGCCAACACTCTTAGGAGTGGTCTATTTAGAGCTTCTCCCACTAGATTTAAGGTGAAGGGAAAAGACACCCTACTTTCCCCCAAGAGGAGAATGGGGTTCACTTTACCCCACCACTCTCTCTGAAGAACTCTAATTTCCAATGTCTGGCCTTTTCATCGTCAAGCCCCCAATGCCCACTTTTCTTTTTCATTCAACTATGTTCATTTTAATTGATGTATACTTTATATACAGTAAAACCCACCTTTTTAGTGCAGAGTTCTATGAGCTTTGACAAACACATGCGGTAATATAACCAGCACCACAATCAAGACATAGAACAGTTGCATCCCTCCCCAATATTCCCTCCTCTCCCTTTGCAATCAATTTCTTTCTTCATCCCCAGCCCCTGGAAGCCACTGTTCTCTTCTTTGTTTCTAAAGTTTAACATTTCCAGAATGCCCTATAAATGCATTCATTCAACATGTAGCCTTTGAGACTGGCTTCTGTCACTTAACGTAATGCGTTTGAGATTCATCGTGTGGTTATGAGGAAGAGTAACTGGTTCCTTCTTGTTGCTAAGGAGTGTTCCATCGTATGGACGTACCATAGCTTGTTTATCTATTCCCTAATTGAAGGGTTTTGGGGTTGTTTCCAGTTTTTGGTGATTATGAATAAAACCACGCTAAACATTCATGTATCGGTTTTTGTGTGAATGTAAGTTTTCGTTTCACCCTGGGAAATACCTAGGAAAGGAATTGTTGGATTGCTGGGTAATCTCATAAGCAGCTGCCAAGCTGTCTTCCACGGCAGCTGCAGCATTTTGCATTTCCACCAGCACTGTCTGAAAGTGACAGCTGCCTACATCTTTCTCAGAACTTGGTATTGTCAATTTTTTTTCATTTTAGCCATTCTAATAGATGTGCAGTAGTATCTTATAGTTTTAATTTGTATTTTCTTAACTAATGACACTGAACATGTTTTCATGTATATTTTTTGTTGTATTCTTATTATTTGTTTGTTTGTTTGTTTTAGAGACAGGGTTTGCTCTTTTGCCCAGGCTGGAGTACGGTGGTGTGATCATAGCTCATTGCATCCTTGAACTCCTGGACTCAAGCAATCCTCCTGCCTCAGCCTCCCAAGTAGCTGGGACTATAGGCTCACACTACTATGCCTAGCTATTTTTTTTTTTTAGAGATGGGGTCTTGCTATGTTGCCCAGGCTGGTCTCAAACTCCTGGCCTCAAGCAATCCTCCTGCCTTGGCCTCCCAAAGTGCTAGGATTACAGGCATGAGCCACTGTGGTTGGCCCATATAAATTTTAGAATCAGTTTGTTGATTTCTACAAAGAATCCTTCTGGATTGGGATTGCAATGAATCAATAGATCAGTTTAGGAAGAATTGCCATCTTAACAATACTAAATCTTCCAATCCATTAATCATCCACTTATTTGGGTCTTCTTTTTTATTTCATCTGTTTTCTATAGTTTTCAACATGCAGATCTTGAACATATTTTATTAGATTTATATCTAAACATTTTATGTCTTTAGATGCTATTGCAAATAGTACATTAAAAGAATTTAGTTTCAAATTGTTCATTGCTAGCATATAAAAATTCAGTTGATCTTTTTTGATCTGGTCTCTTGCAATCTTACTAATCGCATTTATTGGCCCTAGTAGCTTTTCTTGCATGTTCTTTGAAATTTTCTGTGTAGACAATTATGACATCTTTAAATAAAGTTTTATTTCTTCTTTTATAATCCATTTGCCTTTTATTTCTTTTTTCTTGCCTTATTGCACTTACTGCCTTATTGCATCCTCCAATAAAATATTGGATAGAGGTGGCAAAAGCATACATCCTCACCTTATTTCTAATTTTGGAAATTAGGATTTCCTTAGAACCTTCTCATTAAATTTGTAGTGAGAAGAAAACAACTCTATCCAAAGACATCTACTACTAATTTCAACTTTTGGACTTCACAACTTCAGCCCAGGTTATACCTTTGAAGTGGGCAGGAGCTGGGGAGTCACAGAACTGAATCCAGGATATCTCCTTGTAAATTTTGCATGTGTGTTCTAGCACCTCATTTGGAATAAGGGGAATACTTACCACCTATTTTTTTCCTTGGCATTTTGGGGCCTCCGCCAAAATCAAGGCATCCGTCTACCGGTGGTATTACTGCTTCTATTTTACAAATAAGAAAAGTTAGGCTCAGAGAGTTTAAATAACTTGCCCAGGGTCATATAGCTAGGAAGTGGCATGATTCAAACTCAGCTTGGTCACGGGCCAGGCACGGTGGCTCACGCCTGTAATCCTAGTACTCTGGGAGGCCGAGGCAGGTAGATCCTTTGAGGTCAGGAGTTGGAGACCAGCCTGAGCAAGAGCGAGACCCCATCTCTACTAAAAATAGAAAGAAATTAGCTGGACAACTAAAAATATATAGAAAAAATTACTGGGCATGGTGGCGCATGCCTGTAGTCCCAGCTACTCGGAAGGCTGAGGCAGGAGGATTTCTTGAGCCCAGCAGTTTGAGGTTGCTGTGAGCGAGGCTGACGCCACGGCTCTAGCCTGGGCAACAAAGTGAGAATCTGTCTCAAAAAAACCACAAAAAAACAAAAAAAACTCAACTTGGTCAGGACCAGAGAGAGTGTTCTTTCCATCAGGCCGTATCAGCACAGCTTAGAAAAATTTAGGCAGCATTTATCATGCCCCAAACTCAGATATAAAACCAAAAGGGCTAAGGTATTTCTAAACTTAATTTAGTCATTCTAGAAGACCATACTATGGCTAATGGAGAAAATAGTGCTGCATTTGTCCTCCAAATGGCCATGCAATGATAATCATCCTACAGCCTGAAGCAGGTGCTGGGGTCAGAAGCTCAGAGTCTCTAATTATCAACACTGTCCCCTCAGGCTTTCCTTGAATAACCCAGACAGGAAATCGGGAATGACAGTATGGCAATATGGACTCTCTGTTCGTCAAGAAATTTGACCAGATGTCTCTAGATCAAGGAATCCATGCCAATTTGCTTCCGTGGTCCCTTCAGGAAACTCAGGCCCCACCTGGAGATGACCTCTTGCTGATGGGAGGGAGGCAGGCCCTAAGCAGAAGTTTAGGACTGTAACTGAGCCCACTAAAGTCACAAACTGGAAGAGATGTCACCCCATCATTCACAATCCTTAGGCAGGTGAAGAAAGCTTTTGTGTAAATTTTCCAAAAAATGGATTTTCCTGGAAGCTAAAAAGTTTAAATAAAAAACAGGGGTCTCAGGCCAGGCGTGGTGGCTCAGGCCTGTAATCCTAGCACTCTGGGTGGCCGAGGTGGGAGGATCACTTGAGCTCAGGACTTCGAGACCAGCCTGAGCAAGAGCAAGACCCCGTGTCTACTAAAAATAGAAAAAATTAGCTGGGTGTGGTGGTGTGCCCATAGTCCCAGGTATTCCAGAGGCTGAGCCCAGGAGTTGGAGGTTGCAGTGACCTATGATGACACCACTGCACTCTAGCCTGGGCGACAGAGCGAGACTCTGTCTCAAAAAAAAAAAAAGATGAGTCTCAGAAATTCCACTCCTGAATATATAACCAAAAGAACTGAAAAGCAGATGTTTAAACAAAAACTTGTCCACGAATGTTTACAGCAGCACTCACTATTTACAATAGTCAAAAGGTAGAAACAACCTAAATGTCCATCAATTTGATGAATGGATAAACAAAATATGGTATATCCATACAATGGAATATTATTCAGCCATAAAAAGGAATGCAGTTCATATGCATGTTACAACGTGGATGAACCTTGGAAACATCATGCTAAGTGAAAGAAGCCAGACACAAAAGGCCACAGATTGTATGATCCTATTTATATAAAACATCCGGAATAGGCTAATCTGTAGAGACAGGAAGCTGGTTAATGGTTGCCAGGGGGAAAGGGAGAGGAGAATGGGAGTGATTGCTTAATGAGTAGGGGGTTTCCTTTTGGAGTGATGAAATGCTCTGGAGCAAGATAGTGGTGATAATTGTGTAACTCTGTGAATGTTCTAAATGTGACTAAATTATACACTCTCCAGTGGTTAAAATGCCAAATTTTACATTATGTGTTTTTTCTGTAATAATATTTAAAAAGGGGGCCTTTGCTGTGGAGTCAGGATGTGGTTGTCTGGCCAGATCACTTCCTGAAAAAGCTCTCCCGCCTAATGCAGGCCTTGTCATATCCCAGCGGGATTATCACAGTAGCCTCCTAACTGGTCCTCTGTCCCCAGTCTTACCCTTCTCCACTCTATCAGCCATGCACTTTCTACATTGCCAAAATGAGCATGTCATTCCTTTGTTTAAAATCCCTCCATGGTCCCTAATCTCCTGCTGCAGAAAGACCACCTTCCTTCACACAGCATCAGAAGGCACTTCACGATGTCACACCCGACTGCCTCCTTCCCTGTGCATCCCTCACGGGGGTGTGCCCTGAGAGAGCAGGGACCACAGTGGGCTCAAGCATGGTTCCATCCCCAGCACATAGAACGGCCCCTGGTGCATAGTAGGTGCTCAGTAAACACCCGTGAATCCATTAATTGGGCCTCAGCACACCCATCTAGCTCCGGCTCTTGCTACCTCCCAAATACCCTGTGTTCTCACCATGCCAAATTCTCCAGTAAGTCAGGCCAAACCACGAAGCTGAGCCTTGACGCATTGGTGGCTCCGTTTGGAATGTTTTCTGCCCATCTGTAAATCTGGGCAAACTCTGATTCATCCTTTAAGACAGTTCAAGCAGGTTCTCTGTTGTGACTGTTAGTCACTCATTTCTTGGTGTTCCCGTAGCACCTTGCACAGCACTTCGTGGCAGCAGCGTTGGCACATCCTGTCCCAGGATTGCTGATTTATGTCCCTGTGTCCCTGCCGGACCATCAGGACTTTGTAGCTCGTCTTAACTCCTCTTGTCTCCCACCTTGCGCTTGGCATGTTACAAGTGATGCTGGGGGAATAAACAAAAAAGGAACTAAATAATTTGTCTTGAAGGATCAAGCTGGGGATTTTTTTTTAATGCTCAGGAAACAATCTGAATTAAACTGGAAATTGAGGGCAGCTGTCACTGAATTTCTCGGAGTCATTCTATGTACTTGACTGCGGAGAACAGCGAGAGGTACAAGAGAGAGCAATCAAAACAAGTGGAGAGAGTGGGACATTACTGCAGGGTAACAGACATTCCCCGTCGCAGAGCACCTCTTCTCCTGAAGGATCCTGTCACGGACTCACCGAACTGATCGGAAGGTGAATCGTCACCGTCACTCTGCTTGCAGGAAGAGAGGAGCTTCCGGGGACTCTGGGTGCTGCCTTCGGTGCAAGTGTCACCTCCCCCAAGCCTGGGTAATTGACCAACCACGGCAAGGACATTCCAGCTTTCCTGCACATCATCCTTTTCCCTTCATCACTTGGCCCCCTTTCGCCCACTCACGTCGGGAGTATATTCCATCCTGACTCCTCCTGACAACGTTTGTCTTTTCAGTTTGATCAGAACGTGCTGTGCAGTCTGAGCCCTATTCAGAGACTCCCGCCCTGTGTGTCTGCTGCCCCTCATGCCTCCTGCTGGGTCCTTTTGGACAACACCACCCTCCCTTCCCCACCGTACAGGACAGTGGCCACGCAGGCAGGCTTGGCTGCAGAGTAGCACCAAGAAGAACGCCCCTCTCTGACTCTTTCTCAGTGCAATGCGCTTCGAACCCTGGATTTCAAGGATCAGTAGCGGAAGGAAACATTAGGAACAGGAAGGGTCCAAGGACAGAGGGGAAAAGAATTGATATGGTTGTGTGCATCTGCTCAGTGATCGCACTTAATTCTACGTTTCCACCGAGATCGTGTGATCAGTTAGCAGGCGAGGAAACTGAGATGAAGCAACTTCTCCAAGACTACTCAGACGGTCAGTGTCAGAGCCAAGATCCGAACCCAGATCTGTCCGCTCCAGCATCCGGCTGTGGGAGGGGCTGCCAGTGGGCTTTGTTGGGGGAGAGGCAGGAGACCCTTTGGGTGTCCAGAGGGGCAGGTACATCTGATTAAGGCTAGTGTCCCAGGCCACGAGGGTCCAATCTGGTCATGGGACTTCTTGGTGCTCTTCACATCAGGCTGCTGCCAGCAGGTCCAGAAGTTTTAGAGTTGGGGATTCAGGGAGCCACTAGAAGCCTCCGGAAAAGAGGGGTTGCTAAGGAGTTGGCAAAGGCTAGGCCCTAGGCAGTGGAGGTATACTAGGGCCAGGCTCCCATTCCTGGAATGGAGATAGGAATGAAGTCATTAGATGGGACACCCCAGTGGGGTTGGGGACGGGCCTCAGGCTGGGGGCCCTGACACATGGAAGATGACACCGCCAGGGGATGGAGCACTGATGCCGCCTAGCACCGCCAGGATGGAGCTTGATGGAGCTTGATGGCATCTGATGCAAGACTCTGTTTTTCGTTTTCCCACTTATTTTTGGTGCCTCTGCTTTGCCGGTGCTGGGAACACACACGCACTTTGTCCACAGCAGTGCAGCTCTGGCCAGCTGTGGCACAGTGCCCACTTATGCACAGCCACCAATTACATTCCTATCAATCCCTACCTTGGAGGGGCAACTGCGGGCTAGGTGATGGGATCACCAAAGGAATAAAACACAGGCCCTGCCAGAGGTGGGGCCACAGGCACCCAGGGAGTACAGGTGCATGTGATCATTATAGCACAGGTCATCGGTGACAGACGGAGGTGTGCAGAGGTACCCAGGGAGGACTGTGTTCCTTTTGGGCATGGGGGTAGGAGAAAGCCTCACAGCACAGAGGACATTTGGCTGGGCCATGAGAGATAAGAATTTGCCAGTCAGAAAAGGAAGGGAAGGGGTTTCCAGGCTGAGCAAATGGCAGGAGGAAAAGCATCGGTGAGAAAGTGGGCGTTTGCAGAACAATGGATGCTTGGTGGGTGGGGATGCCTGGGGCCTGCTGGTGACAAGCAAGACTGTGGTCAGCCTAGAGAGCTGCTGGTACTCTTGAGGTGCAGCCAAGGTTGAAACACAGAGGGATGGAACTCAGAAATTATTTTTATGGTAATAAGGTAGACTCTTGGGTTCTGACACAAACCCTGTGTGGAATATAGGCCTCTGTTGGCCAACAAAAAATGGTATAGAAGCTAGCAAGTCTGCTCCTCTGAACTACCACATCCCGCCCCTTGTGTAAGCAGCTGAGACCACCAGTTTCAGGCCAGCCTCTGTGAAGTCCAGGCTTCTTTGGGCGGTACAGCACCCAGTGTGAGGTACCAGCTGCGTGAGGGAGCTGCATCCTCTCGTGCCATGTTAGAGACCCAACTTCCTCCTCCTTTGCGCTGCCCGTGTACAGGTTAGGGAGTAAAACCAAACAAGTTAGCTAACAGGATCAGGGTGATCATTCTTCCCTTATACTTGCACCAGCCATATTTCTGGCCTAATATAGATGACACCGTCAGTGCTCTGCCCAGACACCCTTCGGGACATTTCCGAAGTGACCTCAGTGGGGTCAGGCTGAAGCTACCCTCTGCAGGTCCCGGCCCGGGACTCACCCCTGCCTGCCCTTCTTGCCTGTTCTGCGCTGCCTATTCCCTCACTCTCCTGCTAGTCTCCCCTGGGAGCACTTCTTTAAATAAATTACGTACACGTAAATCCTCCTCTGCGGGTCTGCTTCCTGGGACCCTGGTCTAAGACGCTTGCCTGGAGGAGCGGGAGACAGAAGGCTGCAGCTGCAGCGTGGTGCAGCCAGGCCCACGTATGACTTTCCTGCAGGGTGGTCAGATCTAACAAAAAGTCCAGGATCCCCACTTAATGTGAATTTTAGACAAATGACAAATACTTTTTTAGTATGAATATGCCGCATGCAATATTTGGGATACACTTATACTAAAAAATTATTCATTGTTCATCTGAAATTCGAACCCAGCTGGTTATTCTGTGTTTTACGTGGTTAAAGAGCCCTAGGTGCTTTTGCCCTGGTGAGCCCCTCCCTGTTAAAAATATTATATTTATGCATCTAGTCTACCCAAATAAATGCAAGACTTTTGAGTTCAGAGACTATACTGTATAACACACCTTATAGGTCCAATTGCATTCCCCTAATATGCTCTCAATAAATACTTGTTTATTTCTTCTAAAAAATATATTATATTTACAGCTCCATTGGTACAGAGGTGAATGTAACTCAGTCTGGGTTCTTTACTATATATTCATTATTCCTACTATTATACTCATTTGTCTTCTACTTTAAAAGAAATTAAAATTAAAACAAGATCGAGGGCCCCTAAAAGTATCGTGGGTCCCAACTACTATACCTCCTGTGCCTAATGGATAATGCAGACCCAGTGCCACCCTGTAAAGAGCCTTGAAGGCCACGACTGGGTACGACTGCACTTTCTACACCAACCACTCTTCAACCAACAGTTCTGTGATCAGGCTGTGCTTCAGAAAGATCGCCCTGGTTACGAGTGTGAAGAAGAGGTCAAAGAGTGGACTATATGACTAGGGAAAAGATGGTCACTGTGATTGAGATGGAACACTAGGAAGGTCTTGACAAGGGCAGCTAGCAAGCTCGTTAATTTGAGGATCTACACTCTGTAGTGCTTACCGGGTCTCCATAGTGCAAAGGTTGGCCTGAAACACAGGTAGGGTGGCGTAATGGCCTTGCCTGAGTGGATCAGAGCCACTGCTGGGCTCACTCCCTTTTTATGAGAGCAGGCAGGGTGCTGTCGCACAGAAAACCAGGATCCGGGCCCCCATCAGGTGAAGCACTGAGAGATGCTCCAAGCCAGGCACCAATGCCCACTGCTTATTTTTGTAAATAAAGTTTTACTGAACACAGTCATGCCTATTTGGATCTATATTGTTTATGGCTATCTTTGTGCAAAATGGAGCAGTTCCAACAGAGAACCAATGTCCCACAAAGTCTAAAATATTTACTATTGGACCCTTTACAGAAAAAGTTTGCCAACCCCCCCTCCAGGTCCTGGGGGAGATTCACTGGCTGGGATTTTGTCAGAAACTGACATTTCAGAGTATGTGAAACTTAAAATAAAACTCCGCCTCTCAGTCTTCACTGGCTGCATACAGTTTGATCTGTATATCTCTTTCCCGTGTGCACCGATTGAAACAAAAACTCTACAAATTATCTCCAAACAGATGGAAAATGGCATATCTTTGGGTTATTGGGGAAACCCAGCAGAACAACACGTCCAGATGGTGTATATGAATTCAAGTGGAAAACCCCACCCCTCAAAGAGCAAGGCGTGGTCCTGGCTGGGGCCACGCTGGATTAGGGAGAAGGGGAGGAGATAGATTTGGGGAGATGGGTGGTGATGCTATTCAGAAATTCCTGCTTGCCCTTTTGCAATTATTTAAATAATCTGTGGTGCTCAATGGGTACTTTGCCTGACCTAATTAAAAATTCGATTGCTATTTTAACTGAGAAAAATGGTACTTTCAACTGTTTTCGAAAGAAGAAAAGAATAAACATTATCAAGACCATCTCTTAGAAGATTAGGACCAAAAAAATCCAGGAGAAGCTTCAAAGCTGTTTTTGTTTTCCTTGGCTTTGAAATACATAGACTGTCCTGATAATTTTATCTTCCTTGAAATATAGCAAATAAATTCTATTTACTACTCCCGGGCAATTCTGTACATAAATTAAAATAAAACACACATGCAACACAAAGCACTTTAAACGAATCCACCTGCGAATCTCAAATCCATCATTTCTCTTGCTGTGGCGAGGGCTTTATGCCACAGATCAATGCAATTTGAAAGTTTTGAAGGTGATTTTGTTTTTCTTACCTTGCTATTTGATGGGTTTTCAGATGGCCATTTAAAGAACAGCTTACATGCTGTCTCTCACGGATCTCAGGGAGGCTTCAGATGAGCTGACGTGTTGAAAGATGGGTAGCAGAGATATAAATATATTTTATCTGGTTTCTCTAAGTCAGCTTTTAAAGTTAGTTCAAACACACTACTTAGCGAATTCATGAGAAATCTTTTTTAACCCCAAGAATGATATTTTCACTTCGCGTCACCACATTTAGCAGGACAGTTACTTTAGGAAGCATCATCTCGCCCATTTAAAAAAGGCTTTCGAAGACACAAACTGCACCACAAAAAGCTTGTGGAAACATGGGCTGATTCCCCTTCATTGTATTTCCGAATGTGTTCATTTTAAAATGGGATAAGATACTCTAATATCTATAATTAGAATTTTTTTTTCAGGTAGCCACATAGAAAGCAGGTTGTTCTGCAGCCATAAAAATCATCTACTCTCGGTAGAACATGCATTTTAAAAATAATTTTGTATATGACTCATTATTTTTTTCTTTCAACAAATCATCTACTAAGCACCCTGTATGGGACAGATCCTGTGCTAAACTTAGGCACACAGAGATTAAAGATACAGTTCTTGCCATTAAATTGCTCATAGTCCAACAGGGAAGGGGGACACAGAAAAAACATACTATATAACCAGCAAGTTTGCCGGTAGCCCCCTCCCCAAAGTTTCCTCTTGTTTCAGGTTGTGTGCATCAACAAGATTGATTGGTTGACCAGTTGACTGATGGAGATCCAAGCCTCCATTCTCAAAAGAGACATTATCATTATGGCTAATCAAATGGTATAGCAAAAGAGCAAATGGAAAGATGAGGTAGAAGTTAGCTAAATCTCCTACTTTCTGCCAAAGAGGATAAATTTCTATCTCAACCCTTCCATGAAGAGCAGATACAGCACACTGATAGAGCTGCAATAGCTTCCTTTTCCAGGCCAAAGACATTAATTAAATAGTTTACTTTTCCTCACCACTATCCATCTGTCTATCTATCTGTCTGTCTATCTATCTATCTATTGGAGCTAATAAATGGAGAAAGACATTAATGCTACCTAACAATTGTTGGGGGGAGAGTGAGGAAGGAATAGGACAGATCCCAACAGGGCTACCAGCTCCCAAAGCTGTGCAAGTGAAGCACCCACATATGCAGTTCAGATGTGACCAGGTTTCCATGACCCATAACTGCATAGTAAGAAAGTTTTTGGCTGAAAGTAACTGAACATCCAGTTAAAGTGGTGTAAACAACAGGGGTTTACTTTCATTACATAACAATAAATCCAGAGACATTGGTTCCAAGCAAGGGGCAAGTGTGGTATTCAAAATACTTAACAACCAATACGGCACAGGCATTGACAAATCAGAACTGATGCCTGACCAGTCAGAACGAACCCTAGCTATAAACAGCCATTGCTGCTGCATCATACATCTGGCTAAATTCCATCCCTGGCTGCAGATCTGCTCAGCAGCTCAGTAATGTCAGGCTTAGGTCTAGAAGATTCTCTTGGCCTTCCATTTGTGGTGCCACACCTCCAAACACCTAACAATATAATCTAAAAGCAGGAAGGAAGGGATGAAGGTTTCTGTGTGTTCACCTCTCTTTTTATCAGGGGGAAATCTTTCCCAGAAACTCCCAGCAGACTCTCTCTTAGTTCTATTGGCTAAAACCAGGTCACATGTCCATCCTTAAACCAATCATGAGCACAGGAAAAAGGGCGTACAATAGTTAGCTTGGACCAATCATGGTTCATTCTCTGGGGCTATGGAGGGTCCTACCTTGCCAAAACACATTGTTACCTGTACTGAAACCAAATGAGGGGAAGAAAGCAAAGTGTGGGGGCAGTGAGGAAGAGCTATTGGGTAGGCAACCAACAGTGCTTGCCACACTGACTTTTCAGTGAGAAGCAACTTTTCATTTTCCATTGTAGGGTGGGGTGGGGTGGGGTGCTCAGGGAATCTGACCACCCCGCTAATACTGCTCATTTTCTCTCAGAGATAGAGGCACCAGGGTGTGTTCAGTGGCCCTAGAGATATTCAAGGTCCTAATTCAAGACCAACTTACGCATCCAGGTTGAATGCTTGAAAGCCCTGATTGCAATAACTGTGGATAGGGCACCATGGTTCACTACTGTCTTTAGTAGGTCACATTTGTGCCCTAGATTTACAAAGTTTGATTTATAGCCCTTAAGCCACAAAGCTTAGGTTACTCCTCCTGCCTCTTCTGTGTGTGCAGTGCCTTAGGAAGTCAGCAGGAACCTATGAAACTACAGAGCAGAAATACTGTGATCAGGTGTTCCCCTAAAAGAATGTCAAGTTAGTTTAAACCTTGTTTCAAAAAAAAATATCTCTAAAAAAAAAAAAAGCCCCAAACCTTCATTCTGTGGTCTCTCTTTCTGTAAAATGCAGGAAACATTCACAAAGGTACTGAGAGAAGAAATCCCAGGTAGTATTTTGTATATAGGAAACCCTTTGGTCCTGGCAGCTGCATTGAGGTTAAGGCTGTGCGTCTGATTCCTCTATGGTGTATCCATTTCATACAGAGATGGCATCAGCTCCAGGTCACATGTTGTACACATCCCCTGGGTCAGCCATCTCGCAAATACAGCCAATCCCTTTGTGTGGGCCGATTGCAAATGTGGCCCTAATGCTCGACACCTGCCTCTACCCACACCATTGATAATGCGATTTTGCAGCTCCTCCCATCAAGAGATGGAGTTTATTTCCCAGTCCTTGAATTCCTGCTGAACTTTGGACTTGCTTTGACTGATTGAATGTAATAAAAGTGACACTGAGCCAGTTTTGAGCCCAAGCCTCATACTTACACTCATTATCTGGGAACCCTGCCACCACCAAGAGAACAAGCCTGGGCTAGCCTGCTGGACAATGAGAGGTTCATGACTCAATTAACTCCCATTGCTGCAGCCAACAGCTATCCACTCACCAAACATTTGAGTGAAGCCATCCAACACCAGCCAGCCCCGAGTCAACCTACCAGCTGGCAAGAGAGGCATGAGCAAGCCATGCCCTGAACAGCCTCCTCTAGCCCAGACCAGAAGAACCACAGTTATTTCATTGACAATAAATGGAATAATAAATGGTTGTTTTTCTAAGCCATTATTAAATTTGGGGGTGGTTTGTTACAGAACAATAGCTAACTGATACACCATTAGTTACAGAGGTGACTTGAACCTCTTCCCAATCTGTCCTCTCTTTTAGAGGAAGTACCAGGGATCTGGGTATATCATCTCCTCTGTCTCAGGACAGCATGTGGTTATGAGTCATCCTAAAAGCCTTGCAGGTGATATTGGCGTTTCTTATGCCTTTATGAAGTCCATGAGTTCTAAGAAAATCCATGCTTCCAACCTGCATCAACTTCTTAGAGCCAATGAACACCATTCTGTTAAATCTGTTCATGTATACCTAATTAGGACCAAAAGTTGAACATGAAGAGATAAATCTTTTGAGTTCAGGGTCAGGTATTGTTCAAGGAAAACAATTTCACTCTTCTAGGGCTCTGTGATTCACCCAGGGGGCCAAAACTCTGGATACCTCTTGGCATCAGACTTCTCAAGCCATCTGAGAAATCTTGATCCATGTCCAAACCAAGATATGACACGCCACGGGTCTATGGCTTCCATCTTTCCCATGGGTGAGTTAGTAACTTTCCCTTGCCCACCATTCAGATAGTAACCCAAACGCTCCAATAGATCCATCCCACACTTCCATTTTACCCCTTCCAGCCCATCAACTTTTTTTCTCCATTCCTTGTTCCAGGCCTGGTGGTCCCTGTCTTGCACAACTCAGAATGGGCATCAAGGTTGGGAAGAGTTCTGGTCAGAAAGCTACACAATCCCTCTTTTAAAGTGAACTTCCAAGAAGTGCAGGAGGCAATAAATCAGCTTTTTGAGAAGTGGAATGAATCGGTTGCTTTGGTCCAAATCAACTTTTTTTACATCATTAAGTATCACATAAATTATAGCTGGAGATCCAAAATCCACTTACAGAAAAGCTCAGGTAGGAAGAATGTCAAGATAAAAATGAAACGTTGGGTCTGTGGAACTTTCAGTGATTTCATTGCTCTCCCCAACCCCCACCAGCAACTGGTATGTGCACCGTTTTCTTGTTTCTACCCAGATTTGTCGAATCAAATTCAAAGAGTCCCTTTCTTCTCTCCCCTGCATTTACTTGCCATCTCCTCTCTTTTTTCCCCCTAAGGTCCTGTTTAAAACTGTCAGAGGGCCCTGAATGGTTAGGTTTATGCTGGTGTGAGGTTTTTGGATGATTTTTTTCCCCCCTCGTGAAAGAGGCCCTTGAAAAAGGTTTGCTCTCTCCCGGGGAGATGGCTGGGGACCGCCTGAGTTTCCTGAGGAGGGCAGTCACTCTGCCAAACTCAGGGTGTGAAGCAGAGACGGTCATCGAGTCCCCGGCTCCCAGATAATGGGGACCCTGTTCTGCTCAACACACGCCCCTGAGATCTGAGTCTAGTTAGAAGCCTAGAATTACTGCACAAAGGTGAGACTGAGAATAACTTCCCCCAAATTCAGAAAACGGATTGTTCAGGCCTCTGACTCAGAGGGTTTGGAATGCTTAGACTGAACATCCATTTTTACACCCAGTTTGGCCGTGGGAGTTGGGCATTGGCAGTTAAATATCCCCCCCCTCTTTTTGTTTCTTTTTTAGCACAGGGAGTTTTGGGAGCTGGAGGATCCTTATTATGTGATAAGTCAGTCAGACTCCAAGGATAACAGTTAGAAAGCTAGTACCATGTGCCACTCCCGCTAAAAATGGAATTGAATGAGAAAACCCCAAGTAGAAGCCACAGTCCTCCATGCGCGTCTGTTGTGATGCCAGCGAGGCTGCTACCGGGCCCCCACCGCAGCCTCTTGCAGTGACATGAGCGAGGGATTTAGTCTTCTGCATTTGAGACCTGGCTCTGCTCCCCGTACTGGCTGTGTGGTTCTGGGAAGGTAGCCTGGCCTATGACCCCATCACGTCCTCAGAAAATAGGGTTAATTATAAGTCCAGGAAGGTGACTAAACCTCAGATGACACAATGCACTATTAAGTAAAGTACATGTTAGGCAGCGACACCAGAAGCTGGGATTATGTTTGACTATGTATCAGTTTGAATAGACTGTGTTATGTGACCCCCCAAAATCTCAGGGCTTTGCAAGATTTAGTTCTTGCTCCTATAGCTGGTTCATTGTGGTGGGGTGGGGGAGGGGCGGGGTGGGGAGTAGGTACCACTTTGCTTCATGTGCTATTCACTTTGGGATCTGGATGTCAGAGTGTCACTGACCTAGGGCACTCTGGGGCTCATGCATAGAAGAGAATATGATGGAATGACACAGTGGCTCACAACGCTTCTGCGTGCAGGTGGCACACGTCACCCTTGCTAAGTTTTCATTGGCCCAAACCAGTCATATGCAAGTCTGCCTTCATGAAAGCAGGAACATGGAATCCTCCTACACAGAAAGAGACAAGAAATGTTTTGAACAACACGTAACAGAAAACCCCAAACACCAAAGGCAAATATGGAAGCCGTTTCTCTCGCTTGTAAAATAAGCCCCGAAATAGGCAATCTTGGGCTAACATGAACTCTTGCTAGTCACTGGGGACTCACACCTGTCTTTCTGTTCTGTCATCCAGAGTTGGCATGTTATTTTCAAATAATAGCAGAGAATTGTGTGTTCGTTTATAAATGGAAGAAAAAGGAGGGTCTCAGTTAAACAGAAAGTGCAGAATTCCTTAGCTGAGCAGGTGAGAAGAATGAATGGGAACTTGATCCAGCTGGTCAAAGTTAAGGGAACTGAAAAAGAGGAAACAATGTAAACAATTACCAACATAAAATGGAAGCAATAAAATCACATTTATGGACCTTTACACCAAATGGGTCCCCAGTGAAGAGGATGTGGGACGGAGCTGCAGTGTTCAGAAGGGACATGTGACATGGGTGAGATCACACCTTTCTTGTGAGAGCCAGCAAGATGGGGGAGTCATTTCATCTTCCTATTTCCTGAGGTCTCTAGTGGATTCATTTGTTGTTTTGTCAGTCTTTCTCAAGTATTTTTCGCAGATAGCGATGTGAGTGATACACTCCGAATTTTTGCACATCTGCACATACGTTTTGTTTTGTGCTTCTCCCAAGTCTTCTTAAGTGTGCTTGTTAATTTTTGCCTAAAGTTGATGCTTGTTTCTATTTCACTTGGCACAGATTCTGTTGGTTCTGATCCATCACCCCAGGAGGACCCAAGGACCCAGCCTACCCATCCAGCCCACGCCCGGCCACTTGTCGGTGATGTGCAGACAGCAGCCGGGGAACCCTCTGATTTCCGAGGGCCGGGCTCTCTCCAAGCCCTGTGGGAGGCTGCTCCTTGCCTCAGGCTATCTGGTGCCGGCCTCCTGCCTCCCACCACCCCAGGGGGAGAAAGTCCTCTTCCATTTCTCCCAAAGCCCAAAGCCTCACGTACAACTGATCCTCCGTCTCCCAGAAAATCCTGCTCAGGAATGCAGATAGAGCAGAGTTGGGCACGGCAGGGTGACAGCCTTGTCCAGTTGTCATCTCCTCAAGAGACATTTTTGAGCATGCAAGTGTTTTGTCCCTTCCAGGTGCACATAGATGCAAGACCTGAATGCCGAGTGGCTCCTAGGAAGAGAAGAATCAGTAGCTCTCACTTCCTGAGGCAGCTTGCAGAGAAACAACGATTGCTACCCCAAGACCAGGCAGGGCGACTCCCCGGACTCCAGCCACAAACCTGTGCCTCAGTGTGAAGGTTGTGGGTGTTTCCTTCCCCTTCTTTGGAAAGTATGATAAGTAAAGGTGGCCCCACAGTCTGCTAGGAGGGGACACCCACCCTGGGGGCCTTTGCTTGGCTTTCAGCCTCCCGTGGCAACTACTGGAAGAGTCCAGTGTCCCAGGTGATTGGAGCAGAGACTAGAAACACCTTTCTAAGTGGCCTCACGGGGTTGTCCTGTTAGACACAGTTCTGCACAGCCTGGCTGCACACACACGGTCAACAAGAAAGGGGAACCTTCCGCTTTTATTAGTCCCCAAACACAGGGCTATGTTTTATTTTCAGAAGAATTATGCAGGCAGCCCTGTCCTGTGATATTGACTTTTTACTGCCATGCTCAATGAAGTAGATAAATTGAAAGTATCTAGCAGATGCAGTGCCACCCCAGCTGCCTGTGGCCTGTGGGCCGTACTTTAAATTCCAGCACTCAATGTCAAGGTGGAATGTGCCCTAGAAGCCCAGCGCTAACTCAATTAGACACCATAATTATGTAAGTATAGATTCAGATTTCCAAATACTCCCCTTCCCACTCACTGCATACCATTAGGGCACATTTCCACCAGGACCAACCCTCGGATGAGAGCTTTAATCCTAATCCAAAATCTCCACTTGCCTAGAAGTGTCACAAGGCAGGAGGGCAACGCATGGTTCTTGCTGATCTTCCTTTCAGATAAAGAGCTGATTGTGCCTGGGTTCCTGCTTCTCTGCCTCTTGATCAGAAAGGAGGCCAGGATTCCCTTGCTCTGGTCTTTTCCCAAGAAATTAGGCTGGAACTCGCCTGAAAGAGAAAGGGAAACTGTAGGAGGACGCCTGCATGCACAGAGCACAGGGCAAGGTTAAGTGCATGGGCTGCGGATTAGTTTTCTATGCTGCAAAACAAATCACCACAAACTTAGTGGGTTACAACAACTCACTCTATCATCTCACAGTTTCTGTGGGTCAGGAGTTCGGGCACAGCTTAGCTAGGCCCTCTGCTCAGGGTTGCACAAGGCTGAAATCAAGGTGGTTGGCCAAGTCATGTTCTAAAGGCTCAACTAGGAAATAATTTGCTCCTTAAGTCATGCAGGTTGTTGGGAGAATTCATTTCCCTGTGGCTGTGTGAGTGAGAGCCTCAGCTCCTTGCTGGCTGTGGCTGGAAGTGGCCTTCACATCCAAGAGACCACCTGCAATCTTGGCCGTGTGGCCCTCTCCATAAGCAGTTCACAACAGGGCTGCTTGCTTCTTTAAGGCCATCTGGAGAATCTCTCTTGTTCCCGTTGGCTAAGCCAGAGTTTTACATAAGGTCGCTTAATCACAGGGGTGACACCTGTCACCTCTGCATCATTTTATTGAGGAGAAGCAAGTCACAGGTTCTGCTCATGCTCAAGGAGACAGGATTATACAAGGACGTGACTCATTGGAGGGTCCCTCCTGCCTTGTGACACTTCTAGGCAAGTGGAGATTTTGGATTAGGATTAAAGCTCTCATCCGAGGGTTGGTCCTGGTGGAAATGTGCCCTTAGGGTCCACCACTGCCCTTGAACTACTGCCTGGGTTTGTATCTTGTCTCCTCCACTTACAAGTTAGGTGACCTCAAGCAAGTTGCTTAGCCTTTCAGCTCCATGTTCCTTATTTGTAAAATGAAGGTGAACCCCATAAGATTCTCGGGAAGATCAGATAAAATATTCCATCTCAAGAGTTGTGCCTGGAACATAGTAAATACTCAATAAACATTAGCTATGATGAGAGTGGTGATTAATATTAATATTATTGGCACTGTGAGATGCCCAGATCTGTCTTGGATATTAAGAAGCAGAAAACCAAATCAGACTACAGCTACCTCCACTTCTGGTTATAAAACCTCCTTTGAAAGCCAGATCACATTGTTGGCTGCTCTAGAAAACTCAAAGGAGATCAGCTGCAACCCGCACTAGGATCTGGAGTGTTGTGGGAGGCAGACAAGGCCAGCCTCCCAGCCTCCCAGGAAGTCTGTTAGGTGATGAACATGCTCAGAAGATGCGAGGTGCTTCAGCAAGATGTTCTGCTCATCTCTTGTGAGACCTGAGGCAGCCGAGCTCAAGGGGTGGGTGATCTCGTTGGTCTGGGTGGGAGGGGCCCAGGTGAGCATCTGCCCTAGGTTGGCTGTGATTGGTGCCTCACGCACAGGAAGCTCTCCTGTATCCTAATTGTCCCTGCCCCTACAACTCTGTTACCTGTTTACCCAGAACTGCAAGAGCCATTGTTTATTATCACCAGAATCCCATAAATTCCGTGAGAAGAATTTTTTTTAAATAGCAAGTAAAACACACACTCAACACATCAATGCAACAACCAAAACATACATCCCAGAAAACATACAAGCCAAAGATGATAAGAATTATAATAACTCACACCAACAACAATGACCCACAATGAGTTTTTAAGTTTAGCAATAACACTGTGACCTGGACAATGGCTCATGGAGGGATGGGCTCTCCTGGCTGGGCCCTCTCTGAGTGATGCATCGTGGGAGCTCGGTTGTTCCACTGACGCAACAATGTGGTGGCTCATTTGTGCAACATTGTTCCAAAGGATGCTCAGAGACCTGACTCAGGGTTAGCTTCTCAGCCCTGTCGGGTTCCCATGCCAGGAACACAACCTGGATACTCAGTACCTCCTAACATTTTTGTTTTGCAAATTTTGGAAACTTGGAGTTTTTTATTTCTCAGGGAGGTAAAAGTGTTTTTCTAATAATTTTCACTCTTTTAAAGAACAGCTGCATCGCCACTGGAACTTGAGGGGTGGGTGTTTTGAGACTCATAAGCGTGGGGGGAAAAACACATCTTGCTTATTTCAAAGAAGGAAATGATCCTTCAATAATATCCAAGAGAATGGGAAGGGTGATATTCATCAGTTCTTTGAGAATCTGTAGGCAGCTGTATTGTGTGGAGGGCAAGGGTTTACAGTCGACTTAGCTTTCCATTTGGGGAAATTTCCTCTCGGGGATTTTCTTTAGATCCTTAAAGCCCCATGTCCATGAGGCGTGGAGTTATAGACCCAATAAGCCAGGACACGCAGGTGATGGTTTCTGGCAGGAGAACCACAGTTCTCCTTCTTGTATTCTTTCATTCAACAAGTGCTTTGGGCACTTCCCATGTTCCGGGCCGTGTGCCGGCCTTCGGAGGAGCGACCACAAAGCCTCGATGGAAGTAAACACGGCCCCCGTCCTATGAGTTCGCCATCGTGGGAGAGAGATGCAATTCCCAACATGATGTGACAAAAGGCAAACTTGGATGACACAGAGCACTGGACAAGCACAGAGGAGGGAGGGACACCCAGCCCAGCTTGGAAGAGGGATTCGGAAAGAGGATGAACGGGGTCCGAGGCAGGATTCCTGGCAGAGCGAGTGAACAAAGGGTCTCTTAAGCATGAGGAAGCCAGGTGCTTCAGGAACTGGGAAGTTCTGAGTAGGAGAAGAGAGACGGGGTGTGGCCAGGGAATCCCTGAGAGGTGGACAGGCCCCACCTCGCAGCCCCTCCTGGCAAAGCCGCCTCACACTGCAGCCTCCCGAAAAGCCTAAGATCAACAAGGCCACCTGGCAACTGTAAAAAGCCCTGTGTTGAGGGTTAAGGTTAAAGTTAAATTTTAAAGCAGAAAACTCCCTTATTTTGACACCATTAAGCCTTTTAAAAATATTTATTCTTTGATAGACCCTTGTTTTAACAAATTCAAACAATACAAAACTATATGAATTTTTTAAAAAAGTGTCCCCATCCCTGTCCAATCCTATTTTCCAGTGCTAATCCCTGTTAGCAATTGACTGTCCTTCCTCAAAGACATCTTTTCTATGCAAATGCCAACATATATCTGCACTCATGTTTGTAGCAGCATTATTTACAATAGGCAAAAGGCAGAAATAACCCATAGCCATCAACTGATGAATGGATATGGGTTATCCAAACTGTGGTATACACATACAATGGAACAGTATTCAGTCACAAAAGGAAATGAAGTACCGATACGTGTATAATGTGGACAAACCTCAGAAATGTTAGACTGAAAGAAGCCAGACACACGAGGTCACGTACCATATGGCTCCACTTATATGAATTATCCAGAATAGGTGAATCCAAAGAAACAGAAGACAGGTGGTTTCCAAACACTTAATATGGGGGTTTCATTCTGGAGTGATGAAATGTTTTGGAAAGAGACAGAAGTGGTGGGTACACAGCATGGTGAATGTACTGAACGCCACCAAATCGTTCACTGTAAAATAGTTAATCTTATGTCAATAAAAGTGAATGAATAAAAATATATCATGGATTTTCCAGTTTCAGCTAAGACTTAGGATCTGGTATCAACCTTAACTATAAATAACTATAAACACCAACAAAAGCTAGGAAGCCACTGATTCCGGGCCTCAGGCCAGTGCTGAGCTGAATCCTAGAGAAAAGGGTAGCGTGGGCAGCAGGGACCCCCACACTCACCCTGGCTTCCTGCCCAGGGGAGCAGTTTCCAAGCTGCAGGGAGGCAGGTGGAGCCCAAACACAGAGCCGAGGTTGCACTGGTCAGAAAAACCAGGGGTCTGGTCGGGGAAACAGACCAGAGTTCAGGGCTGCTAAAGTGGCTCAAACTTGCGGGGTACGGAGCAGAAAGAACCGCAGAAAGGGCACCCCAGAAGTCTGTAAAAAGGTTCCCTTCAGGAAGCTGAACAAACGCTGAGCTGCCCACGCCCAGGGGGATATTTCACAAGGCCAGGTGGAGAACACCTGCCAAAGGGCTGACGGTTGAACGGAGATTTCAGAGATCAAAGAACACTGGAGAGAATTTGGGGTTCGGACCCAGCAGAGTGGAGAAGCGCAGAGCATTCAGCGGCGAGCCCTGAAAGACCACATCACAGGACTAGAACTACGCCCCAGGAGTTAAGTACTGTGCCCAAGGAGTAAGGGCGAAACTGCAATAGACCCATCTCCACAAAGACCACCAAAACCGAACCGCAAAAAGAGCAAGATGACCCATCAAAATTTAACTGCCTGCCACCATGAAATTCAACGCTCTTCTAAAAATATTTTTTAAAAATCCAGAACCTCTACCATACATCAATCATAATACAAGAATGTAATGAAAAATTACTACCCATTTTTCCCTTTCTATAGTCTTGGCCTTTGTTCTGTAATGTGTTAAGTTGCTTAGAAACAGTTCGATTCTTTCAGCTTTTGTTTTTAAGCTTTGTCCGGTGGAACGAGAGCAGCCTTTAGGGCTAATTTTGCCGCACTGTTTGAGGCAAAACTTTTGTGAGGACGCTAACTAAGTACTCTATCTGAAACATGAGGTTTTCTATTCTAGCAAAGACAGGAACAAGAATCTTGTGTAAGCTTCAGGGGTTGTTCTTTCTTATGCTTTTGGGTAATTCTTTTTACAGTCTTAATGTAGTTTTCTTTCTTTTTTTTTTTTTTTTTTTGTCTTTTTTTTGAGGCAGAGTCCCGCTCTGTCACCCTGGCTAGAGTGCCCTGGCGTCAGCCTAGCTCACAGCAACCTCAAACTCCTGGGTTCAAGCAATTCTCCTGCCTCAGCCTCCCGAGTGGCTGGGACTACAAGCATGCGCCACCATGCCCTGCTAATTTTATCTATATATAGTTTCAGTTGTCCAGATAATTTCTTTCTATTTTTTAGTAGAGACAGGGTCTTGCTCTTGCTCAGGCTGGTTTCGAACTCCTGAGCTCAAACAATCCTCCCGCCTCCTCCTCCCAGAGTGCCAGGATTACAGGCGTGAGCCACCGCGCCTGGCCAGTCTTACGTAGTTTTCTCACATGCATGCACCAGTATTTAGTTGAAGATTCAAGAACTCTCTTTCTCTTCTTCTCTCTCTCCCTACTCCCCATCCACCTCCAACCTATCCTCTCCAATATGCTGCCTTGCAAATTCTGACCACGTTCGCCTCCCCAAACCCCCAGCTTTGTAGCCTCAACTCAAGGAAACTGCTGGGCTACATGTTGGTTTCCCCTCCCTGTTCTAAGGCCTGGAATCTCTCTCTAGGCACAAAGCTGGGGCAATGGTAGGTGGCTCTTCTGTTTTGCTTCTCTACCCTCAATTGTCATTAGCCCCTTTGTTGCCCCATGTCCTACACACATAAATTTCTATCTTTTTAGTTGCTCCAGGCAGAAGAGCAAATCTGGTCCCTGTTACTCCATCTTGACTCTAATTTACAACAATAAATTCAATACCTTAGAGAAAATGGAAAAATTCCTTGAAAAACAAGACTTCCTGAAACTGACCCAAGAAGGAGTAAAAAATCTGAAACATCCTATATCTGTTAAAAAAAAATTGAATTCATAATTTAAAACCTCCTCACAAAGAAAACTACAGGTTCAAAAGTCTTCACTGGTGAATTTTATTAAAAATTTAAAGAAACAATACCAATTTTATACAAACATTTTCAGAGGAAGGCAAAATAATTCCCAGCTCAGCATAAACCTGATATCAAAATCTGACAAGGCCATCATAAGAAAAGAAAATTTTAGACCAAAATCACTTATGAACATAGATATAAAAATGATAAAAAAATTATTAGCAAATTAAGTCTACCAGTACATGAAAAATGCATTATGGCTAATACATTATGGGAATACAAGGCTAGTTTAATATTCAAAAACTATTCAATGTAATTTACAATATTAACAGAATAAACAAGAACAACCATATGATCATCTCAATAGATGCAGAAAAATTGTATAACAAAATTCAAAGAGATTCATGATAATAAAAAAATAAAATAAAACTCTCAGCAAACAAGGGATAACATGGAACTTCCTCAACCTAATAAAGGACATTGATGAAAACCTGTAGCTAATATCATATTTAGTAAAGACTGAGCATTTTCCCTTAAGATTGGAAACAAAACAAGGATGTTTATTCTCACTGTATCTGTTCAACATTGGTCTGGAGGCCCTGTGAGTGTAAGAAATAGAAATAAAATATATAAAGATTGAAAATGAAGGCTGGGTGCGGTGGCTCATGCCTGTAATCCTAGCACTCTGGGAGGCCGAGACGGGCAGATGGTTTGAGCTCAGGAGTTCAAGACCAGCCTGAGCAAGAGCGAGACCCCATATCTACTGAAAAAAATAGAAAGCAATTAGCTGGACAATTAAAAATATATAGAAAAAAATTAGCCGGGCATGGTGGCACATGCCTGTAATCCCAGCTACTGGGGAGGCTGAGGCAGAAGGATCGCTTGAGCCAAGGAGTTTGAGGTTGCTATGAGCTAGGCTGACGCCACGGCACTCTAGCCTGGGCAACAGAGTGAGACTCTGTCTCAAAAAAAAAAAGATTGAAAATAAAGAATAAAACTGTCTTTAACCTTATACTGCCCTAGAGGCCCCATCTCCAAATACAGCCACATTGTGGGGGTGTATGAATTTGGGGAGATGTAACCTACAGTACATAATAGCAACAAAAAAGAAACTGTTACTTGCAACAACATGGCTGAATATTTAAAAAGACCATATAATTCCAAAAATATGACATTTAAGAGCAAATAAAATGGATTTATGATGTCAGAAATCGGCATAGTGTTTGCTTCTGTGTGGGTGAGGAGGAATTGGTGGAAAAGGGGTATGAGAGGAATTTTTAGTGGTGGAAATGTCTTTTATCTCCATCAGGGTGATATTGACACAGATGAATGTATTTGTAAACATGCACAGAGATTTATCCTCGTCACATGTAAATGATGGTTCAGTAAAGTACATTTCTCTAGATCAGCTCTTATGGATTGACCTCTATCTTTTTAGCACCTCTATAGTCTTCTGTTGTATGAATGTACCATAATCTATCAAACTATTTCCCCATTGATGGACATTTAGACTTCTTCCAAATTTTTGCTATTATAAGCAGTGCCATAGTGAATGCCCTTGAAGGAGAGATTCCTAAGTGGAGTTGGCACAGCTTTTTCTCTGTAAAGATCAAGAGGACGAGGCCCAGAAGCAAGAAGAGACTTGCCCAAGGCCTGATATAGTTACACACTGTGAGTCACAGTGGTAGAACCTGGAACGGAAGAGGTTCGTGTTATTACATAGAAATATTGATGAGGGGAGATACGAGGCTTCCAATCAGAATAACATGAGCCATTTAGAATAATCCCCTTCCTTCTTTGTCTAACTCCTACTCATTCTGTGAATACTAGTGCCTTTGGGCTGCATTAATTTAACATTATGCCAAGTTCATTCCTGGGATCCCATAGTACCCTGGGCTTAATAACAACTCACTATATGCCACGCAATGTGCTAGCACTTCACATACATTATTGCATTTAACCCTTGAAACTGCATTGGGTATAGCTGTTATCAATTCCATGCTCATGTTATAGATGGAAAAACTGAGGCATAGACCATTTAAGTAACTTGCCCAAGGTTGCACAGCTTAAAATTGGTATTAAACAGATTTCAACGCAGGTCCTTGACACAAAAGGCCTTACTCTTATTTGTTTGTTTTTGAAACAGAGACTTGCTCTGTTGCCCGGGCTGGAGTGCAGTGGCATCATCATAGCTCACTGCAACCTCAAACCCTTGGGTTCAAGCCATCCTCCTGCCTCAGCCTCCTCCAAGTAGCTGGGACTACAGGCACACGTCACCTTAACCATTACGTTATACTTCCTCTCAAGAATAACGCTTCACGGGGATATTGTCCGAGAGTTTCATGAAATGGTTGCAGTGTCGATAACTGGGTCTCTCTACTCTTTGAAGGTCGTTACTGCATCTCTATCTTCCTAAAATCTGGCACATAGCGGAATTCAAAGAGCTTAGCACTGTGCCTGACACATAGTAAGCACTCGATGAGGGCTAATTATTATTATCATTGGAACGCAACAAATGTTTGTTGAAATCAACATTTGCATGAATAACTAATTACCTAAATTATTCTCTTAGCAAATAAACAATGAACATAGGGACAACAGGCTACAGACCTCTTCTCCTGCCAAACATCTCGTTTGGAGCCAGCTGAACCATGAAGGAATTGCCAGCCCTCTTCTGTTCACACGTCTGCTCCCCGCGTGGGACCGAGAAGCAGGAAGGGCATCCGCGTCAGTGTTGGCGCTCCAGCCCTGCTTGGTGCAGGTGTGATGCGGGGCAGACTCCCAGCACATTCGGGTGAGAAGAAAAGAATCAGCTGGTACAGTAGCGGGGTGGGGAGTGCGTGTGTGTGTGTATGTTTGCGTGCATGTACTGCCTCTTCCTCCCCGTCACAGTGAAACCCCACTAAAAACGGGGTGGGGTTACAGGGGCACTTAAAGCTTTAGGCAACATCACAGCATGCACAAAGGATGAACACAGGGTCGAAGAACATCAAAAAGGCCCTTGAACCTCTGTTGTACCTTTTTATTCTGTGGTCTCTTCCTTCATTGCAGGGAGGACCTGCAGCATGGAGGTAACAGATTGAGATTGGGGAAGAGTCTCCTCAGCCCCCTGCCCTTGGGTGCCCTGTCAGCATTCAAAGCCGCTGTCACTTCATTAGCCACCCTGCTCATCCCCTCAAGCCAAGCCCTGGGCCCTGTCTGAGCGCAACTCTTCTGCCTGGCTCCTGCTCCCGCTGCCTAGTACTTTGATGGGTTTGTCCCCTTGGTAGGAAGAGCCCCCTGCATTCTCAGTCCAGCTGCCTTGCTCAGAGAAGACCCCATCGCAGACTTGGGATGTGACCCGTTCAGGTGACTGCCTGACTGGTTGATGCTACCCACTTATTGGCAGGAGGAGGGTGCAGGGGACAGCGTGCCCAGAGAGCCCATTGACCTAAGGTAGCACCTGCAAGCACTTGCTAAAATGACATTTTTTTTTTTTTTCTAGCTGGCTCCTGCCTCATCTAGCATACTTATTGCAATCCTCATTTTATGCCTCTAACAGCCCTTACTCTCGTTTTGTAGTTAAGTTTTCAGAGCCTTACTCATTTAAGGCAATTTTGGTTTCTGTTTTATGGTAATTCTTAAACCCTTAAGTGAAACTTGTTTGAAACGTCTGTCACTCTGTTATTACAGAAACAATATAACAAGAAATACATTTTCATGTAAGACTCTAAGTAGTAACCAGAAAAGACAAATTGTTCTCATACTTAAATATTTGAATTTGAAAATATCACAAAGAGATGGGAAAAAGGAGCCAATAGACAGGGGACATTGAGGATCAAATTGGTATCCAACCAATAGGAGTTTCCGGGGAAAAAAAAGAGGACCAAAAAAGCAGAGAAGAGGAAATTATCAAAGAAATAATACAGGAAAATTTCTCAGAGGTGAAAGCCACAAGATCACAAATTGAAAGACCTCAGAACAATGAATGAAACAGGGTCCACACCTAGGAACAACGCTGTGAAATAGTGGGTCAACAAGGATAAACAGAGTAACTTAAAAGCTTCCTCTGAAGGTCAGGTTCCTTATAAAGCAATAAAAATGAGAATAAATCAGGGTTTTCAATATGAAAATCCATATAGAGGGAAATAGATCAGTGTCTTGAAAGTTTTAAAGGAATTTGATTTACATCCTAGAATTCAATGTCCAGCCCAATTGTCAATCAAGTAGAAAAGCAGAATAAATACATTTCCAATCATAAAGGATTCAGAAAGTTTAACCCATCACACACCTCTGTGTAGGACATTACTTAATGATATCCTCTGGCAATATAAGGGGAAAAAAATGAAAGATGGCAACCTAAATCTCAGAAACTGTGGTTAAACCCAGGAAAGCAGGGAAGAAAATCCCCAACTAACTGTCTAGACTGAAGCAGGAGGACAGAGGCTGCAGAAGATAGACTTTGGGGAGGGTAAACAACACAATAGAATGCCCATGGGGATGGAAAGTTAGGGGAAAATTGAGAATATGATGAAGTCAAATAGTGCAAGAAAAAAAGAAAAGCTATTTGAAATTCCAGATCAAAGAAAAGCATCATAAGAAAGCAAACATTAATAGAAATATTACTGGTGGGGTGAAGCGCCATATGGGTATGGTATCAATAACATAAGCATTGTTTGTTGATTTAGAATTACTCTAAAGGCAAAGCATAGAAGGCTTAATTAGAGCTGTGAAACAGAATGAGGATGCTATCAATCAAGAGAATGTAAAAGTGAAAGTGTATATGGCAGAAGTTTGGAGAGAGAAGGAAGAAGAGAGAAGAGAGGAAGCCTGAGGCACTAGCTGCCTCTTCTCAGATGGCATTGGTGCGCAGCTTCAGGACATACTAGTGGATGAAAGAGAGGTGTTCTGAGCCTGTTTCTCAAAGTGACAATTGTAGCTAAAATTGTGATATAATTGTGTTGGGAGAATGAAAGGAAGGGAGATGGGGAAGGGGTGTAAGTGAGCTAAGTTCTTTTTGATGTAGCAGGAAGTCAACGCGTATATTTTTAAAATGTAAAGTAGCCAGGTGTGGTGTTTTGCACCTGTACTCCCAGCTACTCGGAGGCTGATGAGGGAGGATCAATTGAGGCCAGGAGTACAAGGCTGCAGTGAGCTATGATCGCATCACTGCACCCCAGCCTGGGCAACAGAGAGGAAATCCTGTCTCTTTAAAAAAAAAAAAAAAAGTAAAATAAAAAAATAGCAGCATTCAGAAGAAACATCTAATTTCTAAAAGGGTAAGAGGTGGTTGCTCTGGGGATTGAACTGGAAGAACAGGGGACTCTATTACTTTGACTAAAAAAGCATTTTAAATGAAAGCACAGTTATATTTCATATGTTAGATTTCTGAAGGTATGTAAATAAATACATACGTTGGAGATTTCTCAAATATAGCTAGCAGTTGAAATGAGAAGGAAAAAGGCTTTGATGGCAGTTAGCTGCACTGATGCAGAGCCTGTCTTTCTTCTGCAGTTAAGGTGGGAGCAGTGACCCCACAATTGTCTGGTAGGGTCCGTGGGTTGGGTTCTTTCACATCTGCTATTCCATTCTGTCCTCCCCACAACCCTATGAGGTGGGAATGTGAGGGCAGGGACTATATGTCTCCTCATTTTATAGACAGGATCCAGGCTTGGGAGTGTGAGTAGCTTGTCAGAATGTGAAATGTCCAACTACTGCAGCGGTAGTGGTAGGAGGGGTGCTTGGCCCATCCTGCACTGAGATCTGTGCATGGTGGACTCAGGTGGGGAAGGCTGGGCAGGGCTCTGCAGGAGCGACTCTTATGGTGGTTTCATTCTCTATAGCACCAACAAAGCCAGAATTCAAATACTGGCTGTCCCCATATGTGCCCCCACCACATCTATTTTTTAAAAGTCATATTCTTATTATCAAGTCAATATTATGAAGACTTTAAAAGAATGTGTTTAAGTTACCTGTAATCCTCCCCATGCCTGTGCACAATAATGACTTTGATTTTTTTTTCTGTGATCTTTTCTAGTCTTCACATTATACATAATTCTACATAGTTCTGCTCCTCATGTATATATAATTTTGTAAGCCTTCTACCACTCATAAATGGTGTTGCTTGTTTCTACACAGTCTGCATAATTATTTGTTTTAGTGGTTGCATATTACACAAGATCATTTTTAATTAACTACAGTACCCTGGGTTAACAGTTTTTGTTACACCAAGTATGTCTTTATTTTTTAATCTCCATTTTACTTTTGTATAAGGCTGTTCCATTTGCAGAAGGCTTTCTTATCCATCTCATAACTTCAAAGCATATAATGGGCAGGTGTAATTGTCCTTACTTTACAGATGGGGAAATTGAAGTCTGGAGAGATGAAGCGTCTTTCCCAACTTCATACAGACAGCAAGGATGGGAACAGAATGCAGCCTTTCTCCAGAACATTCTTCTCCAAGTCTAGTGCTCCTTCCACCACTCAACCTGCTTGGCCATCACTTGGCACTCTCTCAGTGAGCCAGGTCTCTTCCCAGGAAGGAATTACCACCATTCCATTTTATAGGTTAAGAGGCTGGGGCCCAGAGAAGGTGACTTGCCCAAGTTCACATGGCAGAGCCAGAAGTCAAACCCAGGCAAGCTGACTCCAGAGCCAGATCTCTTTCCAACAATGTACATGGCCTCCCTATCCTCCTAACTCTCAGAGTGACTCTCTCTTGAAACTCCTGCCCCCAACGTAGCCTCCATGTTCTTGTCTCTTCTACCTGCCTGTCCTGAGTCTTGGCAGGTGGCAGCCCACAGCTCGGCACCTTGCAGCTCGAATTCACTCTAGAGGAACCCACAGGCTGTTCCAGGAGCCAGCTGCCAGAGAGGCATGCTTCTTGGGCACAGTCCATGGGGGGGGGGGGTTGTTTTTGTTTTTGTTTTCAGCTTTCTTCCATTTGGTTAATTGATATTGTTGTGTAGTAAAATATACATAACATAAAATTTACCATTTTAACAATTTTTAAGGGTATAGTTCAGTGTGGTATTAAGAACACTGACACTGAGGTACAACCATCACCACCATCCATCTCCAGAACTTTTTCATCTTCCCCAACTGAAACTCTGTACCCATTAAACAAAAACTCCCCATTCTCTCTTCTCTCCCCACCCCCAGCCCCTGACAGCCACCATTCTGCTTTGTCTTAGGAATTTGACTACTTGAAGCCCTCATACATGTAGAATCATACAATATTTGTCCTTTTGTGTCTGGCTTATTTCACTCAGCATAAAGTCCTCAAGGTTTAATCATGTTGTATGATGTGTCCGAAATTTCATTGCTTTTTTAAGCCAAATAATATTCCATTGTATGTTTATACTACATTTTGCTTATCCATTCATCCATTAATGGTTCTTTGAGTTGTTTCCACCTTGGGCTATTGTGAATAATGCTGCTGTATACATTGATGTACAGATATCTGTGTGAGTCTCTACTTTCAACTCTTTTGAGTGCATATCCAGACGTGGGTGAGTTTGTTGTTGTTTGTTTGCTTGTTTTACTAGAAGAAACCAAAGAGCAATATTTTATTTTCTTAGAGGATGACGTAAGACTGGGAGATCATGAAGAAGATTGACTAATGTAACATAAAACAAAGTTTTCCCAAATGCCTAAGAAATTGTAATCAGACAAATAATAATGATAACAAGCATTTTTCTATGATAAATAATGGCTAGGTGTTTTACTTGCAATACTTAATTCTTATAATTACTCCCTTATGGCAAATTATTAATATTAATATTATCTGTATTTTACACTTGTTAAAACTGAGGGGTTTTGTGAGGGTTTTTTTTTTTTTTTTTTGAGTATTTAAAAACAAATCAAACTCTTCTACTCTGTTTCCAGCTTTGCAGGGGGCGGGTGGGTGGAGGAAGCACTGTATAAGAGTGGATGGTGGGAGACAATATTTGCAAATCATATAGCTGATAAGGGACTTGTAGCCAGAATACAGGGGAAAAAAAAACTCTCACAACTCAATTATAAAAAGACAAATAACCCAATTTAAAAATGGGCAAAGGATCTGAATAGACATTTCTCCAAGGAAGATATGCAAATGACCAATAAGCATATGAAAAGCTGCTCTATGTCATTAGTCATCAGGGAAATGCAAAACAAAACCACAGTGAGATACCACTTCACTCCTGCTAGGATAGCTAGAATAAAAAAGTCAGACAGGATGTGGAGAAATCAGAATCCCCCCTGTACTGCCGGTGGGAACGTGAAATGATACAGTTGCTTGAAAGAGCAGTCTGCAGTTCATCACATGGTTAAATACAGAGTTACCATAAGACCCAGCAATTGAACTCCTAGGTACATACCCAAAGGAACTGAAAACAGGTTCAGTTTTCAGTCAAACAAAAACTTGTATAGGAATGTTCACAAGGGCCAAAAGGTGCAAACAACCCAAATGCCCATCAACTATAAATGAATAAATAAAATACGGTATATTCGTACAATGGAATATTATTCAACCAATAAAGTATAGCAGCCTTATTGATAATTGCCCAAGCTTGGAAGCAACCAAGATGTACTTCTGTAGGTGAATGGATAAACTGTGGTACATCCATAAAAGAGAATATCATTTGATGCTAAAAAGAAATGAGCTATCAAGCCATGAAAAGACATGTCACTGAGCGAAAGAAGCTAATCTGAAAAGGCTACATACTGTATGATTCTAACTATATGACATTCTGGAAAAGGCACAACTATGGAGACAGTGAAACCATCGCTGGTTGCTAGGGAGGGAGGGATGAATAGGCAGATGTTTGGGGTGGTGAAACTACTCTGCATGATACTGTAATGGTGGATCCATGTCATCATACATTTGTCAACATCCACTGAATGTTCACCAAGAGTGAGCCCTAATGTAGACTATGGAGTGTGTCCATGTAGGTTCATCAGTTGTAACAAATGTATCACTCTGGTACCAACATTTGTAGTGGGGGAGGCTGTGCATCTGTGGGGATGGGGACATGTAGAAATTTTCTGTACTTTCTGTTCAATTTTTCTGTGAACCTAAAACCACTCTAAAAAATAAAGTAAAAAAAAAAAAATGGAGTGAAATATTGACACATGCTACAACACAGATAACTCCTGAAACCATCATGCTATGTGAAAAAAGCCAGATGCGAAAAGCCACATATTCTATCATTCCATTTATACGAAATGTCCAGAACAGGGAAATCTGTAGAGACAGACACTAAATTCCCAGTTGCCAGGGGCTGGAGCACTGGGGGTGAGGGGGATGAGGGAGTGATAGCTAAAAGGAGGGTTTCTTTTAGAGGTTATGAAAATGTACTAAAAGGGACTGTGGTTATAGTTGCATGTATTTGTGAATATACTGAAAATCATTGACTCATATACTTTATTTATTTATTTTGAGACAGAGTCTCACTCTGTTGCCCAGGCTAGAGTGAGTGCCATGGTGTCAACCTAGCTCACAGCAACCTCAAACTCCTGGGCTCAAGCAATCCTCCTGCCTCAGTCTCCCAAGTAGCTGGAACTGCAGGCATGCGCCACCATGCCCGGCTAATTTTTTCTATATATTTTTAGTTGTCCGGTTAATTTCTTTCTATTTTTTAGTAGAGATGGGGGTCTTGCTTTTGCTCAGGCTGGTCTTGAACTCCTGAGCTCAAACGATCCGCCCACCTCGGCCTCCCAGAGAACTAGGATTATAGGCGTGAGCCACTACGCCCAGCCGACTCACATACTTTAAATGGGTGAATTATATGGCATGTAAATTATATCTCAATAAAGCTATCTTTAAAAAAAGACGCTGCCAGGACTGCAGCCTTCCTCCCTGCTTCAATAGCCTTCACCTGTGGCTAAGAGGCTGCCTCCCCCAAGCCAAGCCTTTCCCTGAAGGAAAACTTGACTCAGGTGAGGAGAGGTGGGGGTGGGGTCTCTCCCAGGAGGGTTCATCAGCATAAACACAGCTTAGCTTTGCTGCCTGGGGTGGGCACCCGGACAAGCCACATCCTCTCCATCATAACATTGTGACAGAGGCCATTGCAGATGGGACATGGCTGACCTGTGCAAAATTAGCAAAATGGCAGCATTAGAGAAGGCAGACTGCTCCCACGGAGCGTGCAGTTTACGAAACTTTCATATCCTTTTGCAGTCAGGAGAGGCAGGCAAGCTTGCAGCCCTCCTTCAGCCTGGAGGCAAGTGCAGGCCACACAGAGTCCGAGGCCCACGGAGCCTGTCACTTGACCTTTAGAGTTAAGAAAAAAAAAGTTATTAAACTTTAGACTGGAAAAGTCCTTGGACGTCATCCAGGTAGTGGCTTCTAGACTTTTAGGTTTCACAGCCTGTATCCTTCCAAAATATCTGAGGACGCTGACAAGGCTGACAATTCTTTATTTTGCTAAATTAAGACAACTTTTAAAACTAACACCATTACTTGATGTTTTTAAAAAGATAATTGAAAAGACAGAACGTCAGAATAAAGGAAAGCCGTTCAAATGAAATAAATTTAGCCTTATGAAAAACTCACTAACTTTCTCTTTTCCCTCCCCACCCTACCTTTCTCTCCAGTAGTGAAAACTTACCAAATTCTAGTGAAAACTTTATCCTGGAACTGGGATGGTTTGGGGGCCCTGGGCTTTGGCTACCGCTCCCCATTCAGTACTTGAATCCTCTGGAAACCAGCTCTGGAAACCAGCTTCTGGGATGGCAGGGTTTTCATGCCAGACACACCTAAAATCCTGCCTCTGCAAAAGCAAGTTTCTTGCCTTCTCTGCAGCTCAATTGCTTTATTTGTAAAATAATTCTTATCTCAGAGATTTTTTTGTGTGTATGAGAATTATCACAAAATAAAGGAAAAACTATGAGAGTCCTTGGCACATAGTAGGCACTCTATTGTGATTTATATGCCCTCTGGTGGTGACAGATAGTCTCAGAGATAATGCATTCCGTTTTCCTGGCATTTTAGTTGATAAAAAGTTCTTCCCTAGGTATAGCTAAACCTGCCTCCCGGTATAGCCACTCAGGGACCTCAGATGTGTACTTCAGGGTCACGTGGAACAAATTGCATCCTTCTGTCATGTGACATACCTTACTTTCCTTTCTTAGGTTCCCTTTCTTTCTTCTGTTCTTCAAGTTAAATATCCTGTATCTATCAGTCATCTCTGAGTAAAGTGCTCACCATCCTGCTTGCACTAATCAGCTATTGCCAGAGTAATAGCAAGCTCTCCAAAAACTCGATGGGAAAACCACAGAGCTCAGTGGCATACTACCCTAAGCTGGCCTTGGTGGCGCTTGATCCCCAGGGTTCCAGCTGGGTCCAAGTCTGCTTCAGATGTCTCTCTTCTTCCTTGGGGTGCCCAAGGCTTGTCCTTTTAATGACAAAAGGCAGGAGCATGAGGGGGTATTCCCAGCTGCACAAGCACATTTCTAGCCTTTGCTGCACAAGCACATTCTGTTAGCCAAAGCAAGTTACAGGGTCAAGCCCAAAGTCAAGAGATCACGGTAGGAGAATGGATATAGAATAAGGGGGAGTGAACATTTGAGACCAATAATTCTATTGGCTACGGCTCACACTTTCCTCTTGTCCTGTTTCCACCAGCCTTGACCAATTTTCCTTGGACACACTCTTCC
Source organism: Varecia variegata (assembly GCA_028533085.1). Taxonomy (NCBI): domain Eukaryota; kingdom Metazoa; phylum Chordata; class Mammalia; order Primates; family Lemuridae; genus Varecia; species Varecia variegata. The sequence continues at coordinate 122,623,542 of CM052441.1, forward strand.
AAAATTGCATCTGGCTAGTGGGGAGTAGGAGGCTGGGGAGGAAGGAACATGCCCTTGCACGGTCTGGCCTGCCTACTATTCTCTTCCTTGCTCTCAAACATTAGCTACACTGGGTTTCTTTCATTTTTTGAAGGCCCTAATCTCTTTGCTACCTCAGGGCCTTTGCATGTGCTGTTCCTCATGCTTTGTGCAGAAAATTCTTCTTCCCTGCTTCCCCTGCTCCAAGATAAGTTTCTTCTCATCTTTAAAATAGAACTTATTAATACATGCCATGCCCTCAAAAAGAAGTCTTTCTGACAGTCAAGGCCAATGAAGTCTCCCTTTATTGTTCCCTGGCAAAAGGAACAATATCTTCTTCCCAGCTCTTTGCCTGGATTTGTAGTTATTTATTTGCCTATTTAATTTTGTTTTTCCTTCCCTAGTAGACTCCCAGCTCCATGAAGGCAAAGACAGTGCCTGGCTTGTTGTTAGCTCTCCAGAGCCCAGCCCGGACCCCAACACACAGTAGATGGTCCGTACATACTTACTGAGTGAAGGGATGTAGGATTAAATGCAAAGGAATAGGTGAATGGGTGAATTTCATCAGGTCTCATTCGCTTTCCCTCTGTTCAATGACAAAATGCAAAGGAGGAACAGTAACATAAAGCTCTCTCTGCACAAAGCTACTGCTCTGTCCTCCTCATCCTGGGTAACAGTTAGCAGCTGGCGCTAATGATGGGACCATGGCTTGGAAAAGGCTCTTCATCTTGTGTAAGGTGCATGGCCTCTGCCACCACTGCTTAACTATTTTTTGATGACGATTTGCTCCTGTGACTCATTTTGCTTAGACACCTACTCAGAGGAATTCTCACTCTCTGACCACATGCCCACTGTCCAGGCAGGGGACCAGATGCGTGCCAGGTGGTTTGGGATCAAAAACATGCCGCCCATAATTCACCAGGGGGATAATTGACAAGGGTCAGTGTAGGAGAACTATGGATAAATGGAGGCCAGTGACACACGCCACGGCTTGAGAGGTTGGGACGTTCAGTTGCTGATGGCAGCATCACTCTACCTGCTAGAAGTGCCGTTCTAGGCCCCTTTTCAAAATCCTTCTCTCTTCTCCCACACAGCTCTTCAATCAGACTTCGCTCTTCAACACCCCCACGAACTGCTGAGCCAAAGAGAAGTTTCGGTCTTTTGTGTCTGTGGCTCTTTGAAAACATCTGGACCTGTTTAACGCAGTCCTCTGTAGCCTAGAAGCTTAGAAAAGCAGGCACAACTGGAGTCAGAAAGTCAAGTTTCTGAGTCCCCTCTCTCTGCCCCTTACCAGCTGGATGACACAGGCAGGTGACTTAAACTCTTCAAGCCTCAGTTTCCTCGCCTAACCAATGGGCACGGCCAAACCTATTTACCGAGCAATGACAAGGATTCATTGAGACAAGACAACATTAAGTGCTTCACAAACTATAAAAGACAATTTGAACGTTAGTGGGATCACTTCTCTTCTTCAGCCCAGAAGGGCTGTGCTGTGGAGCACAGAGGGTTAAAAAATTCAGAAACCAAAAACTCTCTCTACAAGGGAACAAAAGAGAAAATAATGCCCACTTCCGGATGCACTTGAAGGACAGATTGCTTAGGATGGGATTGCAATTGGGTCTCCGAGTGGGAGAAATGATTGCTGCCCTCATCAATATTACTGCCGGCTCAATCTACATGGGACTCGATCAGGTAATTGAGGTCCCAAATTTAGTTTTTATCCAGACGCCAAAATTAATAGGAATGGCTTCTTGGAATTAACTCCTTGTAGCCTTCTAAGGCACAGCACGCTTAGAAGTTGACATTAGCATTTTAGACCCGAACATTTGGAAGGTAAAGATCGGTTTTGTCTGACTTAGCTGGTACAAACGTTAAAACAGTCAAGGTCATAGGATTTCTGTAGAGTTGTCAGCTCTGGTTTGACTCCAGGGGAGGCTCCGCTGTGTGAACCCCTGGACAGCCACTTCCAAGAGCTTGTCACAAGTCAGAAGGACACTGAGATACAGACGGTGCTGGCTGGGGCAATTCACCTTAGGTGCTATAGAAACAACAGAAAAAACTAATCACAGTGAGTGTTTATCCTGTACCTTGCCCGATGCTTTTATTCCATTTGGCTGTTCTAAGTTGTATCCTTTATAATAAAATGGAAATATTAGTAGTAAATAAAATGCTTTCCTGAGTTCTGTGAGTCATTCTATTGAATGATCCAACCCGGGGAGGGAGCATTGGAATCCCTGAATTTGCAGTCAGCAGACCAGAAACGTGGGTGGCCTGGGCAGCCCCATTTGTGGCTGGGATCTGAAGTGGGGGTAATCTTAGGGGACAGAGCCCTTAACCTGTGGGGTCTGGGCTAACTTTGGATAATCAGGATCAGAATGGAATGGAATTGTTGCATACCCAGTTGGTGTCAGAGAATTGGTGTTGGTAAAGGCACCATGTATTCGGTGTCAGGAGAAAAAAAAAATCCTTTCATATATTAATAAAGGAAAAAAACCACACGACCATGTCAACAGACACAGAAAAATCATTTTTAAAAAACCAACGCGCTTTCAACACTCTACAAACTAGGTTTCGAAGGGAACCTTCGTCAGCCTTTATAAGGGCATCTATGAAAAATCCTCCGCTAGCATAATCCTTAACGGTGAAAGACAGAAAGCTTTCCCCTTAAGGTGAGGAAGTAGACAAGGATGTCCACTCTTGCCGTTTCTGTTCAACGTTGGAATTTCTAGCCAGAGCAATTAGGCGAGGGGGGGAAAAGGCATCCAGATTGGAAGGAATGAAGTAAAACTATGTCTGTTGACGGATAAAATGACCTTACATATAGAAAACCCTAAATAATTCACACACATACAAAAAAGCTATTAGAATTAATACATGAGTTCAGCAAAGTTGCAGCATCAATGCACAAAAATCAGGTCTATTTCTATATACTAGCAATGAGCAATCCACAAAGGAAACTAAGAAAACAATTCCCTTCCACTCATAATAGCATCAAAAAGAATAAAATTCTTCAGAATAAATTTAGCTAAGGAAGTGCAAGATTTGTACAGTGAAAACTAAAAAATGTCGAAAGAAAACCTACATAAATGGAAAGTCATTGCGTATTCACGGACTGGAAAACTAAATACTGGGATGCAATACTCCCCAAATTGGTCTACAGCTTCAATACCATCTCTATCAAAACTTCAACTAGGGTGGGAGAGGTGGTTCCTGCCTTTAATCCCAGCACTTTGGGAGGCTGAGGCAGGAGGATCGCTTGAGACCAGGACTTTGAGGCTGCAGTGAGCTATGATCATGCCACTGCACTCCAGCCTGGGTGACAGAGCGAGACCCTGTCTGTAAAAAAAAGAAAGTGAAAAGACAACCCACAGAATGGGAAAAAATATTTGCAAATCATATATTTGATAAGTATCCAGAATATATATCAACTATCCAGAATATATATATATATATATATTTTTTTTTGAGACAGAGTCTCGCTCTGTTGCCTGGGCTAGAGTGAGTGCCGTGGCGTCAGCCTAGCTCACAGCAACCTCAAACTCCTGGGCTTAAGCGATCCTACTGCCTCAGCCTCCCGAGTAGCTGGGACTACAGGCATGCGCCACCATGCCCAGCTAATTTTTCTATATATATATTTTTAGTTGGCCAGATAATTTCTTTCTATTTTTAGTAGAGACAGGGTCTCGCTCTTGCTTAGGTTGGTCTCGAACTCCTGAGCTCAAACAATCCGCCCGCCTCGGCCTCCCAAGTGCTAGGATTACAGGCGTGAGCCACCGCGCCCGGCCCAACTATCCAGAATATATAATGACCGCTTACACTCAACAACAAAAAGACAACCCAATAAAAAAAATGAACAAAGGACTTGAATAGACATTTCTCCAAAGAACATATACAAACAGCCAACAAACATATGAAAAGATGCTCCACATCACTAATCATCAGGGAAATGAAAATCAAAACTACAGTGAGATACCTCTTCACACATGCTAGGATGGCTATAATTAAAAAAGCAAACAATAACAAGTGTTGGTGAGGATGTAGAGAAATTGGAACCCTCACACGTTACTGGTAGGAATGTAAAATGGTTCTGCTGCTGCAGAAAACATGTTGGCAGTTCTTCCAAAAGTTAAACATAGAATTCCCATGTGACCCAGCAGTGCGACTCCTAGGTATATATCCAAAAAGAAGTGAAACAGGTGTTCAAACAAACACTTGTACACAAATGTTCAGAGTGTCACTATTCAGAATAGCTAAAAGGCAGAAACAACTCATATATCCTCATATGTCCATCAACTGATGAATGGGTAAACAAAATGTAATATATCCATACAATGAAATATCATTCAGCCACAAAATGCTATGAAGTGTTGATACATACTATGACATGGATGAACCTTGACAACATCATGCTAAGGGAAAGAAGCCAGACAAAAAAGGTCACAAATGAAATGCAATGTACATACAATCACATGTAAATTGCACGATTCCATTTGTATGACATGTCCAGAAGAGGCAAATCCATAGAGACAGAAAGTATATTAGTGTTTGCCAAGGGCCAGAGGCCAAATGGGGAGTGATGATTTAATGGGTGTAAGGTTTCTTTTGGGGTATTGAATGTTCTGGAATTAGTGGTGATGGTTGCACAGCACAGATGCTAAAAATCACTGAATTATGCACCTGAAAGTGGTTAAAATGGAGAATTTTATGTTTAGTGAATTTTACCTCAATTTCTTCTTTTTTTAATTTAAAAGAAATACAAAATAAATGGCAGGTCAAGGTTTGTTTGCTGTGGAATCAGTTTTCCCAACAATAAAAGGAATCAAACTCCTAACTCCCTTCCGCATGTATTGCAAGCCCCGCCAGCATTTTTGTTTGTTTGTTTTTTTGAAACAGAGCCTTGCTCTGTTGCCCTGGGCAGAGTGCAGTGGCATCATCATAGCTCACAGCAACCTCAAACTCCTGGGCTCAAGTGATCCTTTTGCCTCAGCCTCCTGAGTAGCTGGGACTACAGGTGCTCACCACCACGTCTGGCTAAGTTTTCTATTTTTGTAGAGATGGGGGGGGGGGTCTCACTCTTGCTCAGGCTGGTCTCGAACTCCTGAGCTAAAGTAATCCTCCTGCCTCAGCCTCCCAGAGTGCTAGGATTACAGGCATGAGCTACACGCCTCGCCTAAGCTCCTTGTTTTTAACCCTTTCGTGACTTTGAGGACCACAGCTGTCTCTTTCCAAGACTGTAAGCTTCATGAGGGCAGAAACAGAGTATAACTCCTAGAAGTCTGTCACAGTGCTGAGGAAATACTGTAAATAGTGAGGCCTGCTAACTTAGAGGAGCCGTGGAGACAGCCAGCCATAAGTTGACCTAGGAAGGAAATGGCACCACCTTTATTCCTGTCCAAATCTAGTGGTCTCTCTTTGAGTTACAATGCACAGTGAAAAAAGAAAAAAAGAAAAAACCAACCAAAAACAACCAAACCTCCCTCCAAACACATGATGACACAGAAGAACAATCTGAATTCCCTCTTCTTCCTCCCTTCCTACAAAATTCTAAGGCATCGGAACTGAAAAAGACAGCATCCTCTGTCAGGTGCAACAAATGCCAAGGTTACCAAAGGGAAATCACGTTGATTTTTGAAATGTGCAGATACATTCACTCTGAACACCAGGAGCTGTTAAAAGCAGAAGGAGCCATTTCCAGGGAGGAATCAGCCAGCCTTTCAGGGGCTGTGATGACAGTGCTTGGAAGGCTCATTTCAGAGCAAGTAGGAAAAAAAACAAAAGCCAAAACTGTACTTCATCACCTGACATGTCACCCTTTTCCTCGAGCTTGGCTAAGCCCCGCTCCCAGATTCTCAGACACTTAACTCATCTTTTTCTTTCACTGCGGTGCAAATACATGTTGGGGTGTGGGCCACAGTTTTAGCCATATCGAAGTCTCCCAGCTGCTCAGAGTCTCTCTAGGGCTCAGCCTGTGACCTTTCAGGGTCTGTACCTGGGTTCTGTCCTGCAGCCTCTTGCAGTTCTCCAACCGTTCATGTCCCTGGGAGTCTGCAGAAGTGTCACTGCCCCAGTCAACCCCTCTCTGGAGAGGGCTCCTTCCTGGTCCCAGGCTGGGTGAGACCACCCCTTCCCCCCTCTCACTGTATCCTGGGGACCACACCATCCTAGTCTCCCCTGTTTCCTGTCTTTTCCCTCCACCCGACTGTGAAGGCCTCGAAGGCAAAGGATCTCTGAGCTGACTGCCTTTATTTAAATTGATAAACCCTCTAGGGTGTGTTTCCTGCTCCGTGAAATAATGGGGTAGGACAAGATCATTGATGTGCTCTGAATACAACCTACAGACCTGTTTGACTCTCATAATATTTCTTTTATTGAAGAAAGCATTTTTAAATTAGGAAAGTTTGTGTTAAAATCTTAAGTTCTATCTTCTCTTGAAAGCTCTGGTATTCTTTCAAATCCTGAAAAAAATAAAAAAAATGAGAAAACTCTGGTAATTTGACAGCATGTCGCCCACACCGTGGACAGAACCATGCACTACCCCTTCGGGAGGGGCACTCGCTGGCCCCTCACTCCTTTAAACTTCTGTAGACATTGGCCGTGAGCCCCCAGTTAGATGCCTCCTCCAGCTCCAAGTCTGGGGCCCTAGCACTCCATGATTGTAATTTCTCTTCCTCCTCCTCTATCCGGACAACATCATGGCAATTTTTTTTTATCTTGGTGCAAACCAACGAACTGAGACACTCAACTTTCCTTATTTGTTTTGGGGTTTTTGTTTTATGTTTTTGGTGTTTTTTTTTTTTAACTTTCCTTGTATTTTAAAGCAGTAGCTACAAGCTTCCCTGCTTATTTCCTAAACAATCACCAGACAAGATTTAATCATCCTTAGAAACAATTAATGTCAGCCTTCTAAAAAGCACTATTGCTTTGAGGTTACACAGAGCACCCTCCTCTTTCTCAGCAATGACCTGGGAACGGCTAACTCCAATTTCAAAAGCACATTGCCAAGGTAATCCAACTGAATGTGGACCCTTTAAACACATACATCAAATGCTTGAGCAAATTCTACCTACACAGAACCATTTAGGCAATTGCAAATACATTTCCGTTACATAATTATGCAAGGACTTTGGTCATAAAACATGCTGCTGCAAACTCCAGTGAAATCACCACAAATTATTATTTGTAAGAAAAATGTCCGGTTGCAAGGTAGACTTGTCATCAGCTTCTCAATGGACTTCCGTCTTGTCATTTCCCACCAACTGGTTGGCTCCAATCAGTCCGCACTCAGGTCGCTGGAAAAGCCACAGAGAGCAAGCAACCACCCCAAAAAGGAAACTCAATTGGCTCGTAATGCCGAGGATTTGCAGCTTGAAAGCAGAAGTCATTATGTTTCTGTATATTAGGGGAAAGGGACCATTATTTTTCCTTCAGGAGCCTGCTTCTCCGTCTACATCCCCCATTGACAGAGTTTAGAGCGGTGTTCCTCACCCCTGGCTTCACATTGGAAACACCCAGGGGGCCTTTTAAAAAGATGCCGATGTCCGACACCACCGTGGACCAGTTCAATCAGACTTTCAGAGCGGGGAGGCGGCCAGCACCGGAGCTGTCAGGTGCTCAGGTGATGCCAATGGGCAGCCTGGCCTGGCCTGAGAACCGCTGGTTTATTGGAACGAAGTCGTTCCCCAAGTGTGGCCCCTGAATCAACAGCATCAGCACAAGCATCACCCGGGAAGTTGTGAGAAATGCGAATTCTTAGCCCCCACCCTAGACCTACTGAATCAGGACCTCTGGGGGTGGGCCCAGTCATCTATTGTTTAACAAGCGTTCCAGGTGATTCTGATACTTGCTGAAGTGTGAGGACCTCGGGGGTCATGGATTCAGTCAGGCTGGGGTTTCCACCCCAAATCTGCCACCTGCTAGCTCTGCCGCATGAGGCGGATGCTTTCCCAGCTGAGACTCAGTTTGCACATCTATAAAAGGGAGATAATGAGGATTTAAATGCAACAGCACACATGGTGCACTCGATGCACCACCTAACACAGAATCGGCATTTGGTTCGGTGTCGGCTACTAGCATTGAGGTGCCCTGACTGCAAGTTATCCTGCATTTCACATCCCATCACCCCCCACATGCGGTCCTTGCCCCAGCCCATCCATCCCATGCCCTTGACATTGAAATATTTCTTCCCTTCTTTTCCCTTAGAGTCTGAGTCCTCCTCATCCCTTGCTTGAGTGAGGTACAGATTCTGACAAGGACTGAGCACAGGTACAGGATGACAGAGAAGAGACAGACAGGTGCTCAGAGACCTCCCTAGGATGAGAGTCCACAAAGTTGCCAGAGGCTAAGCCTCTTCTGAGAAAGTCTCTTCTGAGCCCTGCTGGTCAACTGTGCCGAGGTTGTTTTTTGTTTTGTTTTGTTTTGTTTGAGGCAGGGTCTCACTCTGTCGCCCTGGCTAGGGTGTAGTGGCATCATCATAGCTCACTGCAACCTCAAACTCCTGGGCTCAAGCGATCCTCCTGCCTCAGACTCTGGAGTACCTGGGATTGCAGGCACATGCCACCATACCCGGCTAATTTTTCTATGCCGGTATTTATTTCTCCTGGGATTTCACACTGGGTGACAAGTTTGGCCCTGAAATTTTTACGAAACCCTTTAGACAGCAGACTTGATGTCCCCGTGGTAGAGTGAGTCCTGAAGCTTCCTGTGTTATTTGTTGGAGCTCAAGGCATCCTTGAAACCTAATGAAAATGTCCCCGATCTATCCTCAGGGCTAATGCCACCCAGAAAGTGAGAATGCCACATGCAGGAGCCTCAGCTCTCTAATGAGCACCGTCAGTGACTCAGGAAGCAGCACTTCCAGACACCTCGAGCCCGAAGGGAGAGTGGAGAACCGTGGATGCTCCTTGAAGCTGTGATTGTCCACCGTGAGAAATAAGCTCCTCTGTGGGTGACCGTTCCCAAACCGCCTCCCTGGGCCACAGTCACATAGCTGGAATATGGAAGGAAAGGGGATTAGGATCCAGGGGTTCGGAGACACATGGATGTGCCTTCATCCCAGGCCCACGGCCCCTCACTCCTCCTCATCGTCCCCAGGGACACCACCACCCTCGGGCCCCCTCCCCCACACTGCCTCTGCCTGGCTCACGCAGTCCCCAGAGCACCCATGGGTGACCTCCTCACCTCCTTCCCAGCTTGCTCAAAGGTCACCTTCTCACTGACCCCACCTTGACCATCCCACCCCCACGTACACACACATGCTCATCTCCCTCTGTCACCGTGCTGGGCTTTTTGCTTACCTGCGTTCCTCCCCAGATGAGCTGCACCGGCATCCCCTGGAGGGATGTTGAACTGCTGGGCCCACCCCCAGTGCCTGACTCTAACAAGGTCCTCCGGACGCCGCCCACCCAGGGACCTCATTCTGAGAGCCACTGCGCTCCACACCACACACCCCGCTAGGACATACGCCCCGGGAGGCCAGGGACCTTTGTTGTGTCCACTGATACGTCTCAAGAGCCTAGAAGAGTATCAGCCCCAGAGTCAATACTCAAATAAATATATGTTTTTTGAGTGAAATGCACAATAACGGAGCGTTTGGTCTTGGGAGTCAGAAAGCCCTGGGTTCAAGCGCAAAATCCACCATTTGCTAGCTGTGACCTTGGGCAGGTTATGTAACCTTTTGGAGCCTCGGTGTCCTCATTTGTAAAGTGGGTCTAGTCATGACCAGCTACCAAATTTGTGGGCACCAGTGCAAAATGGAAACGTGGGACTCCTTGTTCACAGATGATGAAGAATCTCAAGGTGACGATAGCAGACAGAGCGTTAAACTGAGCCCGGCCCCTTCCGAGCACCGGGCTCTGTGTGGCTGCACCGGTCACATGCCCGTGATGCTGGGCTGGGTGTGGTAATAGATTCCATCTATTTCATGGGACTGCTGTGAATACCAAACAGGATAAGGCACCTGGAAGCACCTTACACAGTTCCTGGCACATTATAGATACTAAAAACATACAAATTCCCCTCCATACATCTTACCTTCCTCTTCTACCCACCGGTCACCTCTCAGGACAGTATGTTCTTGTGGCTCCGGTGGCTCTAGTCCTCACCCTTGAGTTTGGCCCTCCTGGGACTCACAGAAGCATCACTTTCTGTCCCTTTGCTAGCTGTGTTAGCTTGCCTCCGACGCTGAAACAGACAGACCTGGCGGAATTGGCCGGCCCCTCCACAGGCGTTGAGGTGGGTGGGCGTGAGGGATTGGGAGAGGCCTGACCCTCACACACAAACCTCAGTCCTGTGGGCTGGGGACACCTCCTACTCCAACCTGGCCAAAGCAAAGAGCCAGAGTCAGGGGTCTTGCCCTCGTGAGGGTCACTGCAAACCAACGTAGGACACTGAGCTTCTTGCAATGTACCCAAGGTAGCACCAGAGTGGGGCAGAAGGAAGTGGGACCATGCAAGTCCCAACTGCAAAAACCACACAAAAGATACGGTCACGTTTTCCAAAGGCCTCACCCTACATCTCTTTTTAGGTCTTTTTTTTTTTTAAAAAAAAGTCAGCTTCCCTGGTAGGTAATGTAATTCAATTTTCAAAACATCCATTTCTGCTTAGTGTTTCAGACAAACAACACGTGTGTTCACATGCATGCACCTATGTATATGTGCACGCAGGTCAACACATCATGCAAGCAAATAACTTCCAATAATTGAGGCTCCGCTTGTCAGGGCAGTACAACGTGGCTTCCCTGCTGTGCCAGCTGGATTTTGGTTTAAGTCCCATAACGGCACTTCCTGGCTATGTGACTAGCTATGCTCAAGTTATTTCATCTTTCTGCTCTGCCTTTTTCTCTCTTGTATGTGGAGGAGTCGTGAAGACAAGAGATAGTGAATATTAACTAGGTGCCTGACACACCTCGTACTACACAGGTAATAGTTAATAACAGAGAATTTGCAAGGTTATTGGAAAGGTCATACAAAGTAGAGCATGCACCTGGCCTGCGGGAGCTGCCCAAAAAGTGTCCCCTGAAAGCAGTTGAGGAACCTGAGCTAGCTGTCCACGTGGCTTTCCCAAGATCCCACGATGAGTAATTGTCACGTGGGACCACTTCCTTCCCCCTCCTTTTTGCCTTCTGGCTCTTTCTTTCATGGTTTAGTTGCCCCTCACATTACCCCATTGACAGAGATGGTCACACTGGAGGTGCCCCCAACCCCTCGGCCTGGGCGGCTGGAGGATGGTGTGGAAAGGGCTGGGGTAGGGCAGTTCCTAAGACGAAGCAGTTTTCTTACCAGATGTGGGCCCAGTGGGGCACCAGGAGGCTACCCAGCCCCCAAGGGCGTCCTATTCAAACTTTGATATCTCTCCAAAATGCTGCCTTCACAGAAACAGTAAAAAGATTGAAAGAAGAGGATATTCATCCTCCAACTTTAAATGTATATTCCTCTTGTGCCGCTATGAGAGTGATAATTGGTACAACCACTTTGGAAAACTGTCGGCAGTATCTTTAAAGCCGAACATATGCATACCCTATCCAGGAGAAATGAGTGTGTAGGTCCAAAAAAACCACATACAAGAATGTTCACAGCACTTTAGTCAGAATAGCCCCAAACTGGAAGTGACCCAGAGGGCCATCTCAGCAAGAGGTGGTAAATATATTGTGGCATCTTCATACAATGGAATGCTGCACAACAAAAGAATCAAAATGGCACTAACTGATCAACACTATGGTGCTCACAGGGTAGTAATATTCTCCAGGGATTAGGGGGTTAGGGGTGGTAAATTCACAACTAACGGACAAGGTGAGCATTGTAGAGGGGAAGGGCATGCCTCTAATCCTCGCTAGGGTGAGGCAAAGACATAAAACGTAACCAAAATGTTTGTACCCTCATAATATCCTGAAATAAAAAAAAACTTGGATGATCTTGCAGACATTATATTCGGAGAAAGAAATCAGACACAAAAGACTATACACTGTATTATTCCATTTATTTGAAATTCAAGAACAGGCAAAACCAAGCAATGGTGATGGAAGTCATAATCGTAGTTACCTCTCAGGGGACATTGACTTTGAAGGGGGGTGAGAACCTTCCAGATATAAATATCCTGATCTGGGGGATGGGTACATATGTAAAAGCCAAGTTGAATACCTAAGATTAGTGTACTTTACACATTCTTTGTATGTGTGACATACCTCAATAAAAATGAAAAAAAAATAATTATATTCCTTTACCAGATTCTACTGTCTGCGTGAGCTATGAACAAATAAATTAACTGTCTTGGGAAAAGCACATTTATATTGCATTATATTGGTTTTTGTGCTAATGGTCTTAATTTTAAACATCTACGTATTTGAAACACACTACAATTTTTACAATCTGTCTTGACATGCCTTCATTGTTTAATAAACCAAAGCTTAAAGAAAGGGCAGCGGTCTGGTCCTCTCTGAACCTTCGGGAGGCCCCGTCAGGGACATGGCCACAGGATGAGCGGACATGGTGGGTGTTCTACCCATCTACTCACGGGTCCAGCGGGCAGTGTTCTCAGGACTCCCAGGGTGCAGCCTGGCTACGGGGTGGCCATGTGCCTGCACTCGGGGGCACTGGTGAGCCAGGAAGGTGGGTTCGGGGTGCCCAGTCCTGACAGGAGCCTTCCTGCCCAGAAGGATCCTGCAGCAGCTCAAGCTTTCTAAAAGGACCAGGCTGTGTGGATCCTTTTCATAGCAGTCAGGGTGTTACAAGGCACATCGTTATAAGACACATTGCCTGGGCCAAGGTCGTTCTGTCCCTCCAAACACAGCCCTGGAAAAGAGGCCTGGGAGCTGGAAAACTGCCAGGAAACTGCCCAGGGAGGTAGTAGGGCCAACTCCTGGGCATCTGTCCCAGGCAGTCAGTCACACAGGGCCCCACGCTGAGAAGGGCCCCAAGCCTGGTTAGTACTCTGCCGTCATCGTCTTAAAATCCTTAATCATTGTGGAACAAGAGGCCCTGCATTTTCATTTCCCCCACAAATGCGATGGCCAGTCTTGGAAGCAGCAGAATATGGTATGAACAGCCTTGTGTATGGAGTGAGGATGCTGTTCCCAGCTCTGCCCCTCGCTAGCTGGGGCATCCTGGCCAAGCTGTCCAACCTCCGTGTCTCGGGCCCTTATCTGTAATGCGGAGGGACCAGCAATACCCTTTATAAGGTGTTAAGAGAATCAAATCGGCCTTCAGCTCCGGGTCTGGCACGTTACAAGTGCTCGGTGAAGTTCGGTGATGAGCGCTAAGATGACTGAGGGCGGATTATCAAGGCAGCAGTCTTGCCTAGGCCTGCCTTAGAAATGCCTTTTCTAAAGGCAGGAGCCAAAGAAAGAAGCTTTCGGATTAACTCTTCCAAAGTAGCAAATGTTCTCTCTTCAGCATTAGGTCTAACGCCAGCTGCATTATTACACCCCAGGAGAAATGTGTCCTCATCAAGTCACAAAAGCCTGGTTTCAACCCACAGAGGGAACAGGAAAAATAGTCTGAAATGCTGAAAAAGCCAATAGCACCAGGCACACGTTATCCAGCGCATCTTTGATTTGGGAGTTCACTGAAGCATGGCCGATGCGTGGTTATCTCGGGTCCTATATGTCTCTTCTGTAAATAGACTTTTGTTACAAAAAAAAAAAAATTGACTGACTTGGAAAAAATGGAAGAAACACAAGGAGCAGCGAGAAGTCTTTTTCTCTGCACCTTTCCCCACAAAAGGGACAGGTATGAGAACTCCCAGGATGCTGGTTGCTCCCACATTAATTACCCTCTTTGAGTGAAATGCACAGTTTCAGTTTCTGCCCTTATGAATGGGGAGTATGCAGCGGTGATCAGGAATACGGAAGCTGGGGTCAGACTCCCGGGGGTGTGTTAACACTCCCCGCTGCCGGTTGCGTGGCCTGGGATGCACACGAGGCCTCCCTGGGCTCCGCTTCCTCAACTAGAAACAGGGATAACAATGGTGCCCACCTCCTGGCGTTGCTGTGAGGATGAAGCAAGAGAAGCTGTTATATGTAAAGTGTATAGGATGGTGCCTGGAACATAGTAAGTGCTCAGTAAATGTTAGCTGCAGATCCTGAGCCTAAAGCACCTAGCCACAGTCCCACAGAACAATGGGAGAAGTAGTAGTAGCAGCTGTTGTTATTGCTGTCTAGACTGCCCCAGGACCTTTGGTCCTATGACCGTAGATCTCTTCTGGGGAAGCCTCCAGAAGGTATGAATTCATAAGGAGCATCAGCAATGGGTCAAGGCCTTGGGACAACCTGAACTTAACTGAGATCCTTTCAACCTTCCCCACCTTGGGGACCGCGACCATAGACTTCAGAGTCATTTTAATGTCAGAGCAGAAAAGGACCTTAGAGGTCAGCAAATCCACATTCCTCATTTATAGATGAGGAACTAAAGCTCAGAGAAGGCAAGTGATCTGTCCTAGGTCACACAGCAGAATAGGGGCTGAGCTGGGAAGACGGCTTGAGGTTCATGACTTTGCACAGCCCTGCCCTGCTTGTTCCCGCCTACAGCTCATTCTGTCAGAGCCCCTGGCTTCTCACATGATCCTCCCACCTCTCTATCTCCCAGGTGGGCTTTCCATCAGGTTACGGGCTCATCTAATTCTTGGCCACATTCTACTGGAGACCCATTTTTCTTACTGAATCAGGCCGCCATTAGGTCCTGAAAGCCCCATAAGTCTTCTATGGATGAGCAGATCCCTTAATCTATTATTCCAGAGTCCTATTTATATATATTTATCCATATGGCTATATAAATAGGGCTCTGAGACATATACGTGGCAGGTTATTGCTGTAGCATGGCTGTTCTCCCCAAGAGGAAAACAAAAATGATGTATGGTGGAGGCTCTTTTCCATGCAGAAAGCTCCCATCTGATTTATTAAGAGTTAGGTTGCAGCCACATGCTCTGAAGTAGCGAATCTACCGCAAAGTTATCTAAGAACAGGACACTCTCAGCCCCAGATGCCACCAAGGCAAGTCTAGGGAGTGACAGGAGCTCACGGAATCTTAGAGCCGTCACTTGTTGGGCACTTGCCATGTCCATCCCTTTGGTTGCAAGTTTAAGCAAAAGAGGGCAGTTTGTTGTAAGGACACCGGGTGTCTGCGGGAGCTCACGGAGAGGAAGGGGCTGGGTCTCCACATGGCTGCAACTGCAGAGATCAACACCAGCGTGTCTCTCTCCATCTCCCCTCACATCTCTGCTTCTCTCTCCCTCCAGATCAACATTCTCCTTATGGAAGAAAACATGGCAGCCAACAGCTCCCAAGTTCTGTGTCTTACAGCTTCCACTGAGTTTGCACGTTCTCCGGTCCCAAGGGCATGGAATGAAACTCAGGCTCCCTGCGTGGCTCAAGGGTCATGAGCAAGGTCACGAGAGACCAGAGCAGCTGCTGCAGGAATATAGGAGGAGCAGTTTCCTGATGACAGCAGGGGAATTTTGTGTGTCATTAAACAAAGCAACCAGAATGCTTTTTCTCTTATTCACTGTGTGGACTTGGAAAAGGCACTTAACCTCTCTGGGCTTCAGGATCCTTACTGGTAAAACTGGGTAATGGTGTGCTCCATAAAGGCAGAGTTTTTGACCGTTTGTGCATTGATACATCCCCTGTGCCTAATCAATCCCTGGAACGTGGTCATGTTCACTGAGTATCTATTGAATAAATAAGTGAATGATAACTCCCTTGTAAGAGCATTGGGAGGATTAACTGAAATAATAAAAAGAGCCAACATTCAGAGAGCACTTTTGTGCCAGGAACTGTTCTAAGCATGTAAGATGAATATATATGGGGCACGCAGGACAGTGCCAGGTGTGCATGTGCACACATAAGAGAAAACTGGGGTTCCAGAAGCTAAGCAACTTGCCCAAGGTCATTAACTAATAAATGACAAAAGCAGGATTCAAGTCCAGGGCTTTCCGAAACCACTGTGCTCCCTGCCCCCTTCACTGACATTCTCTGGTCCAGCAGTTTCCACCCCTGGGTTGTGACTTTGGGGGATGGGGAGATGGGGGTGTGAATAAACATGGGGTGTGGACTATGCATCCGTATGTGGATAACCCAAATAAATATGTTGGTCACAGGTACACGTATGGCCATTTCAAATGTATTGCATGTTATAGCATTTAACGAAATACAAACTACCAATGTAAATTATTACTGAATTCATAGTAGCCTATGATCATGTTTTATTTGCTCAATCAGCAAATACTACAAGTGCTTCTGCTGTTATGGGTGAGGTTTGTGAAATTTTAATTTTGAGTGACAGCACTCAACTTACGAACCTCTGAGCTAGGCCTACCTCCTCATGTCACAGATGAGGAGAGTCAAGGTTGCCCAAGGTCACCTGGGTAGTAAGGGCAGACTCAGGGCTAGAACCCAGGTCCTAGGATCATATGCCAGATCGATGGGGCGGGCTGGCCCCCTCCATTCCAACCATACCAAGCATCGGTGAGGATGCGGACCTAGCAGAAGCCATGCTCTGCTTTGGAGGGGAATGTAATTCTTACCAGCTCTTGGAGGACAATTTGGCAATTTACAGTGAAGTTGAGGGTACGCACACCCTATGAGCCAGCAACTGCATTTTTAGGATTATGCCCTAGGCACGTAAACAAGGAGACAGACCTGTTTAAGGTTGTTCACTGCAGCTTTAAAAAATGGCAAGGTTACCATCAAGAAGAGAACAGATAGATTGAAGCATGTGATGACTTCCTGTCCAGCAGTTAGAAAGAAAAGCCGGAATTACATCCACCCATAGGAATAAACTCATGGCTGGAAACATGACCATCTGGGCTGGTGCCCCACTTGTTGTGAGAACTCAGCCCCTTCCCCTCCCCAGGCCTCAGTGTCCTTATCTGTGAAATGGGACCTTGTGATCAGACCAGCGGTTTGGCAAAGCCCTAGAGATACTTCACAGGTTCTGCAAATGTGTGATCCAAATGTCATCTTTCAAAAATATTTTAAACTGTTTTAAAACTGTAGAAGACCACACATACACTCCCATGTGCTTTGTACAAAACGTTAACCCATGGCAGACCGGCATCGCCCTAATGTGTGATGTCCGCTTCACTCATTCCTCTCGAGAGCTCACAGTGAGCCTCTCTTGCCTTCTCGGTTTAATTGGAGCATATCCTGAGACCGCAAGGCGAGCAGCTGTTAAAAATCTGTTGCCATTTTCAACTGCTTAGCTGAGAGAGTCGAGATTTCTTCAATATTGTGTAACCAAAGCAAAATATAGCAATCATTTGTATGTTGCAGAAGATGATAGTTGTCACCCATAACCATAATTGCAAATTTGTATTTTTTGTTTATCTGTTAAATTTCATTTACTAATGCAATCAACATTTTTAAATAAACTTTTTCTTTGGGAATAATTGTATATTTACAGAAAAGTTGTCTGGATCATACCAACAGTTCCTAAATACTCCTCCCCCAGTTTCAATTTCTCCTGAGATTACCGTCGTCCATTACCACCGTGCATTTGTCAAAACTAAGAGACCAGTAAGGGTATATTACTACTAAGTGAACTCCAAATTTTATTCCAATCTCACCAGTTTTTCCACTAATGTCCTTTTTCTGTTCCAGGATCCAATCCAAGATATCACATTGCATTTAGTCGAATTTGTATTTGCATCCATCTCAATGTCCTTAATTTAAAAAAACACCATAAATGTAAGCATGTAGTGTTATACTAATAACATATCAATTTTATCTATTTTGTGTGATGAAATTCCAGAAAGGTTTCTTTGGGGAAAAAAGAGGCGATCCACTATATATTTTTTTCAAGTTTGCAAACAACTGGAGGACCTGTTCCTTAAGCCCCATGTAACTCTGACAGTCGGATGTGACTCAGTATCAGCTCAGGGTCAGGTTCCAACTGGACTTACTAAGAGAGCGAAATGTGCTAAGCTCTCAGTATGGAAATGACATGTCCTTTTTAGATGGAAATTGCCCTTGGCTATTCAACCCTGAGGGGCTGGGATGCTCTTTCCCCATTGAATGAACATGAGCCAGGTGTTGATTTATGTATCATTCTTGACAAATATTTAAGCACCTACTATGTGCCGGGCGCCCTAGTAGCGGGGAATAGTGATGAACAAAGTAGACTAATAGCTGCCCTCACAGAGCTTACGTTCCAATGTGGGGGATCATGACAAAGGAGAAAGATGTGAACCAAGTGGCGTGTTGGTCAGTGCTGCATGCTGAGGAGAAAAAACAAAGTGGGAAAGGGGAGGGGAAAGGGTGGTGGGGGCAAAATTTTAGGTAAGGTGGCCAGAGCAGGCTTCCCCAGAAGGTGGCTTTTGAGTAAAGGCTTGAGGGAAATGAAGGAGCAGTTGCCTGGGGGAAGAGCATTGCAGGTTGCAGGAAGAGCCTGTGCAAAGGCCCTGGGGCAGGGACATACCCGTGTGCTTGAGGAATAGCGAGGGGGCCAGAGTGGCTGAAGGGGATTGAATGAGAGGGAGAGGCCAGTTAGGAGGCTAGGATGGAAACATGAGACAGAGGTAAAAAGAGCTTTCCAGAAATAGTGGGAGCCTTGGGGGCAACACCTAGGATGTAGGTCAGCAGAAGTGCTGAGCATTCTCAGCATAGACATCCATGTGAGTGTGTCCACCTGAGTGTGACCATGTGTGCATGTGTGTGTCCCTCGGGAGGCCCAGGATGTGTCCTCACAGAGTCAACAGGCACAGCGACATCCAGCTTGGAGCAGGGCTGGCCTGGGCTCCTGCCCCCACCCCTGACGTGCAGGCTTAGTCTCCTGGCCCCATCAGGTGGATGACACTGATTTGACCCTCCCAGGCCACAGTCCAAAGCGTTCCTCAAGATTTCTCCAGATTCCAAGAAGGCCGAAGTTCTAGACTTCCAGCCTCCCCCGAATCCTGCTCTCAGCCCTGGGTCTCCTGGCTGTGGCTTTATCTCCACCCTGGCTAAGAGTTCACAAATGAGACGACGTCTCTTCCCTTCCCACCTCCCCAACCCTCCCACACTCACCTCCAAGCAGCTCAAATACAAAGCTGATGCCTAAAAACCAATTTTTTGTGAAGATTAGAGGTCACATCAGCACCTCATTGGCACGGCATTCTTCTGGCCGCCCTGGCCGCGGTCTCTCCTCTGTGGCCACACCATCCCAGCCTTCCCTCTTGTCCCCATCCCGTCCCTCTCTCCTCTTTGCTCCCTCCCTGTTGGGTCACCTTTTTCTCTGCCCCAAATTCCTCTCCTTTCAGAGCAGGGCAATTCTGCTTGTCCAGAAGCTCCCCGCAAACTCTCAAATGCTCAGCAGACAAAAGGCCGACAGAGAGATAGTTGTGGCCACTAGCAGCTATTTTTCCTGCCTCCCACATATATAGGTTTGTGACTATACGTGCCCATGTGTCCACGTGCATCTTCGTGCACCCTTAACACTGGAAGGAACCATGCCAAGGTGCTAACACGGAAAGCAGAGGCTGAGAATTGGCAGGCTACCCTCTGGGTCCCCCCCTGCCCTCCCCACGCCGACGTTGGGAGCCCGCAGGAGTCCTGCTTGCCTCCTGGCTCGCTGAAGTGTCTTTCCTTCCTGTCCTAAGCTGTTGCTCTGCCTCGGAGGCCTTTCCTGGGTGAGGAGCAAGCCGGCCAGGACAAAGGCTGAATAAACAGTCACTGGAAATTAACTTGAACGTTCAGGGAGAAGAACAAAGACTCTGGACAGGAGCTGGGGAAGGAATCCTGATTGCCAGAGAGAGCGGGGAGCGGCCCAGGAGCCCAGTTGCAGGAGACACAAGAAGCGGAGAGTGACAGTGGCGGAGAAGGGCAGGCGCGGCACTGGCTGGGTGCGGAGCAGGCCGAGACTCCTAACGCACAACGATGCGGGTGCCGAGCGGAATGGGGGCTGAGGGAGGAGAGGGGGGTACGGGGCCTTAAGGCAGCCAGCTGAGGTTGCTGTGCCTGGGTGGGGTGTCCCTCCCTACTCAGGAGGAAAAGCCATCAGGGAGCAGGGCCAGGGCAGCAGGTTTTCTATGGTGGCTTCACCCTTGAGCCATAATTACAGCCAAGGAGCATCACATGGTGGCTCCAGGGGGCAAGTGGGTCTCCAACGTGCAGGAATGATGAGCCGCCCTGAGCCCAGAGAAAGGGGATATTCCCCACCCCAGAGGAACCCACAGAAGCAAAGGTGGCCTGTTGAGAGACTTCTACAGAGCAGCATTCAGTAGATCTCGTCCCTGTCCCATGCAGCAGCCAAGGGACATAAATGATAAAATATTTGTCAAGTGCATACTGGAAGCCAGGGGCTTCATGTTTAATCCTCACAATTGCCTTTTGAGGTGCCACTATTATTGACCCTACTTTACAGATGAGCAGACTGAGGCCCAGAGAGGTTAAGCAACTTCTCCAAGATCACACAGCTCTTAACTGGCACAGCCAACCTAGAGTTGTCCATACATGTAGATTTGCCTTTGCAAGTTGGGAGGTTTCGGCCTTAGTGACACATACATGTGGTCGGAGACATCGTGTCCAGGGGTCTAAATCCCAGCAGGGTCCATCCTTTTCTCCACATCACTCACACCTGTCCTGCTAGACTTGGTCTGGACCCACCAGAGGCTAAGGTAGCACCACCTGTCCAAAACCTCCCGCCAGTCACAACATGGAAAGGAGGCTCCCTTTGCCACCGCCCCCAGGAGGCTCCCTTTGCCACCGCCCCCACTGGTGTAAGCCACTTAACAGGTGTTCTGCACACATTTCCTCATTTAACCTCATCAGATGTGACCTGATTGCAAAGTGGGGGGCTTAGAGGGACATAAGGATGACCTTCTAGACAAACAGGTTGCGAGATGCTGGAACACAAAAGTCGAGGAAACAGACACGGAGCTCCCTTTTGGGCATTTTATCCTCTGTTAACTGAGTATCAATCTCTGGTATCTGGGGGCAAATGTACTCGGTTGTTTATTCACTCAACCAAATAGTTCTGAAGGCCAGTGAAGTTCTGGGTCCTGTTGTACATGCCGGAGTTACAGCCCTGGCTCTCGCTGGGCTCACGATACAAGGAGCTCAGTCACAGCTCACCAGGGGGAAGGAGGGGCTGCCTCCCTCACCCGGAGGAGGGACCCTCAGAGGGGACGTGTGTTAGGGGGAGAGGGAGAGGGAGGGGCAGCCCAAGCGGGCTCTGGCGGCCCATGGGGTTCTGGAAGCTTTTCTCCTTGGCATCAGAGGCCTCTGCCGGCGGTGGTGAGAATGGCTGCTGTCTCCCCCCCTGCCCCCCACCATTCAGCTGAAAAACCCTCTAGGAGTGTTTCTCTCCCTGCAAGAAATGGAGGTGACTCCCCAGGAAACTCTGGCCGGGTCTCCTTGGGCTGGTCTGCAAGGATCTGAACACGGGCACCAGCATCTTCCAGAGGGACAAGTCACCAGGCCACCTCCACATCTCCCAGGAACCGAGAGGAGGGACGCGCAGGGGCCTAGCTGCTCTCTGAACAGCACCACCTTCTATCCCTTCTCAGGCCCGTGGACACGCCATAAATATTCATGGCTGGAAAAACAAGGTGAGGGTACCTCGTGCTCCGGAAGAAACCACCTAGGGCAACTGGCTTTCGTCTGGCAACTTTGCCTCCTGCCTTTGAATGCTAGGTCAAAGCCTGAGGAAGGACTACACCTTCTAAAACCTGGTTTCCTTAATTTGTTTAACAAAAGACATCTCCATGCTCTGTGGCCTCTTAATTTCGGTAGATGTTAAAGTGCAGAGAATTAAAGAATCAATGGGCAATTAAGGAGGCACTGGCAGGTTCTGGCCAAGAGCATATTATTTATTTATTCAGCCAGCCACGCTCATTTTTAAAGCGCTAACTTTCCATTTTGTTTCTGACATCAAAAATAAATCACACTAAACTGTACACGTCATAGCTGAAAAAAATTATTTGCGTGATACATGGCCCCTTTGAAGCCTCAGTAGCCACCTGCAAAAGGAATTTTTATCAGTGTCAAAATAAAAAAAGATATGAATTCATTCTGGTACCAGCATTTCCTTAGGATACAGAAAAGATTGATAAGATAGAAATAAGGTTTTAATTCACTGGTGATTTTTTTTTTTCCATCCAGTCTCAAAGCTTCTTTTAGATTTCTGAGCATCCATTTTCCTGGATTGTCTTGGGAGAGTTGCAAGATTTTACTCCATTAACACAGTGGTGGTTTGGCGAAATTTCAGAACGGGCAGAGACAAACAGCCCTTGCTGGGGGACCCGGGCTGGTCCCTGCAGCTGCCTGCGGAACCTAGCCAGCCCTGTGTTCCTGCTCCCGGTCCAAGACCTTGCACCTAGCATGGGGGTCCGCCAGTAACCAATTTTCCCTCCAATCCAGTTGACACCCTTGGAAATGCCTTACCTAAAAAGGAAAATAAAAAAAGCCACCCAGACTCGTGTTCCTTAACTGCTCCCTGATTGGGACGAGCTCTGAGAAATTGCTCCTGCACCGGTGACCTGCACCCCTGCTCCAGCGCTGCCCGCTCCAACAAGCCCTATCTCAGGGCTGCCGGCTCACATCTTCCCAAGCTACCCCGAGGTTGATTCTAGGACAGAGATTCTCTAACGTAAATGTGCATCAGAACCCCCCGGACGGCGTGTTAAAACAGTTTCGGAGTCGGCAGGTCTGGGGTAGGGCCGAAGAATTTGCATTTCTAATAAGTTCTAGTAACGGGACGACTCTTGGAGAGCGTCGGTCCTGAGACAGCCAGCGCTGGAGAGGATATTCCAGTAGCTTGTGCTGTGGCGCCATCTAGTGGTCGCAGGCCATAGTGGCAGCAATCTGTGCCTTGTGCATCGAGTGACCCTGAAAATCACCCCTCCCCACACGCCGTGAACTTCACAGCTTGCATAAAGCGCCCACACCTTTACCATCGCTCTACTTTTTT
>CM052441.1:122646933-122679666 GCA_028533085.1 Varecia variegata
TAGGAGGCAACCACTTGGGCTCGCCACCAGGCCCCGTCCACGCCAGGGGCAGCACAGATGACTGTTACTGCAGGGCAGGAAGAGGATGTGTGCAAACACCTGGCCCAGGGCAGGGCAGCAACAGCCACCATGGTCACCGCTGCATCCACCCCCCCACCCCCCGCGTTACTTCTCAGCACAGGAGACAGAACAGCAGGGGTCCCCGACAAAGCCTCCCGGAGCCCAGGACAAGCAGAGGGAGGAACCTAGATGTGAAGAAATTCAGCCTGGCAGGTGTGCTGCCCCCCAAATCTATCCAGACCGAAAAGCATCCAACCTAGACCCATTGCTCTGAAACTTACCGAAGTCTGAGATGCACACAGATTAACCAGATAAACCAAGTAAAATACAACACTCAGGGAATGGGGCCGGGGCCTGCCTCACATTCCCAAAGGAAGTCTCTGAAAGAATCAAGACTCGCTAAGTGCAGCAGGTCCCAGGGGCCTGGTATCTAGGGTCTGCTCCAGCCCACAACTCAGATCGAGGGCTCGACCAGAAGGGGCCTCCTAGGCCTACACCCCACGTCTAGCCTGTGCCGCAGGAAGGAGCTTGAGAGCACCCAGACAGCCACCAGGGCTGTGCTCCAAGGGGTCACGACCCCACCCTGGGGAGACAGGGGCAGAAAACACATACATATACACACACACAATGCTACAGATAACTTCAAAGGTTTTTCTGGTACCTTGAAGCTCACTGGGGGACCCCAGGTTAGGAGTCCAGAGTGGGGTGGGTAGAAAGATGTTCTGACATTTAATCCCTGCTGCTAAGGCAACCAAACTAATAGTGACAAAGGACCAGTTCAAGCCCCTGCCCCTGCCCAGGTGTCACTTGATTTCAGAGGCTCAGTTTTCTCATCTGTCAAATGGAGATGACCCAACTCCTGCACACGCCAGCTGGGCTTAGGGAGCTTTCGTACCAAGTCTTCACGTAGAACGCGTAGAGTATCCAACCCTAGCTCCTGGAACAAGTGGGCATCGCCCCACTGAGCAGATGCTAAGCGGCAGAGCTGGGATCTGAATCCCCGCATCCAAACTCCACTCCAGTCCCATCGCTCCCTCAGCCGGTGGAAACGCCAGCTCTGGCTGACCGGGAAGCCCAGCCCAGCACGACCCCAGGACAACGGCAAGAGCTCAGGGCTGCTGTTCCCACGAAGGACCCACAACAGCCTCTCCTTGGTCAAGGTCAAGGGCAGAACAGGCAACCCCCAGCTTCCCCCCAGCCTGGCCTGGGCCCAAGGCTCCCCAGCCCCCCACCAGGGCAGCACTTACTTTCCACTGGGGTGGGCAAGGTGGGGATTCCAGGCTGAGAGTAGCAGAGGTACATCTGCTGGTCGAGGCTGCGCAGTGCGTGGAAGGTAGGGTGTGTGTGCTGCTGCACAAACAGGTGCCCGGCGTTGACCTGGTTGACCACGATGACCTCCACAGTGACGCCATCGGGCAGCATGAGCTGTAGAGGGGAAGGGGCAGCGGCCACTGCAACAATCCTTCTCATGTTTGGGTAAGTCCCGGGGCCCCCAGGGCAAGTGTCTGAACCGGCACATCCTTGAAAGGGGCACAGCAACCCAGAACACCATGGCAGCCAGATGCAGAGGTTCGCAGCGACTCCCCTGTGGAAAGTGCTGGACAGCACTGTGCTGCTGCCCTGCAATACCAGGAGCAGCCATTAGGGGCAGCCTCACCTCAGGGCCGGGCAGGGAGAATCCCAGCAGACACTGGGCACCCAGGAGCCGACTGCAGGTGTGGTGCTGGCCTGGGCAGGGTCCACTCTCCAGCGCTGCCTCCCTCCCACCTCTCACTGAGTCTGTAAGACCCAGAGAGGGCAAACACAGGAATGAGGCAGCCACGGAGACCAAGGTGCCCAGGAATAAGCAGACCTGCAGCCCACTCCAGGAGCTGACGGCCTGACAGCTTCTATTCCGCCTTCCCCACACCAGCAGCAGGCTCCAGCCAGCCCACGGTCAGGTCTACCAGAGTCTGCGTCTCCTTTGCTCTTCCTCCCCCCAAGTCCTGCTCATCTTCCATACTCCAGACACCCCCAACTCACTCCACTTTAGCATCTGGAATATAGGTTTGCTCAGTGGCCAGACCCCATATTAAAGGCCCTAGAAGAGGCCATCAACTGTTCTCTAAGAGACTTGTCCTTAGATGCTGGTTTTCCCAATGCCAAGCTACAGGCAACACCTGGGGGCTCCGGGCACAGCAGGGCATCACTCCTGCCTGCCCACTGGGCGGTCGCAGTGTTAGAGTCCTGGCCCCAAGCCCCCATCCCAGCACTGCTGGTCCAGAGGTGTCTGGGATCACCTCTCCAGCCCCAGTGAGCCAAGCAGAGTACAAGGGAAGGAAACCATCTATACAAACCACTCAATTATTTAAAAAGACAATGAGTCTAAGGCCACGACTCCTGCAAAAAAAACTCTATGATTCAGGAGTAAAGCATAAAGTGAGGTTCAGCCTACTCCCAAATACCCACAGGAAAAGAGACATCCTATTCCTTTACCCCCAGCACAAGGGTCTTTGGAAGAGGGAAGATACAGAAGTAAAAGGCCTAACCATCCTAAAAAAACACCCAAGAGGGCAATTTCCCTGGAGCCACACATTCAGCCCATCTGTGTGAAATGCACTCAACAGTCTTTGGCCCACAGAACTCTGCAATTCTATTCCCAATGCAATGAGGCCAGAGCAGGCCCAGAAGCACACTGCAGGATGAGTGACAGGCCCCAGGAGACCCTGGGGGGCCTCCAGACGTCAGCTCCTCCTCCTGCCACAATCCTAGGGCAACCTTCAAAGAGCCACTGGGCTTCCCGGGCCTGGAGGGGGACTATTCATTCTTCTTTACAATCTAGGTACCTCCTAGAGCGGGAGGGGAACGAAATCCTTTGCCAGGGCACTACCAGCTCTGGCTCAACTAGAAGAAAGGAAGAAAACAACCCATCACAAGCCCCATCCAAATCTAGGATGGTGGGTCCTACCCAGGCCTCGGGTGTTGAGAGGTGACCCTGGACACAGCCCTAGGCTTAAGGGACCCCACACCAGCCTGAGCAAACACCTACCAAACACAAAAGGTGCCCAGGTGGCAGAGCCAGGAAAAGTGGTCCCCCGACGTGGGGATTGAGAGGTCTCTGGTTTCTTGCCAGCACTTCACCCCCTTACCCTTGTCCCCAGAAAAGGCAGACTAGCAGAACTGACCAGCGGAAGCCAGAGGTGAGAAGGCACAGGCATTAACATGCTCTCTGCCTTCTTTGCCGCAGTCTGGGGGTTTCTTGCTTGGGGTGGGTTTGGGGGGAAGGGGCACGCTCACCCAGGATGTCATTGGCAGAGAAGGCAGCGCCAGCGAAGGCAATGGGGGAGCATAGATATTGGTAAGGTTCAGTTCCTTGAACTTCTTCCCGATCAAGTTCAGTGCTTTGTCTACGTGATGCTGAGAGCCTAAATGGAGGTGGGGGCAGGACACACAATCACTGTGGGTAAGAGAAAAGTCACAGCACAAACTCAGCCACACAGCCCACTCCAGAGGGCTTGTCCCAGAATTCAAGTGTATCTTTAAGGTAGCACTCAGTGCTGAAGTGCTACCCCTCTCAGATGATACCGCTGCCACTGTGATCGTGCTCTGAACACAACAGGAGGCAGGCAGGTGGGAAAAGGCCAGAGGGAAGTCACAGGCAGGGAAGGAGGAGGCCAGGGTGGGGTGGTAGGCACAGTGAACCTGGACCCCTGGCCCTGCCCAGCCGAGCACCCTTCAAGCACCTGAACTGGAGGAAGAGGCTGCAGGGAAGACGCCCGGTGCTCCCTTCCCCTGGGATGAGAAGCAGGGTTTTCTATTCAGAGACTTAGATACCAAAAGGACAGCAGCGGGGACTCAGGTGCTTCAATTTACTTCTATTTCAGCTAAGAAAGCGAAACACAAGGCAGCAGCTGCCACTGACCTTCTATGTGGCAGATCTGGATGCTCTGGGTGTAAGGCAGGGTTGAGATATAGATCTTGGCACCAGATGTTTGCTTCAGGAAACTCACATACCGCCCCTGCTTGCCAATTAGCCGACCGACTAAGTGCTTCCAGAGAGAGAGAGAAAGAGACACGAGGGTTAACAGAAAACCAATTCCCTATACTCCCAAAGACCTACTTTTGTTCTACACAAGGTCAAGCTCAAATGTATTCGCTGTTACCATGTCAGCATTCATTTGCCAGGACTATGCTAAGCACTTACACTTACACACAGTACCCGTGTAACAGACGACTTTATCATCATTCTACAGATGAGGAAACAAGCCCAGAGAGGCTAATGAACTCAACTAAGGTCACACAGCTGCTAAGCAGTTGAACTAAACAGTCTGGCTCCAGGACCCAGCGGTTCCCATTTCATCCCCGACAATGTGGCCCAGACCCAGAAAGCTGCAAAGGCAGCAACTTCCCCAAAACCCGCTATGAGAAATTTTACCAGCACAAGGATCAACTACGATTCCTTGTACCCCTCTCCTTCAAGTCTACTCAGGTCCAAAGATAAGGGGCCTAGATTTGAAGACGAAAGGCTAAGAACTCGTTCTTGGCCTCCCGCTGCCAAGTGGCAGCAGGCTGGAGCCTTCGGAGCACGAGGCTGGCAGGAGTGCCCAGTGCACCAGAGTTCAAGGTGGCGAGAAGCAGCCAAACTTAGCCTTTACGTAAGACAAGCTCCGACACAAGCCCAGCCCAGCAGAGCTACCAGGGACATGGTCCTCCTCGTCCACAGTCGGCCTCCTTGTGCCCTTTGTCACCACAGAGGGAAAAGAGGGCAGGATTGCTAACAGGGTTCCCGGGGCAAGAAACCACCATGGGAGCCAACAACCTGGGGTCAAAAACAGCCGCCCCGACCCACAGTTCAGACTCCAAGTCTCCCCCCCCCAGCACGGAGCCAGCGGCCCTGGGAGAACGCAGCCTGCCAATTACTTCTGAGCCCGAGATAAACATAAAGATCAAGCTAATAAGTTGTGAGTTATAACAGCAAGAAGCTAGAAACCACTTAAGCACTCTGGAATTGGGGACTGATGAAGTAAATTGACATTCGCACGATGAATAATGCAGTTAAAATTACATTGTCAAAGCGTAACACAGGAAAATCAAATTGTTAAATATTTAAAGTATTAATTAAAGCGACATATAATCTCAGTTTTGTTTAAAAACCACAGGGTGCAAGATGAGAAAGAAATAAAAGTCTTTCACAGTCACTCTCAGGGGTAGGATTAAAGCTGCTTTTTATTTTCTTCATACATTTCTACACTTTTCACGTTCTCTAAAACATGGATTGATGCTTTGCTCAATTATAAAGTACACTTTATGCTGGCGAGCTTGAGCAGAGCACAGTGAAGGGAGCCTGGTTTTTCCCAAACAGATCTGAGCCCCAGAATACACAAGAAGAGCCCCCAGGCCTGTGAGTTTGGGTACAAGAATAAGATGCTCCTGCAGCCATCTTCCTCCACGCTGCAGGAAGCTCTCAGAGGCTTGGAGAAGCACAGTCTTCCCTTTCCCTCAGCCTTTGGCTCCTGCAGGGGATCCTGCTGGTTGACTGTCCCTCCCCCTCCCCCTGCCCCCAACCTGATGGCCCTGCAGAACTCAGCCTGCAGGGACGCAGCGCCTACCTTTGGCACCTCGATCTCCCAGATGATGAGGTCGACCTTCTTGGGGCTGGAGCCTGCCTGGGCGTTTTGGAAACTCTCAGTCTTCCTGAGGCTGCCGCAGCTGTCCACCGAATCCATGCTGTTCCCATCGGAACCTGCAGGGGAGGAAGCAGCGGGCGCGCACACACCGAGCCTGGCTCAGAGCGGAACCACGCCGCGGAACTTCCCAAGTGCACATTCCGGGAGGCCACCGCCCCACACCCCCTCCTCAAGCTTGGCAGGTGACTGTCAACTCAGTCTAGAAGGCTCAGAACAACCCCAGTGAAAGGAGGACTGGGGGTGTCGATACACCTAATTTTAGCCTGTCACTTAGAGTCCCACTTGCTTAATTGGCAGCCGCACCCAGCCACAGCTGCCGAGCAGAGGCACAAGTGGTGAAATGGGAAGAAACAGACTGCGCCCGGGGAAGGGGAGGCCGCGTGGCGGGGGAGGAGACAAGCTCGCAGCCCCACATGGTCCCGGGAGCAGGACCTACCGGTCACAACCTTCTCGGCACCCTTCCAACTAGCCCAGCCCCTCAGACCAGGGGCCTTCCAGTCCCTGAGGCCCAGGCCTGGGGTCCCAGGCAGTGGCCTTCTGCCAAGCAGAGCTAGACAGAGTCCTCATTGGCCTGTCTGAGGGCCCCATTCTTATCCCTGATCAGGGACCTGCGTTTCTCTGCCAGATGTGGACAAAGGAAGAAAGGTCCCCTTTCCTTCTGCTTGGGCCCAAACTGTGTAACCCTGAATACTCTTTTGGGCTCAAATACCCCCTGGTCAAAAGACTGAGCTAAAGCCCATTCCAAGAGGATACAGTGGGAAGCAACTTGGCCCGCTGCACTCTCAAGAGCACGCCAAAGGGACCATATTGCAGAAAAACGGGTCCCGACCAGCTCAAGAGAAGTGGCTCTGGCTTAAATATGGACGACTCAATTGCCAGAAATGGGTAACTCGTGACAGCCTACCCAATTAGGTTACTTTCCACATTGTTTCTCCAAACCCTGGTCACAATCCTCCACCAAGCAACCCATGCACTGTCTGGATGCAGAGTAGGAGGGCTTACAGAGTCTCTGCTCCCAGCTAAGGAAGAGCCGCCTTCCAAGTGACCTCCTCCCGTGACACCAGGGGCTCGGAATAGGCTTCACACAGGGAAACCTCCCCCTGAGAGAAGGGGGCTTGGCCAGCCTGCTAGACGCAGAACAGGCTGAGGGAGTGGGAGGGTGGGGGGCTCCACCCAAGCACAGCCCCCGCCTCTGTCCAGCAGAACGGGACCAGCCAATACCTGCCACTCCAAGGGCACCCAGGAGTGGCTCAGAACCACACCAGGACTCTAGCAGGCAGCGCTCAAGGCCAGCTTCCTGGTCCCTCCGCTGGGCTGTCCCCTGGACCCCTCTCAGCTTCACCTCCCCCCCACACAGAGCAGGGCCAACGTGGGAACGCACGCGGGCGCTGGCCCTGTGCTCGGCGCCCACCGAGTGGCAACAGTGGACTACGACCGCTAGGCTTCCCCTGCGATCCCTGAACCTCCCCGCCCACCACTGCCCAGTCCTGCCTCTAGGCTCAGACGCTGTCAACACATGCGAGTAGCCTCTGCCATCGCTCTGGAGTTGGCATGACAAGGCGGAGGGGCTTGTCAATTGAGCTGAGTAAGGGGCAGCAGGCAACGAGAAACTCCTCTATTCTTAAAAAATTTCACTCATTTTAAAGATCCAATCTTGGGAGAAACATTTTAACACCCTGACATTGGGAGGCATCTCATAGTACCTGGCCTTCTATAATCATGACTGGCAGCACATAAAAACAGCAGCGTCTTAACAGCATCTTAGAAGTGACAAAACGTCGTGTGGGGTACAACCCAGATGCTGCAGAAAGTATTGAGATTCCCGGTAAAGATTCCCAACCCCCTGGAGCTGAAACGGGAGGTGGGGAGTGGCTCCAGGAGGAGCAAGTCAGAGAGCCACCGGGAGAGCCACGGCCCCTCTCCAGGAGAGAAACCAAACACCCCAGGGTGGCTGCAGAAGCAGGGTCCGGAGCTGCTGACCTGTCAGTTAGCGGTCTGAACTGTCTACGCGGGGGTCAGCACTCGAAAAACCCAGTGGACACCTCGTTACCAAAGTGCCCCTCTTTCCCGGGGGTGGAACTGCAGCTGCACAGAAAGAAAGTGGCTGAGGCTCTCTGCGAAGGAACAGGTGACGGCAACGTCAGGAAGCTCGAGCCTCCCACATGTATTCAAAGCTGTGGCCATTCTTTGGGCACTTACCCTGTAAGAGCTTCTGGAGGAGGGAAGCAGGTGAAGACATGGGAACAAGCACATGATTAAAAGGAAATAAACCATTAAAAAAACCTCACACCCATACTTGGCACTCAAGGGAAATAAAGCTAAGGAGACCTTTCCATTTAGAAAAAAAAAACATTAAGAGGTCAGCATTTAAGAGGAAAAGAGGCACACGAAGGTTCATCAGTGCACTCGACTCTGAGCTACCTCCTTCTGAAGGGCTGGGAGCTTCGCTGGCTAATGAGCCAAGTCACGGCTCCTGTGGCTCTGGGGTTCCAGGGCAACCTGACTGCTCATCACCCACCAGCGCTAGGCTGTGCCTGGCGCTCTGCGGGCCAGCTGGGACACAGAGCTGAAGAGCACCACTGCTTTGCTGCACAGGTAGCAGAAGGGAGAGGCTGGCCATCGGCCCATCCCTAGCACATACAGGGAGACCCCCATCCTGTAAGTGAGCACCTGAGACCCTCCTACCTCCCGAATGGTCTGCTTCTGCGTCCAGGGTCCATCCATCATCAGCCCCCAAGTCTGACAACTCCCCCTTCAGCACCCCATTGCTGAAGGGCACAGTACTTTCCGGCAGTGGTGGGGTGATAGCCTTGTCCCTGGGGCTTGAGTTGGTCTCCGTGCCAGAGTCTTCGAGCCCTGAAGTGCTGAAGGAATCTGAGCAGTGTCCCGAGGAGGCCACTGAAGGGACACCTTGGCTGTTGTCCGACATGCAGGTGGCATCTTCCCCATCCAGCGACTCTCCAAGGGGGGCAGCTGGCGGGGGACAGGGGGCCAGGGAGATGGGGTGTGCGGAGTTCTTTGGCTTATTGTCCTTGGTGGGGCTGGACAGAGGGCTGCTCAGGCAGCTCACGTAGGTCTTTGGCGGTGGCAGGTCCTCTGCCGGCAGGCCTGGCGAGGGTGGGGCTGCATCCGATGGGCCGGTGGCTGCCTCTGCTGTGGCCAGGGTGGGCTCCCCAGCATCTTGGCCCAGAACAGTCTGGGGGCTGCCTGGGACAGAGCTCTCCTCCTTCTGACCTTGGAGCTGACCGGCCGAGGCCTGATATATCCGCCCTGCGATCCTGCCCACCGTGGTAGCCAGCACTTCTTCGGTGGCTTCCAAGATCACTTGGGAGATTAACTGGAAGGCAGCCTGCTCAATCTTATCATTTCTATCCAAGCTCTCCTCTTTGGCCAGTTCTCCCGCCAGGTCTCTGTCCCAGGCTTTGCCACCTCTGACGCGAGGTGCTGGTGTCTCCTCGTCCTTAGCCAGCTCCGTGTGAGCGGACTCAATGACGCTACTTAGCAACTTCCCTACCACATACTCTTCCTTCTGCTGTGCGGGCACAACCACCTGGGGCAGGCCGCTGCTCCCCTTCTCCCCGGCTCCTCCCAAGGGGGCCAGGCGGGGGGCCTTGCTGTTCTCCAATTCCAACACATGCTCCTGGGACAACAGACCTTCTTCGAGCACATTCTCCCCCAACATTGCATCGCCGGTCCCTTCGGCCCCACCGGTCTCTCGCGCCCTCTCCCCAGGGCCATGCTTCTCAGCGGGGGCCGCCCGCCCTGGCATCCTGCTGAACATGGACTCTTGCTTACACACCTCGGCTGCTTCATGAGGAAACGGTATACCCTTTGGGGACGAAAGGGGACACTCTAGGGGAATAGATTTGGCATCGTCACCCATCAAGGCTAATTCCAGCTTTGCACTATCGTCTTTGCGTGTTCCTGGTCGAGGTCTTGGGTCTGTAACATTGGGAAGGCTGCCTGAGGACTCTGATCTCCGACGGGCCGGTTGTATCCGCAGCAAGGCTGGGGGCTCGGCAGAAGGTTTGCTCGCAGTGGACGGGTCCTTGTCTGGTGGCTGTGTGACACTGGGGGGTGTGAACACGACTGCGGCACAGATATCTTCCACGGGGAGAGCCTCCTTGATGGCAGAGTCGGCTCTCAGCTCCACAGCGCTGGCCTCCACCTGCTCGCTGTGCCTGCTCACGTGGTCTTTTTTACGAGAGAAAAACCACCACCAGCCGAGGAGTGCCAGCATTCCGGGCAGCGCCAAGGGGAAGAGCGAGCGGAACTGGAGCGCCATCCTGGAGGCTTGAAGTAATGATACCTGCAGAGGGCAGGAGGGGGAGGAGGACTGTTACGAGGGTCAGGAAGAGCACGTGCATATGCAGGAGGTTCATGGGGGAAGGCTGGCGCTGTCTCCCTCCCTTATCCAGCGTCCCCGAGGAGCAGGCCTCTCAGACCTGCAACAGCTCGTCCTCTGGGTGGTCACTTGCGGGTGAGTGGCCAGGAAGAGGCCCCTGCCCCTCCAAGCTCCCCGATTCACACATACCCCCTTGAAACACAACGAGCATTCTGTTCTTTAACCCAAATCCCCTCTTCATCACTTTATGACACCAAATTCTCCCTACGTTCTCCAACAAGGGCCAGTTATGTTCTGTGTGGTTTAGTTCTCTAAACTCCTGGAACACTTTACCTATCCAAGTGGTGCTGGAGCATTTTCAAACACCCTTGGAATCCACATGTACACACACACGTCCCTCTCATGTTCCCCCAAAATCAAGAGTCAGGGAAACAGCAGTTTAGTATTCAGCAACAGATGGTGAGAATAAAGGAGGAATAAAATTTCAAATGCACAGGGAGATGCCCCAGGGTGAGGGACCAAGAAAACAAACAGTAGCCTGAAGACCCAGGTCAGACTTGGAATTCAGTACAGATGCTCCCTCACTTACGATCTTTTAACTTCACAACGGTACGGAAGTCATACACATTCCATAGAAACCATACTTTGAATTTGGATCTTTCCCAGGCTAGCGATACGCAGCAGGACACTCCTGCAATGGTGGGCGGTGGCAGCGGAGCTCCCAGTCAGCACGAGATCAGATCCAGAGGGCAAACAGCTGGTGCTCTACAGTGCACCATATTGCCAGATGATTTTGCCCAGCTGTAGGCTAACATAAGTGTTCTGAGCACATTTAAGGCAGGCTAGACTATGATACTTGGTAGGTTAGTTGTATTAAATGTATTTAAGTGACGATGGGTTTATCAGGACGTAACTCCATTTTAAGTTAGGAGCATCTGTAGTTTAGTAGGGCCGCACTGAGTAGTCTGGATTTTGTCCTGTAGACAGAACAAGCCTAGGTCTGCAAGGGCACACACCACACTGTGTTTCCAGAAGGCAAGGGGAACCTAGAAATCCAAGTTAGATCCAAACAAGGAGAAACGATAAGGATCTAGAAGGCGGCAGCAGACATACCAAGAAGATAGGAAACTTTACAGGTGGTGGCTCATACCTGTAATCCCAGCACTCTGGGAGGCCGAGGTGGGAGGTCAGGAGTTCGAGATCAGCCTGAGCAAGAGCAATACCCTCTACTAAAAATAGAAAAATCAGCCAGTCACCATGGTGTGTGCCTGTAGTCCCAGCTACTTGGGAGGCTGAGGCAGGAGGAATGCTTAAGCCCAAGAGTTTGATGTTGCAGTAAGCTACAATGATGCCGCTGCACTCTAGCCAGGGAAACAGAGTGAGACTGTCTCCAAAACAAACAAACAAACAAAAAAAAAACCCCAAAACACTCAATTTTCTCCACCTGTAAGATGGGAACACATCTCTTAAGGGATGGTTGGTATAAGGATTAGCTAAGATATATATATTAAGCGCTTTGCAAAGCAGGGCTGGCTCTCATTAGGTTATGATGGACTTATTCTAGAACACTTGTATTCAGCACCTCCCATGCCAGCAAATTTTAAATCTGTCTGCAAAAATTAAAAGTCTACTTAAAGCCAAAAATCCTCCAACTGACATGGTGAATTACAACTTAATTTGGGTTCGTATTTTGTTGCAGAGATAACAAATATAAATGTTTTAATAGCTCTTATTGGTTCAG
Organism: Varecia variegata; assembly: GCA_028533085.1. Classification (NCBI taxonomy): domain Eukaryota; kingdom Metazoa; phylum Chordata; class Mammalia; order Primates; family Lemuridae; genus Varecia; species Varecia variegata. The sequence continues at coordinate 122,658,746 of CM052441.1, forward strand.
TTGACTTACATCAATGTTCTCTGGCAAAACCAGAGCATCAGTACTTTTAACAGTTTCCTGGGTGGTGCTAATCTTCAGGTAAGGCTGGGAACCACTGCTCTAGGGCTCTGCTTTTCAAAGTGCGGTCCATAGACAAGTAGTACTCCTGAGTATCACCTGGGAACCTGCTAGAAACGCAGTGTCTCAGCCCCATCCCAGACCTACTGAATCAGAGCTGCATTTTAACAAGACCCCAGGGGCTAGCACATTAGCTTGTGAAGAAAGCTATAATAGGTGTGTTCTGCCCCCAGTGCTACAGATGGGGCTAGGGGAGTGGTGGTGAAAGGGTCCTCTCCAGAAGCCCCCTCTATCTTTAAAGATAAACCTTCTTGCTAATATTGGAAGAGGAAGCAATGATAACACTTGAAGTATAAAGTAGGGCTAAGCAGTGGCCAGGGCTCAGAAGACTGTATCAATCCCTCCAAGAGGAGAGCTTCAACAATGCTACCTCATGGCTTCAGATTCAAACATGTCACCTTGCTAGATGCTTTCCTTGTATCGCTTAATCTTCAACCACCTGGTTTGGAATCTATTACTATCTTTAAAGGTCAAAATAAGCCAAAGTCATACAGCCAAGGGATGGGAACCCAAGTTCTAGTCCACGTTAAATCTAGAACCCACCAATTAATAAAACTATGGGCAAGAAGCATCGTATGAGCCAAGAAAGGAGGAATTCCGTACTACCTTTTTGGAGAGCTTTCGTAATAGCTCTTAAAGCCTTAGAACCACATCCTGTGACCCGGAAATTCTATACCTAGAATCTTTAAAAGACCACAACAAAAACAAAAAACACAATAAAAAAAAATTGCACTAAGCCAGGCACAGTGGCAAGCACCTGTAGTCCCAGCTACTGCGTCTGAGGAGGGAGGATCATTTTGAGCCCAGGGGTTTATAAGACCAACACAGGGAGATCTCATCTCTAAAAATAAAATAAATTGGGATTAACCTTTCAGGGGAGTCACTGATTAACATATTGTGAAATCCACAGATACACTGGTGCTACAGAAAGTTGATCTCCTGTACTGACATGGAAAAAGCATGATACAGAAAAAGAGGTATAGACCACCACAGGTATATGACGTCTACGTCCATACAATCCCACGGAAGGACACAAGACAGGCCATTCAGGTGTGGGAGGGGGAAGTTTTTGCCCATTGATCTTGTATCCTGCAACCACACTGAACTCATTTATTAGTTCTAATAGTTTTTTTAGTAGATTCCTTGTGATTTCTTATCTAGAAATAGATACTCTTGCTTCTTCCTTTCAGGATAGTTCTATGACAGTGGTTCTCCAACTTGGCTCCAAAACAGCATCATTTGGGAAGCTTTAAAAAAGCCAAGGCCACGATGGTACCCAGACCAATTAAATCAGAATCTCACGGGGGAGACCCAGACACCTGTTTTTTTTTTTTTTTTTTTTCCCACCAGGGAACCTCACACAGGATGTTTTTGTTTTTTTTTTTTTTAACCCAGGCAGTTACAACACACAGTTAAGTTTGAGAATCACTGTTCTATAAAAACCCAGAACCAACCAAAAGAGAGGTAGAGTATGTGAGATTTCCTTAGTATTTGCTTCATGTTCAACATCTTTCACAGGAAAGAGGAAAGACAATTCGAGAAGGGAGAGAGACTATGGGGAAAGGGTGCTCTCGGGATAGGGCAGTGTGTGCACGGCCTGGTGTCAGGGGATCAAGTTCTACCCCAAGGGGCACGTGCTGACAGGAAGCGGAGCTGAGGTCTAAACCAGGTTTTCATCTGGTCAGTAAATTTAGATTCTGATCCTTATTTAACTAGGCAATCCCATTTCAGCAGGGTTTACAGCTGTGATTCCCACAGTATTCTAAGCCATTCTCTGACTTCAGGAAAAAGACTAAATGAAATGACGTAGAGAGGAAGAAAAAAATCCTAACCACCACCCCATTTTGCACACCAAGGGCCCAAGGCCACAGGCTCAAATGGGTGTGTACGGGGGCGGGGTTGCTACCCAAGACACAAACTGCCTCTCGAAACAGCTGGGAGAAGGCCCAGCCCTTTGGAACTGAAAGCTGATTCCGGGGTCCCGCCTCACCCAGCCTCCCAAGATCCCAGAGGCTGGTGGCACTGCGATAAGGCAGAGCCCCAGTGTTCAAACACGCATTCCAGCCTGGCTTTGGTGCCGAGACCCCGTCCCGGGCCATCCTGCCACTGGGCTCCCTGCACGTCCCCTGCCCCATCTCAGTCTTCACCCAGACAGGACGCATGGAACCAGCAGCCAGGGGCCACCACACGCACCTGCCCTCGGCTCTGCAGCTCACAGGGACACCACTATCCCATCCCACCCGAGCCTCCCAGCCCAGCACGGTCCCCAGAGACCAAGGCTCTAAGCCCCCACACCCTCCAAATCTATCCCCTACAGTCAGCTATGGCTGCGGAGACTTACAGCCCAGCAAACATGATTTCTGTGACATTTCCAAGCCAGATGCCCCCTGTTGCTGTGCCAGGAGGGCCTCCTGGGAGAAGGCGCTGAATACTGCTACCCTGAGGCCATGTCACCCACACCACAGAATCCAGAATGCCCCACCTAAATGCCCAGGGCCTCCACCTCCCAGCCTGGACTAGAGCCAGAGACCCAAGGTTGAGGAACCAGGAACCGAGTGTCACTGCTACTCCGCAGTGAGCGGCTCAGGACAAAGCTGTTCTCTCCATGACTGCTTCCAGGACAGGCACTGCCCGACCCGAAGCGCTCCACCGGCACTGGAGAACAGAGCAATGACATACCCCCAGAGAGTCGGAAGGCACAGTTTATTTTTTCCTTGCTATCAGGGGATTGTGATTAGAGATATGAGCCATCCTCCACCAAGAAGGGAGCTGAGAGCCCCTGGGGCCAGCAGCCACCCTGCCCAAAGGCCTTGGCTCCAACTCCCTGAGCCTAGCAGGGTCTCACTACAGGTGGCCACCGGGAGGGACCCCCCAGGGCTCCACGAGGTGACTAATGCCTTACCACCGGCCCCTTCTTCCCACAGTCAAGAATCGGCTAGCCCCTCACTTTCTTACCCAGAGCCAATCTCAGTCAAACAGACTTCTTGGGAATTGGTAAGATGCCATTTTCCCTGACTTACATGGTCTGATAGGCCTACAAAGTGGTGTAGGGGTACACCACCCTTTCTTGAATACCCAGATGGGGGCACGAGCATGCGTGTGCGCACACACACCCCAACCCGCTTCAGCCTCGAGAAGCTTTCTGCTACCTTCCTTCCTTCTCTGGGTACAGACTCTGCAGGTGGCTCTTTGCCCTGGTGTTTGTTTCTTTTTTAAAGCTGAACCTCTCAAGACTGAAGTAGCACTGAACACCGCAGGGCCATAGGCCTTCACATGCACAAGCTCTCTGAAGGCCGCCGCCTCCTCCAGGGCCTCCTCCCCGAGGCCCACGACCCTCAGGGCAGGCTGCCTGCACTCAGGAAAAGTCCTCCCAGAAGGATGCTGCAGAGCCCTGCCCTAGGGCTGATGGGGGGGACACGCGGCTATTTTGAATCTGCTGGAATGAAATAGCTGCCTGCTTATTTTTAGCAGGCCCATTTGCCCAGGAATAGATGCACGGTGGCTGGCTGCCAAGCGGTCACAGAGCTGAAGGCAGGCACGTGCTACAGCCACAGGCCTCAGCACTCATCTGCTCACTCCAGGTTCTAAAAGGATCCTTTCTTTCTCCGGAGACGTACCTGCAGCTTCTCAGAACAGCCCTCGGAGAAATTGTGACCTCACTCCTAACCCAGCTGAGGGATGGGTAACTGCAATCTAGAGCCTTCTGCTATGTTTCTTGTTAGAAAACAAATCCCTGGGAATGGCACAAAAAATGTTGGTCCCAGTGACTAAGCCAATTTGGCTACAGTTACTGTGAAAAAGAGCCGCACGTAACTGATGGGAAAGTCCACCATAAAAACAACAGCTCAGGAGCCAAAAGCCCAGCAAGTCCCGTCTCGCCTGGTCAGTGAAGCCACATCCACTCTGTGTTCCAAATGGACACTTACACATCCTCTAAGTTGGGAATGTGAGCATTTCTCCCATTCCCCCAGTGTGCACACCGCCTAAGAGGGCCCCAGGTGTCCACCAACAGCAAAGAGCCAGCCCAAGACCCTCCATCTCCAGGGTGCCCCGTTCACCAAGTCCCTCCTGCAGGACTCTTCCCCGGCAGGGAATCAGAACCTAGAGCCCAGCACTTCAGCCACTGCATTCAGAAAGTGACAACACAAGGGTTGGGGGGGGGGTGGCTCACACCTGTAGGCCCAGCTACTCAGGAGGCTGAGGCAGGAGGAACGCTTGAGGAATCTGAGGCTGCAGTGAGCTATGATCATGCCACTGCATTCCAGCCTGGACAACAGAGTGAGACCCAGTCTCTAAAAAGACTAAAAAACTTTTAAAATTAAAAAAAACAGAGAGAGAACGACAGCAGGCTATGGGCCAAGCGTGGAGGCACCCTCCCTCCCATGGAAGTTTGGTGGAGCAAGATCCCAAACCCAGACTTCTTTGCAAGACCCCAAGAATGCCTCTTGTATCAGATGTGTTTACCCAATTCCCCATCTGGTCACAGTTGCTCACCTTGCTTGTACATGCCAATGTGTGTAAGTCACTACCAGGAGCAGCTCCTGACCACCAGGAGCTCCCAACCTGGATGGAAGAATCAATCTCTCTCACACTTCACACAACCTGGTACCCCAAGCAGCTGAGCCACGCAGCAGGCAACGGCTCTCAGAGAAGGCCAGCCCTCCCTCGGGCTGCAGCGGTGGGGAGGGGCTGCGACACACATTAAGGTTCTACTGCCTGCGTGTGTGGGAGGGAGCAAAGCTGGAAAGGATCCTAGGAGCCGAAGCTGTCGCGCTGGGAGGGCCAGACGAAGGACGACCTTTGCCGTTGAGGCCATGGAGCCAGAAAGAGTCGTGGCAGTTGCGACATACCTGAAATGGAGCAGGTCACAAGAGGCAAAGGCCTGGGGGACCCCCCAGGGGTGACTGCTGTCCAATACTGGCAGACGCTTGCTCACAGGAGGTTACTAAACACTTGAAATGTGATGAGTGTGACTAGGGAACCCAGCTTTTTATTTTATTTGATATTAATTTAAATTTAAATAGGCACACACAGCAGTGGCTACCCACTGTTCTAGAGGGTGCTCCAGAAGACCCCAAGAAATGTGAGGGCTGGAAAAATGCTGCAACGGCGAACACATACCTTGCTGGGCAGTGTTCGGTCCTGCCACCGAGGGTGGGGGCGATGGTAAGCCTGGGCCACTCACCCTCAGCAGCATGGCTGGGGCCAGGGGTTCAGAGTGCTGGAGCCATGCCTCAGGTGTGGGGGTGTCAGCCCAGCTCCAGTGTCACTGGGTGGTTACCTTCGTCCTTAGGGGCCTGAGTAAGCTATGACTTCACGTGGCCACCCTAAAGATTCCAAATTAGCTCACAGTGGGGCTGCGAGGTCCTGCCCAGGACTGTCCCCACACCCTCCATTGTGATGGGCCCAGAGCAGCCAGGCCAGCCAGTGTGGCCAGACCATCCATGCCCCAGCGACGCTCCCCCCTTCCAGGCCGACCAGCCGTCAGGATGTCACGCACAGATCACTTTCCCAGCCTGCTGTGCAGAAGGCATGCTGGACGGTTGACCCAGTGACGTCCGGGTGGGAGCACCTGCTCAGTGATGCTTTCTCCAGCCAAAATGGAAACCCAGAGTCCAGCGCCAGGAGCTCCAGGTAAGAAGGGCCGAGGCCAAAAATCCCATGTCTGGACATGGTCTCAAATTAAGAGCTCCTCCAGTCCAATTACTCAATAACCCTGAAACCAACTCCTGGTTTGGAAAACTTGGTAACAAAGGGAGCAACACAAGGGTAAAGTGCCCAGCCAGCCTCCTCCTCTGCTGACCAAACCCATGGCAGGTCCAAGTCTCACTCCTCCTCAGGCGAGGAAGGGAAGACCTCAGCACCTCCTGCAAAGGTCTTCGCAATTGCTTCACTTGGGAGGTAGGGGTGTGGTTTTTAAAAACTGCGAAGACTACGTCACACCCACCCGGCCACTCATCTCCGGCCCTGGATAACCATCTTGCTTTACAAGTGAATTCCGACAGGTTTCTGAGGATGGTGACAATGCAGGTGCCAGGAACGCATTCCTGGCACATGGAGATCCTGCCCACAGCCACAGATGACGCTATACAGGAGTGTCCGAAAGGTATGAAGTGGTGATCTGACAACAAGCTTATTTAAAAGCCAATAAAGATGACAAGCGCTTTCAAAAGAAATCAGAAAAGATGCTGGAGTGCAAAAGCCCCTTCACGCCACCACCTCACATGGGCAAAGCAAAGAGGTAAGACCCTGATTTCCTAATGGCAGACAGTGCCGTACAACCAACCCAGAAATCACATACAGGCATAAGGAGGTAACTTCTATCCAACAAACAACTGCTGGCACTTACAGGGACAAAGCATGGTGAGACACAAATGAATCAGACAAGTTGCTGCCCTTGAGGCACCTTCCATGTTTCACAGTTTCTTTGAGGGTAAAAAAAAACAGAAATAAATGAAAAAAAAAAAATCAGTGACCTCTTCTCCAATGAGCCTGTTATTGCCACCCTCTGCCACTGCCCATCTGAAAGTCTGGTCCAAGAGACAGGCAAGTAACCTGCTGGGGTGGGAGACGAGCAGGAAACAAGGTACCAGTGTCCCCAGATTTGGATGTGCCAATGTCCTGCGGTGGGGGATGAGGGGACATTGGCATGAGTGCCAGCATCAGGGGAACCAAGGAGGGTGGGGCTGCCCCATTCACTATGCAGGCTCCACTCAGTACCCATTGCAACACTACCTGGTGCCCAAATCCAGACCCCCTCTCATTTCTACCCTCTCCAGAAAGTCAAGCCAGACCTTCTGCTCGCCTGGTGCATGGGCTCTACGGGCCTAGTTGCCTTTGCCGACTTTCCATCAATCCTGTTTTCAGCCACACAAGCCAGACCCATGTCTTCAAAAGGGGCCTGCTCTTCTGCAAGCATCAGCTTGTTTCTTGGGTTTGATTTGATTTGTTTTTATTACAGGAGTGTCACTTGAACAGATTCTTTCTTTTTTTGTTGTTTTATTTTTTGAGACAGAGTCTCACTCTGTCACCCGGGCTAGAGTGCAGTGGCATCATCATACCTCACTGCAACCTCCATCTCCTGGGCTCAGGCAATCCTCCAGCCTCAGCCTCTCAAGTAGCTAGGACTACACGTGAGCAGACCACCAACACGCCCCGCTCATTTTTCTATTTTTAGTAGAGAGACGGTCTCACTCATGCTTGCTCAGGCTGGTCTTGAACTCCCGACCTCAAAAGAACCTCCTGCCTCATTCTCCCAGAGTGTTAGGATTACCAGCGTAAGCCACTGCGCCCAGCCTGAACAGCGTTTCTCGTTGGCCACCCACCTCGCACACCCTCTCAGCAAGCTGCTGGACGGACTCCCCAAGACAACATAGTAAACCAAGAAGGGCGGGGGCTGGATGCAGGACGCAACACAAGAGAAGGGGACAGGGAATTCCTAGGGTGAAGGGGCAGCACAGTCAGGGGAAAGGGATGCTTCCCAGGAGCAACACGGAGCTGAGAGAGTACCTGGTACACGCAGCCACGGTGAGGAGCTTTCCGCCAATGACAACAGTTCCACAGCAGTGGCGGAGACTCCGGGGAGAGTCAGGGAACCAGTGACAGAGACACAGAAAATTAAGCACAAGAAACTGAGGAAATTAACTAGGAGAGAACAGGGAGAGACAAAAGAGACAGGGGAAACTAAAAACTTTGCAGCTATGAATGACGTTTATATTATAATCATTTACATTCTGAATAACACCACCACCAAAAATCAGGTTATCTCTATACTGGGAGGATGAGGGAAGAAAAAAGTGTAGGAATGAGTTAAGTCCTATCTCCCACAATAGAAAACAAAATCAGATAATTTTTTTAAAAATAAAGAAAAGGCATACTATTTAGAAATACAGAGGCAAGTGGCAGGGAAGATAACAAGTGAAGGCAGCCGTCCCTGGAAGAGAACAGGATGGGGGTGGGGGGTGCTCTGGGCAAAGAACTGTCCTTCCAAACCTTGTGTATGGTCAAAAGCCAAATCTTCCTATAAGCAATGCTTTGATTGACAGTTAGTTCATTCTTACGCTATATACAAGTAAGCAAGTGATGCTCTATTACCATACAGCTTTACGTGTTTCTTGTTAACCATCACAATATGCATTCGTGTCGACTCATCTGAGTACAAACTTGTCATGCTTTATTTTCCCATAATAATTGGTGCCAATTTTCCTTCAGAGACCCCCTAACGACACTGCTGACATAACTGTAATAATCAAAGATGAGAACACGCTTATTGATAGCTAGACCTTTCAAGAACCAAGGGATGGGTCTCCCCAGCCCACTGGGAGGGCTGGCCAGCATCGGAAAGCAGGGCCCCTCGGGGCTGGTCATTTCATAAAGATTTTAATACCCACTGTGAGCCAGGTTCACTGGGCACAAGGGAAAGAGCCCTCAGGAAGCAAAGGTGGAGAGAGAGGGAGTCAAATTACAGATAAGATACTGCAAAGAAGATCCAACAACTGAAATGTAATAGACCTACAGTCTCTCTTCAAGGCGGGGAGAGAGAGAACGGAGCCCTGGGACACCCCTGGCTTTGAATGAATTACTGCACTCCTGTGCACATAGCACGGTGACAGTTGGGAGTGCTGACAGTCACCCAGGCCTTTTCTGTGTGCTGTGGTTCAGAAGGCTGGCTGGAGACAGCATAGTGAGGGAATGCCTCTCGGAAGAGGTGGCATCAGAGCTGAGAGCTGTGCCAAGACCTGGGGGCAGGTAGGAGGGGAAAGGGGAGAGAAAATTCCAACCAAGAAGAACATGTGCCAAAGTCCTAAGGCAGGAACAAGCTTGGCTGACTCAAGAGACAGCAAGAGGTGACAGTGAGGTCAGAGCACGGCTGCCCAGCATCACTGTGCAGAGGGCAGATTGGACTTGAGGGGCAAGGTGCACAGCTCTCCAGAGGGGAAACCAACTTGCCCAAAGAGCCCAGGCACTTTAGTTCTTAATAAATAGAAGTTGCTTCCAGAATCCACTTCTAAAATATTAATAGGATGCCTTCGTGGCTGGCAGCATGACAGGTACACTGTGTGGGCAAGTGGGGGATCTCTTTCTGCTTCAAGTTCTCAGCAAATACACTTGCCAGGAAGCCCTGCGGCCACACCACACACCAGCCTTTGAGGGCCACTGCCAGACCCTTGCCCTCAGCCCCTACCCCCTCAAATGAGTCTGTTCCAGTACGGCAGTCCAGCCACGGGAGGCGGGACACACGCACACAAACACACAGCCCTGGGAAGCAGGTGACACGAGGACACACACATACAGGCGTGCACACACTCGCAGCCTACGTAAGCCCTTGCCACTTCTTTGAATCAGACTTTGTGAAAACAACCTTGCTCTCCAGCCAACATAAACCATAGGCAACAGAGGGCCTTATATGGCTCGAAGCTTTCTTAATCAGAAACAGATAGATGGGCTGGAGTTGGCAGCTCCAAGTTAGAGGGAAGGAGGAACCAAAAAAAAAAAAGGAGAGAATAAAGGACAGCATAGGGAACCAGCAAACTCATTTGTCCAACTGTTTTCATCCCTCTTCAGCCTCAGTGGCTTCTCAGTAAAGAATTCCTCCTGGGGGCCACGGCTTTGCCTCCTCTCATGCTTGTACTGTCATTTAAGCCAGAGGACACCAGGAATCAGACTGCCAGCCAGTGCAGTTTGACAGAGTTGTTCCTGTCCATTAAGTGGCCCGCCTCTAGAATGAGCAACCTCACCTAAAGATGGGGTTACCTGCTTTCCTAAGCAATCGGCTGCTGGGGCAACAAGGGGCCCTCATTTCCCAGGGGCAGCAGTCCTGACCCCTGGCTCCCCAGCTCCCTGGGCTGCCTCAGTCACATGGCTGCCTGGCCCAGGAGGCAGGCTGGGTCCCTGCCATGGACCCAGAATAGCAAAGGCTGCCCCAGAGACCTCTTAAACAGCCACCCCGGCCACACACCCCATGCCAGTTTCTAGGGTGGTTTTATTCTCCTCCCTGTCCTGATTAGGCAGTGGCAGCAGTGGCTTTGTCACCAGGACTTGTCCCGTACATGGCAGCCACATGCACTCGGCCCCGCTAAAGGATGCCACCTGCTAAAAATAGCAGCAGCACATGCTTGGCCAGGTGGGCCATAACCAAAGTCAAAGGACAAAGCAGGGAAGTTATTCTCAGCACGGCCTTTTCTCCCAGAGACAGCTCAAGGCACATCCAAGTGCTGGTCTCCCTCCAAGGCAGCTCAGGGAAGTGAGTGTCTCCCACTCCTTTTCCTTTGGAGGGGCAGGAAGGAGACGTACAGAAGACTGAAGTGGCCTTCAGATCTGCTGCTGTCCCTATCCTGACAAAGGCACGCTCAGGCCAAGGACAGAGGAGGGGTGGGGGCTGGGGGCAAGCTACTGCTGGGTGACAGCCTGCTGAGGGCCAGGGGAAGGGCCTGTGACCTCCCTGTGAGGTCTGACGGGCCTGGGGAGTCAGTGACTTCAAGGACGTCTTTCTCAACCCGCTCAGAACTGAGCCGTTTCCCTGGGCCCTGAGGTACAGCTACCTAGTCTTCCTAGTCCCGGAGGCTTGTTACTCAGTCATTCCCTGTGCATTCCCAAAGGGCCTGATGGTTGCACAATTCTGATGACAAAACATGGCTTTGGAAAGACGGGAGAGCTAAAGTGTAGGAAACTTCAGTTTCCCCTAAAATGCAAATGTCCTACAATGGGATAAGGACCCCTCCCTCACAAGGTTCTAATGAGGCTTAAATGACTCAAAACACTAACAAGTCAGACTCAAGTTTTGGGGATAGTTTTAATCTTTCAAAAATCCAGCTTAGTTTTCTGGATGAGGAAGGAGTGATAATGGGGCAGTAAATAAGAAACAGCCTCTGAGCACATGGAGGGAAGGAAGGGGGGAGAGGAGGAGGGGGGTACTCCCTGACCCAGGTCCAAAGCCAGCCACCCTCCCTGTGTCCTGGGACCAGCTTACTCACCTCAGGGCCGCAGTTTCCTCACCCACAAACTAGAGATGCTGTATTTAACCTCACAGGGTTGAGAAAGAATAAAAATGGCATAGATCAAAAGAACCCACCTAAAATGCCAGTAGGTGCTCAGTAAGTGTCTTACGCTGTCTGGCTCCAAGAACAGAGACCTCACATTATATGTCAAAGGCCAGTCCAGCAGGGTTCTAACAAAGCACATCCAGAACCAGATGAGGAGACATCTGGAAATAAGCACCCGTCCCACCCCACACCAACACGTCAGGACCCATACGTGGCCTCACTCTCCCCCAACACCTTCGTGAAGACAAAGAATGTCCCCTAACTTTTAGATGGACGAGAGGAAACACAATGAAAATGCCACCTAGTTCAGAGGGCCCACACCAGGATCCCGTAGAAGTCGTCAGGTGAAGGCCCAAGTAGCAAATCTGGGGACACCTGACATTTGGAGACCAATGACAATGAACACAGGTCTTGGAGAACCAGATAGGACCTTTATAATAAACAGGGTCTCAAACCAAAACGGCTTTCTAAAGGCTTAGCACCAGGCCTTAGGCTTCATGCTTCTGTCCCCAGACCCCTTGCTAAGCTCCTCTCTCAAACTCTTCCATAATTGCTCTCTCCCCTCCCAACTGGCAGACTAGAATTCCCTTCTTAATCTGCCATAAAAAGAACTGATATACATATAAGTAATCTGTAACCAAAGCTGTTGGGTTTATGGACTACAGAAGACTAAGTCCCAACATGTTATGCTTTAGAGATTTACAAGTTGAGGCAATTAAGCTTTTAGAGTTGGGCAAAGAACATTCTAGTAGTGCAGCATTGTCCAACAAAACTCTCTACAATGATAAAAATGCTCTTGACCAGTACTGCCCAGGACAGCAGCCACTAGCCACATGAGGTTACTAGAAACTTGAAATGTGGATAATATCACTGAGGAACTGATTTTTAAATTTTAATGCTTTAAAAAGTTTAAATTTAGCCACAGATGGCTAGCAGCTACCCTATAAATAGGGCAGCTCTAAACCCTTCCCCCTACCCAAGGATTTAGGCAAATAGAGTTATCTTTCAAAATAAAAATATTTAGAACAGTAGCACCTTAGAGCTAAGAGAACTTGAGAAGAACAGAAAACAGATTTTTTAAGTCTTTGATTTGTACCACCCACTCAGCTATGCTTCCCAGGCCAAACACCAGGGCTCTAGGAGCACAAACTGAATGTGTCTTTAACGTTGACCAACCCTCTTTTACTGGTTGAAGACCCGGGAAGGCTGAGAACGGGCCTGCCTAGAACCACAGCTGGGTTTCAGCTCTGAGAGGGCTCTTGCCCTCTCAAGCGGGCTCTTGCTCTTGCCCGCTAAGCCCAGCAGTGAAGCAAGCCTGGTCAGCCCTGAGCTCTGCATACATTTACTTCCAGAACTCGCCTCGGGGGCCCGCTTTGTTCCCAAGGGCAAGTGGGCCTCAGTGACACATGGCTAAGTGAACACAGCCAGCCAGCATTACGGGACAGGGAACAGAATGTTTACTACCAACTGCTGCAAACTATCAAACCAAGCCGCAGAAACGTCCAGGTGGCAAGGACCTGGACAGAATGAAGGCAGTGCTGCACCACTTAGCAGGAGAAAAAGTTAAGAAAAAGGACACCTTGAAAGCTACCTATTATTGGAAAGCCAGTCCTCAGAATGCTGCATGATAACACTCACTGCGACAATCTGCTTAGAAAGCAGCAGAAAGATTAGGAGAGAAGCCCATGGATTTAAGAATATTCCTTGCTTCTTCTCACAAAAGCCCTCCAGAGGACCTAGTTCAAGTCCAAACCCACCCTTGTTAGTTTCTCTACCCCTCAATTTGTATTTTTGTGACAGCCATTGAAACAGTTGGGAATGACCTCCAGCTTCACCTGCACTGTACTCAGAGGTGTGAGGATTAAAGGATTAGGGAGCTGTTTGCTTGTAACTCACCTAGCACAGTAACTGTCAATGAAGCAGCAGCCTCCAAATTTTAGTTCCCATGTCCTCATCAGCTACTTCTCCAGCCAGACCCTGCCCTACTCCAAACATACTCACTGATCATGTTTTCCACCACCCGTTTAACATTGGGTGCCAGGGTCAGCAGGTTCCCTCAGTGGGATGTCACATACAATGGGTACTTGATGTGAAATGATCATAACAATGAAACAAGCCAGGGGTATTACACCAGGAAGGGATGTGGAAGAAACAGAACCTGCCCTAGGAAGCAAGGTTTAGGACTAAAATATACCCCACTACAGAGATCAGCAACTCTCAAACGGTATGAGATGATTTCAGTGGGACAAGAGGCCCCTAGGACTCACCACCTTTCCATAGTTGAGGAAAACTCAGAATGACAAGCTGAAAGTATAACTCATATCCAAAACAATGACTTCCCCACAATAGGAAAACAGACCAAGTTACAGGGAAGCTTGATCATTCTAGACTCACAGACAAGATTAGGAAGGAGAACCCTAGGGGAAAACAAGACAGTTCTCCAGGTTCATGGGCTACGAGCTGCCTGCTCTTCAAAGCCCTGAAATGCCCACTCGAGCAAGTCATGTTGTTGCAAGCTAGAGCCAGGAGGCTAGCTGGCAAAGCTCAGGGAAATTGTTTCCTGTTTCCTTACAACCCAGTTTCTAGGTCAGAAGCTGGGGGGAGGGGTGCTTTTAATAAAATTTAAATCACTCAAGTGATTCCAGAGAAAGACTCAGGACTTCTGTGGGCAAGGGGGGGGCCAGGACAGGGGGACAACGACAATGCTTAAGCACCTATCATGAACCAGGCACAGTACTCTCACAAATACGATCTCAATTTGTCTTCAGGATGGGGAAGGAACACTGTGGTGGTTAAAACTAGCCTTTCCCAAAAACTATGGCTATACATCCAAAGCCCAAGAATAATTTGGGTTACCAGGTAGCAAGACAAATTGCTTTAAAATATTAATGCTCAGCAACTGGAAACACATTGACTTCAGCACCTGAGCAGGCCGTGTACAACAGACACCTAGCTCCACTGTCACCCTGCAGTGGCCAAGTGAGAATGCATTTCCTAGAAACAGCTGGAAGGTGGGAGAGATACACCTACAAAGGATCCCACCTAGACCCAAATCCCTTAGACCAGTCTCACTCACAGGCTAGGATCAGTTCCTACAAGTTCTGGGCCACCACTTAAAATATGCATGACAATGGAGCCTATTTAATCCAGTTATGGATTGGAGCTTTAGTGATTTGCATACCGGTGGGATCCAGAGAACTTCCTCTAACCTAGAGCCATGTTTCATAGAGAACACACCCAGGAATTATTACCCAGAACCTACAAAACATGTAAGAGGTGAAAGAGGAAAGGCTCAACACAAGTCAAAAAAGCTCGCAAAACAGAACTTCGCTGGTTTCCAGTGCTCAGAAAAAGTCTTAAATAATCAGCAGGTGAACCACTTAAGCGCCAAGAACAGAGAAATCAGATAAATGATCAATCAGGCTGCTCGCTTCACTTCAAAGACACTCTGTACCTTTAAGAGCAAAGTGGATGGGTGGTGCTAAGAGTCCAAGCTTTGCTTTCTAAATAAAGATTAAAAAAAAAAGGTACTAATTTGGGAAGGACTTAGCAGTTACACGAGCATGTAAGGTTATTGGTTGTCAGAATTAATCGCTTTTTGTGAACCGGTGTTCCTTGATCAGTAACTAACAGATATGGTTATACCAGGTCCAGCAGCCCAGATTTCACTACAAGAGATAAATTTAAACACCAAATAGCCTGCACTTCAGTAGGGGAAAGATAGTTTAACCTCACTAATTACCCGGCGCATACACCCTACCCGGCTTGAGAGGTCTCCACCTCGCACCTGGAGCGAAGCCCACCGGGTTTGCGTTAACCGCGGCAGAGGGGCTGGAAGGCGCCGCCACCCTGGACATCTCCCCGGGTGAGGGAGATCCCGGAACACCTAGGGCTTCCCTGCCGTCCGGAGTCGCTCCTGCACCGCGCACCACCTCTCCTACCCTTCCCGGGGAGGGGAAATGGAAGAACCTTAACCTAGGGCACTAAATAGTTGAACACTGGAAAGCCCGCCCTGGAGGCGCCCAGCCCCCCGGCCTCTCCAAGCACCCCGAAACAAGCGTGGTCCCTCCAGATCGCGGACCGTAGGCCGAGGGCCTCAGGCGGAGCCCAGCACGTGACCCTCGGCGCCCCCAGGCCGAAGTCAGCGGGCACACCAGGCTGGGCGGCCTCCGCCTCTCCGGACAAGCGTCTAAGGGGCTACGAATGCTAATCCCGCTCGAAACACCCAAGCCTGGGACCTCCGCACCCGAACTCGGCTCAGACGGCCCCTGCGCCCGAAACACGATCGGACCGGCTCACGACCGGTCTCGCAGCCCATCCTCCCCGTTCCGTAAGCCGAGCCTTTCCCCTCGTTCTCCGCACTGAACTCCAGGCGCTGGGCTACCTGCTCGGGTCTGCCTCCGCCGCCCGGCCCACGGTGGGGCGCCACCCGGGGCGAGCCCGAGGTCCCAGAAGTTGGGTGAGGCTCCAGAAAGGACCAATTCAACTCCAACCCCTCAGGGGCGGGAGGAATCCCCGCGGGCTTAGGGGACCTCCTCGCCCTTCCGCGCACCTGGCCCTCCCCAGAGCCCGCCCCGCCGCCGCCTCTCCCTGCTCAGCCTGGGTACACACGACCTTTGAAAAGTAAACGCATGTGGGGCTGGGCGACCTTGGGTGGGACGCGCTCAGGGAAAGTTAAGGTGCGGAGAGGCGTCCCGGGCGCCGCGTCCTCGCCCCCCCAGCGGAGGACAGGCACGCGCGTGGGGGGCTGGCGCGGCCGCAGAGCGCCGCCCAGAGCCGGGCACACGCGATCTGTCAGGAGCCCGCGGGCAGACACGCCGGCGGGGGAGGACGAGGGGACGCAGGCGAGGGAAGGGAAAGGGCCTGCCTTACAGAGGGAGGCAGCCGGGGACCTCCGCACACGCTCGGCGTCCCACGCCTTTGGCTCCCCGGGCACCCGGAGGGCGCGTCGCACGCTGCACCTGCACCCAGGCTCCCCATCACCCCGACCGCACCGCCCTCGGGGCTCCCCGGGCCAGCTGTCCCCGGGGCCCCAACCTACCAGCTCCTCGGCGACCGTGGCGTGCAGAGTCCGCGCGCCGCCGCCGCCCCCCGGCCCCCGCCTCTGCCCCGCGGCCGGGCCCCGCAGCGCGATGCCCCGGCAGCTCCCCCACGTGCTCGCCCAGGCGGGTGGAACAGAGAGACATTAAATACAGAGGACGCGCAGCGACGTGCCCGCGCCGCGACGCAAAGCCCCGCCCCTCTCCCTCGTGCCCCCGCGCCCGCCCCGCTTCGCTCACCTGCGCGTGCGCGCAGCCGGCCGCTCCCGGCCGCACCTCGCCAGCGCCTCTCCCAGCTGCGCCAGAGGGGGCGCGGTCTGGAGCGCCCCGCCAATGTCCCACCGCCGGGAACCGAGCCTAGCTCGTGCTCTCGCGAGAGGAGCTGTGATCTCGGTGAGGCCTGGGAGAGGGGCCGGGTGGGAACCTGCAGAGGCCTGGGGGTCCGTGTTACTCTGTGCCGCAAACCGTGTGCGGGCGCCCCTGCCTTGGCTCTGGGCCGGCTCCAGGGGTCAGCTAGGCCATCTCCTGCCTCAGGACGGAGAGCTCCCTGGAAAAGGCGGAGGGGCAGATGAGGGGCCGGGCTCCCCTGGTTTGGGGGCTTTGAGCTTCCCCGGAACGGTCATTTTATTGTAATGCATAATTAGGTGGCCATTAGTAATTGCTCAGTAACTGCATAATGGTGACACCTGGCACCACTCAAATGCAACTTTCTTGCCCACTTTTACAACTTGGTTGTATCGAAATGAAACACTTTCCTCTAAATGGGTTTGGGTTTTGGAATGATTCCTGAGAAAAGATAGTCACCATGAGTCACTGCCTCTGCCAGGAACTTGGGAAAAAAAATTACCCCTAGACAAGTGGACGCGGCAGGGTTTCAGCTGGCCAGCCCTGCCCTCATCCTTAAGACATAGGGACTTTAAATAGCATTTCTTTGGGCAAAATACAGAAAAGAGTTCATGCCATCACTTGGGAAAATGCTTAATCTTCATTGGTGATCAAATGCAAATTTAAATGGCAGTGAGATTCCATTGACTGTACCTTTTGAGTTTTAAGTAAAATTCATAATTGTATGGTGTGATAGGTGCCAGGAAGGAAATAAATAGGAAGCTGACATAGGAAAAAAAATAGCAAGAAGAGATGTTTTAAGTCCTGTGGTCAGAAAAAACCTAAAGTGAACTTTAAACTGAGACCTATTGGATGAGACAGAGCCAACTTTGCAAATTGTATATGGGTATAGGGTTGGAGGAGTATTCCTTGTGGAGGCACAACACAGGCAAAAGCGAGATACAGCTTCTCATGAACTGGAAGACCGGTGTGGATGGAATATAGTGAGAGGGAGAGTGCCAGGAAAGGGAGTTGGAGATAGAGAAGGAGGGCTATTTCCTATTTTTGTTTTTGTTCTTGTTTGAGGGGGCGGGGTGGACTGTGCCACTTTATAAACCATAGTACATAGTAAAGCTTGGGTTTTATTCTGCTCTGCTCAACCCTAAAGCCAGTCAGGATTCTACCTCAGGGCCTTTGCACTTGCTATTCCCTTGTCTGGAATATTCTTACTTACTCCCTCACCTCTTTCAAGTCCTTTGCTCAGAGATCACCTACTCAGTCTCAGTGAAGCTTTCCCTGGACTCTCTATTTAAAATTGTGGCAACACACACACACAATTACCTCCTTTACCCCTTTATTTTTCTTCATAGCCCTTACCACTATCTAACCTGCTCTTCATTTATTTCACGAGGAGAGGGATTATGGAGGGCCTGACACATAGAGGATATTCAGTAAAAATGTAGTGAATGAATGAGAATCATTAAAAAGGGTTAAGTAGAGTGACACAATATAATTTCTGTTTTTAAAAGCAAGCTGTAGGCTGGGTGCAGTGGTTCACACCTGTAATCCCAACACTTTGTGGGGCGAGGCAGGAGGATCGCTTGAGCCCAGGAGTTTGAGGTTGCAGTGAGCTATGATAACACCACTGCACTCTAGCCTGAGCCACAGAGTGAGACCCTGTCTCAAAAAAAAAATTTTTTTTTAATGTGAGCTGTAGCTGTGAAGAAAGTTAGAGGAAGACCAGTGTAGAAGCAGGGACACCTGTTAAGAGGCTGCTGCACATGGTTCAGGTGAGAAATGATGCTGTCCTAATCTAAGGTTTGTGGCCCTACGGATGCTTTGGACTCAAGATATATTTTGGAAGTAGAGCAACAAGACTCATTCACGTTGTTGGGGGGTAAGGAAAAGGGAACAATGAACAATGATTCCTCTGGCTCAAGGTACTGTGTAAACTGGAGTGCAATTTACTGAGACGGAGAAAAATGGGGCAAAGAAACATCAGTTTCATTTTGGACCCATTAAGTTTGTACTGTTTTTGTGACATTCAAGTGCAAATACTCATTAAGTGACTATAAGATGTGCAAATCTGGAGTACAGAGAAGTGATCTGGGTGGGAAATACAAACATGTATTGAAAATCTTGTAAAAAGAGATGTTTTAAAGAAAGACAATGCTTAGTGGTGGGGGAGGTAGAAAAGGGAAGAAACAGAAAATGATGTCTGGGGGGTTACGCATTGGTACGAAAAAAAAATGGAGGTGGAGGGAGTAGAAGAGGGAGATGGGTCTATGAATATGGTTATTAGGACGAGGGATAGAAGGTCAGGGCTTATGAGATCAACTTGCCAGTCATAGCCAATGCCTGGGGACATGGGCAAAGGCTGCCAGGAAAATGAAGGAAGGAAGAAAAGAGGAGGGGATTAACTGGAATACCAGGGAAAGTGCAAGATACAAGTCCAAGGGGGAAAGTTGAGAAAACACTGTTCACTATAATCACAACTAGAGCTCAACCCAGTATCTGTGGCTTAAGGAGTGGCCACAAGGTCTGGGCAGTTCAGAGGTCACAGAGGTGGCCCTAGTGTAAGATTAGAAGGTAGAGGAATGACAAGGGAGGTGAGGACAGAAGGTGATCCTAACAATTTAGTCACGAGGAAAATAAGATTACATTGTTAGGCTTAAACTTTATCAGCTCAAAATGGGCAAAGTCTGCTTAAAGGCAGGAATTTTATCTTAGGATGCATAGAACAGCTTCAAGGATGACCACAAACCCTCTGAAATTATTCATATGGTTTTGTAAATATGGTGTTTTTCTGCAGAGATGGTTATGATACATAGTTTCTATCGGATTTTCAGATTTTCTAATCCTGACCTCTAAAAAAAAAAAAAAAAAAGAATAAGAATCTAGTGAATAAGCCAGGCATCATGGCTCACACTTGTAATCCTAGCACTCTGGGAGGCTGAGGCAGGAGGATCACTTGAGGTCAAGAGTTTGAGACCAGCCTGAGCAAGAGCAAGACCCAATCTCTAAAAATAGAAAATTAGCCTGGTGTGGTGGCACGTGCCTGTGGTCCCAGCTACTTGGGAGGCTGAGGCAGGAGGCTTGCTTGAGCTATGATAATGCCAGAGCAAGACTCTGTCTCAAAAAAAAAAAAAAACCTGGTAAACAGAGCAAAACACTTTGTCCAAAAAAGGAATGTGTCGGTCAGAAGGAGGAGGTCAAAAATGAAAGCATTCCAAGGAGCCAAAAAAAAAGAAGAAGAAGAAGAAGAAGAAGAAATAGGTAGTGACCATCTAAGGGAGAAGGTACCCAATCTCATCTCTTCAAGAAGCTGGCCTCAGAACCCAATGCTATTATTCATCGAAATCCTACAACCCAAGCCCTTGACTCTGACTCTGTGCCCACCAGCAGCCTTCTGATAATTCTCTCTAAGAAGAGAAGCCATGATTGGACCTATGGAAGGCACTGGTCTGCCAATGACATTTTTGTCACTGTAAACTGTGTAAATTACCCTCTCACTTTCTACATCTTGTACATCATGTGAATGTTTTTAGTATGAGTCAGCTTTCCATCCTGGGACTCAAACATGGTGAAGTTTCTGAACCTGTTGTAAAGCTGAGTGAGGGCTTGACGCAGGACACTGGGGAACATTCATCGAGGTAAACATCACCTGTGAGGCTCTTTTAAAAAGTCAGCCAGTTTTCTTCTCTTGTAATCTCTCTAACTTAGGGGGCACAATTTGAGAAATGTCCTACCTTTTTCACTGGAAGCATCTACGGAAAGAACTTTTGAGTGCTAATAAATATGAACTGTTTCCTTTATGGATATACGTTGAAGGAGTCCCTCCTCCTCTTCACCCAATTCCCTTAAAATGAAGAAGCATTTGGTTATGCTCCAGGGCCGTGAGTGTCTGCAGTGAAGAATAAATGACCTACTCCAAGATAAGTCAATGGAAACGGTTGGGGAATAATAATACTAATGGCACTTAAATAACTAATACTTAATGAGCACTTAATGCCCAGCATTGTGCAACGTACTTTATCCTAATCCTCCATCAACCTCAAAAACTAGATGCTCTTATTATCTATTTCTGTTTCACAGAAATCTGTTTCACTGTATTTCTGTTTTACAGACCTTAGCCACACTGAAGCAAAGCCACAATTTTAACCCAAGCAATGACTCTGAACCCATGGATTTTTTTTTTTTTTTTTTTTTTTTTTTTTTTGAGACAGAGTCTCACTCTCTTGCCCAGGCTAGAGTGCCGTGGCATCAGCTTAGCTCACAACAACCTCAAACTCCTGGGCTCAAGCCATCCTCCTGCCTTAGCCTCCTAAGTAGCTGGGACTACAGGCACCCACCACTACACCTGGCTAATTTTTCTATTTTTAGTAGAGACAGGGTCTCA
>CM052441.1:122680166-122690599 GCA_028533085.1 Varecia variegata
GGGTGTGAGCCACTGATGGATTACGGGTGTGGCCCATGGATTAATCAACTCACTATACTGCAGCTAGAGACAGATCCAAAGGCCAGAGGAGCAGTTTTATGCAGAAACTTGTCTGTTATGGGTGGAATCATATCCTTCCAAAACAATATACTGGAGTAGACAATCCAATATGACTGATGTCCTTATAAGAAGACACCACTGTGAAGACAGAGAGAGCACCATGGGAAGACTGAGGATTGGACTGATGCATCTGCAAGCCAGAGAATGCCAGAGATTGTCATCAAACCACCAGAAGCAAGGAAGAAGCAAGGGAGCATGGCCCTGCTGACACCTTGATTTTGGAGTTCCCTCTAGTACTAGGAGACAATAAACTTCTGTTGTTTTAAGCCACCCGGTTTGTAGTACTTTGTTATAGAAGCCCTGGGAAACTGACACAGTGCCCTTCTTTCTTGAACTGTAGACACCAGTTGGTAAAAGGGAACATGATGTCATTCAGCAGGTGATAAAAGGGGGCTATCCCCTGCTCCCCTCTGGACCCGAGGTGTAATAGCTTCACAGGGCAGGAGCCCCGTCCAAGGGGCTGTGATGGAGGGGCCTCAAATAGCTTCCGCCCAGACCGGCGCCATCACTGCCACATACATCTTGGAAATTTTTCAATTATATATTTAATACCTTAATTCTGGTTCTGTGCAATGAGTGGCTGGCAGAGGTATGGTTGATCATTTCCCAGAGCCCCCTCCACTCTTCCCAGCTTCTTCCAATGGCAGTTCCATTTGGGATTGGATCCTAAGAATCTGCAAACTCCTTTAGGCAGAGTGAAGTTCTACCCAAAGCCAATTTAGGCCCTTCAACTACAGCAAAGCTCATGCATGTAGAGAAGCAATGAAGTCACCAGAGACTGTGACCCACCTCATTTGATTCCACAGGAGATATCTTCTCCTGGTCCAGCTGTTTGGAGCCTCCAGGAGGCCACCTGACCGTGCTGGATGCCTGTGCGTGGACGTTTGAATTGCTTGAATCTGTAAGAAACCTGCAGTGAAACCTCTCGGTGAGGTTTATAATCTGAGGTACCATGTTTATTTTGTTAGTTTGCATAACATTTCTGTGCACCATTGCAGCTCAGATGGTCTGAAACAGCAAGATCCAGAAGTCTCAAAGAACTGCAGGGGGACAAGAACTTCCCTGGGGATGAGGCATTTGGCCAAGATGACCAACCTCCAGGAGTGATGTGGCAGAGTACATGGCAATATGGGAGCCAAATTTTCCTTTGTCTCTAACCTCCGCCTAGCCCCAGCCACTTCTCTACTACCATTTTCTGGCTCTACCCATTCTAAAACCTGACAAGTTTCTTAGTAACTTCTGTCTCCTGTTTGATCAGGTGTACAGGTTTCCCACAGACGAATGTATTCGACTTAGGACTGCCACTAGCCCATACAGTGGCATTATGCAAATTAGGCTACAAGTTTACCTTCCTCCAGACAAGCATAGCCCAGTGCTAAGCTCCATGGTGAGCAGAGTGCAGGAGCACAACCTGGATTTCAGCCCCCACTTGCCCTTGGGCTTGACGCAGAGCTTGACCTACATGCCTCCACGACATTCCTGCAGGTGGGAGTGAGTCCTAACAGAGCTAGTGCTGTCCGCCATGACACAACCAACCAACTAGACTTCTTGGGGTTTTGTGCACCACATTGCAATGGCTTCATTCATTTAATTGCTGCCAGTGCCTAAAGTATTGTCTTGCCCAGCACAGATACTTAAAAAGCACTTGTTTGGTGATAACCCTGGAACTGGCATCAAGACTATCGCATAATGTCTAAGAGTGGGCTCTGGGAGTGTTAATCAGTAAAACCGCTTTGCACAACGACTTGGCAAAATCTAGTAGAATTATAGATGTATTAATATATATACTGTAACACAGCAATTGCACTCCTAAGTGGAAACTGTTGCTGATCTGCCTACGGAGACATGTATACAAATGTCCATTGGGAAAAAATATGTTCATTGAAACATTGTTTGTAATAGTAAAAAAAAAACCAAATTGGGGGAAGTAACAACTTAATGTCCATCAATAGGTGAATGACTAAATAAGTTATGGCATAGTTCCATAATGGAATACCATATAGCATTAAAAAGCTACATATATCAACATGATGAATCTCAAAAATACATTTATTGAGTGAAAGAAAGCCACTTCTGGTACAGAAGGGTGTAAATAACATGATTCCTTATATGTAGTTTTTTTAAAAACCCATAATACCTTGCTTATGAATGCATGCATATGTTGAAAAACATAAAAAGCATGGGGGCTGGGCACAGTGGCTCACACCTGTAATCCCAGCACTCTGGGAGGCCCAGGCAGGGGGATTGTTTGAGGACAGGAGTTCAAGACCAGCCTGGTCAACATAGCAAGACCGTCTCTGAAAAAAAAAGTTTAGCCTGGCATGGTGGTGCATGCCTATAGTCCTAGCTACTCTGGAGACTAAGGTAGGAGGATCACTTGAGCCCAGGAGTTCAAGGCTGCAGTGAGCTATGATCGTGCCCCTGCACTTCAAAAAAAGCATAGATTTATAAACACCAAATGCAGACTGATGGTTATCGGGTTAACTTGGGATAAAAGATGAGGGAGGAAGAGAAGGATATATATCAGTTGAAGTTCCCTGTGTACTCTCTCAATTGCAAATACACAGGAAACTTCAGCTGAATCTGCAATATTTTATTTCTTTAAGAGCATTATAAAGCTTTGAAGCAAATAGAAAAAGTTAAGACTTTAGGGTAATGGAAGTACATAGGTGTATGCTGTACTCACCTCTATAGTTATTTGTATGGTTGACATGTTTCGTAATAAAAATCTTTCTCTTTGCAAAGTGAGGTTTGAATCCGTGCCAGCCCACAGCAGTGTAACCTCAAACAATTTACCTAGTCTCTCAGTTTCCTCATCTGTAAAAAGAGGATAATTGTAGGACCTGCTTCATGAGGTTGTTGTGAAGATTAAATGAGATAAATCGCATAAAATACTTTGCCTGGTGCTGAGCACAATAAAGAAAAGCTACTATTCCATTTCAAGTGCTTTCACCGATCAATCAAGAGCAAGTCAAAATGCACTCAACAAATATGTGTTAAACAGCTATTTAGTGCCAGGCTCTGTGTATGAGGCTGTGGTTACCAAGGAATTAAGCCCAGTCTGGGAAGGAAGGCAGACGTGGACATGTACACAAGTTAAGGCTGTGTGTGCAGTGGGGTCAGTGTCATGATAGAGGTAAGTACTAGGTGGCACGAAAGGTGGTAAATGTCACTGCGTTTCCTTCTACTGTGTGCGGGCCAGCGAAGACTGAATGTGTCGCCGGTACTCTTTCTATTTGGCATTCACCGAAGTAAACGCTATTCCTTCAGTTATCTTTGTTGTATAACAAACCACCTCAACTCTCAATGACATTTAAAACAACAACAACTGGTTGTTAGCTCGTCAGGGATGGTTTGTTTCTGCTCCACGTGTTGTCAACTGGGTGATTTGACTGAAGATGGAGAGTCCAAGATGGCGACATTCATGTCTAGTGTCTCAGCTGGGATGGCTGGAAGGGCTGGGCTGGCTAGGCATTTCTTTCTTTCTGTGGTCTTTCTAAAAAGAAAACTGGCCCTCTTTACAAAGTGGTTCAGGGGTCTAAGAGGGTGAATGCTGAAGTGGCCAGACCTCTTAAGACCTAGGCCCAGACCTAAGCAGTATCATTGCATTCTGTTGGTCAAAAGAAGGCACCAGGCCAGCCCAGGTTCAAGGGGAGGGTCAGTCGACTCCACCTCTTGATGGGAGAAGCAGCAGAGCATTGTGGACATCTTTAACCTACCACGTCTATTATATCATATTCCATTTCACAGCCCATGTATGACTCAGGAGGACCTCATCTGAGAGATTCCGGGACTGCTTTAGGAGTCAATGGTGTGAAATGCCGCATGATGTAGTACTGGAAAAACACAGGGTTCAAGTCCATGTTTCAGTACTAACTCACTGTATCACCCTTGGCCAAGGTATTGAATCTCTCTTCCCACCCTTGCCTCATCTGTGAGATGAGGAACAGTAAGATCTAACTTCCCAGGGTTATCTGAGAATTAGAATGCAAGGAAAGTGTAGGTGAGATAGTTGAGTAGTGCCATGACACTGTTATTATTAGGTTTCTTGCCTTTCTTCTTAGGTAAGGAAATATGACTGGTATATTTGGAGTCATTTCTTCCTCTGTCATGGGAAAACTCAGCAGACCTCTGGTATTGTCTGCCCCTCCCTGAAAACCTCAGCAATTAGGCCATGGAATTGGGGCATGGCTTTGAGAATTTGTTCAACCTTTGGGGAAGCAATTTAGTAATCAATAACAAGAGTCATAAAAAATTTCATATTCTTTGACCCAATAATCAGATTTCCAGAAAATTATCCCAAGGGAATTGATTGAAAAGAAAAGCAAAATCCATACACATCAAGCTTATTATCTCTAGGGCAACTAACAAAATAGAGAAATAGCTTAAGTGTCCAATAGTAAAAGAACAGTTAGCTAAATTATAATACAAATAAATACTTGTTTGAATATTATGCAGTTGCTAAAATGACAATTATTATTACTATATGGTAGCATGGAAATTAAAAATAATAAAATGCTAAGTGACAAATTCAGAATTCCAAAATTTCACTTCAGGAACAAGGACCAGAGCCAGACATGTTTGTGTTTGGAAGATTGGTTTGAAATTGACTTTTTTGTTTAAAAACATTCTTTGTTGGCCGGGCGCGGTGGCTCACGCCTGTAATCCTAGCACTCTGGGAGGCCGAGGCGGGTGGATCGCTCAAGGTCAGGAGTTCGAGATCAGCCTAAGCAAGAGTGAGACCCCGTCTCTACTAAAAAAAAAAAAAATAGAAAGAAATTATCTGGCCAACTAAAATATATATATATATATATATACAAAAAAAAATATTAGCTGGGCATGGTGGCACATGCCTGTAGTCCCAGCTACTCGGGAGGCTGAGGCAGTAGGATCACTTTAGCCCAGGAGTTTGAGGTTGCTGTGAGCTAGGCTGATACCACGGCACTCACTCTAGCCCGGGCAACAAAGCGAGACTCTGTCTCAAAAAAATATATATATATATATATTCTTTGTTGGCCGGGTGTTGTGGCTCACACCTGTAATCCTAGCACTCTGGAGGCCGAGGCTGGAGGATCACTTGAGGTCAGGAGTTTGAGACCAGTCTAAGCAAGAGCAAGACCCCTTCTCTACTAAAAATAGAAAAATTAGCTGAGCCTGCAATCCCAGCTACTTGGGAGGCTGAGGCAGGAGAATTGCTTGAGCCCAGCAGTTTGAGGTTGCTGTGAGCTAGGCTGATGCCACAGCACTCTAGCCCAGGTGACAGAGCGAAACTCTGTCTCAAAAAAAATTTTTTTGAATATACTTTGTTGTTACTTTACATCAAAATCAGGAAAAAGAATTTAGGCAAGTCCATATTGAAAAATGATTTATTAAAAAAGAAAGACATAATAAATGCCAAAGAATGAACTGCAGAGCTTTATAAAATACAAGTGCTTAAGCTTCTCACCAGGGATTCTAATTCAGAGGTCCCAGGTAGGGAAAAACTTTATTATTTTCAGAGCTCCACTAGTAAGGTTTTTTTTGTTTGTTTGTTTGTTTTTTTTGAGACAGAATCTTGCTCTGTCGCCCTGGGTAGAGTGCAGTGGCATCATCATAGCTCACTGCAACCTCAAACTCCTGAGCTCAAGTGATCCTCCTGCCTCAGCCTCCCAAGTAGCAGGGACTACAGTTGTGCACCAGCACACCAGGCTGATTTTTCCATTTTTTGTAGAGACGGGATCTTGCTGTTGCTCAGGCTAGTCTTGCACTCCTGACCTCAAGCAGTCTTCCTGCCTTGGCCTGTTTAGAGTGCGGGGATTACAGGCATGAGCCACCGCACTCAGCCTCCAAAAGCAAGTTTGATGTATACCAGGGTGAAACTCACTAAAGTACACACTCATCATTATCCTTTCAAATTATCTAATAAATACACTGTCTGATCAGAAATAGCAATACAAGGAAAAATTACATAATTAGAGCTTTTGCCCCTGAATAAAATATGTTCCTACTTGTGGGACTTTTACGTTTCCATTTTATTTAGTTGTACTCTGACAAATTTGTAGCCTTGGTACATAATCCAGAACACAGAAAGAACAGTTTTGTGATAAACACTGGGGTTCTACACAATGTAAGGAAAAAAGCATGGCATAATAGCTGGCTGCCTGGGGTTCAGCAGGAAGAGAAATAGAAGCAGAGAAAATGTCATTTCCCTATCGGTCAAAAGATATTTATGGGAATTACAAGGACAATCTCCCACTGTGACCAGCTGTGCCCCTTTCCTGAAGAATAGACATACTGGGTAATCTCATGAGATTTAATATGCATATTTTTCTTTCTTTCATAAAGCTGGCATTAACCCACAGGGAGTTAGTGTTAAAGTTTGAAGAGTAGAAACAGAAGAAGCCAAATAGAGTCTTGTTCTACCCAGTTTAACTGCCATACAATGTGGAGAGAAAGAGATAGCAGATTCTTGAGAAAATCCTGGAGTTACCCACTTTCATGATGACGTGGTTCCTTAGACCATATTTCCCAAAGTGTGTTCTTTGTACAAAGTAATTCCTCAGAAGCCTGGATGGTATTGTTTGAAAAGGGATTCCATGATGAAGGAGGTTTGGAATGTAGGGTTTACCCAAGTTCAAGAGGTTTCTTTGAGGCCCTGAGGACTTCCCAGGGCCTTTGTGAATCTCCAAGAAAAGAATGTAGTGTGAAATATGAAAACTTTCTCTTGGCTAATGGAACACACTTTGCAAAACTCTTCCATAGATCAGTGTGATTTCTGGTAAGCTAAATAAATGTTAGTTGTTAAAGGATGGAAAATGAATACAGGATATTATAGTCCTAGGCTTACGTTACTTAATTTGGATTTTTCACCTAAGAAAAATTAACTTTCATGTGAAAATCAGGAGAAAATATATAGAAAAATACAAGAGCCTCTCTAGACAAATTCTTAATTCTAATGAGAAAGTCTATCAAAGTTTCTGAATATAAGATGCTTGCCAAAATTTTGCTTTCCTACATATTAACAGCAAACAATTTAGAAGATTTAACTTTAAAAATACCATTTGTAATAGAACCAGAATCTATAAAGTATCTAGAAATAAGTCTAATAAAATATGGTCAAAACATTTATGGAGAAAACTTACAGCATTTATTTAAAGTCATAAAGGAATTCTTGAACAAGTGGAGATATTATATACCATGTTTATGGATGGAGAGACTCAATGTGGTAAAGATGTGATTGTTTCCATATTTTACTTCCTTTTCTTCCTGATTAAGACTTATTATTGTTCCCCCCTTGAGTTCTTGATTCTTGTAATATCCAAAAACTTG
Source organism: Varecia variegata (assembly GCA_028533085.1). NCBI lineage: Eukaryota > Metazoa > Chordata > Mammalia > Primates > Lemuridae > Varecia > Varecia variegata. The sequence continues at coordinate 122,687,595 of CM052441.1, forward strand.
CTTCTTATAATGTCTAAAAACAAAGAGGGTATCAGTGCTTTCACTTTCAGAAGAAAGCCTCTAGTGAGACATGTTTTCGGGCTCCATCTAAAGATCTCCCCAAATAACTTAGAGTTTGTAAAGTTTCCAGTAAAGTGCAAAAAGCTCTCAGACAATATTAGTGTAATATCAGATTCTATGGTGGGCCTCTGCAGTTTATTTGTGTCTTCCAGCCACTAGATATCTCTTTGAATGCCTTAGCTAGAGAGGGCTTTTGTTATGCTCAAAATTGCTTAAATTTTTACTAAGTGGAGTTCAGTAGATGTAACAGGAGGTAGCTTCCTGGTTTACAATTCTCCCAGTGGACACATTTGTGCTACTTTTTTTTTTTTTGACAATAAACTCAACCCTGAGTCATGGAGCTTGGCAAGTGATCCAAGGTGGGTCAGTTATAATGCCTCATTCCTGTGGCCTGTGATTGGTCCAGGTAGTGGACACATGACCCAGGCTTGTGCTGATCAGCCTTTCCCCCTGTAGAAAAGAATAAAGCTAACAGGAAGAGAGGAGCAGAAATCAGAGACCCGCAGTTGTTGAGCCCGTGGCTCCAGTTGCTCCTGCATAGTTTGAGTATATGAACCAGTAAAGGACCCCTACTTTTCTTTTTGCTTAAATTAGTTCAGTATGGCTTTCTCTCTCTTGCAACCAAAGAATCCTTCCAATAAGTAATAGGTGGAAGCTTCCATGCCTGGATTTCCCAGGAGTCTACATAGACTACCTAGTAATACAGTTGGAGTCCAGGGAAGCAGAACCACTATAAATTATGGGATAAGGAATTTGTTATCGGAGGAGACCTTACACATTGTGGGCCGAGCCAGGGAAGTGAGGGTCCAGGAGGAAAGTTGGGGATCAGAAAAAAGGTTACTCTTTGGTCAGTCTGAGGAGCTAAGCACATCCAACCACCAAAATGGGATGGTAGAGGCAAGGCTCATGGGAGGTCAGTGGGAAGCCATCCCTCTTGTCACTCCTGCCTTTGAGGGTCACTGTCAAGTATCTAGCAGTGAGTAAAGAGCCACTGTTGGTCAACAGAGTCAACAGTTGGTAAGAAGAGGCAGATCAGGAGTGGAAGAGAGGGTAATGGCTGCTACTTCACCTCCATCTTCCCAATTGCATGCAAATTCCTCTTTTGGCCACCTCCTCCCTAGAACCATACAGAGAATGAGATTCTGAGAAATGCAGATTCCAACTTATTCAAGTTGACATAGGACAAATTGCCTTAATCCCATCAGACACACAGTAAGGACTTCACATACAGTTTCCCCAGAAAAGGAGAACCCAATGCTCCATCATTTGACTTGTCCAGAGTTCTGCAGCCGCCGTCTGAGCCTACACAGCCAGTTGCTCCTCACTGGGAAAATTTTCTCACACCCTTCCTGGTTCTTAGCCTTATAGCCCTCTTCTCTCTGCCTGAGAGCCCTTGATCCTCCTCCCGCACCTATAGGCTCAGCCCTGCCACAATTTTTAGGACCAATCCTGATTTTAGAAAGAAAGATGAAGGATGTTTAGCCTGACGTGTGGGGACACAGCACAAAGTATGGGGTCAGCTTCGACTTCTTGCCCCTGCCCTGATTTGGGTTGACTGGCTTCCGCCTCACTTCTGGAGCCCAAAGTGCCCTTTCGATGATCTGTTGAGCCTTTGCTCCAGGCCTTCCAGGACTAAGTCCCTGCCTTGCTCTGCCCCTCCCCACGCCCCACGCAAGCCCTTCCTTTAGACTCCAGCCAGGAGCAATGGCACCGCTACCTCCTGACATGCTTCCCCAGCGTCAGCCCCTGCAAGTCTGATTTCTGATTACAGCCAGTCCATGACATGCTTGAGCCACACTTCTGAGCCACTTGAATCCCTGCATTGTTTGTACAGATGGCTCTTGTTCTCCAAAATCAAAGGGTCACCTGCTTCTCGTGCATAGCCTCACGTCACATATTAACCTCCTTTTCAACTTTCACTAAAGTTTAACTCTCCCTTGGGGACTGGTTTTTTGCCACATGCAAGCAGCAACTTCTCCGATTTCTTTTTTTATATAGAGTACAAGTGAGCCTGTTCATCCCTTCAAGCCCGGCACAGCCGAGAGCAGCATTCAGTACGTTTCATTTTCTGACTGAGTTTCTCTTCAGTGTAATACCAATAAGCGGCAGCTGACTTTCTTTGCCAAAGGCAAAAAACAAACAAAAAACCCCCCATTGTGGTCATTGTTATTTTTAATGACCAAAAGAAAGTTTCTGCATGCTGAACTATGACCAAAGAATCACAAAGCCATGGTGAGATGGAATACTGGTCATTCACTCAACTAGTCCCACATGCTCAGGTGTTGAAGCTGCTTGTCCTGGCAAAATGACAAATGACTGCATGCCATGGATCTTTGGGGGTCACTCAAAAGTATTTTAAATGGTGACTGAGTTATGCAAGAATGCCAAGGGTGTTAATTTAATACCTAATCTGTTGTTACCCTCTGTCTGCCTCCTGTTATACCACATGACTCTGATGCCTCCTGGTTTACTATACAACTGCTCATCGTCAGCTGCCCATACTGGGCGGCCTCCCAGCACCCACACCTGTGGACTGCCTCCCCCAGTGGGTGTGCCAAGTATCGGGTCCCCATCCCTCCCAGTGTGCCTGGTGCTCTGGACCATGTTGACTAGGATGACCATCATTACCAATAACACATTGAGCACCAGATGTACCAGCTCATGGAAATAATTTTAAATACCTCTGTTTGCTCCAGGGAAATAGATCAAGATAGATCACAGATCAGAAGAACCTGTGAGATATGCTTGGGTCATTAAATCATCTCCTATGAGCCATGCTAAACTCTAACAAGTCAAGCAAGACTATTATAGCCACATTATAGCCATCTAATTAGGCTTCAGTTCAAATTATTGATCCAGTGACATTTATATGAGGCCTACAGCTCATTGGACTCCCTGTGTAATTATTGTGCAGAGTTCATTTAAGCCCATTTTCTAGAAGTTGC
>CM052441.1:122690699-122712257 GCA_028533085.1 Varecia variegata
GGGTGGATTGTTTGAGCTCGGGAGTTTCAACACCAGCCTGAGCAAGAACGAGACCCCATCTCTACTAAAAAAATAGAAAGAAATTAGCTGGACAACTAAAAATATATAGAAAAAAATTAGCCGGGCATGGTGGCACATGCCTGTAGTCCCAGCTATTCGGGAGGCTGAGGCAGAAGGATCGCTTGAGCCCAGGAGTTTGAGGTTGCTGTGAGCTAGGGTGATGCCACGGCACTCTAGCCTGGGCAACAGAGCAAGACTCTGTCTCAAAAAAAAATAAAATAAAAAACTTTTATAGAGATGGGGTCTCACTATGTTGCCCAGGCTGGTCTTGAACTACTGGCTTCAAGAGATCCTCCCACCTCGGCCTCCCAAAGTGCTGGGATTATGGCATAAGCTACTGCACCTGGCTTCATTCAGTGACTATTTTAACATTTAAATGATCCACTCTACCACTAAAGCATGTCGTGAGAGTTCTGACTTGTGCACTGAGGTTGTGCGTGCATTTGGTAGAAGATAGTAGGGAGGGTTTGGCCTAAAACTGGATGGAATAAATACAATCTTTGGAAGAAAAGCTCTGTTCTGCGATTCATAACCGTGACAAGTTTCCTAAATGGCAAAAAAAAAAAAAAAAAAAAAAAAAAAAAGGAGCCTGCTTGTTGGGATGGGCCTGGACCAGGTTCCTCCTGTCTTAGTCCATTTTCTGTGGCTTATAACAGAATACCTGCAACTGGGCAATTTATAAAGATAAGAAATTTATTTCTTTCAGTTCTGGAGGCTGAGAAATCCCAGGTTGAGGGGTTGTACTGGTGAGGGCCTTCTTGCTGGGGGGGGGACTGTCTGCAGATTCCCGAGGTGGTGCAGGGCATCACATGGTGAGGGGACTGAGCATGCTAACCTCCTAGCTCAGGCCTCTCCTCCTCTTCTTATAAAGCCACCAGTTCCACTCCGGTAATAACCCATTAATCCATTAATCCCCAAATGGATTAATCCATTCGTGAGAGCAGAGCCCTCATGACCCAATCACCTCTCGAATGCACTACCTCTCAATACTGCCACACTGGGGATTAAATTTCAACATGAGTTTTGGAGGGGACAAATATTCAAACCATAGGATTCCCTAAGACTCGACACCTTCTGCTTTCTCCAGTTTTCCTCCTGTGAAGTTTCAGCTCATTCTTTCCTCTGACTCTGGACACAACGGAGTCATTCCCTCTTCCTCTGGCCCCACTTGGACTAGAGGCCCTAACATCCTTGCTCTGAGCCTCAGCCCTTCCTAAGGACTTGTGATAGTTCAAAGAAAGGCCCCCCGAATATGCCCACGTCTGAATCCCCAGAACCTGTGAATAAGCTACCTTACATGGTAAAGGGGACTTTGCAAGTGTCATCAGGTTAAGGATCTTGAGATGGGTTCTCTGGACTATCTGGGTGGGCCCAATGTCATCACACAGGTCCTTCCAGGAGGGATGCAGGAGGGTCGGAGGCAGAGAAGGAGATGTGACTATGGAAGGAGAAGTCAGAGTGATGCAAGGCCATGAGCTGAGGAAAGTGGGAGCCCTCTAGAAGCTGGAAAAGGGAAGGGACAGTTTCTCCAGAAGGAAGGCAGCCTCATTGACATCTTGATTTTAGCCCCGTGACAACCATTTGGGACTTCTCTTCTCCAGAACTGTAAGAGAATAAATTTGTGTTGTTTTTTGCCACTGTGTTTGGGCTGATTGGTTATGGCAGCAATAGGAAACTAATACAGCATCCCAGCCAGCATAGACTGGAAGGTGGAAACAGAGGGGTTATCTAGAGCTGTGCTGCCCTATATGACAACCTCTAGCCACATGTGGCCACTGAGCGGTTGAAATGGGGCTGATCTGAATTGAGATGTGCTGTAAGTATAAAATACACACCAGATTTTAAAGACTTAGTTGATATGTTGGATACATGGGGTTTAATAACATATATTATTAAAATTACTTTCATTTGTTTATTTTTACTTATTTAAATGTGGCCACTAGAAAATTTTTAATTATCCATGTAACTTGCATTATATTAATATTCCTATTGATCAGTGCTGCTCTCGAGATTGGATGCATCTCACTACCACAGCTTCTGACGCCACCGTGAAACCCTCCTGAGTGAGCTCAGGCCTTCTGCTTCCAGCTTGCATGCCTCTGGTCCTGTCGTGTGTTCCCGGACACTGCCAGAAGACTCCACACTGAACTGCCCTGAACCTAGCTGGCTTTGGCCCTAATAGCCTCCCTTAGGTTTTTCAAACTTAAGTCTTTAGGGTTGGGGGTTATCTTCAAGATAAAACACCTAATCAGGCATGGGCCCTCGGAGCAATCTGTGCAAATGAGGGACCTTGAAGCTTAAGCTTCATTAGCCTGGCAGTAAATCTGTCTCTGCCCTGCTTCCCAACTCTCACCTAGGACAGCTCCCTCTCCCCACTCTCTAGTCTGCCAGGGATCCCACCCTCCAGAGATTTCTCACTAGTTCCTAAGACAACATCCAAAGTGTCCAGTGCCCTTAACCCAGGTGAGCAGGGACTCTGAGCTTCGGAGGACCCCACATATAACAAATAACGACAGATTTGGACATTAAGGAACATACGAGTGCCTGTCACTTGGTTGGCGCTTAGTGATGGCACAGCACAATCCATATGTCCTACACATCTGTTCTCAGGACGTACACTGTTTCAGGTCCCAAGAAATTGTTTTTCTGCATTTCTAGCCCTATACCCTTGAAACAAAGTAGGGAGTGGGTCAGAATGTCATGAATATTTGTAAGTTGTGCTGCTGCTAACAGAGAGCTAGACACTGCTTCAGAGCAGGGGGAGGAGGAGGCACTTAATAAAAAAAGACAAATTCATTAACTTGTCAAATCCTTCCTCAGCACAAATGCGATAGATTCTTGCATAACAAGGTATCATTTGTCAGTGATGCATAGTTCTGGTATTTGCAACAGTTGCAAATGACAGCTGAATATTTTGTAACATTAAATAATTCATATTTCTCTTAAATTTGTGTATATATACAGGTCTAGAGGCAACATCCATGAAGCATGATATGAATTGGCAACTAGATGGACAAACACAATGGCAGTGGATACACATTGAATGCTACAATTATGAATTTTTAGAAAAACATTAATAAGATAATTTAAATTTCCAGAAATTTAAATATAAATTCAGCTTTATTGACCTAATTTTTAAAATGAGTATAAGTCAAGATCATTTTGAGATAGGAAATACAGAAGGGAAGCTTAAAGGGGAAAAAAACCTGAAAAAAAGGAAATAGGCAGCAGCCTGCTTAAATTTCACTGGAAACAATGAAAGTGAACAGACCTCGGCTAAACATGACTCATAAAATCCGTAGACAGGACTTTTACAAATTCTTTATGGGATAAAGATTTAATTACTAATCATATGAAAATGACAAAAAACATCTTCAAACCCATAATTTGAAAAGATCAGATGAAATCCCTGCAGCTTCATATTTTTCACTAAATGAAGATTTGATCATGGATCAAAACAATGAGAAGAGAAACGAATTATTTGTAACAAATTCATAACTCAAAAAGCCAATCGCAACTCTAGCATGTCCATAAGCATATGCAGAAAATTATATTTATAAAAGCTTCAATTGAATGTGAAAATCAAAAACCTCTGGAGCTTTACTGGGCTTATTGTGATCCTGAAAAATGGCTATCACATGCTTCTGACAGCATAAATATGTTTCCAGCAAAATGCAATTCAATTTAAATTAATGGTTACAATTTTCCATTGCAAGAACATTGCAGAAAATTTCGTATTTAATTTTACACCAAAATTATTTTAGATGGAGAGAGAAATTGTACAAATAGCTTTTATATATGTTTTCATATCTTAACTACAAAGCATTTTGTTTCTATGACAGTTTTACAACCAATCTTCAAGATCAGCTTTGGCCAGTTAAGGTATTTATGTCTGGCCAGGTGAGGTGGCTCACGCTTGTTAATCCTAGCTCTTTGAGAGGCCAAGGCAGGAGGATCACTTGAGGCCAGGAGTTCGATACCAGCCTGGGTAACAAAATGAGACACCCCACCAACACCACCAACACCCACCTCTATGAAAAAAAAAATTTTTTAAAGGTATTTCTATCTGAAACACAGGTTCTTGATTATTTTTCAAAAGTGAAACATTTCAACCTGAGAAAGGTGATTGCAATAACAAAAAAAGTGAAACATCACCTGTATTTTAAAAAATGCATGCATATGTAATTACTAGAATTAATTTTTAGAAAAACTGAATAAACAGAAAAAACAAAAATAGTACTGAACAAAGACAAATGATGTTCTTATATGATGTGTGATGTTTTTGTAAACTAATATTACTATCCAACATTTAATCAAGCATAATAATGGTTTCTGTGGCAATGACAGCTTAGCATTTATAGAAAACAATGGAAATTTTCTAGGTTTCATAGAAATTATGTGATGTAAAAATGCTTAACATGTAATACAGGTTTTTAAAAAATGCATTAAATGATCACCGTATAGAATGGAGAATTCAAAATGAGGTTAACACTTTATTGGATTTTAAAGTAAGAGAAGAAATCATATACAACATATTCAGAAGTAAATCTTAGTTACTCAATTTAACTAGATTATATTATGTACAAAAGTCATGAAAAACAAGTATTATATAGCATACATATTGACGAACTACCAGAAGGGAAGAAATCAAGGACATCGAAATTAATTAATATTTCATTGGTTTTGCATCGGCATTCAGTTATCTTTCCTATTTTTCTGGCTTTCAGTCATGTAAAAACCACAGCTTTATGAATTTTTTTTATTTTGTTGTCATGAAAATATGTTTGTTTTGTTGTTATAAGGCTTTTTTTTTTTTTTTGAGACAAGTTCTGCCTCTGTTGCTTAGACTAGAGTGCAGTGTTATCATCATAGCTCACAGCAACCTCAAACTCCTGAGCTCAAGTGATCCTCCTGCCTCAGCCTCCCAAGTGGCTGGGACTACAGGTGTGCACCAACCATGCCAGGGTAATTTTTTTTTTTTTTTTGTAGAGATGGGGGCTCGGTCTTGCTCAGGCTGGTCTCGAACTTCTGGCCTCAAGCAATCCTTCCACCTTGGCCTCTCAGAGTGCTAAGTTTACAGGCATGAGCCACTGCACCCGGCCAAGATATGTTAATTAATTTGATCCTGGCAATCATTACATAATGTACATATATATCAAATCATGTTGTACACATTGAATATATACAATTTTTATTTGCCAATTAAGTGTTTTTTTAATTTAAAAAAATTGACTGCCTCGAGCTCAAGAGACTAAAAGAGAAAACAAAATGGATTCTGTATCACAGACTCCTTGTTCTCCATTTATAGATAGTTCAGCTCACACTTCTCATCTCTCCCTGCAGGGACCCATTGCTGGTCCACAGCCGCTTGGGAGCACCCTCGACCTGTTCTTCCTCCTGACAGGTGCTTCCAATCCCAGCCAGCGGGGAGGATGATTAGAAACTTTCACTTTCACATCTAAGCAAGAGCCGGTGGGGTGGGGTGGGGGCTGGGTTTCCCTCCCAAACACTTGGCAGGAAAGCTGGTTCCCAACACTTAAGCAGCACAGGGTTCCGATCTCAATGGAGGCATTTCTCAGCCACTACAGCAGTGTTTGTAAGTGTGGCCAGATCAATATTCCAAGTACTCCCCACCGCCCCCACGCTCATCAAATTTCCTGAGGACCTCCCTGCACACCCCACCCTTTGTGACTGAGTCACCCACCTGCAGACCCAGAAGACACTGGAGGAGAATTCAGGACAATTACATGCAAAAATGCCGCTGGGCTGAGCTAAGACAGAAAGATTGGAAGGCACAGTTGCAGGGTAATATGATTGTGTATTTTTGTCTCTTTTTAATTCTTTTAGGATTTCCATTTTTTTCATTAATGTGAATAAATGAGAACTTGGAGTCAGTTAGAGGAAATCTGAACGTAGAATCCTTCTAGATGGTAATAGTTTTCTTCCAGTCATTCATAGTCATCTCAATCAAATCTAATTTCAATGTATTTTTAAAGCTATTCTCCATTTTTGAGAAATTCTAAAAATGGCTGATATGAATCTTTCTTCGTTTCTCCTTCTCTTTTAAAAAATTAACAGAGTTTATCTTTTAGGGCAGTTTTAGGTTTACAGAAACATTGAGCAGAAAGTTCCCTTGTAACCTCTCTCCCCAGGCACAGTCACTCCTATTATTAACATCCTGCATTAGTTGCTATATTTGCTACATCTGATGAATCAATATATATATATATATATATATTTTTTTTTTTTTTTTTTGAAACAGAGTCTCTCTCTGTTGCCTGGGCTCGAGTGCCGTGGCATCAGCCTAGCTCACAGCAACTTCAAACTCCCAGGCTCAAGCAATCCTCCTGCCTCAGCCTCCCGAGTAGCTGGGACTACAGGCATGTGCCACCATGCCCGGCTAATTTTTTCTATATATTTTTAGTTGTCCAGCTAATTTCTTTCTTATTTTAGTAGAGACGGGGTCTTGCTCTTGCTCAGGCTGGTCTCAAACTTCTGACCTTAAGCGATCCTCCCGCCTTGGCCTCCCAGAGTGCTAGGATTACAGGTGTGAGCCACCTCGGCCAGCCTGATGAATCAATCAATATTGATATATTATTATTCACTAAGGTTCACAATTTAAATTAGGGCTCACTCTTTGTGTTGTACAGTTCTATGTTTTTTGACAAATGCCTAATGTCACGTACAGCATTAGACAGAACAGTTTCACCGACCTAAAAGTCCCCTGTGTTCTACCTACTCATCCTTCCTATACCCATCCCTGGCAACCACTGATCTTTTTACTGTCTCTATAGTTTTACTGATAGGGAAAACCCCCATCTACTACTTGGCACAGCAGCCACCTGAGACCCCCACACCTCACGGAAGACCCACATCAGCATAATACTAACCTATCACCTGGCCCATCAACTAATCTATTACCTGGCGCATCAACTAACCTATTACCTGGCGGGCATTAGCCACCTGAAAGCCCACCCCTCGGACCACTCCAACTTAATAAAAGTGGGAAAAATCAGGTAGATGGGGCTCAGAATTTGGTGGCGAGACCTCTCAGAGCCCTCTGGCGAATAAACCTTGATGCTCCGACTCCCCGCGTGCCGCTCAGTTTGTGCTCGGGACCACCTGCTGTAACACCTGCTGTAACATTACCTTTTCCAGGATGTTGCATAGTTAGAATCATACAGTAGGTATAATCTTCAGACTGGCTTCTTACATTTAGCAGCGGCTCATTTTTTTTCCAAATGATTTTAATTATAATAAAATACACGTAACATAAAATTTACCATCTCAACCATTTTTAAGTGTACAGTTTAGTTATAGTAAATACATTCATAATGTGGTACCATCACCACTATTCATTTCCAGAACTCTTTTTTTTTTGTTTTTGAGACAGAGTCTCACTCTGTCGCCGGGGCTAGTGTGCAGTGGCATCAGCCTAGCTCACTACAGCCTCAAACTCCTAGGCTCAAGCAATCCTCCTGCCTCAGCCTCCCAAGTAGCTGGGACCACAGGTGGGCACCACCAGGCCCAGCTAATTTTTTTTTTTCAAAGACAGGGTCTCCCTATGTAGTGCCAGCTGGTATGTTTTCTTCTAAGATTTCTATAGTTTGAGCTCTTATATTTAGGTCTCTGATCCATTTTGAGTTAATTTTGGTATATCATTTCATCTATAAATATTTTGCTATACATCTCTAAACTCCTTTAAAAAACATAACCATAATACCATTATCATATAACATGATTAGCAACAATTCCTCGATATTATCAAATATGAGTGCAGAGCTGGTGTGTAGCAGGGATACTAGGTAGCAGCCTGTATCTAGGGTTGGGCTGGGGAGAGGAGAGAAGTGAGGATTGTGAGCAGATCAAGTGAACAGTGTCCCCCGCTGGCTCCGCAGAGCCCAGTAGACACCTGCCAGCACCCAGTGTCTCTCCCACGGCTGGATGCCGAAAATCTCCCACACCGACCCCAGGGTTGCCAAATTTAGTAAATAAAAATATTGAATTCTCAGTTGAATTTGAATATCAGATAAGCAATGAATATTTTTTTAGTATAAGTATGTCCCATGCAATATTTGGGGGCAGACTTATGAAAAAAGTATCCTGAAGTCAAATAAAACAGGAGTTTAGTACTTTATCCAGCAACCATACCTCCACTGAGAGCAGAAAGATGCTTTGCTGGGCCCTAAACACACTTCGGTTCCATGTGACCCTGACTCATGCCCAGGAAACCACCCCACAAGTGCAGATATAGAACATTGTCATGGGCCCAGGCATCTAGAGGGCTGGTAATTCAGAAGGTAAAGCTCCACCTTGACCACAGCGGGACTGGATAAAACCAGCTCAACATCCCCTAAAGAATTAGGACGCTGTTGGAGATTTCTTCCCAGTCTTTCTCTCCACCATGGACAGAGACTGGCTTCTGCCTCCCTCTCATGTATTTCCAGCCGGTCTGGCTTCATGGTCTCAAACAGAGTTCAATGTCAAATTCCTCTCTGCTGTTTTGACAGGTTTTGAAAGAGAATCCATTAAGGCCTAATGAATTGGAGGCATGCCGGGAGTGAGCATGCCCTGGCACTTTTATACAACGCTTTGCTTTATAAAGACCTGAGTGGCTTTTATTACAATGGGAATTAGGTTTCATTCTTCAGCCGTCCCGTGCAGGAATAGAAAAAACCCCACCAACTTGCTGAGACACGTTGTATCAAATGGCAAGATAACCTCACCAAGCACTGTCTTCCTCAGAAGTTATTTTGGGTGCAACACATGTTAAGGACATAGTGGTAAGCCAGACTTTGAGTTCATCTGTGTGGGAGGTTTGCAGGAGGCATGAAGACCTTGTATCCACTGTGTCTCTGAAAAAGACTTTCCCTGCCCCGACAGGTTCAGCCAAATAGCTTCCCACTCAACACAATGGTCCTTATTGCTATTTTGTTTGTGAGGTGTGTCACACATACATGCAGAGGAGTGAATAAAACACATATATGTAGTTTAATGTGTCATTATAAATTAACGCCCATACAACTACCACTAGTTCTAGAATAGTACTCAGCCCCCAGGAGCTCCCGTGCACCCTCATGACACCCCCTCTCCCCCACCTGCCCCCAGGCAGCCACTGTCCTAACCTGTGGAAATCGTTTCCCTGCTTTCTTCTTCAGTGTTCCTGCTATGTGTGCCCTGCTAAACAAGCACCCATTTTTGAACCTCATATAAATGGAATTACATTATATGTATTCTTTGTGACTTGCTTCTTCCTCACAGTTGTTCTCAGACAAGGAGTGAAGAATGCCCCTTTGGTGCCCAGTGATGTTTTCAGGGATGGTGGGTTCTGGAATCTGCTGTCTTCACAAAAATTACTGGCCTCAAAGTCACACCGACCCCCAGCTTTGGCCTCCTAGCTCAACCACTTGCTACCTGTGTGACCTCTCTTCTCCTGCCTTGTAAGATTGGAACAAATTATATCTCTGGACATGGGCACCTCAAGAGCGGGAAGTGTTCCTTATTTGTCATTCTGTCCTCAACAGCTCATGGTGCCTGGTGCCTGATGAATCTTGAGTGAAGAAAGGAGTCATGGTGAGATAGCATGTGAGGACATAATGCCACACCTGATTCATAGCAACTGTCCAACACATGGGAACTAATATCATTGTTACCACCAGTGCTATTGCATATGGTAGGCAGCCTAAGATGGCTGCCAATGATTCCCACCTCCTAGTATTCTTGTATTTGTACATCCCTTGAATGTGGACTGGATATTTTGACTCACTTCTAAGAAAGAGAGGGCAGGTCACTCAATGTCCAGCTCCTCTGCAGCCCAAACTGATACAGCCTGGCCCAGGGGCCCCACCATAAATCACACTATTGGCGTCAACTCTCCGGCTAGTCCAAGGCCCCAGATACACAAAGACACTCTTATTGGGCAGTGCATTGCAGGGGCTTAGAGATTATCTCTGGAACCTATCAGGGCCAGACCTTTCTTTGAAATGTGCAAGGTTTAAACACCAAAGGCCTGTCAAGTTCACCCTTTACTGAACACAAAGGACAAATACACACAAAAATTTACTCAGCTACAATTGAAAATAAGAGCTTAAAATTAGTTTTTCTTTAAATTTAAATTCTCCAGACTAAATGCTTAAGTAAATTTTTTTTTAACCCACTAATGGGGGAAACAGTAAAAATTATATTCTTTACTCCCTTCCTCCTGCAATCCAGAGCAAACTCAAAAGGTTCAGAGGGGCCAGGTGCAGTGACTCACGCCTGTAATCCTAGCACTCTGGGAGGCTGAGGCGGGAGGATCGCTCGAGGTCAGGAGTTCGAGACCAGCCTGAGCAAGAGCGAGACCCCGTCTCTACTAAAAATAGACAGAAATTATATGGACAGCTAAAAATATATATAGAAAAATTAGCCGGGCATGGTGGTGCATGCCTGCAGTCCCAGCTACTCAGGAGGCTGAGGCAGGAGGATCACTTGAGCCCAGGAGTTTGAGGTTGCTGTGAGCTAGGCTGACACCACAGAACTCTAGACCAGGCAAGAGAGGGAGACTCTGTCTCAAAAAAAAAAAGGTTCAGAGGACATGTTTTATACATATAAAATACATATGTATAAATATATATACATATGTTCATATATAAAATATATACATATATTTATATGTATATATAAAACATTTTAATGACACATTTATTTAAAAATATTTTCTCAGGCTGGATGCAGTATCTCACACCTGTAATCCTAGCACTTTGGGAGGTCACGATGGGAGGATAGCTTAAGGCCAGGAGTTTGAGACCAGCCTGACACGTGCTATGTATTATTTTGTGATTTGCCCTGTTTTCACCTAGATGACCTTATGTACTCTTCTCTAACATCATTTTAAATGTCTGCTTAATATTCTATTATTGTAAGAAAATATCATTATTTGTTTAACTGATCCCATTTTATTAGACATTAACTTCTTTTCATGTGTTTGCTGTAATAGGTGACACTTTAACAAACATCCTTGTCATTATAGGGTGGTGGTATGTCCAGAGCTGTTATGGCTGAGAGAGAAATTCCCAAGTGATTATGTCTGGTCCCCCTTGTGCATGGTGGGGAGAGCTCCCCTCAGGCTAAGTCCCAACTCAGTTGGGGGGGTTACACGTGTTTGTGGCCCCACAATGGGGGGCTGGGCACCAGGACTGTCTGCTCCATCCTCCAATGGAAGGTGCCTCTCTCTAGAGTCCTCGAGGGCTCAGATTCCTCCTCCTTCTCCTCTGTTGCCTATGTTGTCCCTCCCTGCCTTCTAGCCCAGGCCTTATCCCACCTTGGAGGTGGAGGGAGAAGTCTCTAGAGTCTACACTCTTCCTGTCTCTCAGTCCAGCAACTGCTTTTACAGAGCTCTAAGGAGGGAGGAGAGCAAACTGAACCTTAGCGTGCAGTGAATGAGCAAGAGGCGGAGAGGAACGCATCAAAAATACGCATTGTGACATTTGGAGCCACAATCTGCCACAAAACTAAAGCACCCGCCGCACCTTAGTATTCCCTTCAGGTAAGTTCCCATTTGTTTTACAAGTATTTACTCTGTGTTAGGCATTGTTACAAGTGCTTTGCAAATATTAACTCACATAATTTTCCCAGTATCCTAAGAGATTAGGAGCTGTTATTACCCCTACATTACAGATGAGGAAATTGAGGCACTAGGACATCAAGCCAGTAATTTGCTCCAGGTCCCACAGATGTAATTGGCAGGGATGGCATTGCAACCCAGGCTGCCCCCTCTCCTCTGCTCTGCGGCCTCACATAGGAGAGAAATCGCAAAGAATGCATACATTTCGAGGGTTTCAACACACGTGCCCAGTTGCCCTCCTGAAGGTTGTTATCCATTTGAAACCGCTGCCAGCAGTGTATTCATTCCATAGTTATTTGCTGAGAGCTTACTATGGCCAGATGCTGGGGCCACATGGAGGAACCAGACACAAGCCTGCTGTTGAGGAGTTTCTAGTAAACGGACAAGCTCCGTGCTTGGCCATATGTGCTGTGGCACAGACAAGGGCAGGGTGCTCTGGGAGCAGTCAGAACCATATTAATCCAATTGTGGGGTTAAGAAAGACTTCCTGGAGAGAGACTTATGAACTAAGACTTGGACTGATGAGGAAGAGTTAGCCAGGGAGGGCAGATGGCAGAAATGTATTCCAAATAACCGGGTCACAGTATGGCTTTTGAGGGCCTTAGACACTTTCACTTATGTGGGCCCCTCCCTCCATTAAAAAATACGTTCAAATGTATGGTTTATGGCTATGTTGGGATGGGCATATATATTACTATTATGTATTAAAACACATTCCTCGATTTAAAAGTTTATTTTTTCTTTCTGATTTTAAAGAAATTAAAATCATGGTTTCCTAAAAGTATTGTGGTCCCTAAGCACTGCGCCTGCTGCACCTAAGGGAGAAGTCAGCAGAAATGAAGCCCAGAGGAGGCAGGTTCAGGTCATAAAGACCCTTGTCACAGGAGGAAGGGGTTTAGACATGAGCCTGAAAGTGCTAGGGAGCTTCATATGGGTTGTAAGGAGAGCAATGTGAATGGATTCATTTCAGAAACATCCTGGTAGCTTCAAGGTAGAGCATGGCTGGAAGGGCCAGCTGGAGGCAGAGCCATGGGCTCTGAGCATGTCAGGCGGTCTGGCGAGATCTGGGAGCACATACAAGCAAGGAAGGAGCCCAGGGAAGGGGCAGAAGAACTCAGAGACTAACAGGGTAAAATCAATAGGACTCGGTGATTGATTGAATGCAGGGGTGAGGGGAGGGACATCCAAGGAGATCCCCAGGTTTGTGACTTGGACGCCTGAGTAGAGCCATTTGCTACAATGTAGGTCAAAAGAAAAGGTGCAGATTGGAGGGCATGGTAGGAAAAAATAGTTAAGTTTTTATTTTTAGAAATGTTGAGTTTATGGTGCCTCTGAGACATCCAAGAGGAGAAATTTTTTCAGAGGCAATGAGTAAAACAGCTCTAAAAAATTGTAGTGATTTAAAAAGTATAATGCTACTATCCACAGTCAATAGAACATGTACTCTATATTTTCAGAGCACTTTAGAGTTTTTAAGGTAATTTCACATATGTGGTTCCATTTTGTGCTTATAATATCATGGTTAAGAGGTGGCTGGCACTTTAGGAGGCTGAGGCAGGAGGATTGATTGAGGCCAGGAGTTTTAGACCAGCCTGGGCAACACAGTGAGACCCCATCTCTACAAAAAATTTAAAAATTAGCCATGCGTAGTGGCATGTGCCCACAGTCCCAGCCACTCGGGAGGCTGAGGGAGGATATCTTGAGCCTAGGAATTTGAAGCTGCAGGAAGCTATGATCATGCCACTGCACTCCAGCCCATGCAAGAGAGTGAGATCCTGTCTAAAAAACAAACAAACAAAAAGTCATGGTTAAGAGCGTGGGCACTGGCCACAATCTACATGAGTTCAAATCTCACAAATGCCACTTTTTAACTGTGTCATCTTGCGAAAATTATTTAAACTTGCTTTGCCTCAAGTTCCCCATCTGAAAAATGGGTAGAATAACAATCTCAGATCATAGGTAGATGATTAAGTGAATCAAGACCTATAAACCAAGCACAGTGCCTGGCATTCAGCAAGCACTCAATAAGGACAGCTGTTATTATTGTCACTGCAGCAGTGAGCCTGTCATCCTCCCTACTCCTTAGACTCTCGTGGCAGTGGACTTTGCATGAATCTGCACTTTCATTGCATCTCCTCTGGCCACAGCTGCTCACATCTGTCTTATGGATGAGAAGGGAGTGTGATGGTGACTGGGCCCTTCTGGAGGTCTGTGCTGGGGCTTGGCATCCTGGGAGGAGTAAACATGACAAATGGCGGCTTTCAGCGACAAAAGCCTTTGGGAAGCCGGGGTTAGGGAGGAGCTGCTAAAATAGAGACCTGCCCAACACCGGAGGAAACGCAGAAATGTGTGGTTCAGAATCAATGAGTTTGACTGAGTTTATTCCATCTTAGCCAATTTAGGTTTCCCAGCAGGTCTCAAAACAACCCACTGCTGACCTGACAACGTGCAGCTCCTGTCAGGGTTCAGCCAACCTGCGCACCGACATGCCAAGGGGAGGCCAGGTGATTTCCCAGTTAACAGAGGGAGCAATTCCCGCTGCGTTCATTTAATTCCAAACTTGGCCAAGTGTAGGAAAAGCCTGGGGTTCCTAGGACACCTGAGGGCTGTTTAGCATAGTGTGTAGTAGGGCAGCCACTGGATCGTCACATGATGAAGCCAGATGGACAGGACGTGGCCAGGCACTTTTCATGTCAGTTCACCTCCCAACAATCCCACTGCCCAGGTGTTCTTCACCTCTTTCACAGAGAGGTTAAGCAATTTTCCCAAAGTGACACAGCCCGGAAGGGGCAGAGCTGGGATTAGAACCAAGTCTATTTGGCTCTGGGACCTGAAGTCTTTCTGTGGATCAGAAAGATGGATAAACGGACAGCATCAGCACTGCTGAGCATTGGGGCCACCCATGGCATGATTCTGCGTTGTTGTTAGCAAATAATAGTAACTAACATGTATTGCCCTGTGCCAAGACTCTCATGTATAAAACTTCATTTGCTCCCCCCAATAACCCTGTAAAGAAGGTGCTATCGTGGCCTTGCTTTTGCAGGTGAGATTAAGGTATGGAGAATCTGAGTAGTGTGTCCAAGGTCAGACCTCATAGATGGCAGAGCCAGGATCAAACCAGAGAGTCTCCAAAACCCATACATTTATGCCCCGTCCTGTGCTCCTACCAGAAACAGGAGCCAGCAGCTCTCAGGCACTAATCCAGCAGTTCTAGAGCCCTGCCCAGGGAAGGAGAAGGGCCACGCCTGGCCAGAGAAGCAAGGCGTGAGCTTTGAGTCAGGGTGGTGCTGAATTCACACCTAGCCTGGCAACCTCACCCCCATCCTCCACCTGCCTCCGAGCCTCCTCTTCACCCAGACCCTACTGTGGCTGTCTTCTCCTTGCTGCCATTTTCCTGGGTGGTGATATGAACACACAGCGGAACAAGAGTGCCACAACCCCGCCAGGGCTTTGCTACCTGCTGTGTCCAGCCCTGTTCCCTCTTGTTTTCCGCCCAACATCAACAGTCCACAGAACTCAGCACTTCCTCAGTTTCCTCAAAAAGAACACACCCACGCACACTCACAGCAACAGTGACCAACAAAAACTTACTGAAGGTTTCAAAACTGAGCTGGGGAAGGGGATTCACTGAAAACAATTTCATTTTTATTCTTCCATCTTCTTTTTGGCATGCCACCCACTGTTTGTCACCCTGCCCCCCGACCCCCACCCTGGTCCTCTGACTTTTCTCTCTACATATCCCCCGACCAAGGTGGAGGTGGTGACCCAGAAGGGACTTCTCCCTTCTCCACGTCTTGTTCTTCATTTTTTCCTCTCACTGTCCCCCCTGGACACATCACCTCCTCTTGGAGCCCTGCTCTGGGGAACACCAATCTTTTCTTATCCAACACACCCTTGGGTGCCTCTCTCCCAGCCAGGTGGCTCAGTAAAGTATTTCTCCCAAATAAATGCTGTTCTCTCCCTGCAAGGGGCTTCCTCGGCCAATGTCCCTTTGCCGAAGCTCTTTAGGAAAAGGAAGACAATGAAAATGTCCGTTACAGCCCTTATAGCTGGAGCTGCTGTGCTTATCTTAGGAGGGAAAGTTCAGCTGCCTTTGCCTACACTCGCCTCTCCCCCACTTCCTGTTTCCAAAGGTCACTGGTTTCAAAGGTCCCAGCAAGTCCAGTCCCGAACTGCCATTTTCCCATCTGTGGGTTTCTAGCTCCTCCTAACCGCAAGAGGGATTTGTTTCTGAAGGTTGCCAAAGGTAGAGAGCAATTACCCCCGAAGAGCCTTCCTTGGAGAACAGGCTCCTTCTCTTCCAAACTGGAAAATTCTCAGGTTGTGCCAATCAGTCCAGAGGGCACTTGGAGCTTTACCAGCCGAAACACTCACAACTCTTAAAGGGAAAGTGAGCAAGGAGCAAAGGCAGCCTTCTGGGAGCTGTGGCAGCAGCCAGGTGGCTTTTAAAGAGAAAGCACAGGGTACCAACGAGCTGTTACCCTGCAGAACACACTGGGACACGTTAAACTCATTTTAGAAACACTCATCACTGGTTAAAGTTAAATACAAGACTTTTCCCCCCAAGAGAGTATAGATTTCCTTGCCAAGTTCTACAACAAACACTGTTACCCTGGAGGCAAAAAGAAATAACAGCGGAAACATCCTGATGTCCATATGTAAGTGGATAATTTGACCAGCTGAAGGTTAATTATTATAGTAACAGAATGGCCGATGATGGTTACTTGTTTCTTTTTAATCACACTGGCTTTGGGATACACTGTATGCTTTATTTTGCAACATAGTTGCAGTCTTTCTTATGCTTTGCCAAAGACAACAATCAACTTTGTTTGCTTTCCCCACGTGCATAGCAGCTGATTGTTTGGAGTAGACTGAAGGTGTGCAGGTTGGTAGAAGAGTTGGCTTGGGTTAACATCTTGCCATACTGAA
Source organism: Varecia variegata (assembly GCA_028533085.1). Taxonomy (NCBI): domain Eukaryota; kingdom Metazoa; phylum Chordata; class Mammalia; order Primates; family Lemuridae; genus Varecia; species Varecia variegata. The sequence goes on from CM052441.1 coordinate 122,707,291, forward strand.
TCACAAACTGGATGGCCCCTCTTCAGCTTGGTGGACAGGTAACTGTATAAGCACCTGAAGCTTCAATCCAGAGTCAGTTAGAAAGAAAGAGGAAATCTTACAGAAACTGATCTTTGATCTCTCAAGAAGACCTTTTAACAGCTCTTGGAGGCCGGGTGCGGTGGCTCACGCTTGTAATCCTAGCACTCTGGGAGGCCGAGGTGGGTGGATTGTTTGAGCTCAGGAGTTCGAGACCAGCCTGAGCAAAAGTGAGACCCTGTCTCTACTAAAAATAGAAAGAAATTAGCTGGACAACTAAAAATCTATATAGAAAAAATTAGCGGAGCATGGTGGCGCATGCCTGTAGTCCCAACTACTCAGGAGGCTGAGGCAGAAGGATCGCTTGAGCCCAGGAGTTTGAGGTTGCTGTGAGCTGGGCTGATGCCACGGCACTCTAGCCCGGGCAACAGAGCAAGACTCTGTCTCAAAAAAATAAAAATAAAATAAAAAGTAACTCTTGGAGTAGGGGCAAACTACATCATATATAGTTTTGAGGCAGGGACATTGAGAGGAGCAATCTGTCCAGGGTGAGCCGTATAGACCAGAGGACACTAGAGCAAACCATGTCATGGATGATGCTATTTAATTAGAGAGAGGGCCAGTGGGGGGGGGGCAGCTCTTGCTTTTGAGACTGGCCGGGATTATTACTGCTGACAAATTCTAATGGCAGGAAAGATCAAATGCCAGGATTGCTGGTAAATATCATAGTAGAATATTGCCCTCTTTTCAATGCCCCCAGAAGTGACCACAATTTTTGAGAAACAAAAAAAACTCATTCCCTGTTCCTAATACACTGTAGATCTGAGTCCTACACCATTTTTGTTTTCATCTGTAGCTAAGATGTTGATTTACTGTAGCCAAGTGTATTCTAACACAATTTTCTTTTGATTTGGGTTTTCTAAAAATTTATTTATTTATTTATTAGAGACAAGGTCTCACTCTGTCGCCCAGCCTGCAGTGCAGTGGTGTGATCATAGCTCACTTGAACTCCTGGGTTCAAGCAACCTTCCCACCTCAGTCTCCTGAGTAGCTGGGACGACAGGCCAGCACAACCACACCTACCCTTAGGGTGTTGTTGTTGTTTACTTTTTTAGATTGTCATATTTATTTAAAAATATTTTCTCAGACTGGGTGCAGTGTCTCACACCTGTAATTCTAGCACTTTGGGAGGCCGCGGTGGGAGGATAGCTTAAAGGCCAGGAGTTTGAGACTAGCCTGAGCAACATATGGAGACCCGTTTCTACAAAAAATAGGAAAAAATTAGCCAGGCACAGTAGCATATGACTGTAGTCCCAGCTACTCAGGAGGCTGAGGCAGGAGGATTGCTTGAGCCTAAGAGTTTGAGGTTGCAGTGAGTTATGATGATGCCATGGCATTCTAGCCTGGGCAACAGAGTGAGAACCTGTCTCAAAAAAAAAATTTTTTTTTTTTCTCAGCAGTTTCTTTTTCCTGGTCTAGATGAAAACAGGCCTTGACTTGGGCTTTAGAAAATTATAACACATTATGCTTCTAGGAGCAGAGTTAAATGTGTTCCCAGAAAGATGCCAATGCCACTTTATTTTTGGTGGCAGTTCTCTCAAGAGGGCCTTTTAATAGCTCTTGGAGTAGGGGCAATAACCTTGGAAACAAGATAAACTGGGGGAAGTTTACCTCCTTCCAACTCCCCTTTTTTCTTTTCCACTTGAGGCGACTAAACGGGAAGTTGAATGTCATGAATCCTATGGTTTCACTTGGAATTTCCCGCTGCTGATTCTTTTTTGTTAGGATTAGAAACACTTAAGATGTCAAACCCCATAACCAGATCTCAAAGTACATTTGAAATGCATTTTCCCATGGCAGTAATTCTCAACTTCTCGGGCCTTATGAAGAAGAGTGTAACAATGCCTTCCCCAGTTTCTAAAGCCTCAGAGTATTTAGTCAGAATTAGGCTTGGCTGTAACTGGTAGAAAACCCAAACCAATAGTGGCTTAGGATAGACATTTATTTCTCTCCCACAGAAAGAGAGGAAAGTGGTACAAAGGTGGAATGATGGGTCCACCCCTCAAAATTCTAGAGGGACCTGGCTCCTTCCAGCATATCTCTTCACCATGCCTATGATATGGTCCTCATGCTCATGATCCCAGATGCTTGCATCCACATGCTAACCAGCAAAATAAAAGAAGGGGGGGAGGTGGGGAAAAGGCACACACTGAGGAAGGTTTCCAATTCTGCCAAAATTGTTTGTAGCCCAGAACTTAGTCACATGACCACAGTTAACTGCAAGGCAGGCTGGGAAATGTAGTATTTTTTTTTTTTTTCCTATAAGGCTGGGTGCCCAGTTAAAAATTCTCCTTTTATGCCATATACTCTAGGGCCTATGGTCTTGAAATATACCAATTTCTATCAATTTTACCTTGAGAATTTTGAAACATCTCTTGAGATAACCATATAACAATAGGAGGTGGTGTAAAATGAATATTAAAATGCCCCCACCCTTTAAAAGGTTCATACTCTTTACCAGGAAGGAAATCTGTGAATCGGAGACAAGCCACAGGATATTGATTCAAGTGATCTCTTAAGCAAATTGATGGCCTATTGGTGATTTTTTAAAAATTTATTTTAATTTTTTATTTTTTTCTGCCCAATAATGATCTGCAGGAATTTTTTTTTTTTTCTTTCCCTTGCAGGTGACTTAACCTTTGCCCTGCATGACCTTAGGTTAATAATTTAGTATCCTATTGTCTGAGGTGTGCTGATTTCCCTTTGTAACAGAGGTAATGGCCTGAAAAAGGGTAAAATGTATTATGAGCTGCCTCTTTAAAATCCTCTCACCCTTTTTGGGAATTAAAACCTGTATTCTTGCCCGAGGCCAGTGATCAGAGGTGGAGAGAGTGTTCTTTGTTTTTTTTTTTTTTTTTTGTATCACAAGAGATGGCTCACCCTGTTGGGGCAGAGGTCATGAGATTGTCTTCATTGGAGATGCAATAGTTAAAAAACAATAGCCCAAAGGTGAAAAGTCCCTTTAAAAGCTCGGTATTTCTCCTTATAGATAGGACATTGGTACTTTAAGAGTCTGCTATCCTCCTTATTTGCTGGCAAATTAATAAACTTCCCTTTCCTTTTCCTTCTCAAACCACTCGCCCTTGGTCTTCTGATGTGGCCACAGTGACAACTGCATGGTAACACCTTCCCTTCATGGCCAGGAAGTCTGTTTTAAGGTTTTTCTGGGGTCCCCTTTGGCCAAGAGGGGGTCCATTCAGCCAGCAGTGGGCTTAGGATTTTATTTCAGTTCATACAGTTCATTTACTAGATTGCCAGGTTGTTATAAAAGGATACAACTCGGGAACAGCCAGATGGAAGTGGTGTATAGGGTAAGGTGTGTGGGAAGGGGTATGGGACTTCCATGCCCTTGCCAGGTGTGCCATCCTCTCAGCACCTTCCAACCTGGAAGCTCTCTGAACCCAGTCCTTTTGGGTACTTATGGAGGCTTCATTATGTAGGCGTGATTGAGTAAATCCTCGGCCCTTGGTGATTAAGTCAATCTCCAGCTCCCCCATCTCCCTCCTGAGAGGTGGGGGGACTGTGGGGCTCAAAGTTCCAACTCTCTAATCACATGGTTGGTTCCCCTGGCAACCAGTTCCCTATCCTTAGGGGACTTCCAAAGGTCACCTAATTAACATAAATTTAGGTGTGGTTGAAAAGGCTCGTTATGAATAGCAAAAGACACCCCTTTCATTCTTATCACTTGGGTAATTCCCAGGGTTTTAGGAGCTCTCTGCCAGGAACAGGGATGAAGTCCAAATACATATATTTCTTATTATAAATCACAATATCACACAAGGTGGTCCAGAATAAATTCTAGTAAGGGCATTGCTGACTTGCCCCTGCTGGCTTTGTCAGCAGCTTCAGGATTTGAGTTGTGCTATGGTTTGGATGTGTCCCCCAAAAAGCATGGGACCCTGTTTCAAAAAAAAAAAAATAATAAGACAGTGCACTTTGTCTTGTTCCTCTCTCTCTCCCTCTCTGATGAAGCCAGCTGCCCTGCCATGAGCTGCCACATGGAAAAAGTCACATGACAAGTAATTGAGGAAGGCTCTCAGCCCAACAGCCCGTGAGGAACTGAATCTTGCCAATAACCTCATGGGCAAGCTTGGAAGCAGATTCTACCCCATTTGGGCCGTGAGAACTGCAATCCTGGCCAACACCTTCATTGCAGCCTTGGGAGAGCCCCTGAAGTGGAGAGCCCAGCTAAGCCACACCCATGTTCCTGACCTACAGAAATGGCCGGATATTAAATGTTTTAAGCCACTAAATTTCTGGATAATTTATTACACAGCAATAGATAATTAATACATGAAATAAGGAGACCCTGGGTTTCTCTTGACTTTGCTCCTCACCAAAGTGTTTGATTCATCCTGAAGCAGAGAACACAACAAATTCTGAGTGCTTCTGTAACACTCCCCAAGTGAGCCACAGGAAATAAGTTCCTAATAATCATTGCTCAAGATCCCAGCAGTCGCCTCCCTTAGGCATCTGAAGGACTCAACACCATAAAGATCCACCATATTTGGTCTTCCTGAATAACAACTAAGTGGACAATCTGGAAAAAACCCAGATACACAGGATGGGCCATTAGATGACTATATAACTGCCCTCATTCAAAGACATGTATGCATAACAAAGCAAATCCATAAACATGAAAAAAAAACACTGCAATTAAAATTAACACAAAGTAGAAAAGGTAGACAAGGAACATTCCTTAGATTTGCAGTAGGAAACTACAAATACTTTGCTCCTTCTCAAGGACATTAAAGCAAACATGGAGTCTATGAAAGAAGAAATTTAAAAGGAGATGAAAAGATAACAGTAATAAGGTGAAACAGCAGCTGGCACAACTAGGGAAAACAGATTGAGAAAGATAATTACAGAAATTAAAAGCACCATAGAAA
>CM052441.1:122712357-122746818 GCA_028533085.1 Varecia variegata
AAAAAAAAAAAAAAAAAAAAAAAAAAAAAAAGCTCGTTACATAGCAGACAAAATTAATTAAAAACTATAAATATCAATGTAACCATTTGTAGTTCCCAATTTACAAGATTGAATTTAAAATGTGCATGTGTGGGGTGTGTGTGTGTGTGTGTATGTGTGTGTGTTATTGGGAATTGACTTACTTATGCAGTTAAGCAGTATGGAGCTAGTCAGGTAGAATTCACAAGGCTGCCTTCCAATCTGATGCTGGAGACCTAAGTACACAGGGCAAGCAGTCAGGAGGGAACGATGGAAGCAAAGGGGAGAAAAACAAGAACAACGTGAATCCCACCAGCAGGATATGGAGCCCCATGGGACAGAAATGCCCGCCAGTTCTTGAGTCCTTCTTCACAATGCCAAGCATACTGGCCTGGCCCAGGAGGCAGACGCACTCCAGGAGGGTCCCGGGGAAGGTGGAGGGATACTGGCCAGGCTGCTAACAAGCTGAGCCAGCAGAAAAATGACAATATGTGTGGGCTAAAAATGGTTGCTGCTTCACTTCCGTCCTTGAAATTTTTACAAGAATCTCTTGTGGGCCACCCTAATCAGAAACATACTGGAAAGGTAATTCCAAAAATTGTAATTCAGCCTAGCCATGTTGAAACATGACAAAAACACTACAGAGTCCACCCCTCACCAGCCTGGCACCCATAACGTCACCTTAAACCATACTTAATATCCAAATAAAGACAATAACAAAGTCATGCTATGCTTAACATGACATCTCTCTTACAACGAAAACCACTAATCTTTTCCCCAGAAGAGCATCAGAGTCCCTTTTGTTTGGTTGGTTTTTTTTTTTTTTTTTTTGAGACAGTCTCACTCTGTTGCCTGGGCTAGACTGCAGTGGCATCATCATAGCTCACAGCAACCTCAAACTCCTGGGCTCAAGTGAGCCTCCTGCCTCAGCCTCCCGAGTAACTGAGACTATAGGTGTGCACCACCAAGCCTGGCTAATTTTTGTATTTTTTGTAGAAATGGGGTCTCGCTCTTGCTCAGGCTGATTTCAAACTCCTCGTCTCAAGCGATCCTCCTGTCTGGGTCCAGAGTCCCTTTTTTGTCTTTGGATAATATTCATTCTTTTCCTAGTGATTCATACTCCCTCCTTGACATTGTGTAACATAAATATTTACATATGAAGTTAGGTACTATGAGCATATCTTAGATGACGAAGGGATGACAGAGGAGATGAAAACAAAAATATTTGGTCAATATTTATTAAAATAGATTCATATGAAAATAAGGAAGAAAAACTCTTACTACTCCAGCACTCATTTCTACAACGGCTAGTATCTATAACCACCACACCCACTACCTGGTCCGTATTTCTTTTGCCCTCAGCAAGCACCTCAGGGGTCGTAGTTCCTTGCCTGATGGAATGATCCAAACCTTCTTTTGTGAAGGGTCGAGCGGTCTAAGTTGGGTTGTTGTGGTTCTCCACTGACCTTTCTCGGAGGATATGGGCGTGCTGAGGGGTCCCCAGCATCTTCTGCATTTCCTCCTCACCTCCACTGTGCAGTGACAACCCAATTTCCCCCAGTATCGGCATCCGTCACTTCTGCCAGCACTTTGCCTGCTGACGCAGTGCCCAGAGAGGCCAAATGGTGGCTTCAAGTTCCCGCTCAATGGAACATCCGCTGTGTCTCCTGGTGAAAACATCTCTCCGTTTGTAACTAAGACCTCTAGACCAGCAGAGCCTAAAGTCACAGGGATGGGAAGCAGACATTTCACTACTGGATCACGAGGGTAAATAGTGAGAGATGTCACTTTCCTTTTTCTCCCTTGATTCCTGGACTCGTGAATCTTGGGTCTGGAAGAAACGTGCATGTTGATCAGAGCATCTACGACACCCCAAAGGACAACACTCCAGCCCTACATGGCATCACACCCCGCTGGCACTGTAACTGAATGTTCAAAAAACAATTTAACTGTTTGGCAAAGCAGTTGCTTCAAGGCAATGGGAAACACAGTGAGACCAGTGAGTGCCACACACATAAACTCAGTGCTGCATTTTTTTTGCAGTGGGTTTATGTATGTGGCATCTGGACACTTGTCCAGAGCAAGTGTCCATTCCAGTAAGGACAAAGTGCTGCCTGCCTCCTCCATAATGGAAGTGGTCCGATGTAATCAGCCTAACACCAGGTAGCTGGCTGAGCTCTTCGGGCAGTGATGCCACATCAAGGGCTCGTGTTGTCTCTTCAGCTGGCAGATGGGGCACCCAGCAGTGGCTGCAGCCAGGTCAGCCTTGGTGAGTGGAAGTCTGTGTTGCGAAGCAGCTATCACCTCCATCCCCACCACTGTGGCCACTTTATTCATGACTCCACAGGAGTGGCCAGAGGAGGTTGTCTGATGTCCAAAGAATGAGCCATCTCCCCACCTGATTAAATCTTCCTTTACCATTTGGTGAACATTCACAGGGAACACAGATGTCTTCATACTCTGCTGTTCAGAGAGGTCTAGCCTCATGCCTCTTCCTCAGACCTCCTTGTCATCAATTTTCTGATCGTATTTCTACAGAGTCCCTGAATACCAAGCCAAACCATGATTTGGTGCAGACTTACGCTTCTGTTCCTCTCCTCTTCCAGGCAAAAGGAACAACCAGGTGCACTGCTCCAAGTTCTGCCCACTGGGAGGATTTCCCTCCACTGCTTTCTTTCAGGGCTGCCCCAGAGCGGGACTGTGGTGTGAGCCGTGCACTTCAGGTGACGCACGTAAACCGTGTAGAGCTGTCTGTAAACCCAGCCCGAGTTTTGTGTCCCTTAGTCAGCTGATCATAGCGAATTCCCTATGAAGGTAGGGTGTGGATTGAGAGAGAGTGTTCTGTAGCTGAAATAAGGGCCATGGGCCAAGTCTAGGAACTGATCACAGGATCTTAGGGCAAGAGAAGATTAACCTCAGGCAGGGATGAATGAACGGTCTGCTTCTGGTGCTCCCAAAGGTTTGAAGTCCCCAGCTTCATTGACATCTACCCAGATGACTCATCTCAACGTTCAGAATCACGTTCCTTCCCAACCGATGTGCTATTAACAGAAGAGACTCCCGACTGTGGGGTGGGAATTCCATTTGTGTTGTAATTCAATGCGTTGGTGATTCACCAGGAGTCACAAGCCTCGATAGCATGCTATAACTCACAGGCAAATTTTTTATAACAAAGGATTCACAGCAAAAGCAACAGGAAAAAAGATATGCCTTGGTGGAGGCCAAGAGTATCCAGCCCAGGCTTCCAATGTTCTTCCTTTCCAAGGGCACACTGGAGTGCTCACTCTCTGCCAGTGAACCACAGGGACAATGTGTAAAGCCTCTGCCCAAGGAAGCTTGTTTCAGTCTCAGGGTCCAAAGGGGCTGGCCATGTGGGCATAACTTGTGAACTCTTTCCTCATACTCTGCAGGAATAGGCTTGGGGTTCAGTTTTCAAAATCTCCGCTCTGCCACGGCATGAGGGAGTGCTTCTTTCAGGACCATCCTAGAAGCTACTAGGTCCCTTATGCTATGAATTAAAAACTAATGTCCTAAACTCATCGTTTTTTTTTTTTTTTTTTTTCCAGATAAGGTCTAGCTCTGTTGCCCGGGCTGGGGTGCAGTGGTGTCATCATAGCTCACTGCAGCCTCCAACTCCTGGGCTCAAATGATCCTTCTGCCTCAGCCTCCCGAGTAGCTGGGAGTAAGGTGCGCACCACCATCCTTGGCTAATTTTTCTATTTTTTGTAGAGACAGAGTCTCAACATCATTTTAATTTTAAAGAAATGTGACAATCCTTTGACTAAACAACTATACTCTTACAAATTTATTATAAGGAAATAAAGATGTGCATAAAAATATAACTTAGGCTGAATCATCAGAGTACTATTTACAATAGCAACAAACTAGAAATCACTTGCAAACAACTGGGAGTTTGATAAAGAAATGATGGTACAGCCTTAAAAGGAAGTGCTCAGCAGCCACTAAAAATGTCACAGAAGAACATTTATTGACATGAAAAGGTGTTGAGGACATATTGGTATGTCAAACAAAGTAGATGGTAAAATAACACACAGCAATGATTCCATTTTTGTAAAAAATATATATGTATGTATAGCAAAAAAAGATCTTCAAGGACAGTCACTAACTTGGTAACAGTGCTTATCCCTGGGAAGGGAGTATATGGGTTTTTTATTTTGTTCTTTGTTTATCTGTATTTCCCACTTTTTCTATAAATCACATCCTTTGCTTCCGTAATAAGAAAAAGTTAATCTATTATTACCCTTCATTTTGATTAAAACAAATCCATTTAAAAAATCTTATAGGTTTTTTAAGAAGCAGAAATGATTTTCAAGTTTCCCCAGAGGCAACGATTTTATCCTCTGCGGACGCTGGCAGGAACCTTCACGATGGCAGCCCGAGTGGGAGTCAGGGAAGAACGGTGTGTCCTGCGGCTTCGGGGTCCTCGGCTCGGCTCCTGTGCCCGAGGTCCACCCAGCTCAGCTCCGGCCTTTCCATCCTATTCCTGCTGAGTCACCATTCTCATCATCTTCAGAGCCATGTCCCCTTGGTCGGAAGGAACCTAGGACGAAGCAGCATCCGAGTCAGTGCTCCTGGGGCTGAGTCAGGGGCAACATCCTGAAACCTTTTGCCTCCTGCCACTCCTTGTTTAACTCCTTTGCAGGTATGCATGAGGGCTGGGGGGTGGGGGCAGGATTTAGCCTCCACAATCTCTCTCAGCCCGAGGAAAGCCACTCGATCAATGCAGCCTGAGGGAACACCGGGTGCTTGCCTGGCACGTACAGGAATGGGACAGTCTCGCCGCCCGGCTTTAGTGCTAGGATTACAGGCGTGAGCCACCACACCCGGCTGGGACAAACTATAAAGGGGAAAGTAACTTATTAATTCATGTAAACAAAAAATTGAAGGACAGAGAGTCCAGCTTAACTCTCTCAGGAGGATTTACTCTTTAAAATGAGGTTCTAGATGCAAAAAAGCAAAGCGCTAACAGTGGAATTTCGTTAGAGAACTCAAAACACTCCCAAGCCCAAAACAACCTCTGGTAAGACAAATCCAGGCAGTGGGGACACACACACGCAACACGCTGCCTGTGGCTGCCCTCGCAAGCACGACCTTGAGTCTGGAGCAAAAGCTCTCTCTCACCATGTGGCCAGCTCTCAGGATCCAGTAGAAAGCCAGGTTCTTGTAGGACTTGACAAAAGCAGATGTCTCTGAAGACTCAGGGTCGCTGTACAGGGCCTTCCACTTCAGCTGGTTGAACTTGGGCAGTTCTGGCCACTTCAGTTTCCGCAGCCAGGCCTCCTGACCTGGTGATGGGCACAAAAAGAAGGGCCTGGCATTAACAGCTGGGTAGAGTAGGGGAAAAAAACAAAATAACAAAAAAACTAGGTCCTAAAACTTGGTGTTTCTCAAACTGCCATGTGCATAAAACTCAGCCGGGATCTCGTAAAGTGCAAATTCTGCTTCAGGAGGTCTGGGGGGCCTGAGCATCTGCATTTCTTGCAAGCTGGTGGTGATATCTAGGCTGCTGGGGGAAGCCTGACAGCTGCGGAGTCTGACTATCTTTGCCTCTGCCTCTCCCATTGCCACCTGCTCTTTAGGAAGGGAACCGGGGACCTCTAGAGGCTGACAGGGCTGTCAGGAGGACGGAGGAGTCTCTGGACTGAGTACACAGTCATGACGGTCACCTGGGCAGTTCATGGAAGAAATGCAGCAGCCTTTCAAATTGTTCTTAGTGCCCTTGCTTAAAGAGTTGCAAAAATATTCAATCCTGCTGACTTTAAGAGGCACATAATATCCGCCAGACTTCGTGCCTCGATTTGCCTGGGGTTCTGACAACCTGTCTCTGGGCCCCTGCCAGGCCCTGTTGAAATCAGAGGTGAGCACACAGGTGACAGGCAACAGGGCAGGCCCTAGGATTCCATAAAGGCCATTTCCCTGGGTCTTCAGGGTTAGAGGGTCATTAAGGTTGTCAGGGTCTAGTTTTACTTTGCTTTGCAGTGTTTAACAGCTACTGTGACTTTGCTCAAAAATGAGGCTTTCCCTCAGTTAAATAGTACATTTGCCCAGCTGCCAGGAAAATGTCTTCTTTTTTAGTTTTGCGGTGGGGCAGGTGTTGTTCTTTTCTTTAATCATACCCAAGGGTCTCAAAACCTGGAAGAGCCCAGGCTCCTCTGCAGGGTTGCAGCTGTGTGCAGCTGCCCCTGCTTTGAAGGGTCAAGGTCAGGCATGGATGGATGTGACAGGAAATGACCTTCCTCCTAGCATTTCCACATCACCAACCCCAAGACCGACGTGACGTGTCTGAGCCCAGTTCCCTTCCAGCTCAACCCCTGAAACTGCCTCCACATGTCCCTCAGAGTCTGTCCCTACCCATGGTGTCTACGATGAGGTCGAGCTGTCCATTATACACGGTCACGTTGAGCCCAGTCTCCAGCAATTCGTCCACGATGCTGATGACTGGCTTCATGAAGTCATGCTCCATGTTCATGAAGACGTTGGTAGCCTGGCCTGCACACAGGGAAGGAGAAAGAGGCAGCAGCTTGGAATACGCCAGAACAAGAGATATCCTTCAGCCCAGAGCATCCTGGGCTCTGGCACCTAAAAGTAACCACTATGCAACACCTTACAAAGACTCAATGCACAGGTGCTCACAAATAGGGACGAACCAGCCCAGAAATATGTGCCTGACTGGTCAGGTGGAAAGGAAGCGTGAACAGCACATACAGTCCATTCACGTTTCCAATGAGGAACAAACACCTGGAGAAGGCTACTGTCCAAGGAAACACTCCTGAGACTGGGACACTCAGGGAATAAATTGTGCTTTGAGCCAATGTTAGTTTTCATCTTGGGCTAAGTAACACTAGGGCCAGGTTTCAAGTTCTTTTGTTTTGTTTTGTTTTTGAGATAGTCTCGCTGTTTCCTGGGCTAGAGTGCTGTGGCGTCAGCCTAGCTCACAGCAACCTCAAACTCCTGGGCTCATGCGATCCTCTTGCCTCAGCCTCCTGAGTAGCTGGGACTACAGGCACACACCACTGCACCTGGCTAATTTTTTCTATTTTTAGTAGAGACAGGGTACTGCCCTTGCTCAGGCTGGTCTCGAACTCCTGACCTCAAGCAATCCTCCTGCCTTGGCCTCCCAGTGTGCTAGGATTACAGGCGTGAAACACTGTGCCCTGCCAGGTTTCAAGTTCTGAACAAGTGGGGCTACATTAAAATAAACCAAACCAGACCTAAACCAATTCAGAGCTGGCCCCAGGAAAACCGAACAAGTGACAAGCCCCATGCAAGAAAGGAGCTGGTCAGCACAGCATTCTGGCCATTTAATAAATTCCTGACCATCAGCATCACCATCATGATAACAAACAAGCACAACAACAGCAGCAGCTACCATTATTTGCCTATCGCTGTGCTAGTCTTTTACATGCCATATCCCATTTCTTCTACAGCACTACCCCAGGAGGTAAGAAGCCTTACCCTGTACAACAATTCAAGAAATTAAAGCCCAGAGAGGTAAAGAGACATGCCCAGGGTGACACAGCTAGTCAGTGGCAAGCTGAGATCTGAACTCAGGCCTGGCTGACTCCGGGTGTGCATGCTTCACTGTCAACTGGAACTCAAGACCTGGGGGTATTGGCCAAGGACAGTCTGTCCTTTCTAGCCCATACATAGACAGATCCAGAGCCAAAGAGAGTTTTCTCTATCAATAATCATCTGCAAAAATATAATCACCTTGCCCATCCAGCCAACTGGGCAGGGAGGGTCCCTGTAACCAAAGCTGGGGCTGGAAAATGCTGTCATAAAGATAAAATGACGCAGGTGAGCTGAAAAGAGGTTCCCTCGAGGGCCTGACCTGTACCTGGCCTCCTGTCACTCCTCACATCTCTCAGTGCTGTGACAGGCCCCACAGTTGTACCCATCCCTACAGTTTCTGACACTATAGTTCTAGCTTTTTATTTGATCTCATTAATTTTTCTTCATTTCTAAAAACCTCTAGGGGGTCAGGGGAAACGGAAATACCAGGTAGAAGATGAGCTCCCTGGTGACTGCAGGTTGGGACAGGATGGTCCATGTTCCTTTAGAAAGCCAGGATCAGGGTCAAGTCTTAGCCTCAAGGCAGCAGCCAAGGGACCACCCTAGAAAGAGCCACCTAATCCCACAGTCTTGGGGTATCCTGGACACAAATGAGACAAAACTCTCCTCAGCTTGGGGTGTTTTCTCTCTAGAAATCTGGAATCCTGCCTGCTCAAGGTCTTCCTAGAGGACTAAGTAGGAACTTCTCCCAGATTTCTACCTGGCCCTGGTCTCTCTAAGGATTCCAGTATTTCCTCACTGTGGCCTTCAGCCCAGGATGCAGGAGATGCCAGGCCACCTCTGGCAGCAGGATGGCTGGGAGAGCTGGTCAAAACCTGTCTAAGCACCTGGGTGTGTCTGACATCCTGCAAAGGATCTTTGGCTGGAAATTCTACCTGTGACCAACTGTGGCCTTGGGCATGGCTTTTTCGTCCTAATTTTTTTTTTTTTTTTTTTTGAGACAGAGTCTCGCTTTGTTGTCCAGGCTAGAGTGAGTGCCGGGGCGTCAGCCTAGCTCACAGCAACCTCAAACTCCTGGGCTCAAGCAATTCTTCTGCCTCAGCCTCCCAAGTAGCTGGGACTACAGGCATGTGCCACCATGCCCGGCTAATTTTTTCTACATTTTTAGTTGGCCAGATAATTTCTTTCTATTTTTAGTAGAGACGGGGTCTTGCTCTTGCTCAGGCTGGTCTCGAACTCCTGACCTTGAGCGATCCATCCGCCTTGGCCTCCCAGAGTGCTAGGATTACAGGCGTGAGCCACCGAGCCTGGCCTCATCTTAATTTTTTATTATGGTAAATTTCAAACTGATCCCAAAGTAAAGAGAGGAGTACAATGATCCTTTAGTGCCCATACCGGGCTTCAACAATTACTGACCCATAACCAATCATGTTATTTTATTCCCAAACCCCTTCTCTACGAACCTCTTACCGTGAACCAATTTTGACGTGTCATTTACTATCTCTGTGTCCGTTTGCTCATCCATAAAATGTGGATAGCAATATTGTTTTATTGGCAACATACCATCACCACCACCAAAACTCATCCTACCAATTAAGGTCTCTGAATTTGCATCTCTTCTCTCCCTCCAGCTCTACAAACGGCACTTAATTAGGTCACATAAGTACCTCCCCAGGAGCAATCCTCAGGAATGATTTTGAGCTTCTTCCTGATAGGGCCGTTCATGAGCTGACTTAAGGCATCTGGCTGTAGGTGTCTCACGTGGCGCTGCCAAAGATGAACTGAAACCAAACTGGTACACGGTGAGTTAAAAGACTGGAAATAAGACCAAGAGGGCATCTTTACTGAGCTGCTGGGTATACTGCGCAGTAACAGGGGGGGTTTCAGTGTCAGCTGGAAAAGCAAGTGTCACCTTGATTCACCCCAGACGGAGGAAGAAAGTCAAAAACCCATCGAAAGTGGAGAGGGTTTATTAGTATTGACTGTGCATTCTAGGTTCTCTGGGGCCATTGGGATTATGCAGAACAGCCAAGAAAATCATCTGGGAAGTGGAATGTAGGGGTAGCCTGCTGTCTTTTTTTTCTTTGAGACAGAGTCTCACTCTGTCACCCTGGCTAGAGTGCCGTGGTGTCAGCCTAGCTCACAGCAACCTCAAACTCCTGGCCTCAAGCAATCCTTCTGCCTCAGCCTCCCGAGTAGCTGGGACTACAGGCATATGCCACCATGCCCGGCTAATTTTTTCTATGTATATTTTCAGTTGTCTGGTTAATTTCTTTCTATTTTTAGTAGAGACGGGGTCTTGCTCTTGCTCAGGCTAGTCTCGAACTCCTGACCTCAAACGATCCTCCCACCTCGGCCTCCCAGAGTGCTAGGATTACAGGCGTGAGCCACGGCGTCTGGCCGCTTGGAGCCTTTGTATACCTCCCATGGAGGGGGGACGCCAGGCCTCCTGCATCCAAAGCGAGGCTGGTCTGCTCAAAGACAGCTAACTAAATTCAGCCTCTAAGAGAACTGATGTTGTAATTTGGTATATAGAAGTTGGTTCCAAACTTCAAACATTATTCTAAGTGACTAGAAGCCAGACACAAAAGACTAACTATTGTATGATTCCACTTATATAAAATGTTCAGAAAACATTTTATATAAATGGAATCGAGAGACAGAAAGCAGATTAGCGACTGCCTGGGGCTGGGAGTGGGAACGAGAACCGACTGCAAACAGACACGCGGGCTCTGTCTGGGGTGACGGAGATGTTCTAAAACTGGATTGTGGTGACGACCGCACAATTTTGCGAATATACTAAAAACCACTTACGATGAGCGAATTTTATGGTATGTAAATGATACGTTAATAAAGCTTTTAAAAAGCTGGGTTCTTCTTGCATGGAGGCTGAGACAGGGTGTACCAGCTTCAAGGTTCACTCACCTAGGTGGCTCTGTGTGAATTCTAGACTCGACTTCATTGCAGACACGGGAGCGCTTTTAGTTAGGATGTTATAGAAGTTCACTCCATCTGTGTTCTGAAATAGAAAAGTACACGTGGCTGTTTGTTTTCTTTATTTTTCCATCATCAAAGTTGCAAAACAGAAAGGAACATGGCTCTCCATCTTATCCAAGAGCAGCTTTAACTTTGTAAATTTGCTCAGATCAGAAAGAATTACAGTGCCGAAGGCTCAGAAACCAGCTGTGTCGGCCAACTCTCCAGGGAGTGGCGAGCAGCTCAGACGTGCAGAGTCCAGACCCCGCAGGAGAAAACGAAGGGCCTGTGTGTCCTACACACCCAAATCCTTGGCCAGTAACTTCTTCCCTCTGGCTCACTGGGGGAGAATGTTCCTCGGCAAAGGTCCAAACAAGGGAATATGTTGTCTTTGAACTACACCTTCACCTCTGTAAGACATAGTCCTTATAGAAGCCATACATTCAGTCAAGGACAAACAAGTCTTACAGGCCTGGGGGGCTTTCTGACCCTATATGGGGCCACCACATCATTGCTCAGACCCGACAGCTTCGTCATTGAGTGTACAGTCATTTCCAGACGTGCAGGGAGGCTCAGGATAGACCCTAGTCCTGAGAACACCCAGCACGGGCCCTGTACCCACCAGAAACAGCCAAGCAGGCTGGCCCCTGAGTGTGTCCCTTCTTACCTGTTCAATGACCATTTCTGCTTTCCCCCAGAGCTGGGTGGCCTCTGCGTAGAGCCCCTGATCTACGGCATCCAGGACTTGCTCTGCAATCTTAGACACCTCTGCCAGACCTTCGTCTTCCAGAAGAGACTAGAATGCAAACCAAGAACCAAAAGGGCTATTTTACTTGGGAACATCACTCTGGCATTGCCACAGCAAGGGAGGGGTAGCAGAAAGAGTGGGAGGAAGGAGTACAGGAACACACAGATGAAAGTGTATTGTTACAAGTCACATATTTGTTGGAAGAAACAGCAAAATGTTAACTGAATCCAGATGGTGGGTATGTAGGTATTCACAGTGATCTTTCAACTTTTTTGCATATCTGAAAATTTTTATATTAATAATAAAAAGTTAGGGAATGAAAAAATTGTGTTCCTTATACCTGGAAAAATGGAACAAGTGTGCTGATTTTCTTTCAATTTGTCTCTCAGGTTAGCTGTTGCTTTGGGTTTCTAATTTGATATGGATTAACAGCCGCTAAGAAGCAGTGTCAACCACATAGGAAACCTCATCTAGCTTCCCCCTTCCTAGGGCTAGAGCCAGAAGAGGTCAGCTGAGCTGTCTACCATGGAAGATGCAGAGCTGGGGACCCGTCTACTTACCATGCTGTACAGGTAAGGTCCCCAGGAGACCACCGAATCTAAAGAAAACCACATACGTACAAATTAAAAGTATATTGTGGCTCTGTCTTTCCAAAGACAGACCTAACTGGTTTCCCTCCAAATCAGGAAGAGACAGAACCAAGAAACCCAGTGGCTTTGGACTTGAAGGCCCCTCACCGCACCAGTACCCATGCAGGAGGCGGGCTGACATCTCAGTGGCTGGAAGGGGGGACAAGGGTGTGGGGGCCTTTCTGTTGACTCTGAGGACTAATGGCACATTACCTTGGCCTGATACTGGCCCAGGCAATGAGGCATTCCCAGTGACGGCACCCCCAAAGGCAGGCTGTGGGTGTGCAGGTGGAGGCTCTTATCTGCAGACTTCTAGGCTTTTTGACAGCTTAAAATGTTTCCCCGCCCTCACATTTCTGCACTGCATCTTGTTTGCTCCTCCAGCTTGGAGACATTAGCTTCTGCCAAGGAGCTAAATAAGGAAGAGGACTAACGAGTTTGTAACTCAAGTGTCTGCGGCTGTACTGCCAATCAGCTCATTCCCATCCGACCAACATATTGAGAATTTCCTTAGGCCCTGAAGGCAGCAAAGAGCTTGGGAAGATATAAATATGAGCGACACAATGCCTGTCCGCAAAGAGAACAGTCGGCCTTGGGTTAGACCAGTTCACGACTATCGTATCACTAGGTAAGACAAGTGCTGCTGGGAGACATGCCAACAAAGAACCAAGGACCTCGACTTATGAAGCACATTTCAGTATGTTGCTCCATTGCTTAAGAGCATCCAACGGCTCCCTAAGGCCAAGGATCTCAAAGTAGGTTTCAAATAACCTCAGTTCTCCAGGATTTTAATCTAGAAGAAACAAAAGACTTTTTAATTAAATACCTTTGGGGCTAGGCAAAATATAACAGATTTCTTTACTGCAGGACTTCTCAAAGCCTTTAATGTGCCTTGTCAACCTAGAGAAGGTTGAGCCAGGATTTAGCACTTCTAAAATGTATGTGACCATGGAGCCTTTTGTCTAACACCTCATTGGACTGGTATTCTTCAGAGTACACCTGAGAAATGCAGGAATACCAGGTCCTCTGTGACCTAGCTATCATTCACCTCTGCAGCTTAACCTTCAAGCCCATGCCTTACTTTCCCGAAATACAAAATCGGTTGCAATTCCCCAATGCATCCCATTCCCTGCTTGATCTAGACCAGGGGTTGGCAAACTTCTTCTGTAAAGGGACAGACAGTAAATAATTTTGGTTCTACAGGCCAGCCGGTCTCTGTCGCAACTACTCAACACTGTTCTTGGCAGTCTCCAAACAGACATAAACAGTATGTAAATAAAACAGGTGTGGCTGAGTTCCAATAAAAAACGTATTTACCAAAACAAGTAGCAGGACAGACTTGACCTGTGGGCGCTAGTTTGCCGGCATTTGTAGACCTGCACAGTCCATGAGAACTTTCTGCAGTGATGTAAGTATTCTATACCTGTGTGGTCCAAAATGACAGCCAATAGCCACATGTGTTTATTGAGCACTTGATGTGTGGATAGGGCCACTAAGAAACCAAAATTTTATTTAATTTTAATTAATTTAAATTTATAAGCCAGGCATGGTGGTGCGTGCTTGTAGTCCTAACTACTTGGGAGGCTGAGGCGGGAGGATCGCTTGAGGCCAGGAGTTCAAGGCTGTAGTGAGCTATGACTGTGCCACTGCACTCCAGCCTGGGCAACAGAGCGAGACCCTGTCTCTAAAAATAAATAAATAACAGTACTTTTCCTCCAATGAGGAATGCTTCTGGGCTGGAGGGGTGATAACTTAAGTGGATCTAGAAGGATGGATTAATATCCGGACAGGCAGATTCATAAGGAGAAGTGGGTAATGGCAAAGAGAAACAGGATGAATAGCATGTGCAAAGCCAGTAGGCTAAGCCTCCTGATCTTGCAGGGTTAGTACAGCACAGTGCTTAAGTGCATGGATTCCAGCACCTGCTGCCTAGGTTTGAACGCCAGCTCTATCGCTTTAGCTGGGTGACTGTAAGACAGTTGCTTAACCTCCCTGAGTCTCAGTTTCATCATCTACAAAATGAGGATAATAACAGCATCCATCCCTTGGAGGAGTTGTAGGGATTAAATGAAGTTAGCACATGCGAAGTACTTAGTGCGGTTGTGAAACTGTGATGAGACCCATGACAAAGTGTGAGGCCTAGCATTGTAAGTTTAAGTCATAAACAACTATTTTTTTGTGCTGCCAACAATGATGCTCAGTTGTGAAACTGCAAACCTCCGAGTTGCAAGGCCTGGTGATAACCTGTGTTGCCATCAGCGTGAGCAACAGAGCAACATCTGACAAGAAACCTGCTGGCCCCTCATGCCTCCGATCCTGGTTTCTGCAGTTTTATCACGTCCTGTAAAGGGCCACAAAGAAATAAAAAGAACAACGCAGCCCTCCCTTCCATACTGACTCAGTTTTATGCCATTTCAGTCCTACCCTGGGGATGCTAAGCACAAGGATGAGAAATAACCACTCCAAGTAGCATCACAATATCCTGAACCCATTAAGAACAAGGCTCTGTAACAAGCTAGATCTCTATCTTTTAGGGGGAAACTATTGGCTATTATAAGTTAGTATTTTTAAAAATTGAGCCATAATCACAAATCATAAGTGTACCTTTCAAAGAGTTTTGATGACATGCACACGCCCATGTGACCACCACCCCAATCAAGGCACAGGGCACCAACAGCCTAGAAAGTTCCCTCACGTCCCTTGCCAGCTAATTCCCCTCCCTCCTTCAGAGACAACCTCTCTTCTGAATTCTAACTCTATAGTTTGGTTTGGCCTGTGAAAAACCACCTTTTGTTAGGTTAGAATAATATTAATAGTTCTCAACCAGGGATGGTTTTGTCCCCCAGTGGACATTGGTCAGTGTGTCTGGAGACATTTTTGGTTGTCACACTGGGGTGGGTGGTGCTACTGACACCTCATGAGCAGAGGCCAAGGATGCCGATACATGTCGTACAACGCACAGGACAGCCTCCCACGACAGAGAATTACACTACCCCAAAACGTCAACAGTACTGAGGTTGAGAAACCCTGGTAGAGTGAAGCCCACCAGAATGACGATTTCAGCTGTCTGAAGCCACACCCTGGGTGTCTGCAACATAAACAGCTCTTATTTGCACTCCTAACAAGGGTGCCCCATTATGAAACCGAGAACCTCTGAGTTGCAAAACCTGATGATAACCTTGTCTCGCCAACATGAGTGACAGATGTGAATTTCACCCCAAATACTCAGGCGAGTGTCAGGGTGGTAGATGGGACAGGATGACAAACCAGATTCGCCCCCGTGCTGAGCTGCACAGACCTGTGTTTGAATACCTGCTAGGTCACTCGTTCTGTGTGTCAGAGGGCACGTTTCCGTACCATGCTGAGTCTTTAGAACGTCTCCAACTGTAAAATTTGGTTCTTTTGAGAATCAAACTGAGAAAACCCAGTTCAGCCCTTAGTGGCTCCTGGTAGATGCTCTGTCCCTAAATTTCTTGGATGCTCTTGTGGCAAACATGTTCTGTGCTGACTTCTCCAAGGACCCAGAACATTCTGTTGCCTTATTCTTTGATCTGGACAACACAGCCCAAAGTTCCAGGAAAAGATGGGCAAAGGGAAGGAAAGAAGTACCTGAAAATCCCATACTTACCAACAGGGGAGATCCAGGAATCACCCAAAGCAACCCCAGAAAAGGTGCACTTGATGGTCCCCTGCTGAACGGCCTGAAAGAAGAACCAAGAGACATCTTCGCCATGGCGATCCAGAGGCCTCCGTCCCCTCCTCAACAGAGGAAGGAGCCAAGCCTTCACACACTGCCTCTCCCGAGCACAGAAGGCTGCCCACCCTTTCCAAACCTCCCCAGGTAACAAAAGACTACAGATACCCACAAGACAGCAAGGGCAGCTCTTTCCTGTGGCCATTTGCAAAACAAATAGGAACTGTCTGGGCTTCTCTTTATCTTATTCACAGGTGTTGTCAGGATGTATGTGGAGTGAGGTGCAGCCCCTAGTCTTCCTTAGGAGGGACACTGCCCCCCACCTGGCCTGCGATTTCTCACAAGATGCTTGGGGGGCTCCGTGGGTACAGTCACCCCTGCCAAGCAGCAGAGACTGAAGGACCCAGAAACCTCCTTAGGACGTCCTCGAGGGTGCAGTGGGTGCCTGGGGATTAGAAGCTCATGCCTCTCTGTTCCTTTTATTCATTTTCAAAGTAATACATCTGTCCAGGAGCAGAAAATTGGAAACAATCTAAACATTTATCAATAAGATGGGCTAAAGGAATTATGGTTATTTCCATGGCACATGATGAACTTAAAAAAAAGAATGAGAATGCTCTTTATGGACTGACATGAAAAGATCTCCAAGGTAGGTATATTGTTAACTTTTCTTAAAAAGAGAGTTATAGTATAGTGTATAGTGTATAACTATCATTTGTATAACAATGTATATAAAAAGAATATATATGACGTAGTTTATACAAGCATGCAAGACCACTGGAAAAATACAGAAGAAACTAACAACAGAGATGGCATTAGGGATGGGACAGAGGAAAGAGGGAAAACCTTTATAGTGTGCTTTTTACATTTTTTGAATTTTGAATATTGTGAATGCACAAGCTGTCTGGAGATCTAAAACAAGAAAACAATGAATATCCTGACTTTAAACATTAGTAATTAAAGAGAAAGAATTATGCATTTATCTGGCTTTTCCAGAAAGAACTTAGAGTAACTTAAATAGCCCTAAGTGGTGAGGGAAGTGCCACTTCATAGAAGAATGCCAGCTCAGCTAATAGCTGGGGACACAAGACAGGAGGAGAGAAGCATCCGTATGAAACTCATAATGAAACTACTGATTGAGATGAGAATTACAAATTGATGTTAAAACTATTGGGTGAAAGAGGAACTGAACATCCAAATAGTGCAAAAATAACACCACTCAGATAACTTTCTGTCACAGGAAGAGACCCTAACAGTGCAAGGGAGGGCTCAGACTAGATCTAGACATTCATGCCCTGTGATTTGATGTAAAACAAGTGCATATCACCTACGACAGAGGCCAGCAATTTTTTTCTATAAAAGGCCAGATATTAAATATTTTAGGTTTTTTTTTTTTTTGAAACAGAGTCTCGCTTTGTTGCCCAGGCTAGAGTGAGTGCCGTGGCATCAGCCTAGCTCACAGCAACCTCAAACTCCTGGGCTCGAGCAATCCTACTGCCTTAGCCTCCCAGGTAGCTGGGACTACAGGCATGCGCCACCATGCCCGGCTAATTTTTTCTGTATATATTTTAGTTGGCCAGATAATTTCTTTCTATTTTTTTTAGTAGAGACGGGGTCTCGCTCTTGCTCAGGCTTGGTCTCGAACTCCTGACCCCGAGTGATCCACCTGCCTTGGCCTCCCAGAGTGCTAGGATTACAGGCGTGAGCCACCGCACCCGGCCTAAATATTTTAGGTTTTTGTGGACCAAATGCAGTCTTTCAGTTTCATATGTCATAAAACATTCTTCTTTTTTTTTACTGCCATACTCCCAGAGTCTTTTATTGATCACCAGTTGTTCAACAGCAGGTACATAAAGCCTTAGCAAAAAACAAAGGTCTGTGCTTAGAGTTCAGTTCCCACCTACAACAACCTGTTGTCTTTTTGCCTGCCTCTTCCCATAGCAATTCTCTCCTGACTCACTAGTTACATAATCACAGGTGAGGACAGCTTAACTGGTAACCTAGATCATAGAGAAAGCACAGCCCCAGATAGATATAAAGTGGTCTCTTCAGTATCAGATACTGCCAGGAAACGTAGGGGCAACCCGGGTGTCCTGAGATTGTCACTGTTCTTTTATAATAAAAACTTTTCATGGTTCTTACTCCAGACTTAATCTTAGTCTGCATGCACCCGGCCCTATTCAAAGTATATTCAACATCACATGAGTAAAGAAAAGTAACATAATCAGTTCTCTGTCCCAAATCATAACAAGAAAGTAGTCTTCTCTGTTACCTTATAAAGTTCTAGACCAATGCCAGCTGCCATTTTTCCTCCGTAGGACTCTGAGAAAATGTAGAATGGAACTGTCTGGCAAGAAAATGAATTTACAAAACATTAAATATACTGATTGCTTTTTAATTCACCCAAATTAACTTCAAATCTGCTTTTGTCTTTTCCCCCTGTATCTGATTATCAAGTCTGATTAGAATATTGACTCCAAGTTCATTCTTTCAAGCTAAAAAATCATCTTTAGCGATGATAAAAACAAAAGTCCACAACCCAGTCTTGGGAGTTAAAAGGTTTGCTCTGAAATCAGCCTGGCATTAAACTCTTGGTTAAGTTTACGCTTATTCTGATGGACGCAGAGTTGCTCCTGCTGGCCCTTTACTTAGCTGTTCCTGAGTCTTGCTTACCTGGAATTCTTTGTGGCAATCGAAGAAGGTCTTCAGGAGAACCATCATGTCTGAAGCCACTGTAGCGAGGTCCTTGGCATACGCGTTACTCTTGTTCACGTAACTGAACCCAGTGCCCACAGGATTATCCACAAATAGGAGACTGGCCGCCTGCAGCTACATGACACAGGAAAACCAAATGTTGCAGTCAGTTGTCACCAATTATCTTCTTGTTTTTATTTTATTTTTTTAGAGACAAGGTCTCAGTCTGTTGCCCAAGCTGGAGTGCAGTGGCACGATCATAGCTCACTGCAGCCTCTAACTCCTGGGCTCAAGGGATCCTCCTGCCTCAGCCTCCCAAATAGCTGGGACTACCGGTGTGCACCACCATGCCTGGCTACCAATGAACTTTTGATCAATCAAGTCAGCAAAAACCACAGCGGGCATATCAGTGTAGCGATGATATCCTTGTTGCTACAAAGGATTTTAAAAAAATAAGGAACAGGAACATAGACTGCAGCAAAGAAAAGCACCAAAAAAAAAAAAAAAAAAAGAGTCAAGAAAGAAAGATTAACACATACATGGGGAGGAAAGAATCTACTCTGCTGTTTTTCATACAATACAAATGTGCTAAAGACGACACTCTAGTGCAGGGGGAACCAAGCAGGGACAGCCTGTGCACTAACGAGGCAGTAACAGCACGCTCAAGGTCTCAACACCACCCATCAGTTTTCTTTGAGATGAATCCAATTTCTACATGGGGCTGGCTTCCCTGTACCCTTCAAGAGCACATTTTACTCTAATACCTTTTCCAAAGAGGCTGAGAGTTATAAAATTTTACATATGAAGGGATCCTTAGTGATGACACAGTCCAGACCTGTCCCTTACTGATCAGGAAATTAAAGCCCAGAAAGAGTCTAGGATGTGTTCAAGGTCACAAAATTGGATGGGTAATGGCAGCGTCAGGACTAGGGCCCCAGTCTCCTCACTGCTTGCTCAGTAGTCACTGGACATACGATGCCCATGTGTCCCATCATACTTCCCTTTTAGTTCTGGGAGGCTTGGGGACAAGCCAGTGGGGCACTCTGTGGTGCTAGAAGTGACACTTCAGTTGCAACCAAGTACAGGAACGTTCCAGTCCAAGAGGACAGTGTGTGCAAAGATAGGTTAGCTCCTGATGGGAGAGGGAGGCTGGAGGAGGCGCCCCGAGGAGCGTGGAGCACACCTGCAGCAACAGATGCCACCAGGAGAGCAGCACAGAGCCAAGGACAGCCACAGCCTGGGTGAAGCCCACGACGTGCAACAGCCCGACCGGCGGGCAGCGTGGTTCTGCCCATTGGTGTTTGGCAGCTTGGGAGTGGGGACCAAGCAGTGGACAGTGGGACTGGCCCAGGGCCGGGCTTGGCGAGGCTGTGAAGGGAGAAGGATAAGGGAGCTGGGGCTCAGGGGCTTGGCCAGGAGGGGTTAGAGAAGGAAGGGACGCTAAGAATGAGGGGGAGGGGGAAGGAGACCCAGAGACATCAAATGGGGAGGGGATGAGGGATGAAGTTAAGATGCAAGGTAGGAGGGCAGGAGAGAAAAGGGTTAGAAGTTGTGGCCAGAGGGTAGGACCCTGGAATCTGAGACTGCAGAGATGGCCAACAGGGGGGTCATGCAGGGTCCCGGGTGTCTGCTGGTGTGGGATGATGGAGAGAAAGGTCATTAAATTGGAGAAGGGAAGAGAGACTGGTGCCTAATAAACTGTCCTGAGAAACAGGCGGTAAAGCTAGGGGACAGGAGGCCTGCGGACAAGTGCCAGGGGCTCAGTATTCCCGGGAAGAGGAAAGGCTCGGTGGCTGGATTGCTGCACCTGTGGCCCCACCCGGAGTTGGGTAGGGTGGGTGGGGCCCCGCCTCTGAGAGGCCACAGGGCAGGTTCAGCTAGGGGCTGACTCCACTGTACCCAGGTGGTTCTTCGAGGTTTGAGATCTCTGTCAAGAGGTCCAATTTCCTCGAAGTTTCCAAATCCAGTGCTGGAACCTCCTGGACCGCCCTGTGGAAGAGAGAAGAAACAAACGTGAAGCCAAAGAAAAATTATAGCCAAATTTTAGTCTTTACCATGGATGACCACATATTCACTATGAACAATTTGTAGTTCAGTGATGGCTGGGTCAACCTGCACAGAAGACAAACTTCTCCAGTGAACCCAGGGCTCTGCATTAACCGAGCTTCCCTGTAAGTGCTGAAGTCTTTCTCTTTGAAAGAATCAGAGCTGGGCTGAAGGCCCTGGAGGGAGCGTTCCTACCTCCTGATTCTCCGAGCTGGAGCCCTGGCCTGCCATGGGGCTCGCTGACCATGAGAGCCCTTCAGGAACATCTCATCTAACCACTCTCACTTCAAAGACGAGTAGGAAGACCCAGAGAGGGGGTGTGGCTGGCCCGGGGCCACTCAGCAATTGTGGGCTCTACCAGGGCTAGATCCCGGGCCTTGTGACTCCTCCCCGCCACCCCCTTCCCAGGAAGGGGAGACTCTCTCCTGAGTCCCTGTGGACTGACAAGGGACCCGGACTGAGGGGCAGTTTAGTCAAGGAGATTCTTTGGATTTAATGTAGCAAATTCCAAAGTCCCAGGGCAGGGAGCACTGGATACTGTGGGTATCTGGGGCGGGGAGAGGCAGGATTCTGAACTGAAGTCCAGCACCCGGGGCCCCCAAACTGGAAGGCAGAAGTTCTATGGGCTCTGAGAGGCTCAGAGACCGGAGTAGAAGAAAGAAATTAAGGGGCAAAATGGGCAGGTTGGGTGGACTTTCTGGCTGAGATGGGAGGCGGCTCTTCAGGAGATGGTGGGGGGAGTAGCATCAGTGCTCTTCTAGACAAATCCGGGGAAGGAGCTGAGCTGGGGAGGCTGTGAGGAGGGTAGTGTCAGCTGAGGCCAGGGCACAGGCCCAGGGCCTAGAATAAAAGGATACGGCCTCTCTGTGCAGGTGATACAAAAAATAAAAGGGGCCAGGCGCAGTGGCTCATGCCTATAATCCCAGCACTGTGGGAGGCTGAGGTAGGAGGATCACTTGAAGCCAGGAGTTTTAGATTAGCCTGGGCAACATAGCAAGACTCCATCGCTAAAAAAAAAACAAACCAATTTTTAAAAAATTAGCCAGGTGTGGTGGAGCACACCTATAGTCCCAGCTTCTTGAGGGCTGAGATGGGAGGATCACTTTAGCCCGGGCTATCCTGACACACTGCACTGCAGCCTGCGCGATCCAAAAACAAGCAAACAAACAAACAAGCAAACAAAAGCACAGATAAAAGGGCTCTTGTAAAACAGAAGCCAGGACAATTTGTGTAGGGAAATATAAATAAAATTTTAAGAGACAAGATGGAGTCAGAGCTAAGGGGTAACTAGACAATGGCAAGAGGGCCCCACGGGGAAAGACTTTACGACTCTAATATTTTGAACCTGCACCAGCCTAACACTTATCACATTGGAAGGCTATCAATTTCCCTGATTATAATGTACTTCGCATCTTAAGATTTCCTAACACACTGGTCACAAGTTCACAAACCAGATGGAGCTGTTTATCACAGCCCTAGTCACATAAACAGAGGCAAGGGTGCAGCTCCACTGTCCCCCAGCAGGGCCACGGCTGAGTCAATCAAAATATGTCCACACTGTGGAATGTCACCCTGCCAATCAGAATCCCAAACTCTGAAAAACTATGTGGCAACATTGAAAAATGCTTATCATGCAACATGTAATAAAGGCAAGATGTACTCTCAAATAAAAGCTGGGCCCCTTTTTCCTAGTGGACTTACTGGGATGAGGCAGGGTCAAAGGGAAAGGGGGACAGCTGGAATCCTGGGGGGAGCAGGGTCTTTGGGGAAGGAACCCCCCTGCCTGCTCCCCCTCCCCCCACCATGGCCACCAGATGCTGGCTGGAGGACACTTCTGCTCTCTTTGAATACAGCCTACTGCAAAATCCTTTTTTGTCTAGAACTTTGGGATAGGGTGCTACCAAAGCTCGGGGTTATCCAGTGACTCTGAAATACAGGAATTGTGTCAGTGGACCAAATGAAATGCTTCAGTGTCGTGTCCCTAAAATAGCTTGCTACTCCACACAGATGATGTGCCCCCGATTCTCAATGTTCCCCCCCGAGAGAAGTCAGTGCACACGTCCTCCGTAGGCAGCTAAAATAGATTTCCTCCTATTAATCTAAATTGATCATTTCTTCTTGTAGCATAATCTTTTCTCTTCTCCCCTGGGCCTCTGGGGAGATGGAAAAAGGCAATTTAGCATCTTCAGCTGATAATCTTCAAATGGTATCTCAGCTCAAAAGGTTAACCTAATCAAAGGTCACCAAGGGGACAGCCTCCAGGGACTAGGCAGGGAAAAGAGGAGCTCCCGGCCCCTTCGGCCCAGTCTGAAAGGGGCCACCACCACCCAGCTGTGGGGACAGTGAGTTCAGATTTTTAGAAAGAGGAAGATGTCCTGATTTTAAAATGTTGGCAACTAATGCAATTAAAACAACGATTCCACTCTGCAGTCAGTCAAAAGGACAGCTTGCAACTTCTGAAATTCAGTGCTTTCAAATTGTTTTCCTGACAATCTAGAAAGTGTCCCTGGGGTAGCCTGGACAAAGGGGAGGCTGAATGGGTGGAACTTGGGCCCCAGCCGGCAGCCCCCAGCCTCAGCACTTCTGCTTTCATCTGCTTTGCCTCCCACGTGTAAACTCTCACTGGGGGATGAAAAGAGTTCTGCTGATTAATAAAAAGTTTGAAAACTACCGGAATCTCCAGATTAGAAAACCAAGGCCCGGGGAAGGAAGCGTCTCACCATGGCCATATATGGCAGGAGGGCATTGAAAACCCAGGGCTCCTGACCAGCAGGCCTGGGCTTGTCCCCGGCCTGGCTCTTGCTACCAACATGCTGCACCTTGCTCTCCAGCAGCTCCAGGTGACAGAGCTCCCCAGGGGGACACACGTGGGTTCTTCCTCTAGGGCATTTTTCGTACCTGCACCCTGGGGGCTGAGCCCCACCTCCAGCCATCAGAAGTGGCACATGTGATAATCCCAAAAGAGAAAGGCCCCTCCCTGAAAACTTCCTCCCCACCCTATCTCACCAGACAGTCCGCCTCAACTAGCCGGGGAGGCAAAGCCTAGGCACTGGGAGGCTGCTTAGAAAGACTGGCATTTTGGAGGAAGTCTCACGTCCTGTGAAAATGAGTGCCAGGACCCCTATTTACTGGTGAGCAACCTGGGCCAGGCACACATTTCCCAGAGGCTGAAGCAAGACCATGTTCCTTAACCCAGCCCAGACACTGGTCTTCCAGGTGCAGGTGGGCCACTCCTGAACAGATTACTTCAGGAATGCCTACCCCTAAATACCAGCTCCCTGCCTTCAATCCTACCACCAGAGCTCAGGGTTAAAATGCAAGCACACTCAGGAGGAACAGGAGGGCCTCACATTCACACTAAAATGCAAAGGGCTAGGTATAGTCAAAAGATCAGATTTTCTGGGGGTAAGAAGTTAGGGTCCAGGAAAGGAGTGTGGGGAGGGAGAGGGTCAGGGTACCTCAGTCTTTGCTTTGGAACCTTCAAGACACTTTTTATTAGTAGGTAGTCAAATATATCAACCGGAGTTTTCAGTGAGGACTCTCGCAGCTGTCTGGACTCCATATAGACAGATCCCAGCAAAAGGCCTGAACCCCCTGACCCTCTGATTTAGCCTCCTTGGCTATACTATTGCCACAGCCTATCTCAGAAGGATGTCCAACCCCCAGGCCTGGCTGCTGGACCAAAGCAGTCCCTCGCTGCTGAGCTACCAGCCCTCAAGAGCAGGCAAAGAGCACAGTGGGGAAAACCTGGCCTCAACCTCAGGCCAGGCAGGGAAGCTACCTCACCTGAAGCCACATGACCAGGGGCAGTTCTGAGAAGTTCTTGCGGGGGTTGGTGGCATAATAGAGCCACCAGAACATGTGGGCATCCTCGCGCACAGTCACGTAATCCCATACTTCCTTGCCCTCATCTGTGGGCCAGTCGATGACAGCTCCTGAAATAGAAGGTCGAGTTCATTTTCCTAAAGAATGCCTAATGTTTAGGTAAATTCCAAGCCTGGTGGAGATGGCCATGCTAGGCTAGAGATGATTTCTTTTATATATTAGGTAATTTACCCACCCCAATATATTGTGGGAATAAGGAAAAAAACCCTCAGCTATGAAAAAAGAAACCAACTTAATAGAGGCATAGAAGGCTGAGGGCTTTGACTTTTCCCTCCACATCTTTCTGTAAGGTCTGGATTTTTAGTAGTAACCACGAAACACTTCTTTAATTCTGTAAAAACAAGAGAGATCTTAAAAGAAAAATTTCAAAATGCAATCTGCTGGTTTTTCTATTGCATTTAATACATGAATAAAGAGGCATCATCACAGGCTGGGTGTGGTGGCTCAAGCCTATAACCCCAGCACTTTAGAAGGCTGAGGCAAGAGGACTGCCTGAGGCCAGGAGAGTTTGAGACTAGTCTGGGCAACAAAGTGAGAACTCGTCTCCACAAAAAATTAAAAATTCAGCCAGGCATGGTGGCGTGTACCTGTAGTCCCAGTTATTCGGGAGGCTGAGGCAGGAGGATCACTGAGCCCAGGAGTTGGAGGTTACAGTGAGCTATGATCATGTCACTGCATTATAGCCTGGGCAACAGAGTGAGATCCTGTCTCTAAGAAATAAAAAAAAAAAGATGAAAGGGAATAGCTCAAGCAAAACAGAAACCAGGCCAATTTATGTAGGGAAATCTAAAGAAAAAGACTTTATAACTCTAATGTTTTGAACCCACGCTGCACTCCACGCCACTGCACTCCAGCCTGGGTGACAAAGCAAGACCCTGTTTCAAAAAAAAAAAAAAAAATTGAAAAAAGAAAAGAGGCATCACAAATTGGGAGAGCTGAGACTATTCAATATATGGTACCAGAGCAACTCTGACCTTTTTGGGAAAAAAAAATAGAAATTTAGGTCCTTTCAACACTACAAAGCAAAATAAGTTCCAAGTGGATCAAGTATTTAAATTTTACAATTTAAATATTAAAAAAATACAGAAACATAGTTGCATATTTTTCTGACTTCTGGATGGGGAAAGGATTTAAGCAAACCCAAGAGACTGTAAAGAAAAATATCAACAGAGCTGAGTACAGAAACTTAAATTTCTACACAACACAATTTCTGTGCATCAAAAATAAAAAGGCAAACAGCAAAGAAAGATCTGCAACAAATGTGAAAAAGGGTAATTTTCCTTACTCATGTTGATCAATTTTTTTAAATTGAAGGAAAAAAGATATCTATCTATCTATCTATATATATATATTTCCAATAATCCCCCAACTCCAGTTTTCCTTAGTTCAGCGGTCCCCAACCTTTTTGGCACCAGGGACTGGTTTCATGGAAGACAATTTTTCCATGGACTGCGAGGTAGGGGGTGTGTAGCGTGGGGGGTGGGGGTGTGGAGCTCAGGCGGTGATAGGAGGCCCATTTCCTAACAGGCCACAGAGACTGCAGCCTTAGTTAATTTTTCTAGCATCTGCAAAATATGTATTGATAAAGAGTAGGTTAAATACATTTTCTCTGTCACCTTTTGCTAAAGTAACAACTTTCAAGTTATGGTATTTTTTTTTCTCAAAAACTATTCTGTGGTTAAAAAAAGAGCTGATGTTAAAAGATGATGGGAACTGGAGTTTTTTCTGCCTTCTACTTCCTCTTTTCTCAAATTTCTAGCCCTTTTGGCAAATAAAAGAACAGCGGTCCCAACAGCAAAGAGAGGAGATGGGACCAGTGAAGGGGACAACGGTGGTGTCTTGTAAATGATTAAATCGGAGATTAAGAAAGTCAGAAAGGTGCCCTGAGGTGCAAAGAGAATGGCTAAAATATTATAAATGTGGCTATCAGCTTCCATACACAAGTAACACAAGATTACAGTCTCCTTGGCAATGACAGATAAGGCTCAGGTCCCTTTTGACCTAGCCCCTGGGCCTTCTCCCTTCGCTGGCAGTGATCACTGTTAAAATTTGGGGGCCAACATATTTTACAACATTTCCCAGACACAAGCTCAAAAGCCAGACAGATGATTCCTGGTTTGCAAAAGGGAAAACAAGAACTGTTAAACAACTGGCCTAAGATCACGAGGCAAGTTTGTGGCCAATTCAAATTTTCAGTTCTTCCTTGAGGCCAGAAAACATTTTGCTGAAGGAGTGAAAATCAATTTGCAAGTCATCCTATTAAATATTAATACAAATTTGTTTTTGCTTGAAAGGCTGGCGCTGGAGGGAGATGTGGTCTTGCCTGTTCAGATAAAGCAGAGGGATAAGGGTCTTATCTCAAACGATTCGTCCCATTCGTGGTAGGATTTTGAAGAATCTTTTTGGCCACATATTTCAGCTCAAAATGAAAAGGCCTCACAAGCTCATTTAGCAGCCGATCACGGTGGGAAAAGGAGGGGGCCTTCAGATCGCGGAAACCTCATAGATCAGCAGTTTCCCCCAATCATACATTTTTGCACAGCTGCTTCTACCTAGGCGTAGGAGAGAGAGGAAGCACCAGAACTCCCAGAGCCGGAAAAGGACAGGAAAAGCACTTTGAATTAAAAAAAAAGAGTGAGGTTCAAAAGCAGTTTAAGTATGCAAGGTAAGAACTGGGGAAAAGAGATTTTAAAGCACAAACCCACTAACAAACTCTCATCCCTGGAGCGAGGAGAGGCACCGGCCACTGGTGCGAATTTTGGTCGAACCTACCTGCGCTCAGGCCCAGCAGCAGCAACAGCGGCAGCAGCCACCGCGGGAGAGCAGAGGACCGCGGCGCCAGCTCCATGACGAATACCGCGGGGCAGCATCTGCAACAGGCTGGTCCTGGCGCCCCACCACGTGACGGCGGCGGGCGGGGCCTGAGGCGGGCGGGGGCGGGGCCGGAGCAGGATGGGTGGGGCCTCAGCCGGACGGGGGCGGGGCCTCGGCCGCCGAGGGCGGGGCCAGAGCCGGCCGGGTCGCTGCCAGCGGCCCGCGCACCCTCTGCCGGGCAAGGCACCCAGGCCAACCGGGACCCGTGCAATCGCGCACAGACAGTTCTGCCCGCGCGGCCAGGTCGCTCTCTGCCATTTTAGGGAAGGCGTTGCGGGGAGGAGGCGTTTAATGCATTTATCTAAGTCTTGCAACGGATGGAGAGCCTACAGGGGAACAACTGCTGTCCTTCCTGCCCCGCCCATCTCTTCCTTCCCCAACAAAAGGCTTCATATTTCAAAAACCACTCCATCTGCCACAAGTCAGATAAAACCTGAACCAGCTGGTCTTTGGAAACTGTGCCACTCCATTTTCAGAGGTGTGTTTTAAAAATTATATTTGTTTTAAAATTACGTATATTATGAACATTTTGGAAATGTGGGAAATAATTAGATCATACATAACCATTGTTGGCATTTGGGATTTTTTTTTCATACTCTTTTACTTAAATCTTTTAAACACTAATAAACGTTTTTATTCTGTTCTTCTTTCTTGATAATTTGTGATCGGCATTGTTGTGTGTCGTTACATTATCTTCACAACAGTCATGTTAAAGAGAGAATTGAGGGACTGGGGTTTGGGAAAGGAAAGGAAGAAAAAGTGGATGGCAGAGATGTTTTCTTGCGTGTGTGTCCGAAGGTCATTTTTATTTTAGGAAGTACTAAATAACTCACCTCACAGAGCTAGGGAACAAGATACAGCGGGAGCTGTATGAAGGTCGAGTTACTTCTAAATACTCTGTTTCTAAAGTACATATAACAAACACCAAAAGACAGAACAAAAAGTACATGTCGCCAAGACGCCCCTTTTCCTGCTCCGCTCCCCAATCCTCTCCTCCCTGCTCCTCATAGAGATGCTTTTACTCTGCAGCCTTCAGACCTGGCAGACCCCCATCATGCTTGGGGAGGGGCTCTGCGCTGAGAGCTGGGCAGGAGAAAAATATACCCCCTACTGCCCACCCCCCATTTTCTCATGCTTTAGCAAGGGGTGGTTCTAAATGCCTCAAATCCCATCACGCTAGTATTGGGGATGGGCCTCTGGAAAAACATTTGGAAGACATAATATTTAATAGTTACACCTCTAATCCCAAAGAAATAACTATGTAGCAAACACTTTCCTAAATTTTTCCTGTGTCAAGCTTCCAAATTGGTCTGTATCACCAGAGCCTTAAATATGCTTAACCATTCCCCTGTAGTTAGAATTTTAGAGTTTCAATGTTTCGCTGCAAAAATAACAGCACAATAAACATCTATATTTTTGCATGTGATATTTTTCATATTTGAGATTATCTCTCTAAAATAAAAATAAAAGTGATACTATTGCATAAAAGGCCACAAACATTGTTATATAACTTTAAAATTATTGTTAGGGACAGAAAAGCAAGTGAGAAGTAATGAAATCAGAAAAACAGGGCCGGCGCAGTGGCTCACGCCTGTAATCCTAGCACTCTGGGAGGCCGAGGTGGGTGGATCGCTCAAGGTCAGGAGTTCGAGACCAGCCTGAGCAAGAGCGAGACCCTGTTTCTACTAAAAAAAATAGAAACAAATTATCTGGCCAACTAAAAATATATATAGAAAAAATTAGCCGGGCATGGTGGCACATGCCTGTAGTCCCAGCTACTCGGGAGGCTGAGGCAGAAGGATCGCTTGAGCTCAGGAGTTTGAGGTTGCTGTGAGCTAGGCTGACTCTACGGCACTCACTCTAGCCTGGGCAACAGACTGAGACTCTGTCTCAAAAAAAAAAAAAAAAAAAAAGAAATCAGAAAAACAAGAGAAAACAGTGACAGAAAAACAAAAAGGAGGAAATGGTTGCAGAAAAATAAAAAGAGGGAATGGTTATTTCAGTCTTAAAGAATGGGGTCCTCTTTTCTGGCTGGAACCATGGAGAGTGTCGAAGACAAGAAAAAGAGGTTCCTGTCATGCCAGAAACCCTTAAGAAAAATCGAAGGAATTTCACAGAGATGAAGATCAAATGCCTGAGAAAGAAGTTTGCCCAAAAGATGCTGCGAGAAGTAAGGAGGAAGCTTATCAATGAAAAAGCTAAGCATTATCACAAGGAAGATGTACAGAACTGAGATTCAAATGGCTAGGATGGCAAGAAGAGCTGGCAACTTCTATATACCTGCAGAACCCAAATTTGCATTTGTCATCAGATCAGAGTTATCATCGGTCTGAGCCCAAAGGTCCGAAAGGTGTTGCAGCTCCTTTGCCTTCTCCAGATCTTCCATGGAACCTTTGTTAAGCTCAACAAGTCTTCAATTAAATTTAACATGCTGAGGACTGTAGAACCATATATTGCATGGGGGTACCCAAATCTGAAGTCAGTAAATGAACTAATCTACAAGCGTGGTTATGGCGAACTGCGTTGACAGATAACGCTTTGATTGCTTGATCTCTTGGTAAATGTGGCATCATCTGCATGGAGGATCTGATTCATGAGATCTGCACTCCTGGAAAATGCTTCAAAGAAGCAAGTAACTTCCTGTGGCCCTTCAAGTTATCATCTCCACGGGGTGGAACGAAGAAAAAGACAACCTATTTTGTAGAAGGTAGAGATGCTGGCAACAGGGAGGACCAGATCAGCAGGTGTATTAGAAGAATGAACTAAGGTATCTACCATGATTATTTCTGTGATCTGGCCAGTTAATAAAGAGTGACTGCTTTCAAATTGAAAAAAAAAAGGGGGGGTTAATTAGGCCATGGAACACTGACTACCAGTCAGAGAATGGAAATGGAACTTTCCCGACAGTACATACAATATAACCTTTAAGTCATTTCCAAACATAGAAAGGAACTCAGTCCTAATTATAACGAACCTTTACCTAAACATAAAGCATATAAAAAGAGAAACATAAAGGTAGCTAGCGTCTTCTCCACCTGCGGAGACAGACCCATTTCCCCTTAGGAAATGTACTTTCTCTTTACACCCTTAAACTTTACTCGCAATAAATTCTTCATGCATCCATGCTGAGTGTCTGTCATCTCTCTCCATCGCTTGGGCCAAGGCTTGCTATTCCTCCACACCAGGAGCTCAAGAACTGGGGCAACACTTCAAAGTCCAGCCATGGACTGAACTGACATTATCATTTTTAAAAAAAATCATAGGATGGGGTTCATGTCTG
Source organism: Varecia variegata (assembly GCA_028533085.1). NCBI lineage: Eukaryota > Metazoa > Chordata > Mammalia > Primates > Lemuridae > Varecia > Varecia variegata. Next base: position 122,742,735 of record CM052441.1, read on the forward strand.
TAATCGTAGCACTTTTGGAGGCCAAGGCAGGAGGATTGCTTGAGGCCAGGAGTTCCAGACCAGCCTGAGCAACATAAAGAGACCCCTGTCTCTACAAAAAATTTAAAAATAAGGTGAGCATGGTGATGCACACTTGTAGTCCTAGCTACTTAGGAGGCTGAGGTGGGAAGATCCTTTGAACCTAGGAGTTCTAGGTCTCAGTAAGCTACGATGATGGTGCTGCACTCTAGCCCAGGTGACAGAGCAAAACCCTCTCTAAAAAAAAAAAAAAAAAAAACAACTTGGGGTGGGCTTATTCACTAGTAATGACAGAGGTACAGGTAAGGACCAGGAAACTGACTTATAAAAAAGTAGTGTAAAAATCAGCTAGAAACTATGCTTGTCCCTTGGTCCCTGGGGGATTAAGAGACATGAGGGAATTTCCTGGGGTAACAGTAATGTATATTTTGATAGGGGTTTGGGTTGCACAGTTGTATGCATTTGCCAAAACTCACCAGATGTACACTGAAGATTGGTGCATTTCATAATAGACTGATATTATCTCAAAAGGAAAAAATGTAAACAAAACTTCACCTCTAGTTAATGATAGACATGTTGAAGTGTTTACGGGAAGTGTACCAATGTATTCAATTTGCTTTGAAATGTATGCAGAGTATAAGATGAATAAAGGATAGAAAGAGGAATGACTAGATGGATAAATACATAATAAAGCAAGTATTATAGTATTCCATGAAAGGACCCGCAAATGTGGAAAATGCGGGAAAATGACCCGCAAATGTAGAGAAAGCTGAGAAGCCAAAGAATGACACAGACAAATCAAGTACCCTGGTACAGGGTGATTTATTGGGGAATTTGGGGACAGAAATGTGGCCTTGGGCAGCCACAGGACAGTAGATCTCTGCATTGTTACTCCCCAGACCCAGGGTTTACAGACCATAGAGAAAGGGGGTATGTGCTCTCTAAAGACAATTTAAGGCCACCCTTCAGAACAGGCAAGAATGCTGTGTGCGTCATTGCCTATAATTTGTGCGACAACATCAAGGTTGTTTTGATCTAAAGGCAGGATTTATAGTGAATACATGTTCCTACACTGAGGACAATAAATAAAATAGAAATCAGGAGGCATTCCCAGGACTGGGGCTAATCAGAAGTCAACAGGGCAGATTTGTATCCAAGATGGAGTCACTTTTGTCTTCACTTAATGTAAGATGTTAATGGTAGAATATAGGTGGTCAGCAAATGTGTTCATGGTAAAATTTTTTCAACCTTTCTATATGTTTGAAAAATTATAAGATGTAGAAAAAACTAGCTAGAAAAAAGTGACTCCTGGTGGATTTTAAAAGCCTATTCTTAAAATATCTTAACATTTGGTGAAATGCATACTATTTCATGTATTTTCTAGGTCAATATTGTTTTCAGAGTGGAAGTTTTGTGGAGGAGGAGACTCCTCCACAATTTTTTAATTAGAGGAGTCTTGCTATGTTGCCCAGGCTGAACTCCAATGCCTGGGCTCAAGCAATCCTCCCACCTCAACCTCCTAAGTAGCTGGGACTACAGGTAGGCACCACCATGCCTGGCTCAAGGGTGGAAGTTTTTAACAATATAAGCAAAGGCTTACCAAGTTAAGGAGCCTCCAAAATGCTCTTGTGACACAAGAATCATCAAACAATGGATCACTTATGGGTACTGTGAGTGTTGACAAGGTGCATTATTATGTGGCCTCCAACACTAGATGGTCTTTTATTAGGGCAAACACTAATATTTTCCTTTTTCATTACAGTTTATAATCACCAGAACTAAACAAACAAAAAATACATCTGGAAGCCAGACAAAAGCTTGTTATCCTAATAGCCAGTGGCAAAATTCCAATGGTAAGGATTGGAATGCTCTTTGTTTAAGAAAAATACCTTATTGGTTCATTAGGAGGTGGGAGCAGATAGTATAGGGACCACTAACCAAGGAAACAAAGGATAACTGTTGACCTGTACAGTGGCTCACACCTGTGATCCTAGCACTTTGGGAGGCTGAGGCAGGAGGATTGCTTGAGGCCAGGAGTTTGAGACCAGCTTGAGCAATAGAGCGAGACCACGTCTCTACCAAAAAAAAAAAAAAAAAAAAATTAAAAATCAGCTGGGCATGGTGGCATGCTTCTGTAGTCCCAGCTACTCAGGAGGCTGAGGCAGGAGGATACCTTGAGCCCAGGAGTTGGAGGCTTCAGTGAGCTATGATCACGCTGCTGCACTCTAGCCTGGGCAACAGAGAAAAAAGGAGGATAATTGCTAAACTGTGCTGCACAGGCCTGTGAGAGGGGTTTTGTTTTGCTCCTAGGAGAGGAAAACAGAGAGAGAGAGAGAGAGATGAAAGGAAGTCGGAGGAGGGGGGCTCTGTAGCCAAAGAGAGCAGAGGCTGGCTGAAGAGCCAGTGGGAATTTCTCTGATGGAGAGTAGCCTCAGAACATTTTTTAAGAGGTGATGCTTATAATTCAATGTGCATTTGATTGCATTTCTACAATGTAAACCTGTCTTCTTGTGGCAGCTGAAAAATATAATAGGACTATAAGGGAGGCAATAGGACTGGAAGAAAGATACTAGGAAGTTAAAGCTGTGTTTGGAAAAATGTGTAGTTTTTAAAATTGTATGTTTATATTGGGAAGGGTTTGGGAAGCTGATAGAGATTGGTTGGGGAGCTTGTTAAAGGCCCTTCCAGCAAATTCTTGGTGCAGATGCTTGCTGGCGAGCTTGGCATTACATGACCATCTCCCCCATCCCCACCTGTGTGTCCTCACATCGTCTTCCCTTGGTGTGTATCAGTCTCTGTGCACTACATGTGCTGCTCTACCTGCATGGGATGCTCTTTCAAACCTTTCCTCCCCCTGCACCTGGCTAATTACTATTGAACCTTCAGCTGCCACTTTAAATGTCCCAACTCAGGAAAGCTTTTTCCAACAGTACAAACTACGTTAAGACTAGGATCCTCTTAATGGATCTTCATGGCGTCCGGTACCTCTCCTTCATCATGCTCATCATAATTGTATTTAAATAATCATTTGTGTAGTTATTTGTTTTAACTTTTATATTTCTTGCTAAACTGCGACCTCATTAGGCTGTCATTGATGGTTGGCCAAACAGACTCTGACCACAGGTTGTAATTGAGAGTATCATATGAGAGCCAGGCAGGCTTATTGGAAAATGCTCTTCTGTAATATCAGAAAGCCAAACAGTTATCATTTTGCCTTTTTCCAAGTTTGGAATAAATTATTCTTTTATGGTGTGCAGGGCCTGAGCAGCTCTAGCTTATTTGGGGAGCTATTAATACAAATAACGGGGGATTTGTTGGTGAATAAATTGAAGGAGACTTGGTTAAATCTGGGCCAGAATGCAGGAAGGATCCTGAGCACAACAGATTGTCATGCCATCAATTTAGGATTTGCCAAAGATGATGTGAATCTGGGGAAAGGGTTAGATAAGCAGTTGCATGGCCAGATCTGTATGTCAGTCAATTTACTTATGTTGGTGCCAGAGAGAAGTATCCTTCCTCTTCTTCAGGGATACTTGCCACAGGAACTATCAGAATTCAGACAGGCTGAGAGCTTTACATAACAAAGCCCCCAGGTCCAGGAGGAGGCAAGACGTAAATGTACTTGACAAAGCCGAGTGAGGACAGGAAAACATGGAGATGAAATAGATTAGAAACCATTCTTAGGAACAAGGAAACTGAGAAAGGACAGAGGGATTTTTTGCTCTCCTCTCCTCTTCTGGAGTTTTCCAGAAGCCTAGTTTAATGAGCCATTCAAAATTATTTACTTTTTAATTGTTGCTTTTATTTTTTAAGTGACAGTTTGAGCTGTTTATAAAGATATGTCATGAATAACCCAAAAAGATTTGTGACGATGGTTCACTATATCTAGAATTTGTTTGGTGCCCTATTTTCAGCTCCAGTTTCTAAGTTTAAATTCCTGTAGGTGCAATAACAGGAATAATCATTCAGCTCTATGTGTGGGTGTAGCAGAATGCAGTTTAATTCTGGAATTTCCAAACCCAATTAAAAGTAAATCAGGAACCAGAAACTAATGAGTTTACTTGAG
>CM052441.1:122747318-122769842 GCA_028533085.1 Varecia variegata
AGCTTAGTTTGAAAGCAAGTACCAAAAACATTACCGTGCAAGTTATTATTTTCTGGTTTTCTCTTTGACGGATTATGCAGATAACTCTTCTTTCAGCAATAAGTAGGACTCTTGAATAAACAGTAGTCATTACTTGACAAATCTGAACATCCAAAGGGAAAAAACAGCCTTAAACTAGAAGGCCCTCTGGGTGAAAGAGTGTTTTTCTTCTTTTTCTAATTCATTTAATTATAACCGTTCTTTTCTGATGGCCTGCTTTTGTTTGTCCAGTCAGATCTGCCTTATCCGTGAGTGGATTAAATACTTAGCAGATTAATAATAGAAACCTGGGACCTTTACCAGCACTGTTCCCTGCTTGTTTCATGAACTGGATCCAAACAAAGGCAAATCTGAATGCAAATGTTCTTCTGTCTGTATTTGAAAGGCAAACGTAAATTATTTTTGTATTAACTGCCAAAAAGAAATGGACTATTATATTTATGAGTTAAGAGATTTTCAGGCTAGACCTTGAGAAACTCTTGAAGGGCTCAGGTCAGTGGGGCATTTAAGGAGCAAGGACTTTAGGCCTCACAAACCTGTCTATTTGAACCAAAGCACAAATACATATAAAACCATTCTTCTAGATCAGCTTAGGTTTATGAGGATTATATCGATACTTACCATGCTATAAATTAAAACTAAGAAATTGTTAAGATATTTGTTCATTTTATTAATAAATATTAATAAAATAATAATGGTAACAAATAATGTATTTTTATGAAAATTTAGTGAGAAGAGTAATTATTGTTTTACAGTTTTGCACATTTCTTTGTCTTAGAATTAAGCTAGATTCTTATATCTGCTCCTATTGTGATAACACATTTCATATAACTTCTGGAAAACTCCACTGTACACTTTTGAGAAAATGAGAGAGAAATAACTTTTTAGTATTATTATTAAAATTATTTTAACCTCACAGATACCCTGAATGGATGTTGGGGGCCCCAACTCAGACTTCAAGAAATGCTATTAAACTGCCAAATATGTTCAAATGTTATTACTCTGTTTTTCACTATGCTGATGTGGTTATATATATTTTACTTGCCAGATTTTATGCTTAAATTGTAATGAAATTACTGTTTTAATTTTTTTGACAAAAATGATTGGTTTGTGGGTCAGTAAGATTATGGTTTAAAATTAATTAATGTCTTTGCTTCTTCCTTCCCTCAGGTGCATTTGGTGCCAGAAAACAGTACATGATGAGTGCATGAAAAATAGCTTAAAGAATGAAAAGTGTGATTTTGGAGAATTCAGAAACCTCATCATTCCACCAAGTTATTTAACCTCCATTAATCAGATGCGTAAAGACAAAAAAACAGATTATGAAGTGGTAATTAAAGTTTATTCTTCTTACATAATTGATTTCTAAAAAGTTAAGTCATTGTGTGAGACAGTTGAGACTGTATGTAAGAAGAATCAGGGCCAGGAATAAAATAAATTTAAAATAAAAGGACAAAATCATGGTGGGAAATAAAATGCCCTTATAGTAAGCCATAAAATCCTCCCCGGTTCCTAGCGATGTGTTAGAAAATTTGGCTCTTGAGTTCTTTTCACGTCTAGGCAGAAATTGGAAATGTTGTATTAGTGGTTTCTAAATCACTGCCTGCAGCTGAATCACTTGGGGAGCTCTTTAAAAATACAGATTTCTGAATCTACCTCCATTTGCATGTTTGATTTAGTCAGTCTAGGGTAGGTCCAGGAATCTGTATTTTTTTAATGTCCTCATGTCCTCAGCTGGTTCTGTTGAACAGCCAGGTTTGGGATTCATGATTATTGTCAGTAAAAAGAAAACATAGGTTTTCCTCACACCTTGTTCTAAAATTTTTCTGTTTGGAACTTTACATAGGGTCCCCAAGAGATAAGTTTGTATTGCACATTAGATGCTTCCACAAATAATGGTGAACATTAAAGCTATTGACAGTACTTTACAGTATGTATGTATGTGTATGAAAATTGGTGTAAATATATCTCTCAGTCTTTATGTAGCTCTTCAGGAAAGATCATAAAAATTTACAGATTTATTTCCTACTTTAATATGCCAAAAAATTGAACTATTTTGTTTTAAAATTATACCTTTTTCAAGTTAAGATTTTGTATCTTAAATGTCACCTTTGTCAATATTCCTGCAAGAAAAGGGGCATTTTAAGTTTTTCAAACATTAATGTTGTTTTGATACATATTTTTTAAATGTACAATCTCTTATTAATCTGAATTCAATCTGAGATCACAAGAGATAAAAATCACTAAGTAAAAACCACAGAATAGCTTCATTAATGGTTACATCTATAAGGACAGGGAAAGAGGGAAAAAATGGTTAGATTATGAAAAGCATTAGTTTCATTTGACTTTGGGCTATTAAAAATCTGGATTTTCGAATCTATTTCTGAGTACCCCATTTAAAAAAGAAGGGAAAAAAGCTTGCAAACTAAAAGACACTGGAATACATCCAGAAAAGGAAAATCAAGGTAAGAAATCAGAGAAAAATCAATGTTTGTTCTGTGAATGGTTGGAAGAACTTGAGATGTATTGCCTAGGAGATAAGACTAAGAGAAGGTACAGTGCTTTGGTGTTTCAGCACAGACATTCTATGGAAAAAGAAATGATTTCTAGTTGCTCTAGGAAGCAAAATTACAATAATGAATCAAAGTTATTGAAAGACAAATTTTCTACTCAGTTTAAGCCAAAACTTTCTAGTAATTTGACTTAGCAGTGTAATAGGTTGCCTTATTAGTGAATTCCTTCTTAGTGAGTGTCCAAGCATATGTTGGATGACTTATCTAAAATAATGTAAAGGAGAGTTATACATGAAGTGGAAGGTATCACTAAGGTCGGCTTCCATTCTTAGAGTTCTTTGATTTTTATATTGCATTAAGAGTAATGGTATGGGCAATATATCTAACCAGAACTTTTGTACCCCCATAATAAGCTGAAATAAAAAAAGTAATAATAAAAAAAAAAGAGTAATGGTAATCGTTTTGGGGGTTTTTTTGTTTGTTTTTTACTGGTACAGTTTTTATTTCAGCAAATTACAGCACTGTTGTTATTAAAGCATGGAAACTGTGCTTGCCATCTCTGAGATATTAAACTTTTTTCAATCATGTTAATTTTTATAGCTAGCCTCTAAGCTTGGAAAGCAGTGGACCCCATTAATAATCCTGGCCAACTCTCGTAGTGGAACTAACATGGGAGAAGGACTGTTGGGAGAATTTAGGATCTTGTTGAATCCAGTCCAGGTAACAAAAGAGAAAACTTTCCTTTCCTTATTAATAATCTTTTCATTTTTAGCTTTTCATTTTCCCAAAATGCAGTGGTTTTTAAGGCTTTAGATCACTAATCATCTGATTATAAGAAAGAATAATAATTACAAAAGCATCAAGACATTCATAAATGTGGAGAAACAGGAACCCTCAGGGTGAGAATATAAAATGGTGCCACCACTTTAGAAAAGTTTGGCAGTTTTTTAAAAATTTGAACATAAATTTATCATATCTCCTAGCAATCCCACTACTAGAAATCTGCCCGAGGGAAGTAAAAGCATATGTCCCGCAAAGACTAGCATGAAAATGTTCATAGCAACATTATTCCTGATAGCCAAAAAGTGGAAACAGCCCAGCTGACCATCAGTTGGTGAGTGGATAAAAGTGTGCTGTACCCATAAAATGGAGTACCATTCAGTGATAAAAAGGAACAAACTGCTGATACATACATATTACAATACATGAACCTCAAAAATACTATGCCAAGTGAAAGCCAGACACAAGACCACATACTGTATGATTCCATTTACGTGCCCTGTCCAGAAAAGGCGCAAACCTATAGAGACAGAGAATAGATTAGTGGTTGCCCGAGGCTGAGGGATCTTACTGACGCAATAAAAATGCTCTAAACTAGATTGTGGTGGTGATGGTTGGCACAACTCGGTAAACTTGGTAAAAATCATTGACTTGTTCACTTTAAATGGGTGAATTTTATGATATGGAAATTATACCTCAATTTTAAAAATAAGAAAAGGGATAATGCCATTAAGATTGAGCATATATACTCTTAATAGCAACTTCTGCTTTGAAAAACTAAACAACCCGTTGTGCAACAATCAGAAATGCAATTACTTTTTTCTTTCCAGTTTGTATTTTTTACTTTTAATATTATGCAGCTTAAGAAAATTATAAAAATAATTTTAAAAATCACCTGTAATTTCCCCACATCAGTTTTCATTGGTGTTTGTTGTTTCCTTTAATTATCTATGCATTTTCATATTAATGCTATAACAATAATCTAGACACAAATTTACATTCTGTTTTTTTTTAACTTAATGGTATAAATATTTTTTTCCTATTGCAACATAGTCCTCATAACTACATATTTAATGACTAAAATAATTGAATGGATAGTCATTATTTATCCAGTCTCCTGCTGTTGGAGGTTGACATTGTCTCCAAGATTGTACTATTATAAATAATGCCGCAGTGAATATCTTCATACACAGGGCATTTTTGTCTTTTGAAATGTTTTTCTAGGATTATTTATGGAATTATGGGTATCAAGGTCCTTGCATTTTTATGTCAGTTTATACATACTGCAAAATTGTTTTTCAGAAATGTGTACTAACTTACACTAATGATTTTTTTAAGCCAGTATAAAATATGAAATACTAGTTAAAGACAAACTTAGCACATTGTGAACAGGAAGGAGGCAATGTGGTGTAATGGATAAACTATACGTTTGAATTTGTATTTCAGCACTTAATTATCTGGAGAATCGCAGGCAAGTGATTTAACTTTCCTGCACCTCAGTTTCCTTATCAACAGAATGAGACTAACACCGGCTTTGTAGGGTCAATGTGGGGATGAGCCACAATGAATATAAAGAGTCTGCCATGGGGCCTGGCATATTGTTAAAGATAAATACACAGTAGCCGGTATTGCTAATTAACCATAGCTCTGCTCATCTAGAGGGAAGTCGTTCTCACAAATGAAGGACAGTGTTGGATAAAACTAATTTTTACTTTTTCTTCCATTTTTAGGTTTTTGATGTAACTAAAACTCCTCCTATCAAAGCCCTACAACTTTGTACTCTTCTTCCCTATTATTCAGCTCGAGTACTTGTTTGTGGAGGGGATGGGACTGTGGGCTGGGTCCTGGATGCAGTTGATGAAATGAAGATTAAGGTATTAGTCTTTAAGAACTACTACAGAAGCACTTCTAAGATAAATATACAATATTTTTGGTTTATATTTATTATGCAAATGAATATTAGAAAATATGGCCAATTTTAAATAGCTAAGAAGGAGATGTTATGATTAGCAGTTAACATAACCTTTAGCAAAACAACATACAGTTGTTATATTTGTATCTATATTGCTTTGGTCTTTAAATTTTACAGAATATTATTATCCTACCAATAGTTTGAAGAGAAAAATCTAAAATATATCTTCCATATTCTAGGGACAAGAAAAATACATTCCACAAGTTGCAGTCTTGCCTCTGGGAACAGGCAATGATCTATCCAATACATTGGGCTGGGGCACAGGTTATGCTGGAGAAATCCCAGTCGCACAGGTGTTAAGAAATGTAATGGAAGCAGATGGAATTAAACTAGATCGGTAAGTTACATTTCCCCAAAAAGTAGATTTTTGAGATTTGGCAGTATAGTTTGGCTTGCAAATGAAGACTTGCATAGATATAAAATGAAACGTAATTTAAATGTAGAAGACTACATTCTGCTTAGACATAGATGCTGATGTCTCCTTTTGTTGTTATATAGAACTAGAGTCATAAGTTATGCTGAGTAGTTATCCCAAATTTGCATGCTCACTTAGATGTGGTTACTTTTTCACTTGCCATTTTAATAGAAAAACATCATTTATCCAAACATCCAGGCCATAGTTTTTTTTGGTTAAAAGTACTAGTTTGGCACTCTAGCCCAGGCAACAGAGTGAGACTCTGTCTCAAAAAAAAAAAAAAAAAAGTACTAGTTTGTTTGTTTGTTTTTAACTTCTCTTTTTTAGGTGGAAAGTTCAAGTAACAAATAAAGGATACTACAACTTAAGAAAACCGAAGGTATGTTTTTAGTGCTTCCATTGCAAGTAGTTTCATCAAATATGCATGGAGTGCTTCCATTACGTCAGATGCAGCACTCTGTTGTGGGATACGGAGATCTAGTGCTTATCTCGAGGGACCTCATTGTGGAGCACAAGAGAAACCTACATGCTCACCTCACAAGCTGGACTGTGAAGCGTGCTCTAGGAGGGAACAGGGTGCAGGCATGCTTAGTTCTGCCCCAGCTGATCAGGCTGGGCAGATTGCAGAGGAGGTGACATGGGAGTTGGTGCTTAAAGGAACAGAGGACTTTAGAAGCAGAGGGAATTGAGGCGAGAGAGTGCAAAGCATGGTTAGCAAGTAGCAAATAATAGAAAGATAGCAGATCTGTGTATTTGAAAGATGCTCTGGAGATAGTATAAAAATAGCTTAGAAGCCTGCACTAGGGCAGAAACAAGGAGAATCAGGATGAAGACAATTCAGAGACATTTTAGAGGTAGAATTGATCAAGACTTGACAACTGATAAGTATATAAAGAGAAGAGAGAAAATATATATTATTACTAGATTTCTAGGTTTTATGACTAGATATATGGAAATGACATTAACCATGACAAGAAAAATTGGAAGTTTCAGGTTTGGGTAGGAAGAAAAGGAGTTAGATTTTGGCTGTAGAGCCCTTAACAAGAAGTTAGAAGTTTAGGCTTATTGCTTAGGAACAAAGACAGAGCTGAAGATACAGGTTCAGGGTTCCAGGCTGGGTTTGGAAGTAAAATAAACTGGGAGGGCCAATAGCCTGAGATGAGACTGATTGAAGCTGAGAGCCTGAAAGTTGCAAAGAAGGTACAAAGCAAATGCCATGACAACACAGGAGTGAAAAGTCTGGATGCATAAGGTAGAGCCCTTCTATAATAGATGGTCAGGTCTGAGGTGTAGCGTATAAAACAGAAATGGACAGTGAGATTCCTGTCCATAGTTACTAGCCTTGAACTAAAGCTTTATTTCTGGTAACTTCACCAAACAGTATAAAATAGCTCTGTGTGAAAAGAAAATGCAGGAAGTATTCAATTTTCAAAAAACATAAAGATTAAGGTTCACATATTATGACATAGGCTCAGTTGGAAGCATAGTCTGTTGCTCATTCTTACCCTTTCCCACAGGAATTCACAATGAACAACTATTTTTCTGTTGGACCTGATGCTCTCATGGCTCTCAATTTTCATGCTCATCGTGAGAAGGCACCGTCTCTGTTTTCTAGCAGAATTCTTAATAAGGTGTGTTGGATAAAATAACATTTCCTGCTTATCACCGAAGGTACAGTAAAAATCAATAGTTCAATTATATTTAGCACTTTCAGATTTGGATCAAACTAACTTAGGGAAACATTTACCTGCTCTGTTTTTTAAGACCATCAAATTAGATCCTTAAATATCTTTTATCAAAGTATTTTATAAAAGATTATAAAAGTAACTAATTTTTTTAAGTTCAAAGTTGGGATGTTTTACAGCATATTTTGCTTTAGATGGCAATTTAAATGAAATATATGATAGCTTATCTTAAATGGCAACTAAAATTAGAAAGAAATTTTAGGCAGAATAAATTTTTGGTAAAGTCATTACTAAAAAACAGATTCTATTGGCTTGGAAAAATTCCAAAAGGCAAATGAGGTAAGGAAAGGAGCAGCTTGATTACCACAGCTTTTAGCTAAGGTCATTTCCCATCTCTAATAGAATTGATTCCTTTGATGGAAGTTTTGTTTTGGAATTTTTTTAAATGACTCTTGGTGATTGAGCAACAGGATGTGAAAAGTAAATGCAAAACAATTGTATTCCTAATTCTGTTTTACAAATATTCCAAATTTACAAATAGTTCCCTTTTATTAATATAGTTACTAAGGCAATAAGTATTGCTATTTCTGTATTTGGTAATTAACTCAGCATCTCAAAGCTTCTATCACCTTTCTGTATTCAAATATCATAAAATATTTGTTAATGCCAGGCGTGGTGGCTCATGCCTGTAATGCCAGCACTCTGGGAGGCCAAGGCGAGAGGACCACTTGAGGCCAAGAGTTCAAGACTAGCCTGAGCAAGAGCAAGAACCCGTCCCTACAAAAAATAGAAAAAATTAGCCAGGTGTGGTGGCAAGCACCTGTAGTCCCAGCTACTCGGGAGGCTGATGCAGGAGGATCACTTGAGCCTAGGAGTTTGAGGCTGCAGTGAGCTATGATGACACCACTGCACTCTAGCCTGGGCGACAGAGTGAGACTCTGTCCCCCCAAAAAAAAAAAAAAAGTTTGTTAGATTTATCTGCATTATTATTCCTTAAGTCATCTTAAGTACTAGGAAAAGGTGGAATTTTCTAATTTTAATACAGTATTTCTTTATAAAATCCAGCTTTTTGGCTAAATTGGGGAAAAACACCATTTAGACACAAACCACCCCATCCATATTTCTTCTGAGAAATGGGCTTATTGAACTTAAAAGTCACGGCCTTTATTGTCATTGTCTAAGAGAAGGGGGTGATTAACATTTCATTTATTATGCCATAGTTTACCTAGAATTTTTAAACCATTAATAGCATAATAGAATAAAATGTAATATTAAAAATGATGCCAGAAGTATCTGTAATATGTTAGAGGCATTTTTATACTGGTTTAAATATAAAATATGTAACTATATATTTTCATTGTTGCCCCCAGCAGGTTCCAATTTTAATCCTTAAAATTATTAAGGTGGAGGTGTTGGGTGGGGCCAGAGGTTGCACACCAAAAGTATCACTTTGATTTCCCTTCTTTCCATCAGTACCTAGTCTTCTCTAAGGAAACATGATTCAACATGCATATCATAAAGTTTTGGTACAGTGTGTTGTTTTCTTAATGTTTACAGGGTTTTAGGTTGTTTTAATATCATATTTTCTGTCCATTTTTCATAGGCTGTTTACTTGTTCTATGGAACCAAAGATTGTTTAGTGCAAGAATGTAAAGATTTGAATAAAAAAGTTGAGGTAAGCTACTAATAATACCTTTTCCAAAGTTTTCAGCAGACTCGGATTATAAAGATTTTTTTTAGCAGAAATGTTAAATTTTCTGTTAGCAAATTTTGCTTACATATGTGGAGTATTTGTGTGTCAGGCACTTTACTAAGTGCTTTATACATGTTATCCCTCTAAATTCTCACCACAACCCTGTAAGGCAGGTATTATGATATTCCCATTATATAGAAGAGAAGACTTTGAAATGAAGTAGTTTGCCCAAATTCACAGTTAGTGCCCAGATGTACACATAATCAGGATTTGAATCTAGATTTATCTAAATCTAGAGTCTGTTTTACTGTTAGTCTGAATGGCCTCCATTCATACATGATAACAAATTTAAAGTTATCCAATACAGGCTGAGCACAGTGGCTCATGCTTGTAATCCCAACACTTTGGGGGGCTGAGGCAGGATTGCTTGAGGCCAGGAGACTAGCCTGGACAACATAGCAAGACCCTGTGTCTACAAAATAAAAATTAAAAAACTAGCCAGGGGTGGTGGCATGTGCCTGTAGTCCCAGCAAATCAGGAGGCTGAGGCAGGAGGATTGCTTGAGCCCAGGAGTTCCAGGCTGCAGTGAGCACTATGATTGTACCTGTGAGTAGCCACTGCACTCCAGTCTGGGCAACATAGCGAGACCTCATCTCTAAAAAACAAAATGTTGCTTTACCATATTTTCTTCTTCCTGGGCTTTGATAGTATTGGTAGAGTGAGGCATATAAGATAGCACTTTATTCCATTGTCTAATATTTAACATATGTAAAAATTATTTGTGAAACCACCTAAAAATGCCAGAAACTTCTAGGTACTGGAGGTACAGTGATAAATTCCTTGTTCTGTGTTCATAGCCTAGGGAGAAGAAAGATATTTAAACCACATTGCAGCGCAGCATGAGAAGTAATGTGATAAGAAAAGTATGCAGTCTTGTAGGAATAAATAAGAGCAATACATGGGCTGCAGAGATGGTCTAGGGAAAGTAACAGTAACAAGGAAGTCTTTGTAGAAGTGACATTCTGGCTCTGAAAATTAAGAATTAGTTAAGTGAAGAAGGAGAGGAAGATCATTCTAGGTTAAGAACAGTATGTGCAAAAGACATAAAGGCAAGACAGAGCATGGCGTATCTGAGTTCAAGCTGGACCATAGCTTGCAGGAAGGAAAGTGGCAAGAGCTGAGGCTGGAGAGAGATGGTCAGAGGCTAAATCATAGAGGGTCATACCTGCCTGGTAAGGAACTTGGATTTCTTTTTCTTCATTGTTGTTGTTTTTGGAACAGGGTCTCACTGTGTTGCCCAGGCTGAAGTACAGTGGCATTATCATAGTTCACTGCAACCTCAAACTCCTGGGCTTAAGTGATCCTGCCTCAGTCTCCTCAGTAGCTGGGACTATAGGCACATGCCACCATGCCCAGCTAATTTTTCTATTTTTTGTAGAGACAGAGTCTTACTATGTTGCCCAGGCTGGTCTTGAACTCCTGGGCTCAAGCGATCCTCCCACCTCAGCCTCCCAAAGCGCTAGGATTACAGGCCTGAGCCACCGCACCTGGCCTAGAGCTCAGATTTCATTAGCACAGAGCTAAGCCATTGAAGGATTGTAATTAAAGAATGATATATTTGCATTTGTAAGTGTCAGGCCACATGCTCCATAAGGGATGCATAAGAGAAGAGTAAAGCTAGAGACAGACTGTTTGGAACATTTTAGGGAAGAGAGAGTGTTCTGCACGAAGGTACTATCAGGAATAGTGATGAGAGAGGGATAGAAGTAGCGGCAACTGTTCCCCCAGTAGTTAATTGGATGTGGAAGCTAAAGGCAAATAACTCAAAGATAAGCCAGGTTTCTGACTTAGGCAACTGGTGTTGGGGTGGAATGCTGCTGTTTCCTAGGAAGTAGGTTGGGGGTGGGGGGAGTAGGTTGCAGAGAAATTGCTTAACTCAAGTTTTATACATAGAAGTTCTAGTTGCCACAGTCAGCGAAAGTGTGTGATAGGCAGTCAGACATACGGATCTTGCCCAGTTCACTTTCCTGGGCCAGTGAGATAGGACGATCAGCACAGACGTGGCAGTGAAAGGCATAGAAGTGGCTAAGATTGCCCTCCAGAGTCTGTAGCTTGAGAAGAGAAAGGGGTTGAGTACTTAGCTGTGAGGAGTGTCATCAGTGTAAGAAAAGAAGCAGAGCTGTCAGTAGTGACTGAGGAGGAATATCCAGGGATGCAGGGTCTGTGGTTCCCAGGAAGCAAAGGGAAAGAAGGTTTCAGGAAAACAGGGAGGGGTCAGCCGTGTCAGGTGCTACTAAAACAGCGAGTTAGATAAGGCCTGAAAAAATCTAGGGACTTAACAAAAAGGACATCATTGATGACCTTGATAGAAACAGTTCCACTGAAGATGGGAAAGGCCACATTACCCTGCATGAGAGGTAGAAAGCAGTCGTGTACACGTGCATCTCTCACATCTTACGTGAGCACATTTATGAAAATGGGTGTGAATTCTAAGTGGCTATGTGTGAAAACAGTGCACCCCATAGTAACTAACTGTTTGTATTTTTTTAAAGCTAGAACTGGATGGTGAGCGAGTAGCATTGCCTAATTTGGAAGGTATTATAGTTCTGAACATTGGCTACTGGGGCGGTGGCTGCAGACTTTGGGAAGGGATGGGGGACGAGACTTACCCTCTAGCCAGGTATGTACATTACAGTCTGTTTTTTATGTCACTATTTTCTTTAAAGCAGTCTGTTGTTCATAGACCGAAACATTTTTCCCTGAAATTTTCTTTTTTGTGTATCTCATGAGTATGAATAGTTAAAAAGTTGATGGTTCACCTAATATTAAGAAGTAATTGCCCTAACATGGCTGATTTTATTTCACTGCACCATATTATCCACATTTCCTTTTTCCAATTTTAGGCATGATGATGGTTTACTGGAAGTCGTTGGAGTATACGGGTCTTTCCACTGCGCTCAGATTCAAGTGAAACTGGCAAATCCTTTTCGAATAGGACAGGCACATACAGTGCGGGTAGGTGAAATACTGCTGTAACAGGCTAATTTGGCCCAGTCCATTTCTAAGCCATTGATAACGTAGAGGAAAGTGTATACACTATAGCTTTCTTTAATGGCCCATGCAGCTGAAGATCACCCCACACGAAGGGCTTGAGTGGGATGAGGAAGAAATGGGAAACATGTCTCGAAATCCAATTAAAAAAACAAATCGCTCACTGAAAAAGAATCCTTTAAACAATCAATGAATAAAGATATATTCAAATTAATTTTCTAAAAATGAAATGCATACGGGTTTCAGGGACTATGGATGATATTAAGGAAGACCTTTCTGAACTTTTTGGGAACTGACTTTTTTCTCATTGTTTGTTCCCTAATATCAGCTGATTTTGAAGTGCTCCATGATGCCAATGCAGGTAGATGGGGAGCCTTGGGCTCAAGGGCCCTGTATTGTCACCATAACTCACAAGACACACGCATCGATGTTGTATTTCTCTGGAGAACAAACAGATGATGACATCTCTAGTACTTCGGATCAAGAGGACATAAAAGAGACTGAGTAGATGGACAAGGAAATGAAAATTTAACATAGAAGCCTCTCAAGTAAATACATGTTCATCCAAAAATAGAAATTCTCTAGCAGCTATTCAGTCTTAATTTCACTAGTAGTATAATGGGTATACATTTATGTAACTAGCATCCCCAAAACAGCCAACTTCTAGTTATTTACAAATGCCTGTGTTTTTTCCAGCAAAATAACTTGATCATATATTAGGTTTTAAAAAGTCACAAAAAGTTACACAAAAGTGAAATGTTTTTTTGTGGCTGTATGTTTTGAGAGTGGAACTCACTCTGAAGTGTGCACTGTTTCATTCCTCACTGAACCACACATTTGATGCATACATTATACTACCAACAAGATGTAGGTGGAAAGATGATTTCTGTCCCAATTTTTAACATGGTGACACTGTAGCATTTTACAAATTAACTTGCTTTTTTGAAAGGAAATATTAATGTCAAACCAGCATGGTTAGTTCTGGGCATCCTCCTGCAGCATGCCTCTTAAGGTTTCCTACAGCCCAGACTGAGTGCATCTATGTGTATTGACAATACTTAAAATTTTTAGTATAATTTTTATTTTAGGAACATGTTCAGACCCCTAAATGTTGTTTGATTGGCCCTATTAATGACCATGTTGAGCTGAAATTCAGGATCTTTTTTATAACCCTAGTACAGCCAAAAGAGAACCAGATAAGTGAATTGGTAAAAAGTAAAATTAAGAGCACTTTGGATTAAAAGTTACAAGTTCCAAGCTGGAAAATTCATCAACTTCTCTTTTGATTAAAAGACAATGTCAACAATTTTTTTTTTACATGTTGTTTAAAGGAAACTTACCAGTCAGATTAATTGCTCAAAAAAAAAAAAATCAAGGCTGACTGAAAAGTTTTAAAAAATTCATTAATCTTACAGTGTTTTGAAATACGGTATCGTTTTATATCCAAAGTACTTAACAGAATTTCCCCTTGGGGAGGTAAGTGGATAGGAACCTCTGCTAAATGTTTATATCATATTTATTTTAAAATAAGAGAGATATATATTTTTAACTTATTTATTATTTACCTTGTGGTATGATGCCTGTGTTTAGTGTTTACATTGTATAGCTTTATTTAATACGTTAAATTGATCACATAAATTCTGCTAGTCACAATCAGATAGAAATTTAGCCTGTTGACTAAGTAATTAAAATCCTTATTAAATTCTCCAGACAGACATATTATCCAGATATTGTCTTTCTCCAGAGATAGTCTCCAGTGTTTTAAAAAAAGGAGGAGGGCATGAAAAGCACTGGGAAACTACTTTTGGATAACTGAAATCTTTGTTTCATTGTTTTATTTGTCCTTCAATTACCAAAAACTCATTGAAAGGCTAGTTTCACAGTTACCCATTAGAGGGCGCTCTGCTACTGCTGTTGGCAGGCCACCCACTAACGTCCCGCAGTTAGGCAGACCCAGTGGGCATCCAGCCTGGTGTTTTTCTGACAAATGATCCATAAATGGGCCTGGTGGTCTTTCATGACATTAATCTCTGAAAGCTTAGAATTGCATCCCCGGAAACACCATTAGCTCCCTTTAAGGGTCTGTTATGAATCTCTCATCCACAAATTGCCGTAAACTTCAATTTGCATCACCTCAGGCCCAGGCCATGTTTCCAAGGAACAACTTAGTAATGTATACAGTAATCAGTACATTATATAAAATATGGGTTTTTTTGCTAAATTAACCTCTTCCAGATCTCCATGGGTGATCCTAAATTCTAGTATTGAAAAATGTGAGATCTGGTTTTAGTTTATTTATACACCTTTCACAGTGACCGTGGCAGTGGTAGGAGAGTTTTGTAGGTTTTCCTTTCTGGGCTGATCATGTTCTCAGTATAATTAAGTTTATCCTTTAATTCATGATCCAAATTGTAGTAGAAGCAAAGCAAATAGTTAATATGAGATATAGGAATTAAAATAATCAAAATAACTACATAGTTTTTTCATTGCTAAAACTTGTCTAACCATAATGTTGCATTGTATTTACAGCAGATTTATACACAGTGCCCTCATTTATTTAAACAAATTGATTTTTCAATTATAATCCAGTGAGGTTTTGTCCCTACTGACCCTTCATGTTTCCTGCTGCTTTATTCACTCGTTCAGACTTAATTTTTATTTAGGGAAGTTATTTCAGAATACCTTATCATAAAACTTATTATCTTACTTTACAAAATTCACTTTTTTAGGCACATGTACCCAGCATTTCAAATAAATGTATAGGCATGTGCCTTGTTTAAATGCAATTTGTAAGACTTCATGTTTGCAAGTTATATATTAGGGTGGTAATTGTTAATTTACCAGGGATTCTACACTTTACAAAACAATTTGCCATAAGATTTTCCTGTACGATTTAAAATTGTCTTGATATTAAAAAATGAACTTCTACATTCTCAGGAAGAAATATATGAAGTAAATCATATCTCCATATCTGTTTTC
The DNA here is from genome assembly GCA_028533085.1 of Varecia variegata. NCBI lineage: Eukaryota > Metazoa > Chordata > Mammalia > Primates > Lemuridae > Varecia > Varecia variegata. Next base: position 122,762,446 of record CM052441.1, read on the forward strand.
AGATTTTCTCATCTTTTACTATTCTAATACATTCCTAACTCCTTACAAACTTAGTGGCTTAAATACTGAATACCTTGGCAGCTTTTATAGATCCCATAGGCAGATGATAATTTTCAATGCTTTGTTACGCTTAATAGAAACCAGACTGACTTGTGTTTTAAAATACAAGTTGTCTAATTAGTAAGATTACATGATTTATACGTGTTTTAGGTTTTCTGCAACAATTAGCTGGTGATCCCCTAATGTAGGTAATGTTTATAAAAATTTTATAGTCAAAATTATTTATTTTTATTTTTTTAGGGTATGTCAAAGATGTGTAGTATTTGCTTTTTGGGATACATTTGCCTAGTTATAAAATATACTGTGACTCAGAAATTGTAAAGTCCTTTTTGCGCTATAAAAATGAATACTACCAGCATGTCAAAAGAAAACTAATTTGCATTTGTAATATAAAGTAAAATTGTATTTAATGTACATTATTGAATTTTAAATTTGCACTAACTCGAGAACTTTAAAGGTTATATTAAAGATTAATATGAACCTGAATACATACTTTGGCCAAAAGGGTCAATAGAATGGGTGATAGTTTTGTGTGGTTTTCCTTCAAAATGATAATATTGAAGCAAGAACCAGCACTTTATATTCAGAAATGTTTTTTTTATTTCTACCCAGTTTAGGGACAGTGGAATGTAAGTAGATTTATAAAAAATATCTCCAAATTTAAAAAGCAAAAATATTATTATTAGTCTGTCCTAATCTGAATGAAGGCACATTCTCAGCAACAAGACAGAAAAGGTAGTTTTGGTTTTACTTTTAAAAAGTATTCATGTCTTTCCTCAAATTTTCCCTTTAAGGCCTGGCTCCTGTTTCTCAAAATATCTGCAGCATCAGAATCACTTGGGCAGGTGTTGATAGTATCGATTCCTGAGCCCAGCCCTTGACTTAATGAATCAATGTCTCTGGAGACAGGACATAAAAATCTCTGTTTTTGTTAACAAACACCTCAGACGATTCTGATGCATACTGAAATTTGAAAGCTGCTGATCTATACCTCGTGTTCACCCAGGGCTTTTGCCAGATGGATACCATGCAGAAAAATTAAATTAATTGGATGTTCTTAAAATTGTTTTTCCTTCACTAACTGCCCACTTTCCCTAAAATCATTCTTCTAAAAAATGGAAAAACTTGTTTGTATCCTAACTAAATTGATGTATTTGTCTGAACTCTATTACATAAAAATTGATACCATTTGTCCGTGGAATCCTAGTTTTTGGGCTGTGATCTGTGAAGTCTTGGAGAGCAAGGAGCCGCTGCAGGAGCTGGTGCACTGGGCCTCCAGGGGCCAGCGAGCAGGGGAGGCTCCTGCCTCCTCACTTCAGTCAGGGCAGCCCCACTGCTGTGTACCGGGTGCTGCTTAAGACCTCAGTAGATAAAACACTTCCAGTACTTAAAAATGATTCCACTATTTTTTTAAAAAAAGGATTTGGAAGCTACTACTATAATGGACTCTGTCACCTGGTTAATTTTCTACTGATTTTTACATATTCAGAAACCTCATTTTTTTTGATGGAAAAAATATTTTAGAGGTCTTAGTTGCTGCTTTGAATGTGGCCACTTGGCTGTTTCACAGTTTTTAAGGGCATTTTATTGAATAGTAAAACACTGAACTTGTGTTTCTAATATTAGTGTACAAATAAACTGTTTAATTTTAGATATGTAAATACACATACACACACATATGTATATATACATTTACCCCCATGGCCCTGATTGTATAGTCAGTGCATGAGGCTTGGAGGTTCCGAAAAGGTACATTCCAAGGTTTAGGAAAAGAATAGAAAAATGTCACCCTTTAATACAGATGTTTGCAAAACTTAAATGATCACGCTTAGCCATCTGCAAGAATGTCTTAAGAAAATAAGCCACCTGAAAACTACAAATGTAAGTGTGTGGCTGACAGTAGACCAAGGACACTTCCTCAGTCTCCCTAAGGATGCCTTGGGCTACCTCACCATTAAAGGAAGACATCAACACAGAATGCACTAAGCAGGAGAAAAACTATAATCTAGGAAATTTCCATCACATGATCCTTTCAGGTGACTGACATGAGTCGAAAAGGAAGAGCTAGAAAGTTAGGCTGTTTTCCTTGTTCCTCTAGCATTGTCCAGGCAAGAGGGCATCCTGCTCAAATGAGTAGATTTGGCATCTGAGAAAAATCCTAGAGTAAGGCAGGGTACTTGGTGTAGTTGGATGATGATGGCTCGTAGGAACATTTGTTCTCATTACTGCAGTTCTGGGCTCTGCCCGCAGTCTTTCAAATTTGATCTGCTTTAATGAACTGTACAGATGAATTAGCGCTCTGATTTGTAATTCTGTTTATAAAGTTTAGAGCTTAGCTTGAGTCCTCACCCCAGTCACTCGTACAGGTGAACTGGCTGCATCGGGTCTCTGAACCCACAGTGCTGGGGACACATGTGACAACGCCACTTGAGCAGCCAGCTGGCCTCTTGCATTCTCTTCCCCGTCTGACCACAGGACTGTGTACCTCCTGCGTAATTACCCTGTGTTAATTGCTTTTGTTGTCATGGGTCTGTGGTGTTGTGGTCAGTGCCTACAGATAGAAATGAGAATTAACGCATTTGATATGTTGAAGATATTTGCTTGTTTTTTAGTAAAATTGAAAGCACAGCACTTGATAAGTATGATACTGTGTTGTTTTTTTGACACAACAATGAGATAAAATAAGCAGCTTTGAGTTAATTTCCAAGAAAATGGTCCTTGGTCTGCAGCAGGGGAAACATACTATGTAGCAAGTTCCCAGTCAGATACTTGCAGATAGAAAGAAGAGTATGAAGTTTATATTGCATGGCTTTTGTAGCCTAGGGGCATAAAGTGTGCACCTACTATGGATAAACATACATTCCCCTGCTTATAGACTGGCTCCTGGCAGAGTAGAGCAGTAACTGGAATGAAACAAATGAGATGAATTCACCTTATTTTCTTTCAGTAGAGTGTGGGAGAGTATAGAATTTATTTGACATATCTAGGTTGGGAACAGCCTCTGCCACTGTTTTAACATTGGGCAAGTTACTTGTTCTGCCTGAGCCTTAATTTTCTTTCTCTATAAAAGGATGTGGGAAGTAATGCCCACCCAGGGGTTGCGACCTCAAATGCTTACAGGAGGTAGACGGGGTAAAGGTGGGTGTGATGGAGGCTGGTAAACTAGATACTGCAAGAAAGCAGCCCAGTGTAAACAATTGATTTTTCTAGAAAAAGATTTAGACTTTTTGTATGAAATATAATCTTTAAATAATTGGCAATGGTTAATAATTGATTACCTATAGCCTACCGTAGGGTTGGTTATATGATGATTATAGTGGGGGATGAATGCATCTTAATATGACTTGCAGAATAATTATTATGTGTTTCCTTCCATTCAGATTTTCATAAACGTTTGTGGATTATCAGCTATGATCTAAGTTTCACATAACATTTTGTGGCGTGCAACTTTTTATTCATTTCATTAGGTATTAGAGGAAGAGTCTGTGGTCTCACTTTATTCTGTCATCTTTACCCAGAAGTCCATTTTTACCAAAAATTTTTGTAATAAAAATTCATTTGATCACTTGCCTACTTTTCTTAAAACAGACAATACCAAGCATAAGTGCGCTTTTTCTTGGTCAATAATTTTAGACATGAATTATACATGGCTGTGATAGCTGCTAAAGTTCACAAGGAAGGCTCTCTTTGGACTTCTTAAACATCTTCAGCACACATTGGACATGTGGCATTGTGCTAGATGCTTTAACTTTTTATTGTGTTAGAATCTGTAATTCTGTGAGGTAGGCATTAGCAGCTCCGTTTTACACGGTGGTAACTCCGAGCTACGGGTTGATCCCAGGCCATCCTCCCCACTGCCCTTTCATCATCAACACAACCAACACTACCACCAACACTATAAAAAAACTTAAATATTGGCAGATGTTTCATTGTGCCGAGCATTAGGAACGCTAGGGTTTCTGATATGGCCCTCAAAGGGACTCCCCATTGTCAAATAAATGTATACAAAAGTAAATTATTCATGGAAGGAATTTGGAGATTTTGATGAGCCAACAGTGTTACACATTGTTGTAAAAGAAAAAAGTCTGAAGCACAATAAAATTTTAGAGTTTGAGTAAGAAGCAATTCATGAATCAGTAAACACCAAACCAAAAGAGGTTTGGTGTTCCGATGACAAAATGTCAGGGGCAAGTATTTATAGGCTGGATACTGAAGCAAAATTAAATTGTTTTGCTGCAGTTACAAAGTTGCCTTTTTTGGTTTACCTTGTTGGGCAGTCCCTAGTCACATAATCGTATGTTCATTGGCTGTTTGTGATTGGCTGGGGTTAAGTTTTGTTTCTGTCTAACATAAGCATTTACCAAAAATGACCCAAGTTAAGTTTCGTTTGTAGTTTCAGCAAGGTTAAGGCTATTCTTAAGGGTTAGCTGGCTTTGTCCATTCAGGAGTTTTTCAGGCCATGTCTCCATCTTAATTTTGCTTTAACAATTCCCCCATTTTGGTCATCCTCTCAACAAGCGGAGAGTAACCAAATGGCGTGGCATTATTCTCAGTTACCACTTGACATAGACATTGGGACGAAGAGCCAGATTTTATCATCAATAGGTACAGTAGGGATCAGAGTCTCCGTCAGCGATCACGTAGTTCTGGTTTCCTTGAGTTGTCTGAGCCTACGGCAACCACGTGACATGATGGTGACTGCTGGAAAGCATTTAAAATCGAGAGAATACAGTGCACCAGAGGGGTAAACGCAATAACTATGACGAAGATAATAGCCAATTGGAAAAATCCCCTGAGCAAAGATTCCCAGGAACCAAGATTTAACCAACTGTATAAATCAAGGGAGGTGGTGCCTATCTTATGAAAAATTCCTATTTGTTCTTTAAGGTCTTTAAAATTTGGGGCAACAATACCTTCTTTACTAACATAAAAGCAACACTTCTCAGCCGGCAACAGTGGCTCACACCTGTAATTGTAGCACTTTGGGAGGCCAAGGTGGGAGAATCACTAGAGGTCAGGAGTTGGGGACCAGCCTGAGCAACAGCGAGACCCCAAATGAGCTGGGTGTGGTGGTGTGCACCTGTAGTCCCAGCTACTCGGGAGACTGAGGCAGGAGGATCACGAGCCCAGGAGTTTGAGGTTGCTGCGAGCTATGGTGACGCCACTGCACTCTATTTTGGAGTACTGCTGAGGCCAAATTGTTCATCTCAGATGGTACTGTTGAAGAGAATTCAAGGCATCCTTAAAATTTTTTCAAGAGTTGCTGAAATATTAAGAAACAATTTTTCCAATTCAGAGACTTCTCAATGAGGAAAAAGAGCTCTCACAAAAGAGTGAAATCTCGGACCCCTTTGTGTGATTGGGTTTAGCAGATCACAAGGAGCTCTTTTGAGAGGGGTCACTTTATGTACAAATGACCCTAAGTTAAGGATTTGACTAGCATTTAAAGAGTCATATCTGGCCATTTTAGGAAGCAGATAGCCCAAACATCCAGGCCATTTAAGTGGAAAACCTTTATATATTTTGTTGCCATACAAGGTGAATAATCCAGTATTATTGAGAGAGGTCAAAGTGAATCCCATTACCCACTGGTTGGGGGTGATATGACTGTCACGGTTATTCCTCGTTATATTTGCATCTGCACATTACCAGGTCGAATGGTCATGGTTTATGTTGTAATAGGAACAAAAAACATTTCAATGTATTTAATGAGGCAACCCATGTATGCCATCACCAATTAAGGATGATTGGTTTCCTCTCCAAATATGCCCTGAGTATTCATCTATCCAATGAACAAAATATTACTTATTTTATATAGTGGAATTATAGTGGCATTCCATTTGCCTGCAGGGCTTCCATTGAACCAATGCCTGGTTTTAGTGAGTTCTCTGGTGATGTGCAAGGGTATCACGGTCATGTTCTGGTGTTAAATCTGTGTCATTATATATAGAAGTTCAGTCTCTATAATCTGCAGCAACCCAAGAGTTTGATTTCAGAGGGAGTCTGGAACACTGCCTAGATTAGTCCCAGATCCATTGAGGTTTTCTATGCATAGAGATAAATTACAAGTAATGAAATCAGTAGTAATTATAAGCCATCCCTTTGCTTCCATTGCTTCTTCCTAGTGCCAAGTTGATCAGTCATAAATATCATCCGATCTGCTAAGGGAAGGATACCAAACCTTTTCATAAAGCCAGCATCCTGAATAACTCACCCCAGTGTGTATGGGAGCAGTTTCTAAAATTAGTTGTGATTTGTCCCATCCATCTAAATGACTACATAGCCAGCAGTTGCTTTGGTTAGTGTTACTGTTTGAGTGTGTCCCCCAGTTTCATGTGTTGGAAATTCATATGTTGCTTAGAGGTGGGGCCTTTGGGAGGTAATTAGGACTAGATAAGGTCATCAGGGTGGAGCCCCCATGGTCAGACTGGTAAGAGGACCTGTGGCCCTCATTCTGATACCAAAGCTTGTGACCGTGATTTAGGTAATGGCAATGCACTCTGGACCAATGAAGCATCCAGAAAACTGGAGGGAGGGGGAGATAACACTAATAATAACCTATTGGCGCAGTGGCTCACTCCCAGCACTTTGCCAGGCCAACTTGAGAGGATTGTGTGCAGCCAGGAGTTTGAGACCAGCCTGGGCAACACAGCAAGACCTATCTCTACAAAACATTTAAAAATCAGCCAATGTAGTGGCACACACCTGTAGTCTTAATTGCTTGGGAGGCTGAGGCAGGAGGATTGCCTGAGCCCAGGAGTTCAAGGCTACAGTGAGCTATGATCATGCCACTGCACTCTAGCTTGGGGGACACAGTGATACCCTGTCTCTGAAGAAAGAAACTGTTATTTCCAGATAAATAAGGCATGATATAAACAGGAACATATAAAAGCCACATGGTCTGGAGTTTGGAGTTAAATGACATAATAACATACTAGCAGAGCATGTGATCATCTATAAAACAATTTTATATAAAGCATTTTATCCTTCATAAAAACCCAATCGAGTAGGCAAAGGGGATATAATTTTTCCAAATGAGTACACTGTTTCCCAAATGAGTACGTTGTGATTCAGAAAGGCTAATGACATGCCAGTGTTGCACAGAGCTAAGACACCAATCCAGTCTTCTGATGCCAGAATCTAGTGGAGTGTGTTGTTCCTTCTCCCCCGCCCCACCCCCACCACTAAATTATGCCATGTTCTCTTGAGGTCAGGGGCTCTTAGCCTTTGTTGTATCTCAGGCAGTCCTCTCTAAGAAGTTAGCTACAGACACCTCCCCACACACACACAGCTATGCATATTCAGCAGAATTTTGCAGCCCACTTAAGGGGCCTCCT
>CM052441.1:122770342-122799537 GCA_028533085.1 Varecia variegata
TCGGAGAAGAAACATTCACCTTTAGAGGAGAGTGGACAGCTGGAGTCGACAGAGGATGAAACGGCAAAAAAACAGGAAAGGGAAGCAGAAGTGAAGTTTGACGCAAGCAGAGGAGATGAGAATATCAACCTGCAAGGAGCAGCAGTTCCTGCGTGTAGAATGCTGCCCAGGGGCCTCTTTCCCCTCCCACCAGTGGGGACCTCAAAAGGAGCCAGATTTGACACACAAAAGCCCATCTAGGTGGATTGGCTGGTGTCTCCTAAGGTGTTTTGCTAGACCAGTGATTCTCAAAATGCAGTTCCCACAGTGTGCCCAGCTGCTGGCATTTGGAGGCCCCCGTAGTGTGGTTTTGGAGGTGAGGCAAGGAAGGCCACACTTCCCTTATGCCTCCTCTCCCAATTCTCACTAGAAAGTGCTACCGAAAGTTCAGCTTGGCACTTGTCCCCGAGGCCGCTTCAGAAGAACGAGGACCAGTGGGAGGCTGAGGCAGGAGGATATCTTGAGCCTAGGAGTTTGAGGCCAGCTTGGGTAACATAGATGCATCTCATCTCTAGAAAAAAAAGAAAAAGAAAAGAAAGGAAAAAAGAAATATATGCCACCAATGTAATCTTAAAAAATGCCCAGACCAGTGGCATCAGCCACACCTGAGAACTTGCTAGAAATGTGACTAGTCAAGCCCCACCCTTTTGAATCAGAAACTCCGCAGGTGGAGCTCGAGAATCTATTTTAAACCCTCCAGGTGATTCAAATGTCACTAACGTCTGAGAATCATCTAGACTACATACCTAGCAGCAGGGCATTTTCTCCCAAGGATATTGTGTCTTACGAATCACTCTGGGCGTGGCAGGCAGAGCCAGGGGAAGGAGAGAACTAAATCCCCCGGAAAATCAATGCCTCGAGTGGGTGGTGAGGCCTCCCCAGAGCGGGGTGCAGATTTCCTCCGTGGACGATTGAAGGAAGGGCTCTCTCCAGGCAGTGAAACCAGGGGGCGGATCCAGGACAGAAAAGCCCGACAAAGATCTCGAGCACTTCCTTAGGGAACCCTCTGAAGGATCTACCCCTTTTTCTCTCTTTTTCCTTTAGTACTCTGGGAACAATCATATTTTGCATCGGGTTTTAAATTCCACTTTTTTTGCTCGGTTATAAGTTCCTCTGGCTGACCCCAAAGCTACAGCACATCTGTTATGCACACTGGATTAGGGTTCGAGATGCTCATCCACACATCCGACCCACAGCCCTTGTGTGTCTCCTGTGTCCCCGGCCTTGCTCTGAGTACTTAGGAAACAGCAGCCAACAAAAGGGAGGAAACTCCTGCCCTTGTGGAGCTCACTTTTGTAACAGAGTAGTCACCCTCCTCCCGTAGATATGCAAGGGTAATGTTCACAGTGGGGAATAGGTGGCAGAAGGAATGGCCTCAGGGTGAAAAAAAAAAAACCAGCAAAAATCTTTTCTGTCTCTTTAAAACATGCCCCCACTCTTTATTGGGAACCGAAACCTACAACCTAAGTCAGGCCAGTGGCCAGGAGGGGGAGGGTAATGTCTTTTGTTCTTTGTGCTACAGGAGATGGCTCAGCCCCACCCTGGCCCTGGCTGGGCAGGTGGAGGTCCTGGAGGACCAGGTGGGCCTCCCAGGTGGGCAGAGGTCACGGAGGTCTGGGCAGAGGTCATGAGATTGTCTTCCCCAGAGGTGAGACGGAGTACAACTGAACAGCAACTGAACAGCAATTGCCTGAAGCCAACTGGCTTTACAAGCCGTGTATTTCTGCTTCTTAGCAGGATGACGGCATTATAGACAGTAGCCTCCATCCTCCTCATTTGCCGTCAAATTAATAAACTCTCTCCTTCTCCCCGAATCACTTGTCCTTCTTCTGAAGCGGCCTTGGGGACAAGTGCCAAGCTGAACTCTCGGCAGCACTTTCTAGTGAGAATTGAGAGAGGAGGCTTAAGGGAAGTGCAGCCTTCCTTGCCTCACCTCCAAAACCACACTACGGGGCCCTCCAAACACCAGCAGCCGGGCACGCTGTGGTCCTGGGGCCCCCCCATTTCCCAGGGCTTCGCTTGGCCTAACCTTCTCCCCTACTTCATTCTGGACACTGAGCCAGTGTCACCCCTTCAGAGGGGGCTTCCCTGAACACCTCCGCTAGACCAGCACACACACACACCTACCATGCTGTGGCTTTATTTTCGTTATAGCCTTCCCCTGCCCCCATTCGCCACCCCGCACCCCGACTAATACTTATCCGTGTGTCGTCCGTGCCTCTACCAGAATGTAGGAGCCCCGGAGGCAGGGATTCGGGTTTGTTTTCTCACTGCCGTATCCCCAACATGGGAACAACACCTGGCACCTAGTAGGTACCCAACAAGTGTTTACTGAATGGACAAGTCACCCCTCCACTAAGGTCAGTGTGGCAACCGTAGATTGTATGGAGGGGGTCAGTGGGACAAGGCGGGGGACCACAGAGACGCACCTGGGGGTTAGGAGGAAAGAAGAGTTACCCCCAAAGAGCAGCTGTCCTAAATAGAGCAGCAGCAGACGGCCCGTGAGCAGGTTCTGTGAGTTGGTGGGGTTTTCGTTGAATATTGTTGCTTTGCTAAGGCAGGCAGGGGCACAGTTAGCAGCACAGGGGGAGGAGCTGTCTGCTGGAGAGGGAGAGATTGAAGATACAGGAAAGAGACAACTGTGGAATAGAATTTCAGCGCCTACTTTTACCTTCCACCTTGCCGACGTAAGACGGGGAGTTATCACTTGTAGTAATCTCTCCTTTCTCCCGTGGGAGAGACCTCCGATTCCTAAAAGTAGATAGCAGTGCCTAGTCCTGCTGAACTTAGTTTTTGTTATTGGCTACCTTCCAGGTGGGTGCCAAAGGAAAAGTCACTGTGCGTCATTGTTAGAATATGTTGTTTTGTTTTGTTTTGAGACAGAGTCTCACTCTGTCACCCTGGCTAGAGTGCAGTGGTGTCAGTATAGCTCACTGCAGCCTCAAACTCCTGGGCTCCAGGGATTCTCTTGCCTCAGCCTCCTGAGTAGCTGGGACTGCAGGCACACACCACCACGCCTGGCTAATTTTTCTATTTTATGTAGAGACGGGTCTCACTCTTGCCCAGGCTGGTCTGGAACTCCTGGCCTCAAGGGATCCTCCCGCCTCAGCCTCCCAGAGTGCTAGGATTACAGGCGTCAGCCACCGCACCCGGCCTAGAATGTGTTTTAAAGAAATCTGACCTGAAGCATATTGAACAGTTAGACATAAACAGTAGTGTCTCATTATGAGTCATTAGGAATAGGCGAGAAAAAACAAAACAGAAACTGCCCCACCTAACAGGCGGAGCACCTGTTTATAGAACAAACAGCTGCTCATAGAACAGCACAAAACTGAGCAGCAACTACATCAGGGACACACATGCAGAAACTTTTTTGTTTATGTCTCATAGAATTTTTTTAAGATTACATTGCTGGCATATATTTCTTTTTCTTTTTTTTCAGAAATGAGATGTTGATATGTTAAGCTGTCCTCAAACTCCTGGGCTCAAGGGATCCTCCTGCCTCAGCCTCCCAAGTAGCTGGGACTATAGGTGCACACCCCTGAGTCCAGCTTTGTTGGCATATACTTCTGACTAATGATAGTTGGCACTTACTATATCATTAGTAAATTTAGATTTATATTTTTAAACATAACTATCCAAAAATGCAACACAGCACAAATTGCTTTCAGCCTTGTACTGTATAGAGGTGACAGTACTTGAATAGTCATTTCTTACAGATAAGCAGTGAGTGCTTTAAAAAGTAGGAATAACAAGTTTCTGAGCTTTTTTTGTAAAAAGGAAGTCATTTCTATTAAGGAAGCATTGATTTGGTTTGGCATTCTAAGAATTTAGTTTCTGTGCTCCAAACACATGACGCTGACAACTTTTTGTGTCATTTCAAGGGTTGTTACATCTGGTGGTCCCAGTAGCATCAAAGGATGATTAATAATCCAATATTATTAATGAATAAATGGATATTGGTATTGAAGGTCAAATTTTTTTGTCTGTGAATCTTTTATGTAGGGAAAGATGAATATAAAATTACAGGTTTTTTTTTTCATATGAACATTCCCCTATCAAGAGTAAGACAATAAGGCCAGGTGCTGTAGCTCACACCTATAATGTCAGCACTTTTGGAGGCCGAGACAGGAGTACTGCTTGAGCTCAGAAGTTCAAGAGCAGCCTGGGCAACATAGCAAGACCCTGTCTCTAACAGAAAAAAAAAATTTTTTTTAAACAGAGTCTCGTTCTATTGCCCAGGCTAGAATGCCATGGCATCAGCGTAGCTCACAGCAACCTCAAACTCCTGGGCTCAAGCAATCCTTCTGCCTCAGCCTCCCAAGTAGCTGGGACTACAGGCATGCGCCACCATGCCTGGCTAATTTTTCTACATATTTTTAGCCGTCCAGATCATTTCTTTCTATTTTTTAGTAGAGAAGGGGGCTCGCTCTTGCTCAGGCTGGTCTCGAACTCCTGACCTCAAGCAATCCACCCGCTTCAGCCTCCCAGAGTGCTAGGATTATAGGCGTGAGCCACCGCGCCCAGCCAAAAAATTTTAAAAATTAGCTAGACATAGTGGCCCATGCCTGCAGTCCCAGGTACTTGGGAGGCTGAGGTAGGAGGGTCCCTTGAGCCCAGGCATTTAAGGTTATAGTTAGCTATGATTGTGCCACTGCGCTCCAGCCTGAGTGACAGAGCAAGATCCCAACTCTTTTTTTTTTTTCTTTTCTTTTTTTTTTTTTTTTTTTTTGAGACAGAGTCTTACTCTGTCACCCTGGGTAGAGTGTAGTGGCATCATCATAACTCACTGCAACCTCAAATTTGTGGGTTCAAGTGATCCTTTTGTCTCAGCCTCCTGAGTAGCTGGGACTATACAGGTGCCTACCACCACGCCTGTCTAATTTTTTTCTATTTTTGGTAGAGATGGGGTCTCGCTCTTTTCTCAGGCTGGTCTTAAACTCCTGAGCTGAAGCCATCCTCCTGCCTCAGCCTCCGAGAGTGCTAGGATTACAGGCGTGAGCCAATGTGCCTGGCCCAAAGATCCCAACTCTTAAAAATAAAATAAAATAGTAGGACAATAATAAATTCCCAGAAAAGCAACAGTAAATTAACACAGGTGCTGGCCAACCTGAAACCAAGACATAAATAAAAACTGTTCAAGGAGAATGAAAAGACAGAGGGAGTTAGGGCAAATTTTATTTTTTCAAAGATAGTCACAGCATGACTTCCCATGCTACATTAACTTACCAAATAGCCCAACAGCACTCAAATTGTGTTCCCACAGAACACGGAGCTGACACTGCTTTTTAAGGGAATTAGCCTTGCTTAGCACTTCCTATATATCACTGTCTTGAGGCTGCTAGAATAATGATCATTATCAGAACCATCACTGTCATCTATTGGGCATTCACTATGTGAAGTACCTACCATGTCTTGTTTAGTTGTGTCGTGACACTAGATGTTATTGTTCTCATTTTACTGGTGAGGGAACAGAGAAGTAGGTAGAGTAACTTGCCAAGGTGGCAGGCCTGGAGAAGATGGGGTGTCCCTCACACCAGACTACTCTGTCCCAATATAACAATAGTGGTCTGTTTCCAATTCTCAGAAAAAGAAAATTTAAAATAGCCAATGGGACTTTCTCAAATTGAAGTTTTTCTTTCATCAATTTTTTTCAACCTTTTGCATTTCTAGAGAAGTGCCAGCAGATGACAGGGTGAATTAACAAGTAGCAAATAAACATTCGTGGAAAAAGTCAGAGTAGCTAGTTTTGCTTGGTTTACTAGTTTGAATCTGTGTGTGTGCTGCGTGTGTCTGTGTGTGTGTGTGTGTGTGTGCACTCATGTGCTCACACGAGTTGGGGTGGGTGACGTGGCCGCAGCTCTTGGTTGTCAATATATTGCATGCATCACTGTTTTCTTGTTTGCTGATAAATTGTTCTTTGTTTCCATTATGAAATTAAATAGACCTTTTCATGGGGTTTCACAGAGATCATCAAAGATTTGTGTGGCAGAAGCTTTACCTGAATCCCGTAAAACTGTGTGCAAAGTTGTGTGTGTATGCGTGTGTGTGTGTGTGTGAGTGTGTGTGTGTGTGTGTTGTTCTGGTGAGAGAGGTCTCAGATCTATACATAGTCAGATTCTTAAAGAGGTCTGTGATTCCAGAAGGATTAAAAACCACTGACCATCTACCATTCAATCTATCTGCCATCTCTCTATTTATATTTAGAACATTATTTATCTATGCATCTGCCCATTAATCCATTAAGAGACAGATTTCTTTTCAGATGGTGGCACTTGAGATAATCTCTTTGTAATTTTCTGTCTTCCTTTAATTCTTCATAATGACTAAAAGGACGGCATTGCTAGTAAATCATCTAACAAAAAATCACTGCACACAGTGGTGTGCTGGCCCCCATTGTCTGCTTCCTGTTTGAACACCAGTGGCTTAACTTGTTCTTTTTTAAGAGCTTGTTTTGCAGAACTGGAAAAGTACTGAACAGACAGAAAAGGACACATAGCCCCCTCCACATCTGCCAAGCCGGATTCCAAGGAGCCAGATAAGACCAGCCTAAGGGAAAACAACCGCCTTCCCTTATCACTTTGCAACAACAACGCTCTGCTCTTTATAACCCCAACAAAAGCCCAAGCCACTCAGCTTTGGAGCCAGCATTCCTTCTTCCTTTCATGCTGTGCCCTTTCCTCCCTTGGAAAGTAAAATAAACTCCTCGCTTCAAAGCCTGCTTTAATCTTTGAGTCGAGAATTCTTTCTCGGCCTGAGGTACGAGCCCCCTAACAATGACCATACATCACTTTTAGAAAAATAATGAAGTGACTTAAGAAGAGGAAAGGATAGCTGACCTGGGTGACTGGACACTTGTCCAGGCTGTCTTCACACGTCCATGGATGGGAAACTCAACCAGCTCCCTAGGTGGTCTGGTCTGTCTTTGCACACTTCAAAGTACTAAAAGTCCTCCATATTGAAGGAAATTAAAAATATTTTGCCCCGAAGTATATTTCTTTGATATATTTTGAGATGGCTGCCATAAGTCTCACAGTAACACTGCAAAGCTGCCTCTTTGGGGGTGGTGGGGATTTACACCTGTAAGAGAATCTGCATTAATACAGCCAGGTTAATGCTTACCTGATCTACAAAAAATTAACTGAGAGTCTGACACCTTTAAAGGTCTAAAAAGAAACACTTACCATCTGTTCTCTCTGAAGGCTGTTTCCCATAAGGTTCATTTACTTAACAATACCACCTTTGCTGACTAGTCAAATCTCTTTCTCTCTCCCTCCCAAAATCTGTTTTTCTGCTTTCAAGCCCCAATTCTTTAAAAACCTCTGTATCTTATTTTGAGGAGTTGAATCTTCATTCTGAGGGTTCCCGTGTATACACGGTAAATAAATCTGTATCTTTTTCCTCCTGATACTCAATCTGCCTCATGTCAGTGATTTCTCAGCAACCCTTTATGGGGACAGGGGCCTTTGCTCCCTGCAATATATCGAATTCCTATTTAGGCAGTGGACAAATCAATGACGCTCCGGGGCAGAGAAAGAACAGAAGTGAATCTTGGGGTGGGAAACAGGGAGAGGCATCTGTGGCTCGACCCCTAGAAGCCATCTGAGAAGGTCACCTGCCTGCTTTGCCATCCCCAATCAGGGGCAAAGTTCAAGGACAGCAAGAGGGCTCAGCACAGCCTGGGGATGCAAAGGTCTTGTCTGTGTTCCTGGAACACGCTCAGGCAGCTGGGGATGGGGGGAATGCAGTGAGGCAGAAAGGAGAAGGGCAGAGGTCACACACACGGGGGAAAGGGAGTAGGTTGGGCTCACCTAGTGTCAGGAGGCCCCTGGTGCAGGAACTCCGAGGAGAATGTGAGTCCAGGAAGGGAATGGTGGCAACACCAACATGCCTCAGTGGAGAGAAAATGGCTCTTTCACTATAATACTTTATCCCAGTTTCCAAGACAGCCTTCAACTGATTTTCCCTCAAAATGCAGGTGTGTGTTACGGGTATGCAGAAAAGGTAGACGAATCATCACATGTACCATATTTTAGCTTTTGACCTATTTTTATCTCAAAAATTTCATCTGGTTTTCATGGAACCCTAAAGTGCAAACAAAGACTCAGAAGGGAGAAGTGCCTTGACTGAGGATACACAGCCGGATAAGGGCAGCAGGACGCTCCAGCCCTGCCCTGCTCTTCAGGTGAGCCCCTGGGTGGGTGGGCACTCCCTGTGGGGGTCAGATTCCTTTCTCAAATGCAGAGCTCACAGTGTTGTAGTCCAGGACGACTTTAACCTGATCTGAGAAAACATCAACCCAAGAAATCCATTACAAGGGTCCCAGAGTGCTCTCACATTTAGACCTCTCATGAACTGGTATTATTTATTCACTTGTTTTATCTATCGCTCTACCCATCCACCCATTCATCCATCCTTCCACCCACCCGCCCATCCATCCAACCACCCATCCACCCACTCATCCATCCATCTGTCCACCCATCCATCCTTCCACCCTCGGGTTCAATAATTCACTAAAAAGTCACAAAACTCAGGACAGCACTATACTTATGACTATAGTTTTATTAGAAAGGTACAAATCAGGACCAGCCAAATGAAGAGACATAGGGCAAGGTCTGGGAGGGTCTCAAACACAGAGTTTCTGTGCCCTCACCTCTAGGAATTAGGGTGCATTACCCTCCCAGCACACTGATGTGTTCACCTACCAGGAAGCCACACCAAGCGTCCAGAGTTTTTACTGGGGTTTCATTGTGTATCGATTGAGTCACTGGCCACAGGATTAAACTCAATCTCCAGCTTCCTTCTCCATAGGTCAGGCTGACGCAAAGCCCCAGCCCTCTAGTGCCAAGGCTGGTCTTCCTGGTGACCAGCCCCCATCCTGAGTCTTCTCACCTCTTAGCATAAACTCAGGTGTGGCCCGAGGGGATCATCGATAACAAAGATGCCCCTATTACTCAGGACATTTCAAGGCCTGAAAGTCTTTGTCCCCCAGGAACCAGGGACAAAGGCCAGACAACTTCCAATCCATACCTCCTGCAACTCCTATCGCAATTCAAACTGGAGTAAAATTCACAGAACAGGGCCCCTTGCTGGCCTGAGCTGTTTTTTGTTTCATTTTTTAACTTTCTATTATAGAAATTTTCAAACACAGGCAATAGTAGAAATAAGGAGCCCTCACATCTCCATCCCTGTGCGCTGACTATCCGTGTGTGGCTTACTCTTCCTCCGCTTCTCTCTGCGCCCTACCCTGGGATCATCCGAGGTGAGGCCGGGACAGGCATCCTATCAGTCTGGGAATCCTTTATCAACAGCTTGCTGAGGGGGTGCTGCACCCACGGCAGGTCTAAATGGGCAATAGGTCTGCTGAAGTTTCAACCCCTGGGAGCAGCTGGAGGGCCCGGGCAGCCAGGGCTCCCTGTGCAGTAGCCTTCTGCAGTGGGTGCCTTGTCTGTTACCCTCAGCACCATGAACAAGGAACGTTTTCTACCTGCACAGTGCTAAACATTGCTTTATGGCATTCAAAGCTTCTAAGGCACATCAGCCAGCCCCGGTCCTGTCTATAGCTGTGATGATCTCCTTTAAGAATCAACTCTTTAAAAAAAAAAAAAAAAAAAAAAAAAAGCTAAAAAAGTAACAGTTCAAATATTCCTAATTAATTAAAATCAATAGTGAGAGGGAAAATGAGGTAAAAGATAAGGTATTAGTATTATAGATCGTAGATTCGATTTCAGAATAATTAAAACAGGAATCATTTGCCACCCTGTCTTGAATAATACAAAGGTTTGACCCTAACCTTTGGCTTATCGCGCCACAGTGACTGCGACAGTCCCTAGTACCCGGGTCTAGGATGGTATTTTATGTTTGTGCTTCCGGGGGTTTCTGGTACTTCCCCAGGGTACCAGGGCTTCCCCCTCACACATGCGAGAGGGCATCTCCACCCTGATGGAATGGCAAGAGTGGTGAACAGAGTGACGCTCTACCTTTTCATCTTATTCTGCAAAATGAGAAGTTAGATGGATACGAAGGTCCCTCCAACTCTAGGACTCTAGGGTTGTGCGGCAGCCCTGCATGGCTAGGTTATGTAAGGTCTCACCATTGCAAACAGAATGGCTCAAGACAGCAAGGTGTGCTCCTCAGCTGATGACTCCAAAGCACCTTGCACGGAGCTCAGCTTGGGTTACCTACTTGACTCTCTTATCCACAGAAGGGCTCACGCTTCCCTCTCCTGAGCTGCACCTTTGCCAGAAAGAGCCCTCTCTGATGCCCTCATTTCTGCAGAAGAGAGCTGTAGCAGGAGGCGAGGATTAACCTTTGGCGTTCTAGTCCTCTAAACCCAGCTGTTTCCCAAGTATAATTGCCTTTAGACAAGGCTTTTGTTTCAGGAAATCAATGAAGATGATTTTGACCATCTTCAAAAGCAGAGAATTACCAAAAAACTTTTCTTCCAAGTAGCGAAGGAAGAAAACTTGTAAAGACCACATATCACCTATTGCAGGGATGTCTTCCCTACAAAGAGTCTCTCTTCCCCAAGGAACTGAAAGTTCTTGTTGGGAGAAGACACAGATCAGGTACCCACCTGCACGTCAGGTGTGTCTCTATCAGGACTACCAAGTGCTGTGAGCCTGGCTAGAGTGCCCTGGAGTTCCAGCACAAGGTTTGAGATGTGTCAAATCCTCAAATATCCATATGAAAAGGTCTGGGGCCCCTGCTTCCCCAATGGTGACCTCTTTTCATATTACAAGCAGCTTGAGGGGAGCTCTCCTCTTGGCAGAGCCCAGAGCTGGACTCAGTTCACTACAAGAGGTTAAATTTCTCACACTCTGTCCTGACAACACCAGGCTGCAAGGAGCTTGGGGCAATCCCAGCAATCCATTCACTCCTGCCCCTTCATGGACTGGGTTATTTTCACTGCACAGAAACACTGCAGGGAAAATAGCCACTTACCTCTTTAGCTCATTTCCTTCCTGGTCCTTAAAAGTCTTTCTGACCTCTAGCCTGGTCAATGTGAGCATCTAGAATTGGCTTAAACGAGGAAGACAGTGGGAGGGGCTCAGGTCCGCCCCAGGCCTCTGACTCACGCCAGGGCCAGTGCTGGTCTGTGGCCTGTGGCCAGGGATGAGCAGGAATGCTGCTGTTTCCCATGGGGGTTGCTAAAAGACCTCTCGGGCCATACCTAGTCACCACAGCAGGTGACCTAGTAAGTCCCTGAGGCAGCCACACAGCCTTTGCAGGCAGCAGGCTTCGGATACCCAGCCTAGCTGGCTGCTCGACTGTGCCAGCTGCAGTGGTGGCCACTGTCATCTGTCATCCATCCAATACCTCACCATCCAGGGGAGGGGAGGCTACAGCTGAGAGCTGTCAGTAAGAAGGCAAGGTGCTTTAACACGAGCATCTTGCTTCAGCCGACCCAGGTCAGGGTCCCTCTTGCCCAGCAGAGCCCCTAGCCCCATAGCCTCGGGCATGGAAGCTCACGGCTGCAGCCAAAGCGTCTCTGCCGAGATGCCTCTCATAACGCTTGGGCGTGGGAAGGATTTTCATCCAGACTGGACCTGGGTCACCTTGACCTTGAATCACAAATTCAACCTTTGAAGGTTTACCTTAAACAGTTCAGCTTAAAAGGTTCCTGTTCGAAGAAACATTTTAAAACTATCTGTGGGGCGAGCAAGGTGGGAAGAGAGCAGCACTATTTTCCAGCGGCAGGAGGAGGATGTGCTTCTTTAAGAAACTCTGGTCTTAAAGAGTTTCTTTCTCCGGGTGGAAACTGCTGTGGGCAGTTACCACGAGCAGATCATATCCAGGGAATCGAGCCCCACTTTTTGGGTAGAGGGAGCTGTGTAATATTGAAATTCAATGACTTCGGTATTTTAAAGACATCTATAGAAAGTTATCAAAACTCCAATATCTGAAGACTACCCCAGAGAGCAAAGGGCAGATACCGAGTGGCCCGAGAAGGAACGTGCAGCAGACACAGATTTTCCCTAAGAGGAGGGAGGCACGCGTGACTTTACTCCCCAAAGCTCTTCCCAGCAGCCCAGAGGCCTCCCAGAGCCACAGGGAGGAGGCCAGCCCACCCTGGTAGGCAGCAGGAGGTAGAAAGGCTTCCTTGCCCACAACACAATCACCCCACCCCTCTCCCTGGCCCAATCCCTTCCTCTTATCCCGTCTCCCCACCCTCCCACCAGCTCCCGTCCCATCCCATCCTTCCAACCCTTGGGGGCTCTCGGGGAAGTTCTCTGAGGAAAGTCCCACCTGCAGTATTGTCATTAGAGTCTTGGGTCTCCGCAGGCTGTCAACCCGAGTGCCTGTGGCCTGCCTAGTTGCGGGGGCAGATAGAGAGCGTGCCACCTGCAGAGAACACCCAGAAGCCCGGGTACACGGCTTCAGTAAAGTCCACCTTGTACTTATACAACAGGTGGACCTTGTCGGCAACAGCGAAGAAGATGACAAAGCCATGGTCACAGTTGAGAAGCACGCCGACCCGAGTGGCCTTGGTGGAGGGCAGGGTTTTCTCCACGTTGTTGTGCCAGGCAGAGATCTTGGTGTTGAACCACTCCACGCACCAGGAGGCACTGTTGCGGCCGAGCCTGCTCTCGGGGCCCCTGCGTTCCATGCTGCCGTAGCAGATGCCTACCCCGCAGAAGTTGTTCTTCTGCAGCTCCACCTCCCAGTAGTGGATCCCTTTCTTGTAGCAGTGCAGGCCCAGCACCTGAGAGCAGGCCGTGAACCTCTGCGGATGCGGCCGGTAGCTCTGAGGAGTGTCAGCCACAGAAGCTACGGTGTAGTTCTCTGACAGGGCCACCTTGTTGTGGGCAGTGTTGTAGTCCAGGATGACTTTATCATAATCTGAGGAAACATCACCCCAAGGAATCAATTACAGCAGGCCAAGGTGCTCTCCCTTGTAGACCTCTCATGAACTTGGACTATTTATTCACTTGTTTTATCTATCCATCTACCCATCTACCCATTCATCCATCCAGTCGTCCATCCGTCTGTCTGTCCATCCATACATCCACTCATCCATACATACATCTATCCCTCCATCTTTCCATCCACTCATCCATCCATCCTTCCACCCACTCATCCATCCATCCATCCATCCATCCACTCATTTCATCCATCCATCCTTCCATCCACTCATCCATCCATCTACTCATCCATCCTTTCCAGCCAGCCAGCCATCTATCCATCTATCAGTCACCCACTGGTCTGTTCATTCATCCATCCCAAACCATTTACTGAGCACCTGATTGATGCCAGATTCTGTGCAAGACTCACAACCAGGAACCAGAGAGACAAGGGGCCTGGCCTTATGGAGCTCACACTCCAACAAGCAAGGCAAGTCCAACACTGTGAGGCCCATCCTCTGCTAAAAGTGTAGGCACAGGCAGTAGGCACACGGAGACGTGTGGAGGGGCGGGGAGAGCACAGGGGAGCATTTCTCAGGCAGGCTGTCATTGGAGACAGGCAACAGAAGATGAGAAGAACTAGACAGAGGAGAGAGACAAGCCACTCCAGGCAAAGGGAACATGTAGGGGAAGCCATGGAGTCCCAGGATGGTGGCCACGTTCCAGGACCAGGGAAGGCTGTGTGGTGGGCAACAGCAGCAGGAGGAGGGAAACACGTTAGGGCCAGAGAGGGAAGGGCTAAGGGGTCTAGACTTTAGGGCCAGAGAGGGAAGGGCTAAGGGGTCTAGACTTTAACTGGGGGCAGCAGGGAGCCAATCAAGGTTTGTAAGCACAGCAGTGGCCCGACTGCATTTCTGCTTGGAACACTAACACACACTCCCTGCCACTCCTGCCACTGTTAACCAGCTCCAGGATATCTGAAGACTAGTTCCCCCCACGTCATCCCCACACTCAGCCTTCTCCCTAGGACACAGCATGCCTGCCCCTAGCCTTGTAGGCTATCCTGGACCCACCCATGGGAGGCCGGCTACGGGGCAGCAAGGCAGAGGGAGACAATCCCTAGTTTGGGAACCTGGGAGCCAGGAGACCTGGGTTTTCACCTCCATTTACTACTCCCTGGCTAGGTGGCTCAGGGCATGATGCTTTTCAATGGGGCCTGAGTTTCCCCCCGGGAGAATGAACAGGCTGGGAAAATGTCCTCTAAGGTCCTAAGTTGCTAGATCTTCACTTTTTCTGCTTATGGTGGTGCCACAGAGCACATGGCAGCACCTGTAACATGTGGCTCAGCAGCCTGAGTGACAGCTCTCTCCCAGCACTGGTCGGGACCTCACCCGGGCCCCAAGGACAGCAAAGAGCTCTGGGGAGGCCCACCCTGAGAAACCAAGGTACCCACAGGTGCCCACCAAGCCTCAGTAGCTGCAGAGAAGGGAAGAGCCAGAAGTGCATTTTCAGTGATGGGTTTGGGCCGCTGCGTGGAGATGGGTACGAGTGGAGGGTGCCGCATGTGAAGCTCTGGGACAGCAGGCTCCCCTGGGCCTGGCCTTGAAGAAGGAACTCTACCCACTTCCAGGTCGGACAGGGAAGGCAGAGCTTGCAAAGGAGCCTGAGGAGTGACTAGAGGGGTGGATGGAGACCCGGGGAGTGTGGTGGCTCAGGGGACATGGGGACAGAGTGTCACAGGTGAAGCTAAATAAAAGCTAAGAAGGTGTCCTTTGGATTTCATGGCACAGAGGCCACCGCTAACCTCAGCCGGAGCTGCCTCAGTCAAGGGCAAGGACAGAGGTCAGACTGCAGGAGGATGAGGATTAGGTTTCTCTGCCTCTCACTTCAGCAGCACACTGCAACCCCTGGGCCACTTTAAAAAACACTGAGGTTCTGACCAAACCGGTCTGGGGAGCAGTCTGGGCATCAGGGATTTTACAAAGTTCCCAAGAGCTCCAACAGGAAGCCCAGCTGAGAACCACCAAGGCAGACGCTGCAGAGCTGCATCTGCCCAGCTGTCCTCGAAAGGATCACCGAGGAAATGAGTCAAACACACGGCTTTCCATGCCCGCCCTGGAGTCTGATCTTGCAGGACTGGGCAGGGCTCGGGGATTTGTATTTCGAACAAGCATTCAGGTGAAAGGGAGGCAAGATGCAGAGCTGTGGCCCAGAAAGTCTTCCTGGTTTTGTTTTTGTGATTTAGAGAAATTTTAAACATGCTACATAGAATGGACAGGCCCCTGTAGAGACAATGAGGGCAAAGAGACGGGAGTGAGAAAGTCCACCCAGGAGCAGAAGATTCCAGAGACAGCAGGAGGGGTTGGCCCCAGAGTCCAGGGCCAAGAGACTGGCCTTGGGGAGGGGTGCAGAGGCGAGGAGGAACGGGGATAGGTACGGGGGAGGTGACAACAACAGAGACTGACACTGTTCTTTCTGGGTTGTCCCTCTTCTCCGTGAAGCAGAGGGTGGGCGGGACAAAGAGAAACCTGGAGTTAGGGCAAGGGGGAAGGCTTGGAAATGGTGGCTCTGGGGTGGCAGGAGTGGGAGGGGCGGCAGAGCAAGCATGCCGGCAATGGGACACCCGGTGAGGCCGGTGACCACGACTGCCCTGCCCGCTCTGCAGGGGACGCTCGGGCACAGCAGCTGGCTACAGGCACTGGCCCAGAGAGAGGGGCAAGCTCAGTCCCGCCAGACTGGACCACAGAAGGGAGATACAAAGGACCGATCGTGGGGTCTGAGCTGGCGCAGAAAAGAGCCGAGGAAAGGCAGGTACTGAAGGGAGGGAGGAAACAAGGCAGCCACTGAGCAGAGCACAGGCGCAGGGGCGTGGGCAGCGCCAAGGGCGAGGGGTGGAGACATGGAGAGCAGCGGACCCGCGCCAGCTCCCAAGCTACTCACACTCCAGGAGCTCGGGTCTGGACTTGGCCAGGAAGTTCCCCAGCACCGTGGCCTTGATCGACTCTGAGTTCGCCTTCGAGTTGGCGGCTTTGGCTGCAGCTGGGAGAGGAAACAGAGCGATTTTCAGGACAAAGTCAGAGTGAACGCCCCAGTGGCCCTTGCCCACAATAACTCACCCTCCAGGCCAGCTTGTTTTAAATCTACTGACTGGTCTGGAGCTCCGAAGGTGGGAAGCTTGCTAGGTGAGGCAGGGGGCGCGGCTGGGGGTGAGGAAAGAGAAAGGTGAGTTGGCAACGGGATGAGAGCAACACGGTGGCCTCTCCTCCCTTCCAAGCCGAATGCCAAGAGCCACTTCCACAAGCACACACTGAACAGCCGGCAACAAAGGAGAGTCCACACGGGGCTACGGTCATCTTATTCGTCTTACTCATTCTTTTACTCCTGCCCTCACCCCAGGCCTGTCTGCCTTGACACATTAGAGCCATAAAGCCCAGGCCCGTCTCAGAGCCCTGGGGGGACAGGCCGACTCTCCCTGCCAGCACTCAGGGCCCAGAAACGAAAAGGTGCAGAAACGCATGACTTACAAAGCTTCTTGGATGTCTTTTCCTCTTCTGAAAAAGAAAGATTTCAGAATTAAGATCTTTTAAAGCACAACACAATGACGCTTTCCAAAGCCCATAATGACATTCATTCGCACGAATCTGACCCGTACAAATTAAAGGATGTTTTAACTTGAAAAATACGAGAGGCCGGCGGGCAAAATGAATCGCTAGTGATAGAAACCAGCAGCGGCTGCTGGGAGGGAGGGGCAGACTAATAAAGAGCATGAAAGAATTGTCTGGAATAAGGGAAATTCTTCACCTCGATTTGGATAATGGTAACGTAGGGACGCATTTGTCGGAACTGATCTAACTGTACATTTAAGACCTGCACATTTCAGATTTACTGTAGGTGGTGTACAAGCCATCCGGGTGGTCCCAGAGCATACGCAAGTCACTCGATTTCCCAACAACTGGATGAAACCTTGGCGTCTCCTCCCCGCCCACCCGCAGGACACTGCACGTTCCAGATACGCCCCGCTCTCTCCCGTTACCCTCCACCTCCCCACGAGGACCTGCCTCACCCCACACGACCCGGCCACCCCTTCCTCCACTTCGGGGTCACATTTCTTACAATAGTTCACTCTCTGCCCCCCTTTCCTCAGCTGCCACCACTCTCCTGCCCACTCCCAGCAGACCAGCATTTTGGGGGGCCCCAGACTGTGACACCGGTGTAGGGCACAGGCCACCCCCTCATTGCTGCTCTAGGTGTCCCTCCACTGTGACTGTCCCCCCTCTTACCTCCTTCCCTATCTCAGCCACTTGGAGCCACCCTGGAGCCACTTTCAACACAGAACAGCCTTGATCACCCCCCGAATTTAACTTTCACAGCTCCAGCTATTTTCCAGGGTGTCATTTAGCAGAGGCAGGAGGGTGTCACCTCACTGGGGGACCCGCCGGCCTGATGGCTGGCCTCACTAGCTCATTCGCACAGAGGGTGGTGTTTGTGACCTGGGACAGCTGCAGGGAGTTTTCAAGGGCAGATGACTGGGGAAGGACATATACAGGGCAACGATGCTTTTTCATCTACTCTTTCACTTCCCTTTCATGCAAACTGCCCTTCGACGTCTTCCGGCCTAGCTGAGGGCTCCCCCTCCACCTGCACCAGGCGTCCCAGCCCTGACTCTACTCCATCCAGGACCTGGCCCCACACATGTTCTGTTGAAGACAACCTAAGCGCTGACAGCAGGCACACACGGCAACGAAGAGCAAGCCCAGAGTCTCTCATCCCCCACCAGCCACCCACGGCCTGGGGCATTCCTCCCAGGTTCACACTGACTTTATAAGCACACTTATGGCTTATAAAGAGCTCTCACAGGCTGGGCGCGGTGGCTCACACCTGTAATCCTAGCACTCTGGGAGGCCGAGGGAGGAGGATTGTTTGAGGCCAAGAGCCTGAGCAAGAGTGAGACCCTGTCTCTACAAAAAATAGAGCAATTATCCAGGCACAGTGGTGTGCACCTGTAGGCCCAGTTGCTGGGGTGGCTGAGACAGGAGAATTACTTGAGCCCAGGAGTTTGAGGTTGCAGCGAGCTATGATGACACCATTGCACTCTAGACTAGGCAGCAAATTGAGACCCTGTCTCCAAAAAAAAAAAAAGCTTTCACAATCAGTGGCCCACGTGAAAGTCACAATAATCAATAATCCTGTGGGCTCGATATCATTATTGTGCACATTTAACAGGCTGGGAAACTGAGAACCAGCCGCCACATCGGCAGCACATGCCTTCCCAGTGAGGGCGACCTCACCCCCAAGAGGGCAAAAATAGATTCTTGAGGCAAGAGGAGCAAAACAGTCTTACTCTTTTTACGTGTAAAAGTACAGAATATAAACAGTTATGGGTGGTATTAAAATTTCATGGGTGGTGATTAGGAAAGAAAATTTCTAGCATGGCCCCAGGGGCTGCAGGGGGAGGGGCGACGAGGAAGCGCCGGGAGTACTGCGACAGCAGGAGCACGCCACCGCCCAAAGGCCACCAGCGAGGTGTGGCCCTGGCTCGTCCAGGACCACCGTCGGCCTCCTCCGGGGGCTCTGCCGGCTGCCAGAACTCGAGTGTAGTGACATTTCTCGCAACAAGCCAGCTTCGGGCGCTGAGCTGCCCCGGGCAGCCCAAACATGCGATGCTCACGGAGGAGGCCTCCCGAGCCCCGGGGGAGCTCCTGCGACAGCCCTTCCACTGCCCCTCCCTCGGTGGCGTCTGTAGCCCAGCTGTTCCCCAGCTGAGGCCCAGACCCCCGTGGTAACTCTGGACGCCCTGCGAGTGGCTCAGCCTGAGCGGCCTGCCAGTCACAGCCACGCTGTTGCCATGGGGACGGGGGCGGGGCTACTTACTTGAGACTTTCACAGGGCGTGAGGCTTTGTGTGTGGACACTGGGACATGCTCTCCAGAGTCACCTGTGCCAGAGAAAAAGGCTCAGTGTGTGCAGCTCCTCCCACCAGCCCCAGAAGCCAGCTTTGCCGCGGCGGGAGGGCTGCGGGCAGAGGGTTTAGGTAGACAGCCATTCCCACGGACCTTCCCCATCCCGGCGTTCACAGGAGCTAGAAACAAGGCCACGGAGGGGCCGGTGTGGTGTGTTCCCTTTTTTCTCTGGCTTAAAATGTAGCTGGGGCCAAGTGTTTTCTCCACCAGCGCCCAGCTCTGCGACCTGAGGCCTCTCGATGGGCAAGATTCCACCTTGCTCATGGTCGCCGTGACCCCTGAGCGAGATCAGGTTGCGCGGCGTGTAGCGGAGGCTCAGTCAACATTTGTCCCTTGCCCGCTGCTTTTTCTCTCCCCTCATCCTGCACACAGCCATGGGCAGCTTTGCCCCCTGCAGAACACTGCCCCAGTGGAGCTGCACCAGTGCTTATTTCAGAAGCCCTCTGCAAGGACAGGCAGCTGGCCAAGCTGAATTCAAGGCCACTCCTGGATGACACAACAGAGATCTACTGTGGGCCAGGCTCTGTGCCAGGCACGGGGGAACAGCACTGAGCAAAAACCAGGCACAGCCCCTGCCCTCACAGAGATCCCAACCTAGTGAGGGAGACAGACAGGAATGACAAGGAAGAGTAAGCAGGATGATAAGGATCCCGGGACTGGGTGTGAGGAGTGGGAGAGGTGGCAGGGGAGGCGGGTAGGACATGGAGTGTTTCCATGATCTTCTAAGGGTGAGAGGAGTTAACTGGTGAGGGTGGTGGAGTCTAAGCCTTCTGAGCAGTAGGGAAGAGGATGTGCAAAAGTCCTGTGGCAGGAAGCTTAGCGTATTTGAGGAACTGACTGCAGAGAGATGCACAGGGGAAGGGTGGGGGCACCTTGGGGCTAGAAAGATGAATAGGGCCTGACCGGACTTGTAGGCCAGGGTCAAGGGTCTGGTCTGTGCTCTAAGGGTGATGGAAACCCCATTAACAGGGTGAAGGGGGAGAGGTCCCAGGGGATGAGATCTACAAAGCTCTCTCTGGCTGCAGCAGTAGGTGCCGAGGGGCGTTCAGGAGGCTGCCACGGTCACGGGGCACCGATGATGGCAACAGAGAGCGGGTGGCTGTTGTTGGGATCAGTGGACTGAGTCAGGAGTTATCAAAAAAGCAAAATTTGGCAATGGGCTAGTATGGGGTGAAGGAAACGGGGTGTCAGGGGTGTCAGGGAGGAATTCCAGGTTTCTCCCCAAAACTAGCCATTCCCCCACCAAACACAATGACAGCCCAGAGTCCATTCGAAACCCATCCGAGTCGGCCTCAAGATCACAGACAAAAAGAGCCTGTCTGTCCAGAAAATCCCACCATAACATCAATCCCACCATAACAGGCACGGTTGGGACAGAGGTCTCCCAAGCCTGAGGACAATGCTCTTTCCCAAAATGTGCTCTACTGTCAGGATGAAGCAGCTCCCCACTTTCCCCCAGATGCAGGGCAGATGTTTCAGAAGCCCTGAAACTCAGGATCACACCCCCACCCCACCTCCCATTCCACCCCAAAGTGCAGAGGGGACCCATGGGGCTCAGGGCTCCACAGTGAGCAGGTGGCGGCTACTGATGGTCACCTGAGCCTGTGTGCTCCTCGTGCTTCCTCTCCTGGAGCTGCCTGAGGCAGCGCTTCAGCTCATTCTTGAGGTCCACGGTGCTCTGGTGGACGCCCTTCATCAGCTCGTGGTTCAGCTCCACCTTGGTGACGTACACTGGCTTCGTGGAGATTCCCTGCAGTTTTGATGCTTTCTGGAAAAAGCCAGAGGGTTAGTGCAGGCAGCCTCGGGGAAACCAGGGCCTGAGCTCAGACCTCACAAACCCTGGGAGGAGCCCCCAGGCCCGGGGGCACTAAGTCCAATCAGCCCTCTCAAATCACAGGCCAGAGGTCACTGGGGATTAAAGTGCCACTTGAAGATACAGCAATCTGAAGCTAGAAGGGACCTCAGAGGTGGCTCATCTTACAGATGCAGAAACTGAGGTCTAGACATGACAAGTGGGCTGCCAGGAACCCCGCCAGTTAGTGGGACAGGCACAGTTGGGACAGAGGTCTCCCAAGCCCGAGGACAATGCTCTTTCCACTCCTCTAGGTGTGACTGGAAAAGCACAGGAAATTCAGGACCACCTCTGTCCTAGAGGAACAGCTCCAATCACGTGCTCTGAGGGCAGACAGGGATGCCTCAAGGAATGTGGGATCAAGCCAGGGCAAACTAGGGTCATGCAGTATCAAGAGGCTCAGATGGGCCGGGCGCGGTGGCTCACGCCTGTAATCCTAGCACTCTGGGAGACCGAGGCGGGCGGATCATTTGAGCTCAGGAGTTCGAGACCAACCTGAGCAAGAGCGAGACCCCGTCTCTACTAAAAATAGAAAGAAATTAGCTGAACAACTAAAAATACATAGAAAAAATTAGCCGGGCATGGTGGTGCATGCCTGTAGTCCCAGCTACTCGGGAGGCTGAGACAGAAGGATTGCTTGAGCCCAGGAGTTTGAGGTTGCTGTGAGCTAGGCTGACGCCACGGCACTCTAGCCCGGGCAACAGAGTGAGACCCTGTCTCAAAAAAAAAAAAAAAAAAGAGGCTCAGATGTGGACCCAGAATCCTTCTCAGAGAGCTCAAGGCAGCTGCTCCAACAAGCAGGAACGAGCACGTGGGATGAAGCTTGGCACCCTCCCGCCCAGGCA
The DNA here is from genome assembly GCA_028533085.1 of Varecia variegata. Lineage (NCBI taxonomy): Eukaryota > Metazoa > Chordata > Mammalia > Primates > Lemuridae > Varecia > Varecia variegata. The sequence continues at coordinate 122,791,883 of CM052441.1, forward strand.
GGGATGAGCATCTACGCACAGACAGGAGAAGGTGCTCAGTCACTCCTGTGCTCTCCCCACGACCTGAACAAGGAACCGGGCCTCTGACATACAGTGACAGGTCACCCAATCAATGGGGCACACCGGACACCCCCTGAATGCCACGCACTTTACTATGCACTGGCAAGACAGCCAAAACAGGTGTGACACAAGCACCTCTGAGACAACATCACCCAGTGCGGTAGTAGAAGGAGTGTGACGTGCTCAGGAACACCAAGAGCAGCATAGCAATGGGGTCTGAGGCCCTGGAAGGACACCATTCTAGGCAGAGAAGGTCAGGCACGGCGCTCCCACCCGACGGCCGCTGTGTCTGGGGAATGGTGAGTGCCCCGCTGTGGTTAGGGCACGGGTGAGGGGGTGGGTGGTAAGAGATGAGGCTGCTGGCAAAGGCAGGGCCCGGTTACCGAGGACTTTATGGGCCTAAAGAACATGAGACCAGAAAGGGTGGTGGCGGGGGGAACCTAGGCTCTAGAAAGACACTTCCGGGGTCACTGGAGGAAGGATGGGAGGAAGAGGGTGGAGGCACGTATGGCAGACAACAGTTTAAGATGGCCCCAACACCCCCCTCCACCCCCAGTGCACACCCTGTATAATCCCCTCCCCTCGAGTGCAGGGGATGGTAAATGTGATGGGGATACCCCTCCAGTGATGAGGTTATGTTATGTGGCAAAGGGGAAGGAATACTACAGGTGTAATTAGATCTCAGATCAGTTGATTATGAGTTTAAGGGTGATTATCCTGGGTGGGTCTGACTTAACCAGGTGAAAGCTTTTAAAAGCAGGACTAGACCTTTCTAGAAGGAGAGTCTTCTGCTGGCTTTGAAGAAGTAAGCTCTACCAAGCTGAGACAGCTGGCAAGAAAGCAGGGACCTCTTAGGGCCGGGCGCAGTGGTTCACACCTGTAATCCTAGCACTCTGGGAGGCCGAAGCAGGAGGATTGCTTGAGGTCAGATGTTCGAGACCAGCCTGAGCAAGAGTGAGACCCTGTCTGTATTAAAAATAAAAAAATTAGCCAGGCGTGGTGGCATGTGCCTGTAGTCCCAGCTACTCAGGAGGCTGAGGCAGGAGAATCGATCGCTTGAGCCCAGGAGTTTGAGGTTGCTGTGAGCTAGGCTGATGCCATGGCACTCTAGCCCATGCAACAGAGCGAGACTTTGTCTCAAAAAAAAAAAAGAAAGAAAGAAAAGAAAGCAGGGACCTCTTAGTCTTACAACCATACGGAACTAAATTCTGCCAACAGCCACGTGAGCTTGGAAGACAAGCTGAGCTTTAAAAGGAAGGGAGGAGTCCAGCCAACTCCGACTGCAGCCTTGTGAGACCCTCAGCAGACCACCCACAAAGCCGTGCCCAGACTCCTGAGCCAGCAAAACTCCGACATGATAAATGCATGTTCTTTTAAGCCCCTACGTTTGTGATAAGTTGTTGCCCAGCTTAGAAAACTAATACAGCACGTGTCTCAGGGATGCCCTCTTACAGCCCCACCTCCTCGAGGGCCCTACTGCACCTACGGTCAACACCGTACCACTAGGCAAAGAGTGGCCAACAAGGGCCCCATCACGACCCACCTCCAGAAACTCCAACTCGTCCCCTTTGGTCAGGCCAAGTTCAATCTCCTCCTTCAGCTTCTGGATCTCACCCTTCCTCTTGAGGAGAGCCTGATAAATGGCGTCAAACTTGCTGTTGACCCTCTTCTCCTCTTCCTTTATCTTCCGTGTCGAGGTGGCCTCCGAGGCCTCAATGAGAGCCTTCATCTCCATGTATTCTTGTCTAAGCTGCTCCATCTTCTTGTTTATAGTAGCCTAAGAGGGCCGAGGCAAGAGGGCACCCGTCAGCTTGGCAAAAATGCCAAGGCTGCAGCCCCAAGTGTCAGTGAGATGTGGAACCCCAGAGAGTTCAAATTGGCACGACCGCTTTGGAGAGCAATGTGGCAATACCTAGTAAACATGGAGGTGCTCGTGTGCTATGTCCCAGCACCTCTAACCCTGGGAATATACTCTAGAAACATTCTCAGTCACCTGCCCCAAAGACACACACAAGAACATTCACAAGCAGCCTTGTTGGAAACAGCAGAAGCCTGGGAACAGCATGAACATCTATCATCAGGAGACTTGGTCCACAGACTGAGAACCATTCACAGGATGGAATATCAGTTACAAAAACCAATAATCTGGAGCTACGCATAGATAAATCTCCATGAGAGAAAAACACCTTGTAGAAGAAGACATGCAGTACGATGCTCTTTACATACAGCTTAGACACAAACACAGTGGTATAAAGGAATGCCTGGGGATGAATGGATAAATTCAGAACAGTGGTTACTTCTAGAACGGAGGAAGGAAGTACAATGAGAAAGAAACAGACAGAAGGGGCTACACCAGTGATATTTTATGTCTTCAGCTAAAGGCAGTTCACAGGCAATTTTTTTAAAGAAAAGACATGAAGCAGCTCTAGAAAACTGCTAGGGAACATCATCCTCTAGAACCGTACTTTCCAGTAACGTAGCCCTTTGCTGCATGTAGCTATGGAGCCCTTGAAATGTGGCTGGTCCAACTGAAAGGTGTCATAAGCATAAAATACACATTGGCTTTCAAAGATTTAGTACCCAAATAAAGGAATGCAAAATAGCCCATTAATGCTTTTCTATTGGTGATATATTGAAATGGTAACATTTTGGATATACCAAGGTAAATAAATCGTATCATTAAAATTAAATTTATGTGTTATTCAAATTAATTTAAAATTATATCTGAGGCTCCCAGGGAATTTCTGTTGGACAACACTGCTTTAGCAGCTGCAGTTTTATTTAACATCCCGGGTAACCTCAATAACTGCTATGATTTGAATGTCCCCCTCCCAAACTCATGCTGAGATTTAATTGCCATTGTAACAATATTAGGAGGTGAGGCCTTCAAGAAGCCTTCAAGAGGCGATTAGGTCATGAGGGCGGAGCATGGATTAATGCTGCTGTCTCGGGAGTGGGTTAGTTACTGCGGGAGTTTGGTCTTTTTCCTCTCTGTCTCTCACCCTCTCTCACTCTTCTGCCTTCTGCCCTTCCACCATGGATGACCCTCACCAGATGCCTGCGCCACGCTTTTGGACTTCCCAGTCTCTAGAACTGTGAGCCAAATAATCTTATTTTCTTTATAAATTACCCAGTCTGTGGTATTCTGGTATAGCAGCAGAAAATGGACTAAGACAATAGCTCAGAATCAAACATGATAAACAAACACACAAGATCCAGAGGACACTGGAAAAAAGAATTTCAAGTATTTCTTTATTCAATTCTTTAAGCTACAACTTCCAATTGTACTATGAATGTCGCCCAGTGTTCACTCTCCCCTTTTTCCTTCTAGTAAAAGAACATCCTTGGAGTTTCAGCTGGGCATGTGGCTGCCCAGACTACATTTCCCAGCCTCTCCTGCAGCTATGATTGGTGATGTGACCAAGCTCCTTTCAATGAGGCATGACCATAAGTGATATGTACAACACTGTGTCACTTGCTAAAAGGAAATTGCTTTTTGTCCTCTACTTCCTCCCTGTCCCTTTCCTCAGAGGCTAGAGCAAAGATGTCATGGTGACCCAGCTTCCACCAAAGAGATGAGGACAATACTCTATGGAGCAGTAGGGCAATAAGAAGGGAGGCCTTTTAATCCCTGAATGATCACATGGAGCAGAGCCATCCCACTAGTACAGGTTACTCATGTATGGGCTTGGACTGTCACAGTGAGAAAAATAAACTTCTATCATATTTAAGCCTCTGAATTTTGGAGGTGACTTTGTTACAGCAGTTTAGCCTGCCCTCTACCCAGTATAGGTACTCTCATATGCATCCTTTCACTTAAGTCTCATAATCACCTTCAGAAGACAGTTGTGAGTCACTGAGCAGATGGGAAAACTAAAGCTCAGAGATCTCCCAACATGACCAAAGCCACACAGGCTAGTGAGTGACAGAGCTGGTATTCTAACCCAGATCTCACCTAATGAACCCACAGCTGTGCAATAAACCTGGGTGCTGCAGCTCCAGAATAGGGTATTTAAAAATCAAATCTTCTTTCAATTTCAAGGCAATTTAACCACATAAAAAATTTGAAAAACAGAGGAACCAAAACCATCTCTGATTTCCCACTCCAGCACTTTCACTACCATCCTCCTATAATACTTCCTTTCACTCTTTTTTCCAATAATAGGTTGAATGCGGGCCCCCTCAAAAGATATGTCCACATTCCAAAACCTGTGACTGCAACCTTACTTAGAAAAAGGGCCTTTGCAAATATAATTAAATTAAGGATCTTGAGGTGAGATCATCCTGGATTACCCAGGTGGTACCTAAATCTAGTGACAAGGGTTGTTATTAGAGATAGAAGAGAAGACACTGAGCAGGGAGGAGGTGGCCTCGTGCAGACGGAGGCAGAGACTAGAGTCAGGTGGCCACAAGCCAAGGAAAGCTTGGGCCACTGGAAGCTGGCAAGGCAAGGAAGCATTCTCCTCTAGAGACTCAGGCGGGAGTGTGGCCCTACCAACACCTTGATTTTGGACTTCTGGCCTCTAGAACTGTGAGAGAATAAATTTCTGTTATTGTATGAAACGTGGCCTTACTAGTAACCTACCTAACAAAGGAAAATAAACTATTGAACAGAAAGTAAGAGAAGTAAACTCACAGCACATAATTGCCCCTGTGAAGAGAAAACTCACAGTACAACTGCCCTTTGTTTTAAGTAAACAGCTGTGGCCTAACTTGTTATCTCTAAGAGTTTTTTTCATAGCCTTGAAGAGCCCTAAGCACACAGTAGGGGTGTGAACTCTCCACTTCGGTTCTGCCAGCACTGGATTCCAAGGACTCAGATAAAGTCAGCCTCACAGAGAGAAGAGAAAAATATAAGAACACCTACAACAGCTCTGCCAGGCTTCTGTTATCAGTCTGCTAAAGCAGAGGGGGAAAAAGCCATTTTTACCTGTTAAAATTTCAAGCAGCTTTTTCTCAGCTGCCCAGCATTTGCGCTCCTTCATTCGTGTATTGTGGCCACTCCCTCTCTCTCTTTTGCTCTCTCTCTTTCTTTCTTTCTCAGAGAAATAAATAAACTTTTACTTCTGTATATCCTAATCACCGTGTGAGAAATCTTTCTCCCTCCACATACAAATTTCACACCCTTTCATTGTAAGCCACCACGTTTGAGGCAATTTGTTATAGGAGTCCTCTGAAACTAATATACTTCTTTTTTTTATAAATAGATGCAATCCTAGTAGGGTTTTGCTTCCTGTTTTTCTCCCACTTTATATCATAACCATTTTTCTAAATTATTACTTTTCAACCTTAATTTTTAATGATTTCTCCAAAGTTGGGCTTATAGGTACTTTTCAATTTGGGTCTGCGAAGGATCTGTCTTGGGCATGTAGCTCTCTCCACACTTTGCAAAGCTGATATTGAATCCTGACACTTGTGAGTGCACCCAACACCACCTTGTTGCAGTCAGAGCCGCGCCTGTCCTGCCTGTGGGCCGAGGGAGGCCCCAGGGCGGTGCTGGCATTGGAGAGCCCTGCCACTCACCCGCACATCCTGCTGCCTGGTTCTCACGTCCTCCAGCGCTCTCGATGCCCCATTGATCTGACTGTACATGACAGTTATTTTATGCCTCAGCTTGGTCTGCGGAGAAAACAAACGAGGGTGAGAGAGCACCTTTTCAGCCCAGCCCCCGCCAGCACCCAACCCCAGGAACCATGCCCTGAATCCACCCCACAGATGTTTCTCCCACTCCCAAGCCTTGGCCTGCTTGTAGCGTTTTTGAAGCATTCCCATATTTACTGACTCTGATCTTTTTAGGGGGACAGTGCAGTACGGAAGTCAAGAGTACAGGATTTGGAGGTGGACGGACCAGGGTTCAAGTCCCAATTTCCAGCTGTGCAGCTGTCTCTCACATCCCTTTTCTTAGCCACAAAATAGATACAACTGTTCCCACCTCACAGGGCTAGTAGGAGGATTGATTGATACAATGTAAGTCCTTAGCACAGCGGGTGCCCAGATCTTAGTAAGCAGCAGTACAAGGCCCCGCCCCAGGTGGGGGCAGGGGGAGCTCAGGCGGTGATGCCCAGTTCCTAACAGCCCACGGACTAGTACTGGGCCGTGGCCCAGGGGTTGGAGACCGCAGTTAGTAAGGACATACTATATGTTAGCTTGTATTCATATTATTATGAATTTCTTCACTATTACCCATTGTACAGCTGATGAAACTCAAGCAAGGGCGATAGCAAGGTGGCCAAGCTTACACAGGGACAGAACGAGATGGGACAGCTGCTTTGATAACAGCAAGTGATGTCATTCAGACCACCCCTCCCACTGCAAACAGCCAGAAAAGCAAGCAAAATATTGGGCGGGGACTGGGGGGAAATCAGCTAGAAGACACTGGAGAGCAACCAAAGAAGAGGAGGATTATGAAGCCAAGATCCAGGAGAAGGGGACGCAGAGAGCTGAGCCTGACATCAGGGATGGTTCTCTCCAGCGGCTCCTGCCAATTCCAGAAGAATGCTGGGAGGCAGAGACGGAAGCCAGAGTCCAAGGCTGACCTGGCCACCCCGCTGGCTGGGACCCCCAAGGGCTGGGAATAAGACGAACCAGCCCACGCTGGCTGAGGCCCAGCTGCAAATCTGCTCAATCTCTGAAACTAAATTAAGGTCATTCAGAATTGCTAGGCCCCTCAGCCACCTCCAGAAACAAAGGCAAATTGTGCATGAAGGAGGATAATAGCATCCTCATATTATTTCTATAAATTTTCATAATCAATATCTGAATCTCTTACCTCCCTGCTCAGATGAATTGTTGGGGCATGGAAACATGGGAAGGAAAATGACCACCATCACCCCCATAATAACACCAGCTAGTATTTATTACATGCTTACTGTATGCCAGGCACTGTTCTAATGCTTGACATGTATAATGTTAACTTAAAGCTAAGAACAATACTATGAGGTGAGAATTACCCTACTTTTACAGATGAGGACACTGAGGCACATAGCCAATTAAGTGACTTGCCACACCGCTATTAACTGGCACAGCTAAGATCCTGGTATTAAAATTATAGACATGTGGCCGGGTAAGGTGGCTCATGCCTGTAATCCTAGCACTTTGGGAGGCCAAGGCAGGAGGACTGCTGGAAACCAGGAGTTCGAGACCAGCATGAGCAAGAGTGAGACCTTGTGTCTACAAAAAACAGAAAAATTAGTCAGGCATGATGGCAATAATAGTCTCAGCTACTCGGGAGGTTGAGGCAGGAGGATGACTTGAGCCCAGGAGTTCAAGGCTGCAGTGAACTATGATGAGACCACTGCACTCTAGCCTGGGTGACAGAGCAAGAGTCTGTCTCAAAAAAAAAAAAAAAAATTATACCCCTGTAATCCTAGCATTGGGAGGTCGAGGCGGGCAGATCGTTTGAGCTCAGGAGTTCGAGACCAGCCTGAGCAAGAGCGAGACCCCGTCTCTACTAAAAATAGAAAGAAATTATCTGGCCAACTAAAAATATATAGAAAAAAAATTAGCCGGGCATGGTGGCGCATGCCTGTAGTCCCAGCTACTCGGGAGGCTGAGGCAGTAGGATCGCTTGAGCCCAGGAGTTTGAGGTTGCTGTG
>CM052441.1:122800037-122849029 GCA_028533085.1 Varecia variegata
CAGAATTAAAAATAAGGCACACCCACAGGGAGCCGGGTCCCGTGTCCAGTCAGGGAAGGAAGGGCTTCATTGTGCTAAGGACCTTAGGCATGGCTCATGTATCAGGGGTGGAAACTCCCTGTAGGAGCAGAGGGGATTCTTCATCAGTCACACACAGCCTGGTTCTCAGCCTCCTTCCCTCCCCTTGACAAACAAGGTGTGTGTGCTTACCCAGAACACACGCCCGAGGCCCACGGATGAAGGGGCTAACTCGCTGCAGTTTGCAGTGATTTTGCTGCAACTTCCCCCCTCTCAAAGCTCCTCAGAAGGCAAGCAAGTGACAACAATCTTCACAGTGGCAGAGAGCAGTAGTTCAGAATCTAGGCTTGGGGCCAGACTGCATGCATTCAAATCCTGGCTCCACCACTGACTAGTTGTGTGCCCTTTGGCAAGCTGATTAACCTCTTTGGGCCTCAGTGCCCTTATCTGTGAAATGGGAATAATCATAGTACTTAGTTCAAAATATCATTGTGATAATTACTTTATTGACTAAGCACTCTATAAAACGAGCTCTTACTATAAAAAATTCTTGGGCGTTCATTATTTTATTGATCAAGTCAGTCTTTTTTTTTCTATTTTCTTTAAAAAAACATTTAATTTAATTTAATTTTATTTAGGGAAGGGGTGAAGAGTATTTGGGGGACCCAGAATAGAAAAGCCTCCCTGTTTGAGAAAAAGTTGCCATCTTTAATGAATCTTCCTATCTATGAACATGGTCTGTCTCTCCATTTAGTTAGGCCATTTTTTATGTCTATCATTAAACTTTTATAATTTTCTTTGTAAATATTATGCATATAATTTTTAAAGCATTAATGCTAGATCCTTATAGGACTTTTAAAATTATAACTGGAATTTTCTTAAAGTTACATTTTTCTAGTAGGCTATTCTGGTGTGTGTAGGAATAATACTGATTTTTAAGTATTGATTATACCCAGAAGCATCCCTCCTGGGAACAGAAACAACTTTACCAAACGCATCTCCAATGGGAGGCAGCTGACAGGCCTCTGAGCTACTTGAAGGAGGAGCATTCAGGCTCATCGACTAACCCAACCTGCACTTCCTGAAATAGGCAGAGACCATGCGCTCTGATGGTCGGGGTTTGGGGTCAGAAAGGATGGACATGAGGATTTCCAGAGGGAACTGCATTTCATGTTTTATTTAACCAGCACTGAGCCCCTCGCAGGGAAGTGAGCTTATTCTTTTTATAGGTTCAAAGATAAATAAGATCCTAGTTCAAAAAACCTTACAGTCTAGCAGGGAGACAGATAGACAAGCAGGTAGCTGCACTGTAGATCAGGGGTTGGCAAACTTGTTCTGTAAAGGGCCCAATAGTAAGTGTTTTTGTCTTACGGGCCATATAGTCTCTGTCACAACTACTTTGCTGTTATATTTGTATAGCAGCCAAAGACAATAAGTAAACAAATGGGTGTGGCTACTATGGAGGGGTAAGTAGGGATGAGAGCAGGGCAAGGTGGTATCGTGGAAAGAAACCTAGTTTTGGAGTGAGACAGATTCTAATTGCAACTTAACCTCATGCTGAGCCATGTGACTAGGGGAGTCATTTAACCTCTTAGAGTCTATTGGTCTCCCATCTTTAATTGGGATAATAATACTGGCCTCTAGTTTGCTGGGAGTATTAAATGAGATAACTGCTAACATTTTATTGAGCACTTAAAATGTGCCAGGCACCATGCTAATGTCTTCACTGTGTTAAGTCATTTAATTTTCACAATAACCCTGTGAGGTAGGGACAATTATTATCCCCATTTGACAGAAGGGGACCCTTGAGGTTTAGTGATGTGCTCAGCTTCATTAAATCACAACATTAGGCAGTGACTTGCCCCAGAGCCCACAGTGTCAACTCCATGTTGCACTTCTTCCCTAAGGCCCACGGGAAGCACGCGTGTCAGAGCTTGGCCACGTGAGCTGGCCTAGAAGCAGGACAGTAGTCCCTTCTTGTCTGCAGTTTCTGTTACCAGAGGTCAATGGCAGCCTGGAAATATTCAATGGAAAATTCCAGAAGCAAACAATTCATAAGTTTTAAATTGCATGACTTCTGAGCAGCAGGATGAAATCTCCCGCCATCCCGCTCCATCTCGCCCAGGATGTGAATCCTCCCTTTGTGCAGTTTCCAGGCTGTGGACACTCCCAGCTCTCGGTGAGGCTGTCAGTTATCAGATCACTGCCGTGTCTTGGCAGTGCTTGTGTCCAGGGAACCCTTATTTGACTTACTAATGGCCCCAAAGCACAAGAGTAGTGATGTGGCAATTTAAACATGCCAAAGAGAAGCCCTAAAGTGTCTCCTTTATGTGTAAAGGTGAAAGTCTTCAACTTAATAAGGAAGGTAAAACAATCGTATGCTGAGGTTGCTAAGATCTATGGCCAGATTGAATCTTCTGGGAAATTGTGAAGAAGGGAAAAAAAATTCATGCTCCTTTTCTGTCAAACTTCAAACTGTAAAAGTTAACAGCCACAGTGCGTGATATGTGCTTGGCTGAGATGGAAAAGGCCTTAAATTTGTGGGTGGAAGACATGAACAGGGATGTGTTCTGATTGATGGCAATCAGGTTTGGGACCATCTGCGGCTGCAAGCATCCCGTGGGGATCTTGGACCGTCTTCCCTGCAGATAAGGCGAGACGACAGTACTCGGCTGGACCGGAAGCCTGGAGGGCGCGACCCATTTCTGCATATTGTATCTCCATGCCTAGCTCGGTGCTGGGCATGTGGGTGGCACTCAAAGGGTATTTATTTGTTGAGTGGTGGATTCTCTCCCTGTCCCTGCCCCACCCCAGCTGTGAATTGCAAACTCTGTGCTCTGATAACACAGAGGGAGTACCTAAGTCCTTCTCTGAGCAGGGTTTGGGGATGGCTCAAGGGCAGGCCTCGCTTTGGGAAGGGTGAGAAGCAGTCCACCAGGCGGGAAGGGGAGGAAAGGCATTCCAGGCCAAGGAAAAGCTTGGTGCAAAGCCACACTTTTCTGCCTGCCTGGACTTGGTTCTAAATCCCTGCTCCTCCTTTTTCCAGCATCTTCCCATCGTGGACAGTGCTCCGGTGCCAGATGCTGGCCTTTATTGCTCTTGCCTTCTGGATCCAGTTCCTTGGTTTGTTTGTTCTTTTGCTTATTTATTACCCGTGTGTCAGGCACTGTGCTAGGCTCTGGAGACCCCTCCTGGAGCTTCCACCCAAACAGGGGCCAGCCTGCTTGTGATGGACGTTGTGAAGGAGAGGTCAAGATGCCCAGGTGTGTGGGGCACTAACAGGTACCCTACCCAGAGCAGCTTGTCAGGGAAGGCTTCCTGGAGGGGGCGCCTTCAGTGATTGTGTGGCAAGCAATTGCTTGACAGGAGAAGGAAGTGGGATAAAAGTAGGGAAGGGTCAGGGTAGGGTGGGTGGTGAAGGATGGGGGAGGAGAGTTTTTGTAGGCAGAAGCAGCATGTGCAAAGGCCCTGAGGTAGGGAAGGAGCTGGTTTGTTCTGGAAGCTTCCAGAAGGTCACTGTGGCCTCACCTGAAGAGTGAGGGGAGGGAGAGGGTGTCTGTGACCAGGCTGGGAGGTAGACAGAGGCCAGGTCTATGGACCTTGAAGATCTCAGTAAGAAATTTACACAGGGAAACAGATGGTAGCAGAGACAGGAAGCCACAGTGAGGACCTTTAACTTCAAATCAGAACGTGGGTCTAGCCCCACCGAGGCAGCCAGTACTGACACACACACAGCCAAGCTACCCTCCCCCCAAAACCTGTAAACTCACCCGAAGGAAAACAAGTCCCTGCTTCAGAGATTCTTCCATCAATTAAAATTGACAACTCATTTTTTTTTTTTTTTGCGAGGTTCAGTTTTCAGGTGGTTCAAATCTCTCTCTCTCTTTTTAATTAGATATGGGCCCTGCCCTTCCACTATCCTGATCATGTTAAGATGCGTCTTCTCTTTCCTTGTGGTTCAATGGCTAGCACACACCTGTTGTTCTCCGTAGTAAACTCTCAGGCCCGCTCAGACCTTCTGAACCACAAACTCTGGGGCTGTGGCCCAGCGATCTGTGTTTTAACAGCCCTCCCAGTGGCTGGAGTTTGAAAACCACTGGCCTAGAGTTTCCTGAAGCTTCTTGATGTGGCAGAAAGAACCTGAGACCGAGACCTGAGAGACCTGGGTTCTTGTCCCCTTTATTCATGTCTCCAATAAATATGTTCTGAGCACCTACTGTGTACCTCGCACTCTTCTAGGGTCTGGGGATGCAGAGATGAACAAGACAGACAAGGCTGATTCAAAGAAAAGTTGTGATAAAATTCATACATCATAAAATTCACCATTTTAGAGTATACAGTTCAGTGGTGTTTAGTTTGTTCATGAGGTTGTGCAACCATCACCAATATCTAATTGCAGAACATTCTGTTATCCCCAAATGAGACTCTGTGCCCATTAAGAAGTCACTCCCCGTTTCTCCCTCCCTGCAGCCCCCGGCACCCACAGATCTGCTCTCTGTCTCTCCAGAGTTGCCTATTCTACATATTTCATGTAAATTGAACCACAGAGTGTGTGGCCTTTCATATCTGGATTCTTTCACTTAGTGTATGTTTTTAAGGGCACTGACGCTGTTGTAGCATGTGTCAGCACTTCACGCCTTTTTATGGCTGAATAATATCCCTTGTATGGGCATATCACATTTTGTTTATACATTCATCAGTTGATGGACATCTGGGTTGCTTCGACCTTTTAGCTATTGTGGGAAGTGCTGTTATGAACAATCATGTGCAAGTTTTTGTTTGAGTACCTTTTTCAATTCTTTTGGCTATATATTAATACTTAGGAACAGAATTGCTGGATCCAATGGTAATTCTCTGTGTAACTTTTTGAGGAACTACCAAATTGTTTTTCATAGCAGCTGCCCCATTGTATATTCCCAGCAATGTATGAGGGTTCCAATTTCCCTACATCCTTGTCACCAACTTATTATTTTTCATTTTTTTAAAAAATTAAGCCATACTAGTGAGTGTGAGGGGGTAGCTCATTGTGGTTTTGATTTGCATTTCGCTAATGACTAATGATGTTGAGCACATTTTCATGTGCTTATTGGCCATTAGCACATCTTCTCTGGAGAAATGTCAACTTCAGTCCTTTGCCCATTTACAAATTCAGTTGTCTTTTCATTGCTGAAGGGCTGATGTTTTTGTAGTGACTAGATCACAGCTTATAAAGCATATGAGATCTTGGACAAGTTGCTGAACCTCTGCCGCCTCAGTTCCCTCTTCTGGAGGATAAATGAGGGCTAATGACAGAACCCACAGGAAAGGGTGGTTGTGAAGATTAAATGACTTACTGTGGGTAGAGCTATCTATGTCTGTCCATGTAACTGATAGCCCTTCTAAGACATGAGATGGGACTAACAATAGTAACAAAACGAGAAATTACCAGGGATTAATACCTGCTGGGAAGTAAATAAAACAGTGATGCAACAGAGAGTGACTGGAAGGCTATTTTAGGTTGGGTGGACAAGGAAGGCTTTTCGGAGGAGGTGACATTTGAGCTGACACCGGAACGGCAGGAAGGAGCCAACCGTGTGAAGATTCGCGTACAGGAAGGGCATTCCAGGCTGAGGGAATGGCCAGGGCAGAGGTCTTAAGGCAGGAACAAGCCCGGCCAGTTCAAGGAACTGCTTGGGAGAAGGTCAGAGCTGCTCGGGCAGGGGATGGAGGAGGCTGGGCGAGCCCCGTGTGGGGTGTTCCTGGCTGACAGTGACAGCGTGAGAAGGCAGCTTTGGAGTCAGGAAGCCGGGCTGTGCGGGTCTCCGCTTGTTACTTAGGCACACTGGAGACAAGTTACTCAGCCCCTTTGGAAAAGGCCTCTGTTTTCTCATGTTGAAATGGAGGCTGGTTATACCTACTTCATGGGTCTACAAATGAGATAAACAAAAGGGGGGGCCCCCGCATTTTAGACAGTATTAATCGCATCAGTGTGGAGTGGGGGATGGTCGACTGCAGTTTAGCTAATCCCTTTGTACTGGCCAGGAAAGAGTACGTGCAGTGCGGGTGTGTTTCAAAATACGTCTTCGGCCGGGCGCGGTGGCTCACGCCTGTAATCCTAGCACTCTGGGAGGCCGAGGTGGGTGGATCGCTCGAGGTCAGGAGTTTGAGACCAGCCTGAGCAAGAACTAGACCCCGTCTCCAGTAAAAATAGAAAGAAATTATATGGACAACTAAAAATATATATGGAAAAAATTAGCCGGGCATGGTGGCGCATGCCTGTAGTCCCAGCTACTCGGGAGGCTGAGGCAGGATTGCTTGAGCCCAGGAGTTTGAGGTTGCTGTGAGCTAGGCTGACGCCACGGCACTCTAGCCAGGGTGACAGAGTGGGACTCTGCCTCAAAAAAAAAAAAAAAATAAATAAATAAAAAAATAAAATAAAATAAAAGAAAATACATTTTCATGGGGGTGGAAGTGGAGAATGCAGTCTGTTCTTCTACCGCAATGGTTCTTGCAGGGCTCTTGGCCTCTCTCCCACCTTCCCACCTTCCTTGGACCTTCCCTCGGGGTCTGGTCCAGTTGAGCATTTATTGAGCACCCACTAAGTGCGGGTGCGAGGCTCTGAAGGTGATGACACAGTCTGGGTCTTCAGGGAGCTCACCACACACCTCCTCCCACAAAGCATCTCTACACGGTATCTTTCTCTCTCTCTTTCTCTCTCTCTCTCTGCAGCCCCGTGCAGTGGTTTAGAGTACTCTGAAGCCAGCCTGCCTGGGTTTAACCTGGACCCACGCTCCCTAGTTACTTAACTTCTCTGTGCCTCAGTTTCCTCATCTGTGAAATGGAAGTAACAGTATACTTACCTCATAGGGTTCTGAGGAGGGCTCCACATAGGTCATTTTAATATAGGGAAAGTGCTAGAAGAATGCCTGGTAGACAAGTGCTAGGTAAATATTTGTTTATTAAAATCAATAAAATCGATGAAAACATCAGCTTTGTGACAGCCGTTTGACAGCTAGAGCCTCAGTTTCCAGATCTGGGCTCTCGTGAGGCTCCAGTGGGATAACGGTGGGCGCAGCACCTGGCCCTGAGAGTCTCTCCACGTGTGCCAGCTCCCTCCCTTCCTCTCGGCCTGGGTCAGGCTGGGACCCTGCCTGCCTTTCCCACGAACTCAAGAGCAGAGAAACGTGCCTTATTGAGGTTCTTGGGAATCTGTGTTCTCCGGGATTGGAAAAGAAGACGAGAAACTGCTTCTCTGGTTTGGAAGAGAAGATGGGCATGGTGTGTGTGTGTGCGCGCGCGTGTGCGTGCCAGGCAGGCGGTGCAGACGCAGCTCCGGCCACACCCGCGGGGCCCACACAGAGCTGCTCTGTGCAAGGGGCGATTTTACTGAGCCTGGGGCTGCCGGGAGCCAGGGCGGGCGCAGGGCCTGCGAGGGCCCGGACGGCCACTAGGGGTCAGTGTGTCCCCGCCGCAGGAGCCCGCGGGCCGCTTACCTGACCCGGGAGGGCGCCCACTGACAGCTCTTGACAGTTTGCAACATCTCCTGCCCCACATTAAAAAAAAAAAAATTAATTAATGTATCTCTCTCCGTAGTAGAGAACGGAGCCCAGACAACCGAAATAACAAGCCGGCTCTCTTTGCAGGAAAATGCAGAAGGTGGTTAAACCGTCCCATCCTTTGCATTCCTGGGCTGGAGGAATAAGGATCCAATTGTGGTTTCTGCTCCGGTTATCTTGGTGCTGCCGAGGGTGCCACGGGGGGAGGGGGGGATCTGCTGAATTCTTCCTTTTCTATTTTCTGCCTGGGCGAGGAGGAGGGCGTTAATGCCGGCTGGCAGTTACATGAAACTGAGATGGATGGTAACGGGGTGTGTTAACAAACAAGGGCAGGAAATACAGTGTCATATTTTCTGGAGGGTGAACAGCTCCCGGGAGACAGATCTGCAGGCTTCCACTGCGGAGACACTTTGAAGAAAAAAAAAAAAAAAAAGCCCTGTGTGATCTCTCTCTCTCCCTTCACTTTCTTGTGCCTCTTTGGTGAGACATAAATTTAGTTTTATCCCTGTCTGGCTAACAGGCAAATAACAAGGCACAAAAAAGAAAAGAAAAAAATAACCCACTTAGATTCCCTCTTCCATGTTTAGTTATTCTTTTGTCTCAGGCTAAGTCTGGAGATTAACAAGGCTTCAGGAATTGGAGGTAGACTTCACAACATCACAGCTACCTGCCTGGAACCCGGAGCCAGCTGTGTGCAGGCACTGCCCGCCCTCCATCCCACCCTCTCAGCAGATAGGATGCCCTGAGGCTGCCTTCTCGCTGGTGCTTTGCACATTGGGGGAACACCGTCACCCCATTCTTGCGTCCTTGTCACCTTCCTCCAAGTCACCTTGGCTGATTCTTTCTGCAAGGACCCACAACTCCCACCTACCTGGCCACCCATTTCCCCCACTATCCCTTTCTCTGGACAATGAGCTCTTTGAAAGCCTGGCTGCTGTCTCGTTTTTCTTTGCATCCATAGCACCTGGTGCGGTTCCTGGTACATTGTTAGTAGGTACTTGTTATATATTTGTGAATGAATAAGTAATGATATCCTGAACTCTTCTGATAGAAATAATCATGGCCAATGTATACTGAACACATCCCCTGTCCTCAATGCTTTGCATGCTTGCTCAATCCTATATCATCCTGTGAGATGGGAACCAGCATGTCATCGTCATCAGCCCCATTTTATAGAGTCGGAAGTTGAGCCTCGGGGGTAACTGACTTACCCATGGTCACAGAGGCTGGCAACCGAAGAGCAGGGATGCAGATCCGGCGATGGATGCTTAGGACCTCTTCCTCCTTGGACAGCCTGACGCAAAACACCTGGGTCCCTCGCATGGCATTTCACACTTACTAACTTACATTACTATAAATCATGTGTGCTCTGGTTTGATCTCCTTGCAAAACTGTAACCTCCTTGAGGCCAGGGTTTTAGTTGCAGCTTCTCTGTGGCCCTCAGAGAGAAAAGACCAAATAAAGGCAGGGGTCTGGGTCCTCTGGAAGCGAGCCTTTGGATTTCGCTTTGGTTTGCACTGAGTGCATCCCCATGGAGCCTGGCTACTTCTGAACTCTAGACCCAGGCTGCCCACTTACTAACTGAGCCAGTTGCTTAACCTCTCTGGGCCTTGGTTTTCTGCTTTGCAAAATAGGGATAATAACCCACCTCATGGAGCTGTCATGAGGATGAAATAAATGAATGTATTTGCTTTGAAAGTTGCTTGGCACAAATCTCGATTAAGTGTTAGTGGTTCTTATTTTGAGACACCGGACACAGAATCTGCATTCTTTCCTGCCACTTTGAACTGTATGTTTGTCCTTGTACAGTTCATCGAACAACTGTGGGCCTCATAACTCCGTCTTTTTCATTTAAAAAGTAGTTATTCCATTAAAAACCAAGAATACACCAAAACAACAACCTTGCTCCTTTGAGGCGATGAGGGAAGACAAGCATTTGGCATTCCACCTTAGACATTCACTTCCTGTTGCTTATTAACAACATATAAATCAACAAGGATGCCCATATAAGGCCTGGTATTCCATACATTCGGTATAGGGCTGCTTTGGGTGGACACACACTCACAATTAATGAAGTCAGCCGGCTTCTCCGGATGGAAATAAATACCCAAGGAAGAGAAACCCAAGACCAAAGGCTCGGGACACCCCGCGCCGTCGGCACCAGCTCACGCTCTTCCTGTGAGTGACACAGCATGACTCGATACTTACTCCTTCCTGAGAGCTGGGTGAACCCACTACGGCCGCATTTTTGTCAACGTTCCCAGTGGTGTCACCAGATACGGCGTTCTTTAAGGCCAGAATGCATGCTGTTGAGTTCTCTGCAGAAGGTGGGCAGAGAGGAGGACACAGATCTCTGTGTGGGTGGGACTCAGACTGCTTGGGACAGAGTCTCGTAGTTGTCACTTGGTCTCCAAATGTGTACAGAGCACTTGCCATATCCCTGGGCCCAGTGCTAGGTGTGGGTGTCTTGGTGGATCTTCTCCATGGAGGGTGCAGCCTAGTGGGGAGCAAGCACCACTGTTCTGCTGAGGGTTGTGAGGAAGAGGCCAGTGTGCTCAGGATGCTGTGGAGTCTACAGAGGGGGCAGGGGACCCCGTTTTGGCCCGGGGATCAGGGAAGGCTTCCCAGAGGACTGCTCTCTAAGCTGAGTGATGAGGAATGAGCAGGAGGTGAATAGGCAGAGAGGAGGTAGCCCATTCCAAGCTTGTGCAAGACCCTGAAGTGGAGGACATGGAAGGTTTGAAAAACTAGAGGAGGCCTTGTAGGGCTGGAGTGGAGAGAAGCACAGGGCGGGGAGAGTGAGTTGGGACGAGCTTGCAGGGGCAGGGAGGGAAGGCCATCCACAGGCTTGATGGCTGTGGTTAGGATTAGGGTAAGGATTTGAGGGTTCATGACAAGGGTTATAGGATACAGGGGAAGGATTTTAAGCAAGGAAAAGAAGGTAATGAGATTTACATTTAAAAAGACATCATTTGCATTAAATGGGTATCTGCAGTGTGTATTGGAGAGGGTTAGAGAGGAGCCAAGGTGGCATGGGAGACCTATTGGCAACCTCTGTAGTAGGCTGGGAGCGGGCTTGGAATAGGGGCAGGGGAGAAGGTAGGTAGATTCTGTAGACATTTAGGGGATAGGAGTGATAGGATTGGATATGGGGACAAGGGAGAAAGAGGGTTCACAGAAGACTCCCAGGTTTTGAGTTCAAACAAAGGAGTGGAGGGTGAAAGGAGAACTGGTTTGGGGCAGACCAGGCCACATGTTCAATTGACGTGTTGAGTTTGAGGTCCTGGTAAGATGTCCAAGGGGGACTACTGGGTAGGGCCTGGGGTGCAGCAGATGTGCTGGGCCGGTGTTAGAGACTGGAAGTCACTGGCTCACAGATGGCATCTCAAGCCAGGGAGTGGATGAGGCATGGAATTGGAAGGGTTGGAGAAGGGAAGATGATACAGGGTGGGCTTGGGCTCTCCTGCGGGACAATTTGGCATTTGTCTGGGTAACCAATCTTAGGTGGCGAAACAGTTTTTGCACTTTTATGTTTTTGGAAGAAATAGTAGTGACACAGACCCTTGAAATTTCAGCCACATGGTGAGTTTTCACTGTTATTTCTAGCCTGCTTTGGGGAGCCGGCTGAGCCTTACTGAGGTCGAAAAGTCACCTTTACTTTGCTTTGCCAAAGATCTTCCCAGCTGATCTTGTTGGAAGAAGGACCTCTCTTGCGTGCTCCTCTGTCTCTTGACCCATTGGAGCACTCCATAGGCTGCCTTTGGGGCAGGTGGGGATTCCTGAAGAAAGCAAGGTTGTGTGGCCTCTCAGCTGGTGGCCCGTCTGATTTGGGGTTAAGAGCTGCTCTGGAAGGACAATGCCTCTCTATGATCTGAAAATTTAAATGCATGTCCCGGCCTTTACCCTCTCACCTTTACCTCTGATTCCGTCTTCCTGAATGTGTGTAATGTGCTCTGCTGGTGGCGGGGAGATGATTTTAGGTGGTAGACACACATGACATTAAATTACAGTAACTCACAGAGTGATAAACTTACTTTACGTTCACTCCTGCTACAGACAGGAGAAAATTCCAGGATGTTTTTAATGCTTACTAATCTCTCTTTTTAACACAGAGTGAGCAGACCCCTGGGGCCAAACAAAACCTCAGCCAGCACCACTCTCTAGTGACAATTAATTGTTTTATTTTCATTGATTTTAAAAATTTTTCCTTCTCTTTATGGCAAGTGATGCTGGTTTGCTTTTATAGCTGTAGAGCTGCATATTCCAGCTGTCTGTTTTGTGGAGTTAATTTGTCATCTTGGCTAACCCAGCCTATCCTGACTGCTGCAGTAATGATGTAAAATATTCTTCTGAAATAAATGCATTTGTGTAATTTTACAGCTCCACACAGCGAGGGCAAAATACATGAAGATGGTAACATCGGCCGCAAAGTCTGGAAAATGATTGATTGGATTAAATACTTTTTAAAAAAGGGGCTGACGTAATTAGGATGATCAGGCCTCCTGGTTTTCCTGGAATTGTGTTCCTGGGATGTGAAAGTTTTAGAACTAGGAAAGTCCCAGGCAAACCAGGATGAGTTGGTCAGCCTGGTCTTAAGTTAAACTAACTGGTTATCTTCCCCAGTTGGTCTTAACCAAAGTGGGGTGGCTGGGCGCATTTGTCAGGGTCTCCAGGGGCCACTGGGTCGTATCAGGGAGTCCCTGGGTCTTTGCTGTCTCCCCTGCCCAGCCTGGCTGAACTGTCTCCCCTGACAGATGAGGAAATCAAAGAGGAGTAAAGTGACTGATTGGCGCTAGGACGCACAGACAGCACGTGGTAGAATGAGGAGCAGAACCACATCTCCTGACGGTTAGTTCCGGTTAATTTTCTTCCCAGGGTCCCCAGCTAGAGCCCTTTGCTCTACTCTGTCCTTCCCTGCACAGCCTGTTTGCTTTCAGTTGTCTCTATGATGGTGTTAAACCCATGAACACTTAGACGGCATGTGCTAAATCGGGACAGTGTCCTAAGAGCTTCACACATATCAATCGTTGATATTCACAATAATCCTATGAGGTAGGTGCTATTATTATCTCCTTTTTACTCATAAGGAAACTGAGGCATCACAAGGTTAAGTCACTTGCCCAAGGTCATCCAGCTAGCCAGTGGCAGAAGCAAGATTGAGAACTGGGTTGTCCGGCTTGAGTCCACGTGCGTGATCACCAAGCCGACCTGCCTCACTGCGCCTGTGGGGTGCTTCTACGAGCTCTGCTGTTAGATGGCAGCTCCCGGGGGGTGATGTCCACATTTATCTTGTGTGCGGTACTGGGAAGGGCTCAGGTTTAGGTGTCACAAGGTCTGGGTTTGAATTCTGGCTCGAGCATTTACTTAAAATGACTGGGCCTCACTTTACTTGTGTATAAAATGGGAAAATGGTAATAAAAGATAATATTATACCTGCTTTGCTTTGCTGGGTTTTCATAAGGATCACATAAATAAGTCTATATAAAAGGTCTTTGTGAATAGCAAAGTACAAAACAGCTGGGCGTGATAGCTCATGCCTATAATCCCAGCACTTTGGGAGGCTGCGGTGGGAGGATCACTTGAGGCCAGGAGTTGGAGACCAGCCTGAGCAACATAGAGAGACCCCATCTCTATTAAAAAAAAAAAAAAGCTAGGTGTAAAAAAACAAGCACACAAAACAGATACTGGTTAGTTTTTGTAAAACAGACAGTAGCATAAAGCTGTTAAAGGCATGATAACGATGTGAAAAGCCCACTGTGAAAAGGCAAGGGATGGGATAATTAAAAAGGCCCTGATTAAAAGTGTGGATGGCAGTGACATAAATAGTAAGTGCTCAATCACATTTGCTGAACGGACGAATGAATGATGCGCTTTGGAAATGAGAACCAAGACTGAAATGCTGATGTATTACAAAGCACACAGACCTCGTCAGAAAAGAAAAAAGACAAAAGAAAAAAGAAAGCCTTTGTATCATACTACTGCTATTAGGTCTGCCTGCTTTACAGATGAGAAAGCCCAGATAGAGAGAGCCCGAGAGACTCGCACAGAGCATACCTCTGCTCCCAGCGCTGTCCTCCGCAGCTGCTGACTCTTGGAGTCTCATTTCCCTCCTCCTGCATTGGGATAGTGAGCATTAGATGATGTATTAATATTTCATTCAATACATCAAGCGCTCAGCACGGTGCCAGGCACCTGGGGATCCCTCGGTCGATATCAGCTGTTATTATTAGTGCTGGAGGGACCTGGTTGAAAGGGAACCAATAGTTATGACATCGAAGATGTTGATTTGTATTTCTCCATCTCCGCTGACATGCTGGAGTTGCCATGGGAGGCTGTGAGACCTTCCTCTGGTTTCAAAACCTCTCTGATCCTTCCTGGAGGCAGAAGGATGCCTTCTAAGACCCCTTACAGCCTCTCTTCGATTCCAGCCCATCCTCTGGGTTTGAACCTCTCATTTAGTCAATCTTTCCACATCTTCATGCTTTAGCAAAGTGGCCACCCAATAAAGAAGTTAGTGCTGCTTCCCTTCAGCAATGACATGCTCGTGCGAACAAAGTGTCTTTCAGACGACCAGAGGCACAGGAGGCCCAGAGGCTGAGTTTCTAGGAGCAATGGCAGGCTGTCGTGCTGTCCCCCTCTGTCCACCCCCAGCGTGTTATCTGTGGGGGTTGGAAAACACTATCAAAACAGGCCCCATCTGTTCCTGAAGTCGTGGAAGAATACGTGTGTGACAAATTTACAGGGTCACTGGAAGACCCTCTAATTTTCTGGGAAATGACAAGGCGTCTGTGGCCACGTTGTGTAAAATTTCCTCTTTTATACCCAGGTTACAGGCCATGGACTATTTACTTGGAGTCTGAGGGTATGTTTACCATTCAGGCAACATCACAAGCTGTCAAAGAAATCTACTCAGAGTAGGATGTGCTGGGTGTCTCGCCTTTCTAAAAATGACACTTGGTTCTTTTTTTTTTTTTTTTAATAAATCTTTTTAGGCGTTATGTTCACAGTGCAAATAGCTCAGAAAGGACACTGGTAGGAAGTCAAAGTTTAAGTCAGGGCAGATGTGTTGTGTGGAAACAGGACTCAACCCAGCAGCTTTGCCAAGAAAGGAAGTGGGCTCTATATTGGACTCCCTCTACGACGTTCAACCAAAGCAGATTATTGGGGGATAATGCTATATTGATCTGCTGAGTAAGCAACTTCCGTATTTGAAGGCTCCATGTGTCATTCTGAGCAAACACTGGATGGTATAGAGAAGTTGCCTCCAAAGTCAATAGCTGAAGGAATGCTATGGGGAGAGATTGGAGAACATGTTTTTCCAAATTTAGAACCTGCTCACATTTCGTGGCTTCTGACATGAATATTGAACTTGAACATAAAGTTCTAGCAAAATACAATTTCCTGATTCAAAATAAGATGCTGTCTAAGGGAGCCTGTGAGAATGTCTTGGAAGTCCACCATCTCTTACAAAACAGCCTGTTTGAGGGTTCAAGTGTGAATGAACCAGGACTAGACGGATTCCATTGCCCTTGAAATCCATGTGGCTTTTAGAATTAAGCAGCAGCAGGGTGGTAGTGCGGGTGCGGAGAGGAGGAAAGAACTCTGGAAAAAGTACATTTGAGGTTTTGCTGACTCAAAGACATTTGAAAATTAGTGTGAATTCTTCTAGCAGGTCCCGACAGTCTGTGAATCTTGCAGACTTAGTTTTCGGTCTGATAAATACCCAAGAGGAGTTGCTGGAGAACAGAGTGGGCATCAGGCCACAGGTTCTGCCACCCTGGACTCTGCCCGCCTGCCTTTGTCACAAGGCTTCAGTCCCCGGCACTGCTCTGGTCCCATGCCTACTGATCTTCAGGCTCCCACAGCCTTCAGGTTGGGGTCGAGTGACTCCATATCCCAGCTCCTACAATCTTTCTAAAATTCTCTAATCATGTCACTTAGAAGACAGACTTAAGACCCCTCAGTAGCAGCACTGCTGTTACAGCGTAGAGTCCGCTGTCCTGAGCATAGTCTGCTGCCCTCATGTTGTCTCTTGCTGCTTCCCGTACTGGATGCTCTAGCCCTACTGAGCCACTCTTGTCCCCACTAAAGCGTACTATACCCTCTCTGGCTTCTCTGTCCTTGTCATTTGTTCTGCTTAAAATAGCCTCTTCCTATCTCTCCTATTTATGCAGGAGTCCTTCCCAGAACCCCCTCCCAAGCCCAGGGCTAGGATAGGCTCCCCCTTTCTGTGCCACCTCTGCATGGGTACCCTGAATTTGGGTGCTGTGGAGCTCACCGCTGTCTGTATGACAGTGCTGTTTCCGTGTGAGGAGCTGGAACACATGATATTCACCAGATCCTGGGGACAGCAGGCTGTCCTGGGGGTATATCACAGCAGGGAGTGGGGAATAGATCATGCTCCTGGGGAGCTGCACAGTGGGGAAGGTCCCTTGCTATTAATAGCTTGGGCCTTGGGGAAGTGGATGATAATTGGTGGGAAACCAGCAAGATGGTGGAAGGCTGTAGGGTGTAGGACATAATCCTTTACTGTAACTCCTCAGATCTACAGCAAAGTCACCAAGTCCACAAAACCACCACTGGATTTGTATTTCTTGTGGAAAAATGATAAAGGGGCCTAGAATGGTGTCCCAAATGGCTCATGTCCTCCCTGGGATGACACCTATAGACACAAGAATGGAGACAGGATCAGGAGGAAGAAAGTGGAAATTTCCATAAATTGTGGGGAGGGGTCTGGATTTACACAGGTTATAAAGTTGGGGATTTGAGCTATGGGTGATCCTTGTTTCTTTTTCCGTAGGACTGTGAGCTCCTGGGGTGGGAGTGGGGAGGGGGAAGTGTAGCTTATTCATCTCTGGATCCCCAGCACCTAACACAGTGCCTGGTGTATAGCGCATGGGGCTCAGGGAATAACTGGTGGGTGCATTGAAGGAGGGAAGGGTGGGTAGATAGGTGGATGGGTGGATGAATGGACGGATGGATGGATGGAAGTATGGCTGGACAGAAGGACGGATAGATGGATGGGTGGATATATGGATGAATGGATAGAAAGGTGGATGTGTGTATGTATGAATGGATGGAAGGATGGATGGCTTATTCAAAGGATGCAGTCAGAGTAGTTATGGTTTTCCCTGTGCCTCAGCTGCCTTTCCTCCCCCACTCCCTTCCCTAGCTGCCTAACTCACAGTTACCCTTCGTAACACAGCACCTGAGGCAGAGGGAGTAGTATAAGCAAAGGCCTGGAAGGAGCAAGGCCCAGTTGGAAATGGCAATAAGGTGCATGTGGTTGGAAAGCACATTTTGAAGCAGGGGCAGAGGTGGGCAGCACAGCTGGAGAATTTTAATCAGGGGTCAGATCATGAAAGGTCTCTGTGCACCAGTCTAAGCCTTTGGACTTTGTCCTGAGAGCAATGGGAGCTGTTGAAAGGTCCCACGCAGGGGGCATCCTGAACATTTACGTCCTGTGGTATTCCCAGTGATTAGCATAGTGCCTGTCACAGAAGGGGTGCTCAATAAACACTAGGTAAGTGTGTGAATAAGCATTAAGTGTTTGT
This sequence comes from Varecia variegata, assembly GCA_028533085.1. Lineage (NCBI taxonomy): Eukaryota > Metazoa > Chordata > Mammalia > Primates > Lemuridae > Varecia > Varecia variegata. The sequence goes on from CM052441.1 coordinate 122,817,145, forward strand.
GGTGTTTGTGCATGGGTGTTTTCTCCAGCATGTTGGAGGACGCTCCTGTAGGCCTGGGACTGTATAATAATTATATAACAATGAACCTGTGATGGGGGCCCCTCATATGCACGAGACACTGTGCTAAGCCCTCTAAATACACCATCTCACACTATCCCCACTGTACCCCTATGGGGTGGGACTGTGATTGTCCCACCTTACAAGTGGTGAGATGGAGATTAAATGAGATTAATCAGTGAGATGAAATGATGTCCCCAAGCTGACAGATCTAGGAAAGGACAGTCTGAACTTGAGGTCAACTCTGGCTCACACTGAAATCTGGGCTCTTTTCTCTTTCAGCACTTCCTGCTGCTCTTGCTTTTTTTCTCCCCCACGAAGGGCCATGTCAGTGTCTGTGGGCACTAAACGTGCAGGGATCTGCTGCAGGCCTGTACTGCACACATGTGAGCCCTGCCACATGTGAGCAGTGGAGCAAACACCAGGCAGGGGTGTCAGCAGGCACAGGGACCCGTCCTGGCTCTACTCTCAGTTGCTTGGTCACTCCGAGCAAGTCATGTTTGCTTTGTGAACCTCCGATTTTTCAACAGTAAACCTGGGAATTGATCCCAAATGATCTCTAAGTTTCTACCTGGTGCTAATTCTGGTTAAGTCTTGACTGGATCTATGGGGTTCTTTCCAGCTCTGCCTTTCTTCCTGTTCCTTGAATGCACCAACCTCCTTCCTGCCCCATGGCCTTGGCACCTGCCAGGCCCTCTGCCTGGATCTTCCTCCCCTGGTTTCAGGAGCTGGGCCGGCTCCTGGTCATGCAGGGTTCAGGGTAAGTGTCACAGAGAGGCCTTTCCCAGCCATCTGAGCTAATGTTAGGCCCCACCCAGTCACTCTCTATTACCTGGTCCTGGTTTGTTTGTTTCATAGCATTCATCACCATTTAAAATTGTATGTATGTATGTACTTATATATATATATATATACACATATATACAAATTTAAAAATATTTCTATTGATAATAAACATAAAATATAGAATTCTTCTATCTATCTCTATGATATGTCATTGTTCATTATTTATGGATTCCGTGTCACTAGAATGTGAGGCCCATAGGAGCAGGGCAGGGGGTTGTCTTGTTTCTTGCCACACTTTTAGCTCTTGGGAAGAGTGCAATGAGTAGTTACTGATGCATCGAATGATTGAATGAATGAATGAGTGAGTGAAGAGTTCTCTGCTCTCCAAAGCACCAAGGATAGGTACATAGCAGGGAGGGAGGGTCAGGTAAGATCAAGGCCACTGATGCCATTGTCAGAAGCCCAGCCTCAACCTCATAGCTCACTTCCTGGAGCAATGCCAGTGCCCAATAAACAGTCATTAAACATGCGAACTCATGTCACCAAGTAGGCTGTGGCATCTGCCCTGTGTGGCAGTGGTGCTTGCAGGCCCGGTTAGAGTTATCCTGGAGGAGGATCACAGACCCCAAACAGCCCAGATGAAAGGGCTGTCTCCCACCCCACCCTCCCACCCTTTCTCCCTTCTTCAGTCCAGAGAATGTCCATGCCCAGTTGCCATACTATGTCACCCACGGAGTTTGTGTTCAAATTTTGGGGGCATTTCCAAAACTCTCAGACATTCTGCTGATATAAAATCTACAGCTCCCAGGATTCTGAGGGTTCAGATCTGATATTTAAAAAATAGGTTCCACAACATGAAGAAAATGCACTCTCTGCTCCTCGCCCCCCTCCCACCTCCCACCACCCCGAGTGTCCATTTGATACTTCAGAGCTGCCCGGAGACTGGAGAGAAACGGATTTTATTTTACATCCTACAGCTGTCGCAATGCTGGAGAAGCCCCACGTATTTAAAATAGTCAAATGGCTTCCAGGCGGACAATAAGTCTTATTTAGTCGATTTGGAGCCTGCTGCCCAGTTGACCCATTTCTGGAAAGTAAAAGAAAAAAGTAAAACATGAAGGCTTCAATCTACTCCTGTTGCCCTACGTCCGTAAGAGCCACTTGGGCAGAATTTAATATTTGCTGCCCCCACCCTCTTTTTGGACCCAGCTCTCCACCCAGAAAGGGGGAAACCGTGGTTCTTAGACTGAAAAGTGCCTCCCGGGGTGAGATGAGGGGCCCAGGGCTTCATCAGAGCTCCCCGCCCGCCTCTGGGCTGGCCCTCATTCAACTGTCCCCCACCGCCACCCCCACCCCCTGCCCCGAAAAGGAATCCAAAAACATTGAGAGGAGGCGATTTCACAGTCTCTCTAGGAGTCCTCTTTCATGGTTCAATAAGCCCTTACAGTCAGGAAGTCATTTCTTGGTCTGACCTAAGGTTCTTATGCTGCATTAAACCGTGCTGATCTTAAAGAGCCCGGGTTTCCTGGATGGCACCTATCTCGGGCTTTCCTGGGGCCCGGGAAGGTAAATGAGCTGGCTTTAAAGGCACGTTTTAGAGGAAATCTGTCTTCCACTGTCTAATGGCCGCAGCGTTCCTGCTGCTGGGGCCTTTGATGATTTCCTCGCCCGCCAAGGATGCCCGCCCCACAGCGGGGAGGCCGCCCCGAGTTCCGCAGCATCCTGGGGCCCGGCTCTCAGGCGAGGTGCAGATGAGGCTTGTTGCGCTATATTCTAATCCTTAACCCTCTTTGGGGGCCGGTGCTGAGAGTGGTCTTCATTTTGTCCTTTAATTGCTTTACTATTCCGCCGGCTCCATCTCATTCTTCACGCCGCTCTTTAGGATACCCCAGCAGGAGAGGGGTCGCAAGTGGAGACCCTGCCTCCAGGCTGCGCTCAACCATGTCACCGTGGACTGAAGGCACTTCCCCTTATTCCAACCACTCTGACCACCGCTGATTGTGCTTTCCAGTTTTGAATGAAACTTCTAGACCTGCAGGCCCTCGCACGGGCTGGCGCACAGAGAGCAGATACTTGTGAATGGAGAGACGAATCAATGAATGGAGTGGGGCATTACCGGGTACCAGGCCAGACAGTGTGGCATCTTGGGTTTTCAGCTGCTTCCTTGTTTAGCAGTGGGTTTTCTGCCGCCCACCAACTGAGATCACAAAGCACATTTAGTAAGAAGAGAAAATGCCAGTAACCGGGACAGGGGAGACCCAGCTGGGAATCCGGGAAAGAGTTTGAGCAAAGTTTGGCTTTGGTATTCTGCCATGAACCAGGCAGGAAGCAGGCCGAGGAGAAAAAACTGCCTCTTGTATTGGTGGCATCGGCTCCGAGGTGCTTTTCCAACTCCACCTTTGGGATCCAGTAAACCCTCCTGTCTTCCCTTCTCTGAGCCCCCATGTCTGCCTCAAGCCCAACAGAGCCAAACCGAGGACAGTAGGGTCGAGTTCAAGGTAGCTCTGAACTGAGAGGACAGCTCCCTTCCCTGAAATTCCTAACAAGGGATATGCTATAAATACCATGTTTGCATCTCCCTGTCCTCCTCTGACAAAGCAGCCCCCAGAGCTTTGAAGCCTGGTTTCTAGAACAAAATGTAATCCTGTAAATTACTGAACCGGAGGAGGTGACACTGTTTTGGAAAGGCCATGAATGAGCAGTGAGTTTGGAAACTGATCATCCCGGGAACCAAATCCCATTGCATCTAGTAAAATAGAATTTCAACACAAGAAGCTTCGCTTTTTAACATTTTCTATTATTAACGTAATAGCTCTCCTTCGGCACATACCCTGCCCTGCCAGAGCAGAGGAGACACTGTGGTCCATGGGCGGGAGTGGATGACTCTTCCCCAGACCTCACGTGGGAGCCCCCAGGACCTTGTCTCCCCGACAGCCTCAAAAAAGAAAACCCACATCAGTCTTCAGCCATCAGACCAAGTAATATCCCGAGAGTCACCAGAGTACAATGAAACCAGCAAATGAACACATCAAGGAACTGAAATAATATATCTTCCTCCTTGTTCTATAGTTAACTGAGCTAATTAATTTATGATGGTCCTCAGCTTTTTGCAGCTTGAAAAACAAAATAAAATACAGTTGGATAAATCTTGAATTTCTCTCTCTTGGAAGGTGCTTTAAATGCCTTCTCTTGTGTCCCCACCCTGACTTCCTCTCTCTCCCAGGAAACAGGATGCTGCCCTCAGGATATGATGCCTCAGCCTGAGCTCTGACAGGCCCTCCTTTTTAATCCCAAGGTCATTATCGAGTTCTCAGGCCTGTGGGAAGTTGTCTTCTTGGTAGGAAGTTGTCTCCACCTGAATTTTACCATGCTTATTATACTCAGTGTTTCCTAGGAAAAAAAGGTGACTGCCTCACAAACTAGCACACATATTTTAATTGTGCACCTCGTCATGTTTTCCTTTGTGTCTTGGCCACCAGGAAACTCGGTGAAATTTTTGTTCAATTGTACTACTTTTCCTTAGTTTAAGCTTTTTGATTCTGAGCACCACTAAGCTATAGCTCCTCTGAGGGCAGGAGTCTCTAGTGTACCCTTTCAGATGGACAAAAGGACTACTGGAAAAATCAAAGGTAAGAGTCTAGAGAAGAGAGAGGCATGTTTCCAAAAGAATTGTGGGTATGGCTTTTGGTATCTGGAGTTGAATGGAATCAAATTCACTGAAAACCAACAAAGTTTTGCAGAGAGCTTATTGTCAAAATCACCACCAGAAAGAAAATGAGACTGTTGGTGATGTAAGCAAATTTCTAGGTCCCCACCTCTCTATAGGTGGGAAACAGACTGACAGTGTGGGCCACTGTCACCTTCTCCAATGTGCTCCTCAGAAGTGGTCAAGTCTGATGGGAAGGGAAGCCCTCCTGGAGGACAGAGCCAGAGTCCAGAGAAGAAAGGACTTGGGAGCTGTGCTGAGAGTGTAGAACAGGGGCCAAATCAGGGAACATCCTAGACTTCCAGGTTAGCAGGACCCAGCCACAAATCCCTGGCAAAACACCCGAATCAGTGAGATCAGTGAGTGCCAGGTGCCTCCCATTCTCTCTCCCTTTCCAAACGGGAAGGTTTTTGCCTGTCCTGCCATTGTATGTTGGGGACATTTGGGAAAACAACTTGTCTTTTTGATTTTTAGGTCCCTATGAAATCAAGGGGCTCCTCCGGGAGATCTGAGGTAGAACATGAGATTCTGGATTTCCAGCTCAAGACCAGGATTGGATAAGATTTTTGGAGTGTCTTAGGGATGGAGCGAGTGTATTTTGAACGTGGGAAAGGACAAAAAGGGTGGAGTGGAGTGTGAGCACTGTCTGTAAATATTCACTTCACCCTCTTCTCATTCATCTGTCTCCGGGGGGCAAATACACTTCCCTGCACTTGACTTTGGGCTTTGCCATTTACTTGTTTTGGCAAATGAGATGTTAATGGGCGTGACATGGGCAGGAGTTGAAATGTACTTGTGCTATTTGGAGCTTTCTGTTCTGCACTTCTGCCATTGCCATAAGAAAAACATGACTTGGGCCCAGGTGACCTGTGGACTTGTAGCCTGAAGCAAAGCCACCCCATCTGACCCTCAGTCAGGCACATGGGTAAGAAACGCCTCTGGTTGTATGCCACTGTAATGTTTGTGGGTGTTTGTTACACAGCAGTGGCTGACTGAGACAACCCACAATAGCAACCTAGAGCCCCATGGCTTCCTCAAAGGTAGGAAATGCACAAATAAATTGGGACTGGGCCAGTGTCAACAGAAACGAGAAATGATCGTAGTGGTTGGGATGAGCTTAGAAAGTTCTCCTTACTGCTTTGAAAGCTCAGCAAAACTCGTGGGCCCTGGGAAAGGTGGGAGGCTGTACAGAAGCCAGTGAACCTCAAAGTCTCCCATGCCAGTCAAAGAAAAGACGTAAAGAGTCGGCTGAGGTTGTGGGTGAGGTGCATGGGTTTATAGCCTGAGGTTGCCCAGGAATTCTCAGTGTATATATACAGTGTACATACTTAATGTTTGATATATTTATTATGCAGCAATTTTCTGATAATTAAACTTCTTAATATAACTTTGTGGTCAGAGTGCTTTCCCCACATTCCAGAGATTACCAGGAGTCTGACTTTTAAAAAAAAATCGTGTATTGTATGTATTTTTAGAAGGAGGTAGAGTAAAAATAAATAGATTAACTAGGAGTGCTAAGAAAGGGGGTTGGGTGGGAAAGAAAAATGCTATTCAGAAATAGACCATGAAACTATTTACCTGGATAAACCAAAGTAAAAAAAAATTCATTGTTTAAGACGGGTCATCAGATCAAATACCTTAGGGGCCAGGCAGGTGACACAAACAAGGGAAGCAGGCTGGGAGGGAAGTGTGGTGATACACTGTGTGTCCTGTTCAAGGAGGGCAGCTATGACTTTGCTCCCTGCAGTTGCTGCCATGTGGGAATGGGGCCTGGTGTTGCCTGATCATCTTCGGGGAAACCAGGCTGCCATGTCTGCTTGCACAGGTTGGACACTGCACAAGACTGCTCAGCTGAGAGGGCAACTGGAGGCTAAAATACAGTCTAAACTTCACTTACTAAGCTCTGGGCATGACGCGGGGAGCAGAGGGGGGCTGAAATCCACCCCCTTTTGCCTACCTTTGCATAGTGCACAGTCACACAGGGTAGCCCCGGGATGGAGGATCCGGATCTTGCTGCGCATTGTGGAAGCTGGATAAGGAACTCCTCCTGGTCTCCACTCCTGGCGGCCCAGGCACAGGTGCCCTTCCCAGGCTCAGCCGATTGATTAGATGCTCCTTCCCAGGACCTGGAATCTTGTGTGAGTGACAAAGGCACAGAGGCGAAGAGATTATATGGGGTGTTTAGGTGTGTCTGAATGGTGACAGATACAGCACTTTTTAAAACACTGAGCTGCTAAACAAAACTCTCTGGCATGCTGATGGAACCAGTGGGTCTCCAGCCGGTCAGCTCTGGATTAAGCCATTCCAAGTGCAAGAAGTGGGCTGTGAGTTGTACTCACTTGTTCTCAGAAACCTTGGCACATGTGTAGGTTTCTGCCTCATATAGGTCTCCTAAATTGTGTGTTTCACTGAAGTGAGGTGTCCTTTCTTGGCATCACAGTGCCGGGTGGTGACAAGCTCCCTGTCTCAGAAGGTTTGCATTTGGTTCCGGTTCTACCAGAGCTTGGTGCTAACACTTGCTAGCTCCCTGATCTTGGTCAAGTGTTCATCATGCGAACTCGCAATTTCCTCGTCTATAAAATAGGCATTTGAATGCTGGTACTCCTTGTCTCCTGGGGATATTGGAAGGATCAAATCCAATAAAGTAATGCATGAGAAAGCACTTTGCAAGCTCTGATGCACCACGTAAACATAAGGTATCACGATGCTGCTGTGGAGACAAGAGAATTCTCATTGCTGGTGCTTTAACCAGAGACAGCGTGAGTCCGGCGTGAAGCAGGGCCATTTGGTTATTTTCAAAATGCTGAGAAAACGACTGCGCTCCACTGACTACCCTGTCCATTGCTACAAACCTGTGCCTTTCCTGTAATAATAAATACCTGTATTGTACCTTAACATTATTTTATTTGACCCTCACAGCAGTCTAAGGGGTAAGAATTGTTCCCTGTTTGCTGATGAGGAAACTGAGGCTCACGGAGACTAATGAATGTCACGCAGCTGGCAAGGAGTAGAGCTAGTGGGTGAGCCCCAGTCTTCCACTTCCAGTTCACAGGCGCCTCCAAATACAGCCTCTGAACCCATCTGAGGCCAATCTGCAGCTCAATAGCACTATCAACCACAGGAAAGACTCCTGTCAAGACCCAGCCCAGCATCCCTTCTCTCCGTTTTCTGGAAACAGCAGCTTCCACCACCAATTTTGGAGGAACTGCCTCCTTCCCTGTTTGACATAGTTCTGTGTGAAGCAGAGAAGGGCATGTGATCTGACCAGACTAAGGAGACACATGTGCCCCTGCACTGGAATCCTGAGCGGGTACACGCAGGGATGGAGGGAAGTCGCAGCTGGGTTATCCCAAGGCTGAGCCCACGAGCGGCGGTTCTCAAGCTTCAGTGAGCACCAGAACCATCCCAGGGCTTGTTACAACCCGGATGGCAGAGCCCACCCTCAGAGTATCTGGTTCAGCAGGTCTGGGGTGGCGGCTGAGAATTTGTATATCTAACAAGTTCGCAGGTGATGTTGATGCTCCTAAGGCGACCGTGCTCAGAGGACCTTGACCAGGGGCGATTTTGCCCCCCAAGGGATATTTGGCTGTGTCTGGAGACATTTTTGGTTGCCATGACTGGGGGGCTGCTACGAGCACCCAGTGGGTAGATGAAGGGTGGTGCTAAACATCCTACCATGCACAGGACAGGCTCCAACGACAAGGAATTGTCAGCCCCAAATCTCATCAGTGCCCTTAGAGAAAGCCTGCGCTAGAGGAATGGGTTCCGTGCTCCTCTGCCGGGGTCCTGGAGACGCCTGGTCCCTGTCTTTCCCCAGGCACTTCCAAGGAATCTGTGGGCTATCTCAGCATCCTTCCAAAACATTCTCTTCTCTTTTATTTAATCAAAGTCAATTTCTGTTAGCTGCAGCCAAAGAGCTGCTAAAGACGAAGATTTAATTTATTTAGAGCAGTAAGCTGGGTTCTGGTTTCTGGGTTAGAATGGCACATGGACCACATGCCTGCATTTCCTCTCCTCCTGTGACTCTCCTGCCTCCATTTTAACTGCTGTGAGCAATTCCATTTAAAAAAAAAAAACATAATTTGTTTACCCATTCTTCAATTCTTGAACATTTTGGTCATTTCCTTTTTTCTTTTCTTTTCTCTCTCTCTCTTTCTCTCTTTTTTTTTTTTTTGGTTTTAAACAATGGCACAATAAACACTCATATACAAATGCTCATGCTTACATGAAAGAGTTTTTCTAAGGTTCATACCCAGAGGTAAAATTGTTGGGTTGTGCCATTTGGACATCTTCAGATTTACTGAATATTGATAAATTGCTCTTCAAAGTGGTTGCATCAATTCACCTTCCCGCCAGTGGTGAATCAATATCTCCCCACATCCTCATCAACACTTAGTGTGGACAGATATATTAATTTTTTCAGTCTGTTGAGTGACTCATTGTTTTAATTTGTATTTCTCAGATTATCAGAGTGTTCGACCATGTTTTCTTTTCTCTCCCTCTCTTCCTTCCTTCCATCCCTTTCTTTCTTATCTTCCTTCCTTTCTTTCTTTTCTTCTTTTCTTTTTTTGTTTTGAGACAGAGTGTCGCTCTGTTACCCAGGCTAGAGTGAGTGCCGTGGCGTCAGCCTAGCTCACAGCAACCTCAAACTCCTGGGCTCAAGCGATTCTACTGCCTCAGCCTCCCGAGTAGCTGGGACTACAGGCATGCGCCACCATGCCCGGCTAATTTTTTCTATATATATTTTTAGTTGGCCAGATAATTTCTTTCTATTTTTAGTAGAGATGAGGTCTCACTCTTGCTCAGGCTGGTCTCGAACTCCTGAGCTCAAACAATCCACCTGCCTCGGCCTCCCAGAGTGCTAGGATTACAGGCGTGAGCCACCACGCCTGGCCCCTTTCTTTCTTTTCTTTCTTTTCTTTCTTTCGAGACACAGTCTCTCTCTGTTGCCCAGACTGGAGTGCAGTGGCATAATCATAGCTCACTGCAGCCTTGAACTTCCAGGCTCAAGCAATCCTCCTGCCTCAGCCTCCCAAAGAGCTGGGACTACAGGCATGCACCACTACACCCAGCTAATTTTTAAATTTTTTGTGGAGACGGTGTCACTATGTTGCACATGCTGGTCTCAAATTCCTGGCCTCAAGTGATCCTCCCACCTCAGCCTCCCAAAGTGCTGGGATTACAGGTGTGAGCCACTGTGCCTGGTGGGTTGACTACATTTTCATATGATTATTGCTCACTTGGGTTTTTCTTTTTGGAGGTAATTATGAACATTCTTTGCCCTTCCTCTTTTTATTTTACTTTTTTCTTTTTTTGCTTGTTTAGTTCTTAGTGATTCATAGGTGGTGTTTATATATTCTGGGTACCAATCGATTACAATCCATTATCAGTCATGTGAATTGAGCATCTCTTCTGTGACTTGCCTTTTATCTTTATTTATGGTATCATTTTCTGTATAGAACTTTTAAATTTTACTTTAGTTAAAAAATGTATTAATCATTTTCTGTTTGGATTTTTTCCCCATCCTGTTTTAATAATCCTTCTATATGCCAATATAATAAAGATACTCTCCTCTATTATCCTTAAAAATTTTTAAGTTTTTCTTTTTTCAAATTTAGTCTTTAATCCATCTGAAATTTATTTCTATTTGTAGAGTGGGTCAGAAATCTCATTTAAAATTTTCCATATGTATAGTTAATTTGCCCAGTACTGATTATTGAACAGCCCATTTTTTCCCTCACTTCCCTCTTTGTTTGTCTTCTTCAAAATTGTCTTGGCTAATTCTAGCCCATACGTATATACATATAAAATCAGTTTATCAAATTCCATGAAAAATCCTATTGAAACTTTGATCTGATATATATATATATGAATGCATAATTAAGTTAGGAAAAATATCTTTATGTTATTTTTGCCTTATTTAAAAATGTAAAATCATAACTAAAGATCACCTAATATTTGAGAAACACCTGTGATGAGAGATGGTGGAGGGGGGGAGGGAGAAAGAGAGAGAGAGAGAGAAGATTGAGAATTGCATGACCCTAGAAAATACAATTTAGACATCAGAAAAGAAGTAAAATTTTTCTTCTAGTTATTATTCTCAGAGATTTGAGAAGATATTATGCCATGAAAACTCAACATGCCAAAAAAGTAACAATTACAGAATAAGGTATAGCTCTTAGAGATAAAAAAATATAAGTAATATGAAAAAAAATCAAGTGAATGGCCCGGATGATAAAAATGATGAGATATCATCCCAGAAAGTAGATAAAGAGATAGAAACTGGGAAAAGTCAAATAAGAGAGATGGAAAATAATCCAGGAGGTACAACATTCAATTTATGGGAGTTCCAGAAAGAGAATAAAGAAAATACAAGAGAAGAATTTACAAATGAAATAATGTTTAAAATGTCCAGAGCTGAAGTGTCTGAGTTTCCAGATGGAAAGGTGAGTGAAAAAGCAAATGAAAAAGGGTACATCACTGTGAAATATCAGAGCAAAAAGGGAAATGAGAAGATCTTGAAGGAAGGAGGGAAGGAAAAAAAAAGGAAGAAAGAAAACGTCATCTATAAAGGAATGAGAATCAGACGTCTTAGGAATGCTGAATGCTGGAATACATAAGTAAGCACATGACTTCAGAGCTCCGAAGAAAAATGATTTTCAACCTAAATGTCTCTATTTAGAAAAGCTATCAACTGAGCAAGAGATATTTCGAAAGATACAAGGATTTACAGAAGGTGTTTCTCATAAATTATTTCTTAGGAAGTTAATTGAGAATGTGCTCCAGTAAAAATGAGGAAAAAAAAACAAGAAAGGAAGTCACAGCTTTCAGAATACTATAGGTCTAACCCAGAAGAGCAGTTTTCCAGACAACTAGAAAGAAACCATGGTGTGGAAGTCGGGTGGGGGTGAAGGGGGTCGTGTTGATGGGGATGTCTCCCGGGGGGAAAAAAATGAGCTTAACTGAATACTTTCCATGATAGAGAGTTTGGGGTGGGGGGAGGGAAGAGGTTATAAAAAAGACAAATCATGCAAGAAAAAAAGGCAATCAGAAACTCAAGGAAAATCATAAAGCTTAGAATAAAGGAGACACAATTATTACACATTATTTATAATGATAATGTAAATACTGTTTATTTTCAAATTTTAGAATCTTTCCATAGATAAAGAATTGAAGACTTATGTATGTTTGCCAGACAACAGAATGTAAATGTTTTCAGTCTTGACAATGTAAATATGCAGATGTCAGAAGTTGGGAGAAAGGTGTGGAGAGGAGAGCTAGGAGAAGATAGAGGTCCTAATATTTTTATAAAGCAGAAAGTTAAGACATACCAGCAATAGTTGATGGATTAAGACATTGAGATATAAGTACATTACTTGGATTTGCAAAGATAATTACTAGTGATATAATTATTTGGGGAGAATAGGTAAAGGAAGTGGGAGTGCTATGAAACAGCTAAATTTTCTTCTTGATGTCATAAGAAGGAATCTATATCCAATATATAAAATTAATAAACCAAGAAACACTTAAATATATTTAGAGATTTGAAATAAACTGCCAGAAGAAATGGATAAAAGAGTTCAAAAGTAGTTATCTTTGGAGACTGGAACTAAGCATGGGGTAGGGATGAGGGCACTTCTGGAGTATTTCATTGTTTAACTGTGTGAATTCTTAATTTTACTTAAAAAAAAAACAAGGCAAAAGTCATGGGTTTTAGTCAAGCCATTCATACGTTATTCTAGTGGATTTAAAATTCCTCTTTGACACTTGCTAGCTGTGGAGGAGCCTGGGGGCTGGGAAATATTAATTTCCTTTCCTTCCTTTTGAGGGTCTCTTGCTGTCACCACCAGGAATGCACACTTCCTGGGCTAGTTTCATTCAGCCCTGACCTTGTTCCCTGAACAAGACTACAGAATCACTGCTCCAAATTCTGGGATCCACTTTGTCACAAGTACTTACATGTATGACTCCAGCTCCAGAGACATAATAGCACTCAGTAAATATTTGCTGAAACTGAATGAAGATGTCCATAAAGACCAATTGTCCCATGCAGAGACCAAATGCCTAATAGAGACCAAGTTCACTCTGTGAACTTCTCTTTCTAAGCAGCACCAGAAATAGCACCATGTTGATTCATTCAACGTGCGTTTGTGCAGCTCCTACTATGTTCCTGGCAAGTGAGAGAGACATGTCCTCAGCCTTCATGGAGGCAGACATTCAGTAAGATGGTATGTCATTACACATTGCAAAAAGTGCTACAAAAGAAAAGAACTGGACTCTTAAGAGAGAATAACTTTCTTGGAGGGTCAAGGGAGCCCTTTCGGAGAAAGTCACATATGAGTTCAGGATGAGTAGGGCCAAGGTAGGTCAAGATAAATAAAAGGAGTGTTCCAGACAGAGGGAGCTGCATGTGCAAAGGCCCAGTAGTAGAAAAAGCTGAATGTGCAATAGTGATGCTTCTCACACTTCAATGTGCACCTGGGGAGCTTATTAAAAGGCAGATTTTGACTCAGTTGTTCTGGAGAGGGCAGAACCCCAGAATTTCCCACCAAGTCCGAGGTGATGCCGGCTGCCATTCACACTAAGGCATTGTAGCATTGTGTTGGAGGAGCTGCACGGTGAGCAAGGGAGGGAATGAGGAGATGGGACTGGAGGGGTGGGCAGAGATCAGATCCCGTGGGGGCTTGGGAGCCACCTGCTAAATGCAGGCAGAAGAGTCACCCAGTCTGATTTGGCCATGGATAAAATGCTTCTTCAATTTTTTCAATGCTCTATAACGTTGTTGAGAATAGTGGTGGTTGAATTAGACACACCCTTGGGAGTTTACAATTTGGAGCTTGTTCCTTGATACTGGAGAACCCTAAAGAACTACGGGGTTGCCAGAAGTATTTAAACCAGAGGCTGGTTAACCATGCAGCCAGAAGTCCACCCTCAGGCTCGCTGCTGTGTTCACAAAGGAGGCAGTGAGGCATGGCAGGAAGAGCAGCCGGAAGTGGCGAAACCTCAGCCCACCACTTGCCATCTGACCTTGGGCACGACCTTGATCTGCCTGAACCTCAGTTTCCACGCCTGTAAAATGGGGATGCATAAACCTCTCTGGCAGGGCTGCAGGGAGGACTGGAGATAATGTAGGAAAAACGTGGCCATTCAGGAAATGAGATGTGTTTTTCATGATTCCTATTTCCAAGTCCTGAATTTGGGAAAAGCTCTGCATAAAGGACTTGAGACTGTCAGGACCTTCTTTCTCTTAAAACGCCACCCCCGGCAGAGGCCAGTTGGAGAAGTTTCCCTTGTCTTAAGTAAACCAGTAGTATCTTGGGTTAGACTGGAAAAATACAGGTTAAAAAAAAAAAAGTAAATTTTTTGTTTTTGAAAAAGAAAATTCTCCATAGGGGAAAAAAAAAAAAAAGGAGCTGGGTTCCCCTGCTCACGTCTCTGCTGACCTTACCCCTGCTGTCTGTCTGTCTGTCTGTCTGCCTGTCTCTGTCCTTTCTACTCAACAACAGGATGCCCTCCTCCTCCTCCCCTCGGCTGCAAACAACCCCGGAGCCAGTCTGTCTGCTGCGCCCTGTTTAAAGGAACAGACACCCATTTCTCGCAGGAGAACCATTAGGTAAACAATAACATTTATTTTCTCCAGAAAGTAACTCATCATACTCAGCATGGCGTGAATGTCTCTAGCTCCCTGGCTAGTTCCAGGACAAAGGTCTCCAGAGGAAGGATGCTTCTTTTCTTTTCTTTCTTTCAAAGAGTGAAAGAGGACAACAGGAAACCCGGCAGAGCAGGGCTGGCAGACAGGAGCCTCATCTCCCTGAAGCTCCCCGGGAAGCTGCTCTTGGCACCCCTGGCCTGAGCAGGCGGGAGAGCGTGGCTTTTGCTCCCTGGGGCCCTGTCCCCATGTGCACCTCCTGGCTCTATGTAAAGGCCACCCCCGACCTCACTGCACCTTCCTAAAGACAGGGGGAATTACTCTTTATTACCCCAACTTCACAGATGGGGAAACTGAGGCCAAGAAGGATTATGTAACTTGCCGAAGGTCACACAGAGAAAAGTTCACATCAGGACCCAAACTCAAGTCTAGCTGACTCCAAAGTTCCTTTCTGAACCACCCCCCACAGGGACTTCCTGGCTCCCCGATCTTGACGTCCCCCCATAGCCTTGCAGGAGAAGGAAGGACACCTTTTCTAGATCTGCAGGACAGGACCTGGGGAAGCAGGAACGCCACCAGCTCTGGGCCAAGGCAGACCCGGGGTTGAGAGCAGCTTGCTGGTGTGGGTCTGGGGGTGTCCCTTGCATGTTCTGGTCCTTGTTCCTTCATCTGTCACACTTGCTACAAGAGGTTACAGAAGGTCTTCTCTGGGCCAGGCCTTCTCTGTCCATCCTCACAGCCACCTGCAGGAGGGCGGCCTTCTTATTTTTACAGTGAGGAAACTGAGGCTCAGAGACGCCCACCAGCTTGCCCGGGGTTGGCTCCAAAGTGAATGCTCTTAACCACTAAGTGACATTGGCCTGAGCGTGGCATGTGCAGGGGACACTGCAGGGCTCAGTCAATGTCAATTCATTTCCTCGATTCCTCGACAAAGAGCACATTCAGGACGAAGCCCTGACGGCCACTTTTTGGTAGGCTGGACAGAGGGTTGTGCGGCTTCCGTGCAGATGCAGGAGGTTTTGGTGTTTCGGCTGCTTTTTTCCCCAGCACCCTGATCAACTCTGTGAAATGAGGCCAGAGGTGAAATTTGATCATTAGAATGGAGCTGAATGTTGTCACCTTTATCAATTTTTTTCCTCCCTAAGAAGACAAGAACGGCTAAGTTCATCCCCTGGAAGGGAGGACGAGGGGACAGAAGAACAGAGTGGCGGGCAGGGTGTGTGTTCATGCCACACGCACAGTGCAGTGGATGACGGTGACAGGAACTGGAGTGCTCTGGTGCCTACTGCGGGCAGGCACTGCACCACACAGCTCGCAGCGCTTGCCTCTTCCAGCTTCACAGACGTGCTCTGAGAGAGCGTGAGGCCGTTCCCGTCCACGTCACTCTTTGCCCGTCCCTCCATGCAGGGAGGCCGGACCCTTACAGACCGCACTCGCTGGGCCTGCTTGCTCTCTGGCTGCCTGCTGGGTTTGTCCAAGGGGAGATACTCGCAGGACATCAGAGGGCGGGAAGAGAGGTTGGGGCATTTCCTCTGTGCTCCCTTTGTGCCTCTGTGCCACTGTTCTATGTCTCTTGGCAGCGACAACTTCTAGTGGTGGGTCCCTTCCGTGTCTCCAGCTCTTACCTGGCCTCTCAGCTGCGGGGGACGGAGCAGCTTCCTACTGTTGCTGGTCCCTCAGTGCCTCAACATCCCTTGTCGGAGCCTAAGCAACACAGGGGGACCGTCTCTACAAAAAAATAATAATAAAAAAAAGATAAGCTGGATGTGGTGGCAGGCCACTGTAGTCCCAGCTACTTGGGAGGCTGAGGCAGGAGGATCGCTTGAGCCCAGGAGTTTGAGGTTACCATGAGCTATGATTGAGCCACTGCATTCCAGCCTGGGTGACAGAGCGAGATCCTGTCTCTAAAAACAACCGCAACAACAAGAAACACATCCCATGTGGGGTCCCCTAACCCTGCTCCCACCTGGATACATAGTTCCTTCACTAAGTTCCCTTCCACCCCACCCCACCCTGTGTCTTCTGTTCCCCGGTGGATATCACCAAGTGCTTTTCTGTTTCACACAGGAGGAGGCTGAGGCTCAGGGCAACCGATCTGCCAAGGCTGCAGTGCTCATGGGGGGCTGGCAGGGGGTCTTCCCGATGCCACACCTGTGACTGTGTATGTTGGTGGCCTCGATGGACCATGGACCTACCAATGAGGGGCAGGGGGGCTGGTGGGTAGAGACAGAAGAATTAAGTGGATGCCCAGGAGAAAACAGAGATGGGAGGCCATCGGAGTGGAGAGAGAGCAAGAGAGAAAAGAGAGGGGTCTGATATTTCCTGGCCTTTGTGGCCTGACTGTGCTTGAACCTGGAGGGATTCCCTTGAATGCTTGCAATAAGTTTCCGTTTTGCTTGACAAGAGGCAGAGTTAGGAGGGGAAGTGTAAGTTGCAAACTCAACACCCCATTAATACAGACCGGTGAAGTAAGTTCACACAACGGAATGCCATCAGTAATGATAGGCATCCGTATTTGTTGACATGGAAGGATGCCCACAGCCTATCGTGTAGCGAGAAGAGCAGGTTATAGGACCATCCAGCGACTATGAACCCGTCTGTGCAGAGTCCCGCACGTGCACACGTGTCTGTGACTAGTCAGATGCCTGGGAGCAACATGCTAAACCTACTTCTCTCTGGTAGAAGAGATTTCCACTTTGGTTTTTAAATGTTCCTGCATTGTTTGACTCTTTTGTAAATAAACCATGAGCCTATACCCTTATATTGACAGATAGAAAAAAGCCTTAAAAGATTTTCACTTTTAAAATCCATCAGTGGCAAATGAAGAAGTACCAGACTGGTTCCTGCATTCAGGCCTCCCAGCCAGGGTAGGAAAGGGCGGAAGAAGTTGCCACTAAAGGCGAGGGCAAAAGTCTAGGACAGGGTGGGGAACCTGCAGCCTTAAGGCCACATGTGGCTCTCTAGGTCCTTAAGTACGGCCTTTTGACTGAATCCCGATCTTATAGGATAAATCTTTTTATTTTTATTAATACATTTTTGTTCATCTTTTATATTTTTATTTTATTTTAAAAATGAATGTATTTAAAATACCAAAGAATAAAATAAGTTTCAACGAAATAATCCTCCCAGATTGACAGGCACTATTAGAACATTAGGAAGCCATAAGGGCTAAATTGACGCTGCTACGCTCATGATTAGTTCTAACTTCCCCCACCTGCCTGGCACCACTATCGCACGAGGCTGGTTGGCGAGAGTTTATGGGGGTCGAGTATGCCATTCTGTTATCAGAGTTTGGCAACAGTGCACTGTGTTTGTGTTTGAAGTGGACTTTGTGAATAGTCGCACAGCTCGACAGTATTTTTAAATTCTGCTTGACAGCCCATCATGTCAAAAAAGACCAAGAGAATGCTGAAGGAAGAAAACAGATTTTTTTTAATGAGGATTGGGAATTGTAGGGAGAAGGGGTGGGTGGAATCTGGGGCACAGGTGGTGGGATTAGGCCTGGACAGGGGGAGGAGTGCTCTTTCCATGCGGCAGGGGGGGAGGCAGGAAGGACACTGCAAATGTGCACAGCTGCAGGTGGGGTGGCAGGAAGGCAAAGGCGTCCTTTCCTGATCGCCTCTATTTTCTCTGCAAAGTAGGAGGCAAGGTCATCCTGTGAGAGTGAGACAGTCAGCTTCCCAGGCTGGGGGCTTGGAGGGCCTGAGGGGGAGGTTGGGAAGACACAGCGGGGGCACAGAGGAAGGACTGGGCGGGGGGACAGTGGAGGGACGGTCAGTCTCTGTCGATGGCCGGCGGCTGTCAGAGGCCTTTCACTTGCTTTGGTCCCGTCCACGCGGTTGGATGGTCTTTCTCTAGCCGAATTCGAATTCGGGTGTCCAGAGCTGGGGATGGAGCAGGTTCACTACTGGCTTGACTACAGGGTTGCGAGGCTTGATGGGTTAAATGTGACTGAGGGACAAGGTGGAGAGTGGTTTAAGTGAGGAATCGTGCAGGCAAGGAGGGGGTGGACTCAGCATGCAGGAAAAAGGGGTCTCACAGGACAAAGGGTGGGTCTTGTAGGAGTAGGTGAGCAGGAGACGCGAGAGGCTGGTGGCTGCATGCCGGGACGGAGAGGCTGTCGGTGAGCCTTAAGAGGGGACCCTGGAAGGCTGCCACTGTGATCACGGGGTGGGGGGGTTGAAATGGAGGGGCGTGAAAGTCACTGACTGAGGCCAGGGTTGTGCATGGGAGGCTCGGGGTGGAGGGGGAACAGTGGGAACAGGGGTCCTCCTCGGGTGAGCATCGGGAAGGACTTGGAGGAGGAGGGAGTAAAGCAATGAGGGGGTGCAGGATGACCAGGGTAGACGTTTTGGTCCAAGGCAGGACGGGCAAGGACAAATGAGGTCTGGAAAGTGAATTCGCAGGAAGAAGAGCAGGCTTGGGTGCAGACTGTCAGAGGAAGCCTGAGACCATTACGTACGTTTCACAGTGGAGGAGAGCGAGGCTGGGAGACATGACGTGAGTAGCTCGAGGCTAATTGGCAGCAGAACCCACCTTCCCTAATGCTGGCCCAGTGCACCTTCACTGTGCAGAGATCACAGAACCACGAGTCTTCCCTGTGGAAATTCACCTAAGAAATCACCTATAGGCCAATCCTTTCATGTTAAAGCTGAACAAACAGAAATCTAGGAAAATTAAGCAAAATCTAGTACAACTGGAACCAAACCCAGGTTTCCTGGCTTCTGGTTTGTTGCTGGGCATTGGTGATGGGCCAGGGAAGGAAGTATGTTAGAAAGGGAATGCAGAAGACTAGGGTGTGTGTGTGTGTGTGTGTGTGTGTGTGTGCGCGCGCGCGCATATGAAAGAGAGAGAGTGTTAGTTCATGCCTACATTTCTGTGTCTGAAAGAAAGCTGGATGAGGACAGTGTTTCTCTTTGCAAAGGAAAACATGCTGTTGCCTTTGTAGAGATGATGGCAAATGTTTTCATTTGCCAGGAGTGGAGACGGGAGAAACGGGTCCCCCATTCCGTATCTCCCGATTCCAGTGGCTGCGCTGGGCAGGCAGCTGACCTGTGCCAAGAGTGTGCTTCGTGTCTTGCCGCACACTGGAGCTGCCTGGCGTGGGCCAGACCCTGCTCTAACCGGTAGGCTTGCGGACTCTCCATTGCTGGTATCCACACCAAGATTCATACACTGAGCACATTTGTTTAGTCAGGGCATGCATTAGTTTGCTAGAGCTGTTATAACAAAGTACCACAAACTGGGTGGCTGAACAACAGAAACTAATTTTCTCATAATTATGGAGGCTGGAAGTATATAATCCAAGTGTTGGCAGGGTTGCTTTCTTCTGAGGCCTCTCCCCTTGGCTTGTAGATGGCTGTCCTCTCCCTATGTCTTCACATGGTCTTTCCTCTGTACTTATCTGTGTCCAGATTTCCTCTATGTATAAGGACACTGGTCATATTGGATTAGGGCCCATGCTAATGACCTCATTTTAACTTAATCTCCTCTTTAAACACCATATCTCCAAATACAGTTACATTCTGAAGTACTTGAGGTTAGGACTTTGACATATGAATTTTTTGAGCGACAAAATTTCACCCATACCTGGGCTACTTTGGCTGCAAGGAACAGAAACCAACACATTAGCCAAGTAAAAAGAGGGCTTATTTTTAAGGATGAAGCTACCTCATGAGAATTGTGAACTAGAAGGCAACTCTTCCCATCTTTTTTTCCTCCTTGGGATGATGGTTTTAAACCATTGATACAAATTCTTTGGCCTCTCTTCCCATAGAGAGGTGGGGTCTATATCACGGCTCCTTGAATCTGGGTGGGCAGATTCAACTTCCACTTCGTCCACTGAAATACTAGCTCTTGAAGCGCTGACCCACCCCATAAGAAGTCCAGCTACCCTGAGAGGCCATGCTGTAAAGACACAGGTAGGCACTCTGGTTTATAGCTCCAGCTGAGCCAGGCCTTCCAGCTGTCCCCACAAGATGCCAGACATGTGAGTGAAGCCATCCTGGACACTTTGCACCAGCCCATCGGCTAGCTGACTACCATGGAGTGACTCCTGTTGATTCCATGTAGAACAGAAGAACCACCCAGCTGAGCCTTGTTTGAATTCCTAGTCCACAAATTCATGATATGTAAGGAAATGGTTGTTGTCTTGAGCTACTAAGTTTTGGAGTAGTTTGATATGCAGAAATTAGTAAGCAGAACACTGGGAATCTGCTTCTTTCTGCAATTTCCCCACCTGTTGGCTTTTTCTGTTTATTCCTATATCCTGCCACCCTGTAAATTTAACTTGCACATGGCTATGACTTGCTGTGATCCTAGTTATCCAACCAACTTTCTGATTTAGCCCCTATAGATTCCTGATTAGTCTCCATATTCGTCAAAATACTTGAGAATCTAATTAGTCAAGGTCAGGGGCAGAGTCATGCATTATGGGGAGTGGGCCATGTCTTCCAGAGGTTGGAGCCCAGCAGACCCTGAACCTCATCTTGTACATCGCCCTCGTCAGTATCCCTCCTGAGTCTGGCCCGTGAAGGAGTCACCACTTCAGGCCTCAACCCCTTCAGAGCTTTGCTGCTTCTGTAGTGATGGACGAGGGCCCCGTCATCATCAGTGTGTTCTCCTGTCCTAAAAGGAATGCCTTTGATATCAAAAAGATGAAATCCCCCAGCCTCTTTTTAATACGTGCAGGGCCAGCTTTCATCAGGCCCACTTGCCTTGGGTCACTTCTGCTTGTTCAAAAATTCTACAGGTGGAGCTGAAATTGGCTTTCCTCTATCTTTTACTCTCTGGTCTTCATCCTGCCCTCGTTGGCCACCCAGCATAAGTAGCTCCCTCTTTTATAGGATAATATTTGAATTACTCGAGCTCTTCGTTTAAGGCATTATCTTTCCATAGTAAACCCAGGACATGGTGTAATTGCCAGAGTGGGGGACAGATGGCAGGGAAGGTGAGGGAAGCTGATTTGGTTTCACAAGCAGTTGGGGGAGTGTGGATAGGGAAGCCAGCACTAAGTTCACGTTCTGAACTGCAAGCTCTTTTTGATCAGATGTCTTTACTGATTTTTCACAAGAAAGCATGTCTGGCTTGGTCCTTCCTTTCTGTATTAGTTTCCTAGGGCTGCCATAATGAATTACCACAAACTGGGTAGCTTAAAACAACAGAAATATATTCTCTCTCTCTCTTTTTTTCTCACATGGTTTTTTTTTGTTTTTGAGACAAGGTCTCATTCTGTTGCCCAGGCTAGAGTCTAGAGTGCAGTGGTATTACCATAGCTCACTGCAACCTCCAACGCTTGGGCTCAAACGATCCTCTGGCCTCCTGCCTCAGCCTCCTGAGTAGCTAGGAGGCCACCATGTCTGGCTAATTGTTTTATATTTTGTACAAATGGGGTCTTACTACATTGCTCGGCCTGGTCTCGAACTCCTGGCCTCAAGTGATCCTCCTGTCTCGGCCTCCCAAAGTGCTGGGATTACAGGCATGTGTCACTGTGCCTGGCCTAGCAACATCTGCATCACTATCATCACCATCATCATCAACATCAGCATCAGCATCATTGCCTCCTCTTTCAGCCAAGAGAATTAGGCCACGGGGGCAGGACTGTAATACCAGACCCAGGGTAGAGCACAGCCCTCAAGAATTTCTGCTTTCAGCTCTTCCCAAACCCTGTGGCCAGATTATAAGTGACTTACCCTCTGCCAGCTGCCAACACTGCTTTTGTCTGCTTGGAGGGGGTGGGGTGGGGCAGGTCTCCGAGAAAAATGTGCCTTCCACCTAGTACTTTTCAATCAATACAGCATTTATGCATGCTTTGGGATTAGAATAAGACATCCAGCTTTTTTTTTTTTTTTCCAGAAAAGCATTTCTGTTGCATCAGACCACCAAAGCATTTCCCCTCTCTTTTTTTGGCCACCAAATATTTTTATGATTTTCCACATAAACAGCTAGGGAAAATGCTAGCAGCCACTCAGGCGGCAGTGGCAGGCACGCTATGTCTCCCATGAGAGTAAGGGATTTAAAAACAACAACAACAACAACAACAAAATAAAACCAAAGCCTGGGGGTGGGGTGGGGATGGAAAGAGAGTGGTAATTAAGATATAAGGATTTCTATGAATTCTTCCTGAGAATTCTGGGATAATAAGCTAGAATTCACGGTGTGGCTTTGGGCAGTGAGTGTTCCTTTTTGAAAGATTCAAACATTTGCAGATGAAATTAGCCATTGGTCAGGTTAGGAGGTGGGTGTGGAGCAGCTCCACCCACCTGAGGACTAACCCTCGGTTCACCAGACCTGGTTCTTTCCGGCCCTCTCCCCCGGCCACTTACTATGTGAGAGTCGCGATAATGTTAGGGACCTGCCTCCTGAGTGATACTGTGTGGACATGACCAAGAGTGCATGGTTGCTATTGATTATTTGGTCTTCCCTTTTTTCTTTCTTATTTCCATCCCTGGCCAGCTTTCCCAGAGACATAGCGGGGCCTCTTGTTGCCAGCCAGCTGCTCTGTGCTGAGAGATTTAAAATCCTGCAATTGATTCTGACTGTGTGCAGAACAATAGGCGTCTGAATCTGATTTATTAATCCTCTGGGGAGTGAGGGGGGTGGTCTTCGGGTCCAGGCTGTTTACTGCGATGACAATGGGCAGGGCTTGGACTCGCATTTCAGCTAGGTTTATTATGGCCCGGGGCATGGGAGCGTCGGACAAAGGATATGCAGTGAGGACCCACCTGCACGGAATTAGAGAAGATGTGCTGAAGGAGCAGTGGGAGGGATGGGAGGTTGACTTAGGGACGATCCCCAAATGGGTCACATAACTACATGGAGGGCATATTTCTTGGTATATATGCTCAGCACAGTTTATTCTGTTAACTCTCTTTTGTGGTTGAATCTCTAAGGTCTCTAAAAGACATACAGTGGATTTGCACGCCCAATGCATTCCTGCTCAAAAGCAGGTGGCTGGCAGGCATGAGGTTTAGGGCTTACGCTCAGCTCTAACAAATCCAGTTTAGGAGAGCAGGGTAGAGAAGATGTGGCTTCACTGTGTCACTAGACTGAGTGACTGGCTGCTTGGCAGGTGCCTGGCCGTAAAGCCAAAGCATCTTGGCTCACTGAGATGTGGAGACTCTTAGTATTTGAGGATTTGCAAATGGAAGACAGAGGCAAAGCAGTGTGCATATCCTCATGGTTGGGAGAACTGGCTTTTGCATCAGATTACCCGGGTCCAAATCCTAGCTCTGCCACCTGCTGGCCATGAAATGTGGGGCAAGTCACGTAATCCCGCTAAGGCTCCGATTCGCCATCTCTAAAATGGGGATGATAAAAGAATCTATTTGGTGAGGTTGCTATGTCCCCAGAGGGCAGATGGGTAGAGACCACAGGGAGGCCCATAGTGGTTCCACTCCAGAAAGACTATTCTGTTAGAACCGTAGAAAAAGGGAACAGGAAGAAGGCAGGAGGGAAGGAAGGGGGGCGAGAGGGGTATATATATACTTTTTATATACTAATACTCATATACTTTAGTAGGCAAATCTGCAAAGGACAGTGACATGGAAAATGAAAGCAGGAGATGAGTGCAGCCCCAGCCTGGGTTGACTTCAGCACTGAGAGAACAAAGTCCAGGGAAGCCTCCCCGGCCAGCCGCTGTCCACTGAGAACAAGAGAAATATTATCTCCTGTCCCTCCCTTCTCCCCAGGGTGGCTGGACCCCACGCCAGGGATGGTGATGAAACCATGGACTGACATTCTCGAAGGATGTCCTGGGAAGCTCTTTGGGCTGAGTCTTCAAGGAGAGCTTCCAGATCAGATCCCTCAGGAAACAGCCTGGCACTGTCCGCAAAGAAGCAGCGGCCCAACCAGGAGCAGCCTGTGCGGCCAGGGTGGTGTCTTCCTTCCCATCACAGCTTCCTGAATGGCCTTTGCCCCACTCTGGCTTGGAAAAGGACTGTCTTCTATCAATAGCTCTTTCTCTGGCTTGGAGGCATCCTTCTTTTCCTCTTCCTCCTCCCTCATCTCTCCAAGCTACCGGGTTGATGCTGAGTCTATGCCAATCACCCCCTTCTCTCTACTCGGGCCATCACCGGGCTAGTGCTGGCCTCCCTGTCCACCCCCTGCCCCCAGCGTCCCTTCCACCTGGCGCGTGCAGCTCTGGGAGCCGCCCAGACCACGCGACCTTGACCTCTTAAATCCTGGACCTCTCCACCGATCGATCTGCCCCCTTACAGCCTTAGGTTCCTTATTTCTAAAGCGGGGCCTCGCTGCACATCCAAGAGATAGTGGACGTGAAGTGCCTAGCACAGGAGGTGCAAAGCTGTGATGACATCGTTATTACGATTGTCAGATGCGGGACGCGAGGCCACAGGGTAAGACCCCAGCCTGGAAAGAGGCAGCACAGACTGGGAGTGTAGGACAGAGCAGGGGAGAGAGGGGGAGGCGGGGGCGACGAGAAGGAGTTCATGCTAAAGAGACTTGGCGGCGGGAGGCCGCAGGCCTGTGGCTGGGCGCCCCGCCAACCGCGAGCCTCATTTCCATACGCGGGTCGGCCTGCGGCGTGTTGAGAGCTGCCTGTCGCAGCTCTTCCCCGGGAGGGTCTGCCCCAGGTCCGCGGGAGGTGGGCTGCGTGCCTCGGGCTGGCGGCGCGCGGCTCCCACCAGAGGCAATTAGCGGGCGCGCGGTCCCCAACGCGAGGGCAGGAAGCAGCCCCCGGGCACCTCGGGGCTGTGCGAAGTGATGGAGGGGAGATCTGTATGTGGGGCTGTCCATACATGGCTGTGCGGTTATAAATGCACACAGACCGTTCGTGGAGCGCTGTGGGGGCCCAGAGAGCTGTGCACGCAGCTATATATGAGATGTCACCACACACAGAGTGGGCCCGGTGCAGGGCTGCGGCTGCGGGGAGGGCTGGGTGCAGGGCTGCAGCTGCGGGGGGTTGGGGGGCGGCTGGGGCAGCGCCCCCTCGGGTGATTTCAGGCGAGTAGGTCCCCGCTGCTGCACAGGGCCGCGCACACTCACCTCCGGGCTTGCTCAGTGAAGACGTCTGTGAGCATGCACGTGGAAGAAGTCTGGGGCTCCAAGCGCTTCTTTGGACATCGCTTTCTCTGGCTGGAAGGCAACCTTCTCTTCCTCTTCTCCGTCCTCCCTCCACAGCTACCTGGCTGAGTCTGATTCTATCCCAATCATTCCCTTCTCTCTACTTTTGCCATCATTACCCTAGTCCTGGCCATATCTCCTTGCGTTTGCACTCAGTGGCATGCTGGTAAATGTTTAATCACTGATTCCCAGGGGCACCAAAAAAAAAAAAAAAAAAAAAAGCCCTGATTTGTAGCATTTGTCAATTCCTGTGGTGTAAACATTCCCACCGTGGTCAATTTCAAGCAACCCATGTGAGGTCTGCTGAATACAGAGTTGGGAAGAGATACCCAGTAGCATGTGATTATATAACATCTCCGCCAGATGGATGCACTCCATGTAAATAATCTCAAGAGCAAAGATAATAGTAAAATGTCATAAAATAATGAAGAAGTGATGAGTTTTTGAGTATTTATTACCTTTGTTTTAAATGTAATTTATTTAATTGTAATTATATTAATATATAGTATAATTTTTTTTTGGTTTTTTTTTTTGAGGCAGAGTCCCACTCTGTCACCCTGGCTAGAGTGCAGTGGCCTCAAACTCCTGGGCTCAAGCGATCCTTCTGCCTCAGCCTCCCAAGTAGCTAGGACTACAGGCATGCACCACCATGCCTGGCTAATTTTTTCTATATATTTTTAGTTGTCCAGCTAATTTCTTTTTATTTTTTAGTAGAGACGGGGTCTCTCTCTTGCTCAGGCTGGTTTTGAACTCCTGAGCTCAAACGATCTGCCCGCCTCAGCCTCCCAGAGTGCTAGGATTACAGGCGTGAGCCACCGAGCCCGGCCAATATTAATATATAGTGTAATTTTAAAACAATGGCAGTGTTCAATAGCTGTCTTATAAAAACTCTTGAATATTGAACAATCTGCCTTTGTGGGCTGGTGTCGGCAGGATGCAGGGTAACACCACCTGCATGAAAGCCACTGTCTCTTGTCCAGCCCCCTGCCCCGGTCTCTCTTCATTCCAGAGTTAATGCTCCTAAACTACAAACCTGATAATGTTTTTACTCAATTTAAAGCTTTTGTGAATTCTCCTTTCAACCTGGACCCCAAGCCTCGCTCTCACACTAACCTTCTATTTACCAAGTAGACTCTATGTTTATGTGTCTTTAAGACTTTGCTAAGGCTCTTATGCCGCAGACTCACCTTTACTCTCATCCCTAACCCATCCCTCCATCTTCACCTGGGGAAAGTCAATTCATCCTTTAAGACAGGGGTCTGCAAACTATAGCCTGGGGGCCACATCCAGCCCACTATCTGATTTTCTATGGCCCACGAACCAAGCTTTTACATTTTTAAATGGTTGAAAAAAAATAGAAGAAAAGTGATATTTCATGACACATGAAAATAACATGGAATTCAAATTTCCGTGTCCATACATAATGTCCTACTGGAGCACAGCCACACCCATTCAGTTATCTATCATCTGTGGCTGACTTCATGCTCCAATCTATGGTAGAACTGAGTAGTTGCAGCAGAGACTGTATGGCTTACAAAGCGTCACATTTTTATTATCTGGCCCTTTACAGCAAAGATTCAAGACTCAGTTCAGAGGTTGCCTCCACCTTGAAGCCTCCCCTGATTTCTCTGGCAGAATTAGCCATTTCCTCCTCTGCACCCTTGTCTCTTCTCTCCGTTACCACGATCACCACTAGTAATTATTTGTTTACACATCTACTAGCCCAAGGCACCTCCAGCGTGCTTGGTGAGTTTTAGCGATTAATAACTTGATACCACCTACATCTAGCCTTGTGTCTAGCACACAGTAGATGCCCAACCAATATTAGCTGAATGAATGGAAAAAAGGAGCAGTGTCTTTTCTTTTCATCCTTTTCATCAGCAATAGAATGGAATACCTTCTACTACATTCCGTCCTACAATTTGATTGAGATAGAAGACACGGTGAACATGAAACAGTTCAGATTAATGTTGTCAAAATCATGAGGTGGCTGCTTTGGTATTCTTGCTAGACCCCTGTCTGCCTCCATCGTAGTCCTGGAAAATGTAAAACGAAAAGAGAATACATGTGTGCTCCCAACTTCACTTGTTAACTCCCTATTTGAGTCCTGGGTTTGCCCACACACATGGATGAAGCTCTATCCTATCCTGACTCATGTCTTTTTTTCCTGTTGGCTCTCTTTATTGGATTCTGTCCCTGCTTTTCTCTGCTGTCCTATGCATCCTTCAGAAACTAGTTTAAAAGCCTCCTCTTCTAGGAAGCCCTCCATGCTTTTCCTTACCCAACTTAGGGTGCTTTTTTTGGGTCATATATGCATAAAACTTAAGGAGATATAAAACTATGCATTTGCTCCTGTGCTTTGTAGTGACGATTCTTTAGGCATTTCATATGCAAACATTTTCGCTCTCCAATTGGTTAGAATCCTTCTTTCACTGAATGAATCAACCAATACATACATGTGTTATGTATAGAGCTGGGGGCTAGAGAAAGAAGAATGAAAAAGACATAAACTTCCTTTAGGAGCTCATGGTCCAAGAGGGTGGGTTTTAAACTGAGATCTATGGGGTCCTATGGGTTTTGTGCAGAGCCTGAGTCTTGTAGGGTGGGGGGTGCAAGGCCTGGAGGGATGAACAGATGAACAGGTACCCCCTGCTCCCTTGCTTCAATTAGGGTGCTCCCATCTTCAACTGTTTTGTATTCAGGCCTCAGCAGAAAGGCTTCTACCACTAGAACAAGTCTGGAAATAATTTGGTTGTGGCTAAATTAGAGGTGACTGGGCCCTGTTGAGGAGGAGCTTGTAGAGAGGTGACTGGGCCCCTTCATGAAGGACCTTGTAAGGTGACAGAGCCCTGTTCCATAGGACCTTGTTGGGTGTAACTGGGCCCCATCCCAGGACGCTATAGAGAGGTGACTGGTTCTGGTCCTGTGGGTCCAGGCACCTTGCATCCCTTGGTGAGGACTTTGGATTTTATTCTGAGAAAGACTTTGAGCTGAAGAGCGATACGACCTGAGACATGTTTGACAGCATCGCTCTTTGCAGAAGAGCTCCCATGGAGGAGGCCAGAATAAAAGCAAGGAGAACAATCAGGAGACAGTTGCCAAAATCCCGGCGAGAGATGCCGTGGCTTGGACCAGCGTGAGGTCTGGGAGGTGGCTGGAAACGTCCAGATGCTGGAATCACTTTGTGGGGAGAGCCAGCTAGTTTTTCCGATCACATGATGTTCATGACAAGAGAAGGCAAAATGGTATTAAGGTACTCCCAGCATGTAGTAGATGCCAAGTGAAGAGGCAATTAAATCTGATTGGCGGATTGGGGAAGGCGTCTCAGAGGTCACTTCTGAGCAGAGCCCTGGAGGCTGAGTGAAATGGCGAAAAGTGGGGAGGTGGGGAGGGTATTTGGGATTGGGAGCAGAGTATGAGCCAAGTCACAGAAGTAAAGATGTGCTAGGTGTCCATGGGAAGTGGAGAGCTGGTGGCAGGTGAATGGAGGGATGCAGGGGAGGTGGGCCTGGGTCATGGAGGCCCTTGTTGGCCAAGCAAAAGGGTTAAGACCCTTTCCCCATGGGCAGTAGGGCGACATCAACAATTTTTGGTAATGAATGACATTGTCTTTGATAACAGCGTGAGAGGTCGTCTTCAAGGTCGTGGAGGCTGTAGACAGAGATACAAGGTAGGACGCCACTGTACTGGCCCATGTATTTGAGGCTGAAGATCTAGACCAGGCACTGGCCGTGTGCATGGAGAGGAAGAGATGGAGTCTGGCGAATTTTCTGAGGCAGCATTTGCAGCATAACTGGTTGTTGTAAATCAGGAAGGTGGGGGGACTAGAGGTGGCATCACAGCTTCTGGGCTCTGTCCCTGGGTAAGTGGTGATGACCCAGCTACCAGAGGCCAGCAGGTTACCGGGTAAGGGTTGGGGAGTCCAGTTTTGGACCAGATGAGTGTAAATGTATGGTGCATATAAATGCCTTAAATGAATGAAAGAATGAATCAAGATCAGACTCTGAGTTTTGTGGCAAAAGAGTAAGATATCTCATGGGGTCCCTGGCTGGCCTGACCCAGTCTCTCAATGGTGCGGATTAAACTGGACAATTGACAGCAACAGCTGTAAGGATGCTGCCCGCTGCCCCGCAGGCAGGTGCTGTGAAGAACCCAGAGGTTGTGGGGAAGGCATTTGGGTTTTTGATGATTTTTAAAAATAAAATTTAATCAAAGCATAACAAAACATGCAGAAAACAACGCCAATACTAAACATACAGCTTGAGGAATTTTCACAAGGTTATTGCACCTTTGCAACCAAGACCCAGATCAAGAACAGAACATTACTGGCACCCTGGCCCCCGGCTCTCTGATGCACATGGTGGCGTCCTCTGCATGGCCCAGGTGCTCTGTCAATGGTCCTGCCCAGAGTAAGCCTGGACTGGGGAAAGCCCAAACTCCTGTCCCCGGGATCTGGGCAGGGTCAAAGTCATGGGAGTAGGCAGCTGTCCTCTGAACCGTGCCCTGCTCTACTCCTGCTGTCCCCAGCAACCTCACGGGCCTGGGCCTGCAGCCGCCAGTGCTCAGGGCCAGGGGCTCCAGCCCCAGCCATGGAATTGAGCAACAAGCTGCACCTGTCAGACCAGGTCTCTGCACCCCCTAGGCCCAGATGTGAGAGGGATAAGTCAGAGCCCTGAGAAGGTCTCTTTGAACCTCTGTGATGTTTGAAGCAGAGTAATTATAAACCTCGTTTTGTTAAAATAATAATAATTGCAGTTACTTATCGTGCATTTACTCTGAGCCAGGAGTCAGCATAAGCACTGGGCGCCGTCTCCTTTAATTCTCCTATCCCCCTCTGAGGTCGCTGCGTGTGTTTTCAGTGGGGACATACATTTCTGCACACTATAGTCATATATGCAGTGAAATTATGGTTCAAGGGCAATTTTCTATAACAGATTTTCTCTTCCCACAAGCCTCTTGTTCTCCAGGAAGGTGGGGGAAGGGAAGAAAAAAAAAAGAACCAAACCCTAAATTTTAGTTCAGTCGGGTAACCTTAGCCCAAGCTGATAACTAACAGTCTCTTTGGGAGCTGACCTTCTCCTTGGGTGATTCAGGAGCCTGTTCCGTCCTTCAGGGAGCCCCCCGCCCCCGTTCCTGGCTGGAGGTCCTGGTCAGCCACAGCTCCACTTGGTGTTGCGTCTTTGCAAGGGGTGTGGATGCGCTTATCACAGAGACGGGCTCCAGGCCGAATCTGATGGGAGTGATTCCCGAGCAGCGCCTCTACCTCCACAGCCCCGTAAAATACGTGCTTCTGGAATCAATAGCACAACGGTGGCATCCAGGACAGGGCAGCACTGAGGCAGAGGTCGTGGGTTTCCTGGGAGAAGGTTGGGCCAGGGCCTCTGGGCACGAGAGGCCAGTGACCATAGAGTAAAGTGAGCAGCAAGTGGCAGACGACATCAGCCTCTGGACACGCTCCCCACATGCACTGTGGGGGAGGACTCGTGGGCTACGGCTGCCCTTTCCCGCTAGCGAGTGCCACCTGTCATCAGTGGCACAGACCTGGCCCTGAGGCAGGTGAGAGCGGGTGCCCTCTCACTGAGTCTATAATTGTTAATTAGCCTCCTACCACCCAGAGCTCTGATGCAATGTGGGCCATTCTTTCCAGAAATTGAGGCTGGGATGTGAACAAAGACAGGGACCTGGTGATGCTCTGACAGCCTAAACCTGGCCTCACTATTTTCCCCAGTCGTGGGACAGACATCAGTCGGCCTCTCCACCCTCCTCACCAGGTATGAAGCCAGGAAGGTGATGGGCGCTATTGCCTAAGGACCCGCACCTGAGGTTTTCTTGGTACCACTGCACCTGTAAGTGGGAGGGGACAGATTCTCCAAGGTGGCAGGTAGATTTTCTGGGACTGGTCATTGTAAGAGCAGAGCTACGATGGTATATTGGGTGGCGTGTGAGTGTGCCTGGCTGGCAGCCCTGACCTCGGGGAAGCAGCTGCACTTAGATTGATTGCAGCTGGGGGCTGCTTTGGCCTCCAGGGAGACATGGATGCCAAGGTTCCATATTCTGCTGGAGGCGAGGCTTTCCCATCGCTTCTAGCCACTGCCAATGGAGGGCGACAGAGCCTCAGGCTGGATGTGCTCCTGGCTCCTGTGTAGGCAGAGCACAGAGCACTTAGGGTGTACATGAAACCACCCCAGGGCATGGCTGGAGTCTGGCCATGGAATGCCAAGACACACAGGAACCACTGTTCTAGCCCAGGTCTCCAGGGACTGGGGCTCCAGGGAATGAATGCCTGGACATTACCTCGTCCTTAACAACCACACAGCACTGTGCACAGGCTGCGGTGGTGGAGAGTAGAGCTGGGAAATGGGATGGAACAGGCTCATGGCATGTGGAGTGTGGCTCTGAAAGACACTGCTCAGAGGTGAAGCCAGGGTCCAGAACTACTAGATGGTAGAACAATGCATCATTGAAGAGGCTGAGCAGGAGACAACAAGGAGGTTATCTGGCAAGATGAGCCACAGGTTTGAAAGGGTAGGGTGGAGTCAAAGACTAGAGTGTTCCCTGAGGTGTTGAAATGAGACACACACAGGGGTTTGGTGGAGATTTTTTAT
>CM052441.1:122849129-122893802 GCA_028533085.1 Varecia variegata
TGTAATGGCACCACATCTTGCATTATACCTTACAACGTGCTGCCTCTTGTACCCATCTTAATAAGAATGACAGTTACTATATTTCTGAATATCTACCATAGATGCCACACTAGATGTTATGCATATATTATCTCATTTAATGTTCATGACAACCCTATGAGGGAACCAAGATCTAGAAAATTTAAGGAATTTGTTGACATAACTCACCCTGTCAGTGAGAGAGGGAGTTGGGATACGACTGAGATCTGACTCTGAAGCAAATGCGCACACTTGCTCACTGGCTCCTGGCGGTGGCTTCTCAACTCCTGGAGGGCATGGATTGGTGTCTACAAAACAGGTCCTTTTATGTCCAACACCAAGAGCTGAGGCAGTTCTGTGGGACAAAGCAAACCCACTCTCTCATGGACAAAGGGACTATCCTCTTACCTGGTTCATGTATTGGAGTTTTGAACAAATTGCGTATTATTTTATAAGCTTGCTCATCTGTAGTAGAGTAGTCCTCCCTCATCCACAGGTTCACTTTCTATGGTTTTAGTTGCTCTTGGCCAACAGTGGGCTAAAAATATTAAATGGAAAATTCCAGAAAGAAACAATTCTTAAGTTTTAAATTGTATGCCATTCTGAGTAGTGAGATAAAATCTTGCCCCATCCCATTTTTCCTGCCTGGGACCTGAATCATCCCTTTGTCCAGGATGTCTACGCAGTATACACTACCTGCCTGTTAGTCACTTAGTAGCTGTCTTGGTTATCAGATCAACAGATCACAAGAAGAAGGGTGAGCACAGTGCAATAAGATATTTTGAGAGAAAGAGAGAGCGAGAGAGAGGCACATTCACATAACTTTTATTACAGTGTATTGTTATAATTGTTCTATTTTACTATTAGTTGTTAATCTGTTGTTAATCTCCTACCGTGTCTAATTTATAAATTATCATAGGTATGTATGTCTAGGAAAAAACATAGTTCATATGGGGTTTGGTACTATCTGAGGTTTAAGCATCCACTGGGGGTCTTGGCATGTGCCCCCTGTGAATAAGGAGTGACTACAGTAAGTACCTAAGTTATAGGGTTGCTGTGAGGAGCAAGTGGATGGACACAGGTGAAGCCCTTAGACCTGTGCCTAGTGTATAGTGAGGGCTCAATAAATGTGGGCCATTAGCACTGCCCAAGATTTTGTTTCCTCAGAGGTTCCCGTAGTTGACACCTGTGCAAACCTGACGCTGCAGCTGCTTCCTCCTAGAGATGCAGAAACACACCCAGAGAAGCAGACCCCTCCCGGGGTTGTTCGGTGAGCTCTGTGACCATGTGCTTTGGTAATCTGCAGTGTCCAGAGAAGTGTTTCTGGACAGGGAAGCCAGGCTTGCTGGGCAGATGATGGCACAAGGTGGCTCGACCCATGAGTGGCACTTGGTTACTGCCAGGAGCTGCCCCTTCCATCCAGCTCTCCTTGGAGTGCACCTGGACCACAGCCAGCCTCTCTCATCTGGGAGTGGATGTCTGCTTTATGGCTTGTCTGTGGTCCCATTCCTGACCTTCTCTGCTGGGCCCAGACTGAACTCCTGCAGAGCAAGGACGATGTCTCAGTATCTCCGGATCCCCAGGGCCTGGTACCTTGTAGGTGTCCCTTATCGTTGGGACATGAGAAGGAGCTGCTCTGGCACTAACGCAGCAGCTATGTGGCCATGTGTATGTGATACCGACGTGAGGTCAAACCAGTGGCAACTGATTGGGGTGCATCCAACGTTTGGGATTCTCCTTTGATAGCAGGGAATGGCAAGAGTGAGGTGACACTTGATAAAGATGCAGGTGGGGTAAGGGTGTGGAGACCCAACCAGGACCCCAAGACCATTTGATTGGAATTGCTTGTTTTCAGTACTCTCACTTTCTTTAAATTATGAGCTTCTTGAGTTTAGGGAGCATTGTCAATTTGTCTCTGTGTCCTAGTACCTTAGCACAGGGCCAGGCACACGATGGGCAGATCCAGGCGTAGCTGTAGCCTGGAAAACCACACATGTGAGTCTGCAATTCCCAAGCCAGTAGGGACCCCTTTGTTCTTCCTGACTGTTTCTCCCAATCCCAGCAGACGGGCCTCTTCTTTCCAAGCCATCCCTGGTCGCTTCACTGTCCTCCCTGTCCCCTCCCCCTGGTCACCGCCCCCTCCAAACCCTAGCAGAAGCACAGGGAGACAGGGCTCTGGAGAAAGAGTCGCCTACCCAGATTTGATCAAGACACAAGTGAGAGGCAATGATTTGTGAAGAAATCCCGGTCCTGTCTAATGGAATTTTCCCAAAATAAATTCATGTAAACAACTTCCCACAAAGAGGCAGTCAGGGGAGCCGAGTGTGTAAACAGCGTGAACAGTCGCAAGTACTATGGGCTCCAGGGGTGCTGTGTCGTCTGGAGCGGGGGCTGTGGGGAGACTCCCTTTAGCAAAACACCTTTGGCTCCAGTCCTTCTGACATCATAATGTCAGCCAATTCATTAAATTAAAAAAAAAATCCTTACTTTACTATCATCCCCCCAACACAGCAACACCACTTTGCAGCTAAAAAGACTGCACGATGAATTTTGTTGAAATATTTTATCCCATTTCAAACCCAATCAACCAGGAGCTGATCTTCATACCTGGATAAGATGGGGCGGCAGTGGGGTGGCTGCAGAAATAGAAAACCGTGTCTCTTCGGTGCTCCGTGAGGCATCTGAATAAAGCATCTGAATAAACTCACACAGTTCCTAGAATTAAGATGAAAGTTTGCTCTTCTTAAGACACTCAGAGGGACACCAAATTCTTGTGGCTGGGATGCCTCTGGCCACGTCCTAATGGAGAACTGTTGGGAGCGGGACTGTGGACAGCCGTGCAGACCAAGCTTCCGGAGGGAAGTGTGTGCAGGGCATCTTCGTGGGACACACCTTCCCCCCAGACATTTTTCCCAACCGAGTCTGACTTGCCCAAACCCGAGCTGTTTGCAGGATCTAGGTTTGGTGACTTTTCCTCCCTCCTCCCATTCCTAGGGCCTAGAGAGAGAAGACCTGGATTCAGCTTTGGGCTGGGCCACTGTTAATGCCACCGTGAGACTTGTAGCAAATCGTATAACTTCTCTGAGCCTCAGTTTTCTCTTCAGTACAGTGGGAACCCAGAAAACGTGTCCAGCCCTGAGTACTTCGTACACTTGTGAAGCTCAAGTCAGGAAATAGCTGCAAAATTGAGGGCCTTTTATTTATGATAATGAATTTGATTCTGATTTTTGCTTAAGCCCTGTCTTGGCTCAGTTGGGTTTTGATGAGAACCTCACTATCTCTGCAATAGTCAAAGCCAGGGAAACTGAAGCAGTGGACCCCTCATTGTGGGTGGAGTAGACTTCCCTACCCCATTCATGGTGGCTTGGATGTCTGTCTTGTTTTGGCCAATGGGATGCTAAGGGAGTGCTCAGAGGCCTTAAATGTTCTTGTGCAATTTGGTCTCATGTACGCTCCTAAGATCTGTTGCGAGAAGCACATGCCCGGTAGCCGCTGGTCCAAGAAGAATGCGTGAACACACAGATAGGTCTGAACCCAGCCCACAGCCTGGAGCCAAGCACAGCTGACCTGTGGCCTGACACAGAGGGACCCCAGCCACCTCGTAGACCTGAGAGTGACAGAAATAAATGCATGTGGTTTGAGGTCACTGAGTTTTGGGAAGGCCTGTTACGCAGCATTATTGTAATCTGATAGGCTGACAATGGCAATGAGGATAACACAGGCCGTCGTTACCTTGCACAGTTCCATGGCAACTGAGATTTGCAAAGTGAGAACAAGGCACTGCTAGCCACGAATTCCAGTTAACATGGTACTGTACAAAGTTAGGAGGCCTGTAATCGGTGATAATAACACATATCCCTTTTAAAAAGCGTCAGAGCTGCTGCATGTGTACAGCACTCAATGCCTATGATGACATAGATAGAAAATAAGATGCCACACGGCTTAATGAGTAAGAGCTCAGCCTCTGAAGTCAGATAGTTTTAGACTTGAATTCTGACTTTGTCACGCTCAAGCTTTGTGCCCCGGGACAAGTTACTTAGCCTCTCTGAGTCTTAGGTGTCTCATCTTTTTTTCTCTCTCCCTCTCCCCTATGTCTCTGTGCCTCATCTTCGAAACGACGTTCATAATACTTTTCGTGAGGACGATATGCGGTGTTAATGTTTTCAGTACAGCGCCTGCCACCGGGCAAGTGCTTAAGAAATTGACGAATTATTTTTAGCTATTGTTCTGGATGTGAAATAACGTTTATCTATTTCCGTAAAGCAATGTCTCCCTTAAGGGCCAAACATAGTAAAGAATGTGAGTGGCCCTGGGGAAATGTAGGTCCCATCGCTGGGAGCCTTCTGTGAGGGGAAGAGGGTCGTGTTCCTGCATGGGGCACGGGCTCCAGGCAGCCCGGACTCCGTGAGAGAGACCCAGCCCTGTCTCCCGTGTGAGGTGATTACACCCTTCAGCATTCTCATGCGCCATTCTCCATCCAGAGTCCTCTTTCTGGCCAGGTGCAGTGGCTCACGCCTGTAATCCTAGCACTCTGGGAGGCCAAGGCGGGAAGATTGCTTGAGGTCAGGAGTTCGAGACCAGCCTGAGCAAGAGCTAGACCCGGTCTCTACTAAAAATAGAACAATTAGCTGGGTGTTGTGGTGTGTGCCTGAAGTCCCAGCTACTTGGGAAGCTGAGGCAGGAGGACCGCTGGAGCCCAGGAGTTTGAGGTTGCAGTGAGCTATGATGATGCCACTGCACTCTTGCCAGGGCGACAGAGGGAGACTCTGTCTCAGAAAAAAAACAGTCCTCTTTCTCTCTTGTCACCAGTAGCAGCTGATAGACCTCCAGGAAACAGGGCTGCTTGTGTTTGAGGAGGAGAAGAGGAGTCGTGGAGTAGAGAAGGAGCCATTTCTTCAGGATTAGGGCCAGTGAACTGGGGAGTTGAGGCCTTACTCATGCAGTGGACCTTCCTCCTTTTCCCTTGGGCTGGCAGCACGGCCTGGCCTTCATGCTGTAACTGCTCCCTGAGCCGGACACTTGAGGCTCCTTCCCCCATCAGCTTCGGCCAAAGCTAGTAATGATGATGACAAAAGGGATAAGTTATATTTCAAAGCAATTTATAGTTTACTATGAAGTACATTATTTGATTTAGATTTTCACAACTCTACGAGGAAGGCAGGACAGGATTTTTAACCCCATTATTGGAAAAGCAGCAAGTAAAAATTTCAGCCCACAAACTCAGATGTGCAAACAGTCAACTTTAATGTCTATTTCAAGCTCCCATTGTGTGTGGGGATAAAATTCAGTTGTTGGTCAGTTCTATTTCCCTGCAGCCCCTGCGCTGCCCTACAGTGTTTCCCTTGGGGTTTTGTCGAAGTTCCAAGGGGCAGACCTGTCTCTGCAGGTCCTCACTGAGATGTCCCTTGGCCCATCTGGCCCTTGGCTAATGCGGTGTGTGGTCACTGTTGTGCCAGCCATTCCTTATTCTCCGTTGCCAGAGTCCGGCCCTCTCCAGCTAACTTCCGGGCCCCTCTCAGCTACATAGGGGACAATCACCTGCTCTCCTGCCACTCTGGTGATTTCTAACTCACAAGGCTGCGTTGGGCCCTCCTTTTCTGGACATGACACCATCGCCTCCAGGGGCCCATTTGGGAAACAAGGCAAAGGTCTCTGCTGTTCTCAGATCCCACAAACCGAGATAAGACGAGCCTGTTATTTTCCCACCCCACCCTAATCACAACCAAGCTGTATTAATGAAAGCCACATTGGATGCTAATCCCCAAAATGTGTGATAGTTTTAACACTGTAGAATCTATTAATCAGTCACATGAAATCCAAAATGGGTGTCCTAACTGGCGGGTGACTCTCTGGCACCTTCCACCTGTAGCTGCCTCATCTTCAACGTGTGGCTTCCAGAATGGCCGGGTGTGTCGGCATCAGGCCAGGGGACTAAGCGGGAGCATGGAAGCATCAGACTTGGAAGGCTGTTCAGGTCCAGGCCTGAAGTGCCACGCATCAGTGCTGACAGCGTTCTGTTGGCCAAACTCAGTCCCACGGCTATGCCCACCTGCAGAGGCAGCTGGGAAATGTAGTCCACCTGCATGCTCTGGCCAAGGGGAAAAGGGCTTGGGAAACAGCTAGCATGTCTCTGCCCCGCCATTACTTCTTTATATTGGCGGGGGGGGGGGTGTCCTTCAATCAATCTTGGATCAAGCAACCTATTTCTGATTCATCACGGAATTGCTCTGTGCCGAGATTCCAGGGTCTATCTGTTTTTGAAAATCAAAAGCCTTTTCTTTGCTTCTGATGTAGTTTTCCTTCCCTGAAGAAATAGATGCTGAAAAGTCCAGTGCCTAATGGGGTGAGGGACCTGAAATACAGGAAATACCATAGGAAACGCATCAATGAGTATCTCACAGTCTTAGAGGTAAAGTGCTTGGTGACAAATGCACAGCTAGTAAGTGACAGAATCCAGGGCTGCATAATACAGGGGGCCTCGACCTCTTTGTTGGGGGCTCCCAATCTGTGACATGTGGCAAACCAAGAATCCAGGAGAAGCCCTGTTCATCCTTATTCTGGTGTGTGATGTCTGGACCAAGGACATTTGGACACACTTAATGATGTGGTAGGGATGAAACAGGTGAGCTCAGAGACCTGAGAACTTCCAGGAGCCTTTAGTGGAGATCTGCATCCCAGTGGATTTATGCTTTCTTTCTTTTTTCATGTATATATATATATATATATATATATTTTTTTTTTTTTTTAAACAAGGTCTCATTCTGTTGTCTGGGCTGGAGTGCAGTGGCATCATCATAGCTCATTGTAACCTCAGACTCCTGGGCTTAAGTGATCCTCCTGTCTCAGCCTCCCGAGTAGCTGGAACTACCGGTGCGTGCCCTTCAAGCCCAGCTAATTTTTCTATTTTTGGTAGAGATGGGGTCTCACTCTTGCTCAGCCTGGTCTTGAACTCCTGGCCTTGATCCTCCTGCCTTGGCCTCCCAAAGTGCTAGGATTACAGGCATGAGCCACTGTGCCCAGTCCTGACTCTTGATCTTGCTTGACATCTGCTCCTCCTTCAGTCTTTCCCCAAGTGAGATGTCATCTCTGTCCTCCCTCTCCCTACTCTCCCACATCCAGTCCCTCTGGAGTGTGTCCCAACGTCCCTGCATGAGCCCCAGCTACCTTCCTTTTTGTAACCATTTCCTTTCTGATGTCTTCAGTTCTACTCTTATGGCCATCAGCAGAGTGATCTTCTGAAAATGTAAATTAAGCCGTGTCTGAACAGTGTATCCTGTCCCCAAAATACATCACTAACTTCCTGCCGACTGAGAGTAAAACGCTTGGTTCCACGTGTGGCTCGCAGGGCCCATGGGGAGCTGGCACCTGCCTGCTGCTCCGCCCTCGCTCAGGGCCCTCTCTCTCTTGTTCCCCACAAGGCAGCCACACTGTCCCCCTCCTTCCAGTTCCTGACGGCTCAGTGCTCTTGGCCGCTGCGGGGCCTTGGCACCTGTTCCCAAGCTCATCACCTCATCCTGCACATCCTTTCGGTCTTAGCTTAAATGTCACTACCCCTCAGCTAATTCCATCGCCTCCTCTGATTTCCTTTATTCCCTCCATTCATGCTATCCATTTTCTTCACAACGCTCATCACGGGGTGATTATATGATTATTTGTGTCCTTGCTCACTTTCAGTTTGTCTCTGCAGCAGAACCTAAACCCTTGCGGCAAGGACCGGGTCTTTTTGGTTCACAGCTGCAGCTCTGGTCCTGGCACATAGCAGATGCTCAAGAAATGGCTATTGCTGTGTAACAGCTGATAGTTACTGAGCTGTGGGCCAGGCAGTCTTCTAGGTACTTTGTTGTATTATTTTATTTAATTCTCACAACAGCCGTATTGTCCACATTATAGATAAAGAAATGGGAGCACTGAGAGTTTAAGTGACTCATCCAAACCCACCCAGCTGGGAGGTGGCGGAACTTGGATGTGGGCTCCAGGTCCCAGGCTCTTAACTGCATTTCTCTGCTGCAGCTGAAGAGTGAAAGAGCACAGTAGGCTTTCAGGAAATGGAGCTGCCTGGGTGGTAGTTTCCACTCTCTTCTCCTGGGATCGAGCAGGAGGGGTGCTCAGAACCTGTGGGCACCCCCTTTACCATGACACCCCTGTGGCTTGCCCCCATCCCAACCTCTTCCAATTGGTGGGTCAGACGGACACTGGAGCCTCAGGTAGTTTTGGGGTTGAAGGAGGCTGGTGGCTTCAGGACCTGGGGAAGGTGGGCCAGGACCTGGGGAAGGAGTCACAACTGGGGCAGCCAGGGATGAGGGTATCCCCTGTGCCAGGGCAGCAGGAGTAAGGAGGGGGCTTGTCTGGGTGTGTTCTGGGTGATGTGATACAGTGCTTGCCTATCTGGGACACTTAGGAAAAGGGACCAGAGTGGAGGATAAACAAATTTAAAAAATGGCATTGAATAAAAAAAATCGCATTTCCTGGATCCCAGAGCAGAGGAAGCAGCTCAGAAGATGCAGTGGGTGGGTGTGGAGAAGCCACTTGGCAGACAATGCTCTGTCCCTACCTCTGAGCCATTCCTTGCTCAGGCTGTTCCCTTTGCCTCAACCTCCCCTAACCAACCTCTCCTGCAGTCCCAATGTCATGTTCTCTCGGCGTCTTTCCCTTACCCAAGTTGACCACAACCTCTTTGGGCCAAGGATTGGGTTTCATGCATCCTTGTACCCCCAGGTCCTCACATTGTGCTCGGCACTGGGTAGGTTCTTCCACATGTTTGTTGAACTATTGAATCCATCCGACTCGCCCAGGTTGGGATGGTTACTTCCTCCTGTGTGCTACTTTCCTAAACACTATTCATCTCTATCTGAGTGCCTGACCTGTTGCACTGAAGGATTCCCTTATTTTCCTGGCTCCCCAGTTAGAATGCAAGGTCCCTGTGGCCAGGAGCCATGTCAAAACCCTTTTTGTATCGCGAATGCTCAGCACTTTTGTTAAATGACCGAACGAATGAATGAATGATGTTCTTCCTTGGCCAGACTTCAAGAACCTCATCTGGTGGGTGCTTCCCAAGATGGTCTGACCTTGGAGCCATCCCCGCGGAGGTAGGGAGGGGAAGATTACATGGAGAGCAGGGAGCCAGCTGGGTGTTTCTCCTTGGAAACTTTCCCGGGGCACACAAGACATATCCCAGCTGTGTCTAAAGATCAGGTAATGCTTTTGGGGATCAGACACATGCCATTGCTTCCTAAATATAAAAAATTACCCTGAGTGTCTACTAGATGTCTGTCACTGGATCTATATTTATTTCATTTTTGATACCTACAATCAAGTACCATTGTTTTCATTATACAGATAGAGAAACAGAAGATCAGAGAAGTGCAATGTCTTGCCTAAGGTGGGCTGAAACCAGTGTCCACCTTCTTGGCCACTACCAGTTTTTCTTCTGGTTATGCTCCATTCCTGACTGTGGGGCCTCTTTCAACCCGATTCCTTTTTGGGGGCAGTCTTTCTGTGACATGAGCTTCCCTACCAGGCTGAGAAAGTCCAAAGCCACGGGCGAGATCTGCCAGATCTGACGCTGACCACCAGGTGGTGCTGTTGGCCCAACATACAGCCTCACAGTCTCGGGCTTCTGGGGAACGCTAGAATTGTGCGGAGAAAAAAGCTTGCCCTGATGTAAAAAGAGCCACCAGTCCTTGAGTCCTGCCATCTGTCTAGACTGTTTCCATAAGTCGCCTCACTTGCGCCCCAAAACTGCCCAAGGAAGTTGTCATCTCCATTCCACGGAGGCTCAGAGACTTTAAGTAATTGGAGTTAAGTTCTCATTTACAAGTTGAAGAGCCGGAATTGGTAGCCAGGTCTGTTTGATTACAAATCTTCAGGTTCTTGGGGTACAAAGAAAGTGGAGTGTGATCTGTGGGTTGCACAGCTACCTTCCAGCCTCTACTGTACGTAGTCTGGGAAATGCCTGTACAATGTCAGGACCCCGGGCCAAGATTTAAGGAACCAGGGTGGTCTTCCAGAGGTTCTTTGGTGGATGTGGGCATCTCTGTGCCACCATAGAGCACTGTGCCATTTCTTGTCTTGGGACATGATGTTATTCATTGGCCTTTTCCCATCTCAGCAGATTCTCTTGGTGGAAACAGCATGTTTACCTAAGAGTTATGGGGTAATTCATGCGCCCCTCACCCCCCGAAAATATCACTTGCATCTTCTTGTTTCTGGACTTACAAATCAGCTTTCCTTTTTATTTTCCTCATTTTTCAAGGAGATACATGTTGGCCTAGACTGACAGTTGTAATTGCATACATGGAAATAGAAAATTCAATAATTTTTTTTTGTCCTGTGTAGGACAAGGGGAGCTATAGGAGAGGCATATACTATTTATTAGAATAAGAATATTAATACTGCATTAACAAAGTGATTGGTCAGCCACCAAGTCCTGGGGGACAGGTGGGAATCTGGCCCAGGCACAGTCACATTGGCCACGATGAAAGCTTCGGTGTGTGGTCTAGGATGCGCTAGGGATGCTAAACGGGTTGTTTCTAATCCTCAGAACAGCCTGTGAAAAAGACATTACTGTCTTCATTTTATAGTTGAGGGGGGACACCCAACTTTGTGGTTCAGAGTGTGGGCTCCAGAGTTGACTGATGGACCCAGGTCTGCCTGGCCCATCTCTGCACTTGTAGGTGCCCCACTCTGCCTCCTGCCCCTGCAGCCACCTGCCTTGAACCCACAGGAGCCCTGAGGGTGGCAGCCTGGCAAAGATCACCCTTGAGCCCAGTGTTTTCAGGTGCCCTTAGGGAGGCCTTGGGGACCTAGGACTTTTGACTGCCTGTTTTGCATCCGACACATTTCCCATCTCTTGGAGCATCTTGATTCCTACCCTTCCTATGTCTCTTTGCCCAAACTGATAATTCCCATCTCCTTTCCCTAACTGCCTGCAGCCCCGACGGCCCCTTGCCCTTTGCACCCCCCCCCCCCCGCCCCCTGCGGCCTCAGGACGGGGCACTCAAGTCATCTTCCCATCCATGGCCTCCGTGCTGTTCTGAACCTTCTGCCAGGACTCACTCCTGTTCATGAAGATGCTCCTCCTCCTCCACCAATTTCC
Source organism: Varecia variegata (assembly GCA_028533085.1). NCBI lineage: Eukaryota > Metazoa > Chordata > Mammalia > Primates > Lemuridae > Varecia > Varecia variegata. The sequence continues at coordinate 122,860,243 of CM052441.1, forward strand.
CACAGTCTCTTCCCCCAAATAATCAAATAGAAAATTTCTGGGAAAAATCAAATGTTTTCTTGGTTTTCCAAAGGAAAGTGGGCCCCAGTTTTCTTCCAAGTGCACCCCTGGATGCTCCAGGCCATTAGGCCAAGACAAACACAGTCTCTGACTCGGGAATATTCCTGGAATTCACTCCCTTGAGAGCTGGCTCCTCATTCTCAAAACTCCAGGCATCCCATCCTCTCCCCAAGTGCCAGGGCCAGGCTGCTTAGAAGTCCGAGCAAGGGAGAGGCCTGCGCTGGGCACGATTCCTGGAGCTCAACAGGAATTGATTAGTTCCTCTGTTGTGAAGCTCAAGCTAGGCATTTTCTAGTTATTATTTCTAATCCTCATTCCAACCCTGCAAGGTAGGTATCTTTGTCTCCATCGTACAGATGAGCTAACAGAGTACAGGGAGGCTGAGTAACTTGGCCAATTTGCTCAGATACGAACTGGCAGAGTCAGAATCAGAACCTGGACTTGGAAGCGTTTGTTCTTTCCATGACTCCTGGAGGCGGGAGCTTGGGGTGGGGGTGTGGGCAGCAGCACCACAGAATGGACAGTGGGTTCATTTCCTAGGGCTGCCATGACAAATGACCATAATCTGAGTGGCTTATAGGTCAGGAGGCCAGCAGTCCGAAATCAAGGTGTCAGCAAGGCCACACTCCCTCTCCAATGGCTCTGGGAGGAGGAGCAATTCTTCCTTGTCTCTTCCAGCTTCTGTGGGCTCTGGGCATCCGTGGCTCGAGGCTGCACAATTCCCATCTCTGCTTCCATCCTCACGTGGTCTCATCTTCTCCATGTGTGTCTCCTCTGTGTGCATCTTACAAGGATACTTGTCATTGGATTTAGGGCCAACCTGGATAATCTAGGATGATTTCACCTGGGGATGCTTAATAACATCCCCGGAGACACTTTTTTTTCCAAATATGGTAAAATTCAGACCTTCTGGGACATGGACATATCTTTTTATGGGGCCACCATTGAACCCACTGCAGACAGCCACCCTCTTACAGGGCAGCAGGAGCTCCCCGGTTCTCTGTCGTTAAGGTTGGGGCTGAGGAGAGTGAAAGTTCAAGGCACACAGATTTTTACTCACCGTGAAGAACTTTCTAATAAGTCCAAGTGACCTGACACCGAGGTGGCCTGTGCCCTGTGAGCCGAGAGAGGCTGGATCAGGGCACGGCAGACGCAGTGCCGAGGCCATATAATACTTTTAGGGGCCCGTGGATGTATTTTAATTTCTTTTCAAATCAGAAAAAAATGTACTTTTAGATCAAAGAAAATGTTTTATGATATAATTAGTTTTTGTCTGTCTACCAATGCACTTGTAAAATATGCTTGAATATTTGTATTATGGAGGAAGGAGCCCACAAAAGTCATCACGTGGCTCTGGCCAAACTACACCTTAATGGGAAAGGGAAGAGGCAAAGGGACCCTCAGCGCTGGAAGGGGGCCTGTCACCATTGCCAAGCCCCTCATTCGTGCTCTGACGCTTGTATAGTTGCTGTAGCATCTCTTTACCCCGGAACGAGCGCCCTCCACCTCGGAGGACAAAGCCCTCTTGCAGGGACACCTGTTCTGGACCACCTGGAGCTGACACTTGAAGACGGGACCCCCTGGCAGGCTTGTCACTGATGGCATCTGAACGGTGCCCACCCTCGTGGGCATTGGTGAAAGATGAAGCCACAAAAATAATGCACAAATCCCCTGACAGAGAGGGAAAGAGAACCAACATTTCCTGAGAACCCACTTTTTTGGGGGCACTTCACAGAGTTATTTACTTGCACCATTTTGCAGAGGAGGAAAGTGAGGCTCAGGGAGGTTAAGAAACTGTCCAAGTTCCTGGTTAGTCAGTAACAGAGCAGGGCTGCGGGAAGCGAGTTCCGTCCGATTCTTGAGCTGGGTGTCTTTCCACGGCATGGTGCTGCCTCTCTCTAAGTTCCTGGACAGTAGTTACAGAAGAGAAAGGCAGTGGATGGGAGCAGGGGATGGGCAGGGTGGGGCTAGAGTTTAGGATGAACTTTCCTGTCCTGGATTTTTGGACTCAGGGGCCCAAGTGTGTTTGTACTGGAAGGAAACCCACTGGGAGCTCAGCATGCCCGGAGCCATCATTCAGGCTGAAAGGAGACAGAACTCGGCCCTGGGAGGCAGGACGTGGGGTTCTGCTGTTGTTTCTGCAGCTGGCCGCTCCGTGGCCTGGTGAAGTCACTCCTGCACGATGGGCTGTGGCATTCTCATTGGTGAAACGAAAGGAGGTGGACGTGATCGCCGGCATCCCAGGCCGGGATTCACTTGCTCTTTGACCCCTCTGCAGCGTGTCTCCCCAGCTAGCTTGGGGGCCCCTCAACAGCAGAGAATATTCAAGTCCCCAGATTTAGTATTTCAGTATCGTCTTCATGATTTTTGCTTCACTGGGTACCACTTGTATTATAATTTACTTAATATTCTCCTTTAAATTAACTTACTTTTAAAAAATGTTACACCTGTCCTAAACAATAATATTCATGAAACCATGGGCTCATTAATTCATTTATTCCTTCAACAAATCTTGATTGAATGCCTACGGGGTGACAGGCACTGTTCTAGATGCTGGAGATATAGCAGAGAAAAAAAACCAGATTACATTGTCTTGGAGGAGATGGAGAATAAATACATATATAAGAGAGTTTCAGATAATGTTAGCGGTTCTGAAGAAAATTCAAGGGGGTGGTGGGGCCAAAAAAAAAAAAAAAAAGAAAAAGAAAATTTGGCAGGGTAATATATTAGATCAAAAATTTTGATCCACAGTAAGAAAATGATTTTACATTGCAGCCCGGCATACACATAAACATACATAAAAGAGAAATAAAAATGTTAAGAAACAATACTTACCTTTACTGCATGCAATGTATTCTGATGTTTTTTCTTCTTTTCTATTTTGTTTTTAAGTATTCTGGTTATGAGCCACTAAAGACTGATCTTAAAATCTATTAATGCATTGCAGCCTGCAGTCTGAAAAACACTGGGACATCACGGGACTGGTGGTGGGGTGCATGGCACTTACCTTAGATAAGGTGGCCAGGAAAAGAGTCTCCAAGGAAGTGAAGCTTGAGCAGAGATAACAGAGATGAGAAGGAGGGAGCTATGTGAAGTGCTACGGGAAGAACATTCCTGGCAGAGGGAATAGCATGTGCAAAGGCCCTTAGGTGGAATTGAATTTGGGTTGATGTGCTTGTTCTGTGTGTGTGTGTGTGTGTGTGTGTGTATGTATGTATCTTACATGGTCCATGTGTTCTAATAGAGACTAAAATAATTGCATAATTGGCTGAGCCTGGTAGCTCACACCTGTAATCTCAGCACTTTGGGAGGCTGAGGCAGAAAGATTGCTTGAGGCCAGGAGTTTGAGACCTGCCTGGGCAATACAGTGAGACCCCATCTCTGCAAAAATAAAAATAAAAAAATTAGCTGGGCATGGTGGCACATGTATATAGTCCCAGCTACTCGGGAGGCTGAGGCAGTAGGATCACTTGAGCCCAGGAATTTGAGGCTGCCGTGAGCTGTGACTGTGCCACTTCACCCCAGCCTGGGTGACTGAGCAGGATCTTGTTTCTAGACAAATAAACGAACAAACAAACAAAACACTAAAAAAGAAAGATAAAAAATATTGCATAACAATTGACATAGAAAGTTTCCTATTGCTGCTGTAACAAATCACCACCAATTTAGTGGCGTAAAACAGCACAGATTTATTCTCTCACAGTCCTGGAGGTCAGAAGTCCAAAATGAGCTGGCAGGGCTGTGTTCCTTCTGGAGGCTCTGGGGGAGCATCTGTTCCCTTGCCCCTTTCCGGCGTCTGGAGGCTGCCCATGCTCCTTAGCGCGTGGCCTTGCGTCACTCTGACCTCTGCTTCCTTCACCATGTGGCCTCCTCCGACTCTGACCTTCTTGCCTCCCTTGTATCAGGGCCCTGTGATGACATTGGGCCCACCTGGATACTCCAAGATAACTCATTATGAACTGGAATCACATCCACAAAGTCACCTTTTGCTGTGTAAGGTAACTTATTCACAGGTCCTGGGTATCAGGAAGTGGACATCTTTGGGGGGCTTCTTTCTTTAGCCTACCGCACATGCAAAATCATCTTGTGTGGCCCCTTGGCAGACCTACCACCATTAGGGAAATTCTGCTGCACAAAGCTTTGCCCAATGTGCTACATGCAGTGGGAGTTTGCTGTATGTTTGCTGAATGGTTAAATAAATCAGAAAAGCCCTCCTTCCCCACTTCCTCCCGCCATTCTACCCCGCTTCCCTGCACTTCTGGAAATGTATCCGTCCACAGAGCCACCCTGGGCAGGGACGAATAGGCCAGTGCTTGTTGATTTGCTCGGATCTGTTCTGCTCCCATTCACACGCAACTTCTTGCCCACCACAGCTGGAGGAATTTGGAGATCACAGGTTCAACCCCCTCAATTTGTAGAGGAGGAAAAGATTTCCAATCCCTTCACTTCTATGGCTTCAGGTGGTGTTTTAATTACAACTCACTTTTATAGGATTGTTTTACCTTCAAAACAGATAATCCCCTTTTTTATCCTCACCCTATTGATAGGTAAAGGGTAGGGATCAGTCTTCCCATTTTACAGATGAGGAAACTGAGGCCCTTGAAAGTCAGGAGGTAAAACTGGCCCTAGAAAACAGGTGTCCTGACTTCTCCTTGGCCCCAAACTCCTTCCATTAGACTCCATGGCTTCTTTTTTTAAGGAACCAAAGTATCTGACACTGCAGAGGGCTTTTAGAAGGGTTTGCTATAGGGAAGAATGACCCACTGTGTTTTGTGTAGTGCCAAGGAGCGGAAGTAAAAAGCTTCACGGAGACAAATTTGATTCAACATATGGGGGAACTTTCTAAGAATCAATATTGTCCAAACTAATAGGATTGGCTGCCTAGGGAAAAAGAGGGAACCGATTCCTTGTTGCTGGATGTTTCTTAGCAGAGGCTGGATTGGGAAATTAACTTTATTTAGATCATCTTTGAGTTAAAGGTTTAGCCACAGGCTTTTGAGAGCCTAAGAGAGCAGAGGGCCACACTGAACTCTCTGTCCCCTCCCTATCTTGAGCTGAATGTAGGGCTTTGGAGGAGGGGGAGGTGGGCCAGATGGAAAATGGAGCCTTGGGTCTTACAATGGGGGGGGGCCTGATGTAAAAGGAAACCTCGAGCAAGGAGCCCTCCCCCATAGGAGATAACAATCGAATTATATACATTTTAAATGGCATTCTCCGGGTCTTAGTGATTTTCATATGAAAACTCAGCTTGGAGTCCTTGGCATCTGTTTCTCCTTTTAGGACAGAAACCAAGAGACTATTTACGTATTCTTAGGGCCCTATCACCAATTAAATCTTTTCAGAACCTCGGTCCTCCCTGTCCCCCCACCCCCACCCCGGACCAACTCTCTCCACATTTAGGATTAAATTTCTTGGCAGACGGTGGTTGCTGCTCTCTTTGGTGATTTATTTATTCAGTTGGATTATTTTTCATCTCTAGCCTGGGCATTTCAGGCCTGGCGTCCACCTTCTGATCATCAGGAAGTGACCCTGCTTGGGGACCCTCCTCAAACTCGGCTGCAGGGCCGGCCAGAGCACATTCCTCCAGGCGCCCGGAGGCGGCCTGTCTCTGTGCCATCCCCTGTCCCTCCGCCTTCCTGAGGGTGACAGAGCTTCCTTCGGGAGACGAGGGAGCACAGCTGGGTGACGTAACGAGGAATGCACAGGGGCCGCCGCAGGGGCCCGGAAGGAGCAGAAAGAAGATGTCATTGGCAGCAACTGGACGGTCCGTTTCATCCTGTGCCTTAGAGCCCAGCTGGTCCTACAGGGACCTAGGTGGCTGCTGAAACGTGGGAAAATTGCATGTGACCATGCGGCTCACGGCCACGCCCCCTCACTCCCCGCCCCCCACGCCTCTGCCCAGGGGCGTCCACGCCCACCTGCAGTGCTGGAGACAGCTGGGGGGAGCACAGCCCCCAGAAGCAGGGCTCCTTTCCTGGCCCAGTCCCCACCCAGCTCTGCGACCTTGGACACGTCACAACCTCTCCGAGTCTAAAAGTGGGGCAAGCAACTCACCCTACCTCCTGGAGTTTGGGGAATAAACAGACTGATGCCTATGGAGCCCCCTACACCATTCCCGGGACAGCGAATGGAGGGAATAGGGGTCAATTACTAGCAAGTCCTAATCTTCTATTAATGTGTTGTGATCTTAGAACTCAAATGTAGAGGTCTAGGAATGAGACTTTCAGTTTAATCCAACAGATCACTGTGTCTTGACTATGCTAAGTGCTGGGGAAACAAGGGCAGAGGCCGGGTGACCTTGGGTTTTAACTTCACAGAGCCTCCCGGATAAATCCGATGATTTATCTATACAGTGAAGATGATATACAGCCTAACGTTGTTGTTGAGTTATGGAGAAGATAAAGGAGGGGCAGGTCAAGCCATAGAGAGAATGCTCCATACATTGTGGTGTCTGTGATTATTAATATTTCTATTGATGTAGTCATCTATTAGTAGCAATAACAATACTTACACTATTATAACACTTACAGTAATAAGATACAATTCCTGCACTCGAGGAGCCCGGTGTTTAGAGGCTAAGACGGGCCTATAATAGAGAAAGAGAAGCGAGGAAGGCACTACGTGGTGATCTCTAGCACAGAGGATTCCGGCCCTGACAGCCTGGGTTAGTCCCTCCCTGATCACTTGCTAGCCAGGGGATCCTGAGCGAGTCCCTTCACGCCTCCCTGCCTCTGTTTTCTCTCTGTCAAGTGTGGATGATAGTAATACCCGCTTTGCGGGGCTGAGGAGAGGATGAAATGCATCTGGTATATGCAGAACTATCACGATGTACGGCACCCACCCCGCGGCAAGCGCTATTGCAGCGCTGTCTGTGACCACCAGCAGGAAGCAGTGAATACCACGTGGGCCACGGGGGACGTCTTCCCGGGAAGGGAAACATTGACTTTGGGCTTTGGAAGTTAAGGAAAACTTTCGCAGGTATGGATGGGAGCTGGGCGGGGCATTCCAGGCAGAGGGAACAGTGTGAGCCAGGAGGTCGAAAGAGGTGGTTTATTTAGAAAATGAGGATCATGCGATGCGTAGAGTGTAAGGGGGAATGAAGGAAGGTGGGGCGAGAGTGGCAGTACTCGGTCAAGGAGCTTGGACCCCAAGGGAAGGAGTTGGGGATCCCTCCTCTTGGAGGTGGCAGCGGATCTGTGCTTTGGAGAGAGTGGTCAGGCTGTGGTGTCAAGGACAGTCACTGCACCTGGGCTGTCCATCCTGGCTGGCTACTCATTCCTGTCTCCCAGGGTGCTTTAAAAAAACCCAGTGTCAAGGTTCTAGACCTGGGCAGCATCCCAAGTTCAGCCCAAGTTGGGGACCCCTAGACTGGAGGGAGAACGAGTTATGAGCTGTTTTGGCAGGTGAGATTGAGAGGGCTGGTGTCTTCCCTGTAGGTGCCATTGGCCTCCTCTCTGGGGCTTGGGTCCCACTCTGTAGGAGTGTGGGAAGCAAGACGTTCGCCGTCCAGAGCCAACAGTTCCTGGCATGTGCGCTGTGACAAGCAGTCAGGAGCATGAGCTAAGCCAGGAGGGATTCTTGAGTTCTCCCCGATTGATGAGGTTGTAACTCCATCCTCCTCCTCTGTAGATAGTGCTAATTCACCAGACTCTCTCCCGAGGGCAGGCTCTGATGTCACGGGCTAGTTGTGCTGGTGGGGTGGGCTGGGCCACGACGGGTAGGGGCACAGGGGCAGGCTTGTCAGCCTTTGAAATCGGAGCTGATTGTTTTTAATAATGTCAAATTTTAAAATTCATTTCTCATGTTGGTGCTTCGGCGAGCATGCCTCAGACAGGGCAGGTGGTCTGCTTTTGGGCCCCCAGGGCCGCATGGCCCAGCCCCAGGACCCTGGCCTAATCCCCTTTCACTTTCAAGGCCCCAGACACCCGCCATTCACATGACGTCATGGCTCGGAGGCTCCCGTCCCCAGTAACTCCCAAGTCACTGTTGTTATGGCTCCATGGCGTTGGGGGCTGAGCAGAGGGCCTGCTTGTTGCCACTGTCCCCTGTCCTGGGCTGTTTTTGTTTCCACTTTCAGTTTGCCTTCAGGCCCTTGCCTTTAAATGTTCACAGGGGTGAGTCCTGGAAGCACAGGCGTGTGCATGGTGTGTCTGATGACTAGAAAGTGTCACATAAGCATTGGACGGGGAGTCAGGAGAGCCGGGATCTTGTTTCTGGGTTGACCCCTCTCTCATTTGGGTCTGTTGCCTCTTGTCTTTGGCCTCAGTTTCCCCCATCTGTAAGTGATGAGATCAGCTTGTCTCCAAGATTCCTATTTTACCCTCTTATGGCTACTTGAGGATGAGTTTTTAGCCAGTGATTGGTTCTAAGAACCCAAAGGTTGAGCTCTGTATAGGATGCTTCTAGAGGTACCTCATGGTGAGGAGCCTGGCTTTTTAGGAAACCATTTAAGGAACATAAGGAATGAGGGAGAGAACAAGCATTTGTTACTACCTAGTGTCTAGCAAGTACTGCTTGAGATCTCTACATGCATCAACCCTTTGCACCAGCCCTGTGAGGTAGGTATTGGAGTCCCGTTGGTACAGATGGGGAAACTGAGGCTTAACGAGTTAAGAAACTTTCCCAAGTGAGGTAGGAGCCAATTCTACTCAGCTCTGAATTGCAATAATAGCAGTTGAAAAAACTTGTAGGTGCTGAGTATTTGCTACGTTTGCGGCTCTGTTCTGTTTATCTTAGTTATTCCGTGTCACTACCCTACGGGGTTTAGGCTATGGGGTCACCACTTAACAGATGAGGAATCTCAGAGGCTGAGAGCATCCTTGCTTGAAACAGAGCAGCTGGTCAGTGGCTGGGATTTGGGTTCCAGTCGTTCCAGGTCTAGCGCCTCTGAGCAAAGCCCAAGTGCAGGCTGGGACCAGAGGGAGACTACTTGGAAGTGCCAGGATGTCCTCACATGTACGGGGCCTGCCTTTCAGGGGAAGCTGTATCTCTCGTAGCCCTGCTCCAAGGACAGCCAGATCCCCCCATCCCGGCCCTTCCACCCCACAGGATTAGACGAAGCTGAAGGTCTGTGACATACAGAGGGTGCCGACGCCTTCTGGGCCTTCTGGAATCCACGAGGCAGCAGAAACCGTAGGCGGCCGAAGCCATCGGCAGGAGAAGAGGCAAGCAGACCAAAGGAGGGGCAGGCCAGCTGGGAGCAGGGCAACAGCACGTGCGGGGAAGGCTGGCCCCCGTGAGCCCATGTGCCCACGAGAGAAACTGGTCAGCGCCTAGCAGAAGGGAGACAAGCTGTCAGCTCCAGGAGGTGCCTGGTTTTGCAAGGGCTCCCCACATCCTGTTCTCATTCTTGCAACCCAAACGAGGTTTCTCTTTCCTCACAGGTGTCCTGGGGGCACCCCCCCATGCCCCACATTCTTAATATTTAAGAGATTTTCTGATCCTGCAGTGGAAGAAGCTTAACTGAAAAAAATAGCTTCAACTTGGCTGTGGAGTCCGGGGAAGAACAAATTAGAGTCCTTACTTCAGTATTATACCTGTTTGGGGTGTTTTTTGACCTGCGCTACTCCACAATATTGAGGTGGATTACAGCTGTCTCCCTCCAAAAAACAAAAACAAAAATAACCAAAAAACCCTCAAACACATACTACCATAAGATGAAAAGTAACAAGATAGAGATTCTGGGGCAATAGAAACAGAAAGGTAGTTGAGTCAAATGAAATCAAAGGACATTAGTACACGTAATGTCAGGGTGCTGCTGACACTAATGACCACACTAGCTGTCGGTCATTGAGCACCTATCGTATGCTAGGCACGTGTGATCCATCTGTCTGTCTCTGTCTAATTTCACTTCTACAACTGTCCTATGAGGTAGGTGGTAATTAACCCCTTTATGTAGGTGGGGCTCCCGCAGTTCAAGTGACTTGCCCAAGGTTCCATGTCTTGTCGGCAGGGAAACCCATGGTGGAACCTACATTTGTGTTGCGGAATCCTGCACGATTATGAAAGGAAAGATGCAAAATCAGCTCTCAGCATTTTTAGCGGCCAGGGCAAAAATGAAAATATGATCGCTTAAAAGCAGGCCCCTTGCTCCCCTCCCCCATTGCAGGTCTGAGAGCGGATTCCTCGTGGATCTTCCAGGGAGATGCTGAGTGATGGCGGGGACCCTGGTGAGACCCTGGGCCGCAGCAGTGACGCCCCCAGAGGAGAGAGCAGAACTGTGACAGGGCTCCCGGGCCTTAGCTCGGCAGTGGTGGCAGTGGGGACCCCTTCCTATGAGTACACGGAGGGCAGAGCTGTGGTGTGACGGTCTCAGGATGTTCCCTCCCGCCTCCCTCTTCCCTTCCTTCCTCCCTCCCTCCTCCTGCCCTTACTCATTCTCTCCTTCCTTCCTTCCTGTGGGAAAACTAAAGAAGAAAATAACTGACCTTGCAGGCCACCTTTTGTTTTCTGTTTCACACAAAATAACTCTATCAAGTCCTACGAGGGGATCAAAAGTGAATTCTCAGAACTTAGACCACTTGAGAGAAGGATGCTAAGGAGTGAAATTACAGTAAATTTAGCAACAAAAATGTCTCTATGGGCACATTTTTGAGAGGCAGCACACATTGATGGCCTCTTAATATTCACCCTGAAATTACACTGCAGACCCGATGATACTAGGGGGGCCGTGTGTGGCCTGTAGGGTGGGTTGCTCATCGTGGCTTTACATATTTTGGGTAGAATTCACCCAATGACTTGGCGCTGAGTCCCTGGGAGCACCCACCCAACCCAGCTGTTTAGAAAGTGAGAAATAAGCCTATTTACAGACCATTAGTTGTCTCACTCTCTCTTCCAACCAAACGAGCAGATTCTGACTTTTCAGCACACTCACCCTCCCACCCGTGCACCCACCGCCTTGCCATGAGCGCATTGGAGCCAAGTGTGGACGGCTGCCAGGGTCCCGGCTCTGGCCCGGGGCGGCTTTCCCTGCTCCTTCAACCTGCTGCTCTGTGTCTGAGCCCTGGCTCCGGGCTCCGGTTCCCGTATCTGTACTGGCTCTTCTCCTCTCTCTGGCTCCTGATCCGTGCCTGGCCCGGTGCACTGCCTTGATCTTACCGTCACGCGTGGCTTCTGAGAAGAGATGTTCTCCCGCTGGGTACAGGCCCTGCCAGAGGGTTACCAGCACAGGGATTCGAAATATGGGCTGCGGAGTCAGGGAGAGCCGGCATCTAATGTCAACCTACCATTTGCTAGCTCTGTGACCTTAGGCAAGCCACACCACTTCCCTTTGCCTCAATTTCCTTGTCTGCAAGGTGGGGACGATGAGCTCTACCTCACAGAACTGTTGAGAGGACTGAATTAGAGAGCAGTTAGCACAAGGCTGGTTTATAGGAAGCACTCAATAAATGCTGGTTATTACTTAAATGCACATATAGTAATAACATTCATTGGGTGTCGGGAAGATGGGAGGTGGAGGAGGGGATGGGTATATTCATACCTAATGGGTGTGGTGCACACCATCTGGGGGATGGACACACTTGAAGCTCTGACTTAGGTGGGGCAAAGGTAATATGCATAACCTAAACATTTGTACCCCCATAATCTGCTGAAATAAAAAAAAATTAACTCCTAAAAAAACGCTGGTTATTATTATCATTAAAATGTGAGATTTTGAGCACATCTGTGCATGGGCTGCTGGGAGCAATACAGAAAAACAATGTGTTTACAGCACGGCATTCTCAATGCTGTTTCCAAAGGCACAGCCTCATAATAATCATTCTGAGGTGTTACAATACTCCCAATTTACATATGAGGAAACTGAGGCATAAAGGGAGAAATGAGGACACCCAGCGTCATAGCTGGCAAATGGTGAAGTCTGGACTCGAACCCAGGTCTCCTGAGTCCCAATTCCGGAAAAGCAACCCAGGCGGTGGCTTTGATCTCCCAGAGCTGCTGTCCAACAATGTGCCTAGGGGAAGACAGAGGAGAAGCGCTGCTCCCCTGGCCCGGCCCCTCCGTCCCGAGTGCCGGCTGGCGGCCTCGCAGGAGGAATTCGAGCGGCTGGCTTGTGCTCATGCTTGAGGAATGTCTTGAGAAGTTGTGCCTAAGCCCTCTGTATCTGACTCATCATCTCCCCGTCTCCAGGAGTGTCAGAGAAGAGCTCCCTTAATCCCTCCTGTCCTCGGTCCCAGGCTTTCATTTGTCAAACTAAAAATATTCCCTCCGGGAACCTCCTTTTGCCAGAGGCTGAACAAGGTATAAGGAGAATGGCGTTTCAGTGTCACTTCCTGACAGCGCCTCATTATTGTTCGTGGGCCAGGGGAGCAGAGCCGGGCGGCATGAGCAAGGTGCCTCTGTCGTTCTTGGGCCAGGGCCAGCCTGTTCACCTTTCTCCTGCAAGCAGCCTTCCTTTTTCCCTTCTCAGGACTCCAGACAATAGCCTATCAGCCTGACACCCAGCCTGTCCCGGTCCCTGGGGGCTGCATGTGATTCACACCAGGTGAGGATGACAGAATGCCAAGTTCATTTCCTTTGCAGCCTGAAGGGAGGGTGGGCTGGCAGAGTTTGTACTTGTCTGCAAGGCTAGTTTACTGATAAAGGGATGTAGAGCTTGAAGGCAAAGAAAAAAAACAGTCCTGGCTCCTCAGATAAAACAGACAGATGGAACTGGAACTCCTTGAGTAGGACAATGCCAATGCTGGGATGCTATTAAGGTTTGTTGCCTATTTCTCTCCTTCCTTTCCTTTCTTTATTCTGTCACTTCTAGCAGCCCCTTGGTCCTCAGGGCTGATCCTGAGTATCCATGACCTTGACTTGGCTTAAAACCTTGGCTTATAGCCATAGGGCCTCCTCCCTGGCCCCACCAGGGAGCCCACTTGCTCAGTGGAAACAGAGCATAGTGAAACCAGAGGAGCACAGACTTCGGATCCAGGCTCCACTCACCAACTAGCTGTGTGAGCTTGAGTACTCTCAACCTCAGTTTCCTCATCTGTATCAGTGGATAATAGTACCCATTGCACTGGACTAATGGGAAGATTAAATAAGGTGATTTACCTAAAGTGAATCACACAATGCCTGTCACATAGTAGTTATCATCATGATCATCATCGTTCCTTCAAGACCTAGCAACAAATGCCACTACACCACTGGAATCAGAAGACCTGGCTCTATTAATAGTTGCAGCTCTGCCATTAACTAGCTGTGTGGCTCCAAGCAAGTCCCCACCATCTCTGAGTCACATGTGTTCATTTGTAAAATGAAGAGTTTGGGCTTGAGTCCTCTGAGATTCTTCTTAGATCTAAATCGAATATTTAAATTCTGGAGTCTTGGAGACCCTTGAGAGTAGCTGTTCATGGAAAATTTCATCCTCTTAAAGAACATAATAACATGACTGCTTGCTGTGGACTAAATTGTGTCCCTCCCAAATTCATATGTTGAAGCCTTAACCCCCAATGTGACTGTATCTGAAGATAGGGTCTTTGGGAAGTAATTAAGGGTAAACGAGGTCATAAGTGTGGGGACCGAGTCTAATAGGATTTATAAAAAGAGGAAGAGAGAGAAAGATCTCCCCCTCTTTTTGCCATGTGAGGACACAGAGGGAAGGCGGCCTTCTGCAAGCCCGGAAGAGAGGAGCCCTTACCACACACTAAACCCTGCCAGACCTTGGTCTTGGCTTTCCAGTGCCAGACTGTGAGAAAATAAATTTTTGTTGTGTAAACCACCCAATTTATGATATTTTGTTATGGCAGCCCGACCTGACTAATATGCCACTAAGGGAAGATCATCTGGGAAAGGAGTGTTGAGGCAGAGCATGTAGCATACCGCAAGCACTGGACAGCACTCACTGATCTAAAGAGGAATGATGGCATTTCTGCAGGCAGAGGGAGAAGCCACGCCCACTCAGCAGGCTTGGCCGTCAGAAATCAATTGGAACACTGCCATTGAAAGAAGAAAGTCCATTTTCTTTTTTTTCCCATTTATTTTTTATTTGTGTTCATGGGGTACAAGTGCAATTTTGCTACACTGATACATTGTATTGTGGTGAAGTCAGGGCCTTCAGTGCATCCATCACTAAGCAAACCCCATTGTACCCACCAAGCAACTTCCCATCATCCACTCCCCTACCTCTATGAGTCTCCATTGTCCATCATTCCACACTCTGCTTCCATGTGTACACAAATTTTAGCTCCCACTTATAAGTGAGAACATGTAATATGTGTCTTTCTGTGTCTGAGTTGTTTTACTTAAGACAATGACCTTCAGTTCCATCCATGTTGCTGCAAAAGACAGGATTTCATTCTTTTTTACAGTTGAATAGTATTCCAACGTGTATATGTATTTTCTTTATCTAATTAGCCCTTGATGGACACTTAGGTTGATTCCATATCTTTGCTACGTGAATAGTGCTGTGATAAACATATGAGTACAGGTATCTTTTTTACATATTGATTTCTTTTCCTTTGGGTAGATAGCTGGAAGTGAGATTTCCTGGCTCATATTGTAGCTCTATTTTTAGTTCTTTGAAAAATCTCCATACTGTTTTTCATGGAAGTTGACTAATTTACATGCCTACCACCAGTGTATAAGAGTTCCCTTTTCTCTGCATCCTCACCAACATCTTTTATTTTTTGTGTTTTTAATACTAGCTATTCTGATTGGTGTAAGATATCTCATTGTGGTTTTAATTTGCATTTCTCTGATAATTAGTGGTGTTGAACATTTTTTCATATGCTTTTTGGCCATTTATTTGTCTTCTTTTGAAAAATTTCTATTCATGTCCTTTGCCTACTTTATAATGGGGTTAATTTTTTTTTTATTATTGTCCTTGCATTGTTTGAGTTCCTTGTAGATTCTGGATTTGTGCCCTGTCAAATGTATAGCTTGCAAGTATTTTCTTCCATTCTGCAGGTCGTCCATTCACTCCGTTGATTATTTCTTTTCCTGTGCAGAAGCTTTGCAGTTTAATTAAGTCCTATTTGTTTATTTTTGGCTTTGTTGCCTGTGCTTTTGAGGTCCTAGTCATTAGTGCTTTGCCTAGGCAATGTACAGAAGAGTTTTTCCTAGATTTTCCTCTAGTATTTTTGTAGAGAAACTTCATTTTCTATCATGAAGAGAGATTAACTCAGACTCTGGAGTAAGACAAGTCAAGTTTGAACCTGAGCCCTGCTTTGTGCCAGCTGTGTAACCATAGATAAGTTAATTAACCTCTCTGGGTCTCATTTCCTCGCCTGTCAAATGAGTCACTGCTGCCACTTCCTGACTGTGTAAAGAAAGTGTGATAATCTGTACATGGTGCATAGCCCAGGGCTTCACACATAGTATGGTATTTGACAAATGTTGGCAGCTACTGGCAATAATGTCATATTATCAATGATTATTAACGAATAATAATTTCACTCATATGACTTGCTTCTACTTGAGCTACAAAATAAGGCCATACTTCTCCTGTTATTCAAGTTGAAACTGGTTGTAGCTCCTGTCTCCCCCATCAGAAGATTGCTCTTTTCTCCTTCCTGGTGTTTACCCTCCCATGATAAGTTGCAACCCCCCAAATGCTTACCTGTACTAGACCTGGCCCCAAAGGGGATTCTATTAGATGTGGGTGTGTCACCTGGAAGCTGGTAGAGGCCCTGGCTGTCCTAATCCCACCTCTGCCACACACGGTGCTAGAAAAACTAGTCCCCATGTGACAGTCTCAGCTCTGGCTCTAGATGAGGTCTCAGCCCTCCGCTCTGCACCTTCTTGAGAGGCCCTTCATGTCCTTTCTGCTCAGGTGTCCTCACTGTACAACCTCAATTCTTTAGATGTTTGAATGACCTTGCATCCAAAAAGAGCACTGATCTAACAGCCTTTTCATCAGATGATGCTGAAACAACTGGAAATCCACATGCGAACAAACAAACACACAAAAAAACAGAGTCTAGACACAGGCCTTACATCCTTCACAAAAATTAACTCAAAATTGATCATAGGCCTAAATGTAAAATACAAAACTATAAAACTTCTAGAAGATAACACAGAAGAAAATCTTGATAACCTTAGGCATGGTGATAACTTTTTAGATATAATACCAAAGGCATGGTCCATGAAATAAATAATGCATAAGCTAGCTTTCATTAAAACTAAAAACTTCTGCTCTGTGAAAGACAATGTCTAAGAAATGAGAAGACAAGTCACAGACTGGGATAAAATATTTGCAAAAGTTTGATAAAGGACTGATAAAGGAGTGTTATTCAAAGTCTAAAAAGAACCTTAAAACTCTACAATAAGAAAACAAACAACCAGATTAAAAAATGGGCTAAACACTTTAACAGACACCTCACCAAAGAAGATATACAGATGGAAAATAAGCATATGCAAAGATGTTCCACATATTAATAATATGAAATCCAGAACAATGACAACACCAAATGCTGGTGAGGATGTGGGGTGGCAGGAACTCTTATTCATTGCTGATTGGAATGCAACGCATTATAGCCACTTTGCAAAACAGTTTGGTAGTTTCTTACAAAACTAAAACATGCTCTTAACATGCGATCCAGCAATGGTGCTCCTTGGTATTTAACCAAAAGTTATGTCCTCACAAAAACTTACATACAGATGTTTATAGCAGCTTTATTCACACTTTCCAAAACTTCGAAGCAACCCAGGAGGTGAATGGATAAATCAACTATGGTACACCCAGACAATGGATATTATTCAGTGCTTAAAAAGGAATGAGCTGTCAAGCCATGGAAAGACATGGAGTAACCTTAAACGCATATTATTATACTAAGTGAAAGAAGCCAATCTGCAAAGGCTGCATGCTGTAGAATTCCAACTATAAGTCATTTTGGGAAAGGCAAAACTGTGGAGACAGTAAAAAGATCAGTGGTTGCCAAGGTTGGGGTGAGGGAGGGATGACTGGGCAGAGCGCAGGCGATATTTAGGGCAGGGAAACTATTCTGTATGATACTATCATGGTGGGTACGTGTATCACACATTTATCAAAACCCATAGAATATACAACACCAAGAGTGAACCTTCACGCAGACTACAAACTCTGGGGGATAATGATGTGTGAATGTAGGTTCATGGATTGTGACAAATGTTCCCCTGTGGCAGGGGATGTTGACAATGGGGGAGGCTGTGCATGGGTGAGGGGAGGAGGGAATAAGGGAAATCTCTGTGCCTTCTTCTCAGTTTTGCTGTGAACCAAAAACTGCTCTAAAAAAGTAAAGTTAAAAAAAAAAAAAGCATCGATCTCCATCTCAATCTGCTGGTCCCCTATGCAAATTTGCCCATTTCTCCACCAGAGACTCCGAGCTCTGCAAAGGAAAGGTCTTGGGTAGGGTGCCTTTGACAAGCCTTCAAAACTCCTTTCCTGGAGACAGTGAGGTGCCTATTTGCTTTACATATCTTTATGCCTATAGGACTATGCAAGTGTTTTTTTTTTTTAACCACAAGGAAATCTGCTCCAATAATAATAATTCCACACTTCATTGAATCTAAGATACTGCAGATTAAAAAAAAAGCTGCCAAGAAAAAAAAAATGCTTCCAGTTACCTGTGACACATACCATTCTCTGAGAGACGTCATGGTTTCAGAGATGTTAAAAATGTGAAACTGTGTGCATCTCAGAATCAATGAAATTATTAAGGATATTTTTGGAGGATTTACCATGTGCTGGGCACTGGTTCTAAGACTTAATTCTAAACCTGAGAATTAATTTATTTAATCCTTAAAAGAGCTCTATGAAGCAGTGGCTATTACAGAGGAGAAAAGTTAGGCACATGTAGGTCACGTCATTTCTTATGAGTAGGGAGTATCTGCATTTGAACTGAGGCAGTTGAATGCCATTATCAGACACGAAGCAATAGCAACTTTTAAACAGCAACTCCCTTCTTTCTCTCTTTCACACACACACACACACACACACACACACACACACACACATACAGGATTTAAAGTCCCATCTTACTGATGCCCCCAAATGCAATGATAATACCAACTTACATTGAAGAGCAAGAAACTGGGGTTGGAAAGATGTAGTGAGCCCTTTTCAGAAAGGAGTTTTGGGCTAGGTATGATGGCTCATGCCTATAATCCCAGCACTTCAAGAGGCCAAAGCAGAAGGATCCCTTGAGGCCAGGAGTTTGAGACCAGCCTGGATGACATAGTGAGACCCCGCCTTTAAAAAAATTTTAAAAATTAGCTGGATGTGATGGCACATGCCTGCAGTCCTGGCTATTTGGGAGACTCAGGTGGAAGTATTGCTTGAGCCCAGGAGTTTGAGTCTGCAGTGAGCTACAATTGTGCCACTGCACTCCAGCCTAGGTGACAGAGGGAGACTCTGTCTCTAAAAGAAAAAAAAAAGGAGTTTTGAGGCTAAATTCCCTCGATAAAGGTGGTACCCCATCCTACATACTCTCAGCACCTAATAGAGCATAGGCATCCAGGAGACCACGTTATTTAAAAAAGTTTAGTTGAGTTCTTCATTTCCTGGCTTTTTCCAATGGCCCTCCCTGGAACTAGGGTCCGTTTATCCTCTGTGACATGGCTTTCTCGTGATGATACTAGTAACATCTTCTCTCAGATGCTTCAGGAATGTGCTCTGCTGCAAGTAATAGAAAATTCCAATTAAAAGCAGCTTCAACAAATAGAGGTGTTTTTTTTTTTTTTTTTTTTTGGGTCCCATCTGACAGGTGTCTAAAGGCAGGCTGTCCAGCTCTGGGGCAGTGGCTCTCAGTACTGTCAAATACTCGGCTCTTTCTTTTAGTCCTGTCATCTTAGCTTGTTGACATGTTGCCTCATGGTTTTAAAGTGGATTCTACGCCTCCAGCCATTATGTCCATGTTCCAGTCAGAAGAAAGGGGAAGAGCAAAGTGCTTAGCTCTCCCCAGGAGAGTTCTTGTAGCTATTTAGCCGGAAGTGGGCATATGTCTCTACCCTCGGGCCAATTGCTAACCAAGGGATGAGATGACCACGATTGTTTTAGTCCTGTTATGAGGCACACCCTAAGACTGGGGAGGGTGTCTCCCCTCCTCCAAATCAAAGGACCCCTGACTGCTACCTGAGCAAGAGCAACAGCCAGAAGTGTGGCTGGCCGATGGGTGGAGGGCTGCCCGAACCTGCCGCCTGACTCCTTGTCCCTTGTCCTTCACTGACAATCTCTTCTCCAACCCATGCCCCGTTCTTCTCTACTTACTCAGGCTCAGACAGAAAGGCTGGGGGACCTGCATCCCCTACAGCTGTGTAGCCCACCAGAACCTCAGTACTGGGGAGGAAGGGCTGCTCTGCTGTGCTTCCTGGACTATCTCACGTGCCTGGTGCATCCTAGGCACTCAGTGAACGCTGGAGTGAATGGATGAATGAACGCTGGCCTGGAGCCCACGCACCTTGGCCACCCTCTCAGGAAGCAATAAGGGGCGATCAGGCCCCCCGTTGCCACCGGCCCGTGCAGGCAGTACATGTGTGTGTGAGTGTGCACGAGTGTGCGTGCATGCACACTTGCAACTCCTCCCTGCCCCAGATTGAATTACTTAGAAACAGTCCTACGCCAACCTGGCAGGGCCTGCGTTTCAGTATAACAGTTCTCACAATTTCCCAAATTCTTTTGATTTGGCAAAATCCAAAAATAAAACAAAACCCCACCATCTTCCGCTCCGCATGTCTCCGGAGCCCGGTGCCCCGCTTGAGCAATGGGTTCCGGATGTGTGGGGTGTATCCCCAGAGCCTGCCAACTCGCCTTCCCTCTCGCCACATGCTCCTGCCTGGCCACCGGCCTTTCTGTGGGCCTCGCCCTGGAACTTGGTGTGCGGAACCAGGACTCAGAGCTCTCAGGGCTCCCTGGGCCCTGGTTCCCCCGGGGCTTTCTCCCATTCTACATCCTGGGTGTCTCCATCCAGGACATCCATGGCTATTTCTCTCTTGACAAAGGAGCTGAGAACACTCTTCCCTTTGTCTTCAAGAATCCCACCTACCTCAAAGTGGAGGCTGTGAAATGTCCCCAGCCTCTGGACTCTTAGTAAGCCGTGTGTGGTTGGCTAATTTCATTTATCTTGATCCTTAGACAAGGATGTGCAAACCACCTTCCACTGTTATCTCACACGTGTCTAGGATTTTTTACAGATGAATTTGTGAGCTCCATGACTATCAGATTAGGGGGTTAGATTAGACTCTCTGAGGTTTCTTCCAACTCTGAGTAGGTAGACTGGCAAGTGTTATTATTCTTAATACAACTGAGGAAACTGAGGCTCTGAGAGGTCAAGGGAGAGGCCCAAGGTCACACAGCAAGTCACTGGCAGAACCAAGGCTTGAACTGAATTTTAGTCTGACGAACTTTCTACTATACTGCCCTACCTTTCAGGTTAGCTTCTCCGTGTATCCCTAATGGAGCTAGGCACAGAATCCAGGCTCTCTTCTAGAAGATTCCTCTTGTTCTCCAGCCTCTAAAATGTTAGCCAGCTAGGGTATGTTCTCCAGCCTGTGCCATGGTGCTGGATGTCATGTGGATGGGGCCCTGTGACAAAGCATCTGGAACTTGGAGCTGGAGCCTGGCGCAGTCAGTGGCCTGGAGCTCCCTCCTGAGCCTCCCTCTGCCCCAGCACACACAGCCCACGCTTCCTCTGTGCCTGTGTTCATTAAAGCCATCCCTTTCTCAGTGTCTGTCCCCCGCTCCCCGCAGTGCATGGGCAAACGTCAACTACAGTACTCCAATGCTAGAAAGGAAAGAGCCAAAAGCCGACAGTGGAGAGACAGAGTTCAAGGCTGACCTGACATGGCCACTCACTAGATGTGGGGCTTTCTCGTATCCCTCAATCCTTCAAGACCTCAATTTTCTTTCCTGTAAAATGGGTGGGTAAGGGGTGTGTTGGATTGGGCCTCTTAGGCTCCTTTCTATCTCTGATATGCTATATAGTATGTCTTTGCAGTGCTATTTACTGTAGAAAGGCACAGATGTACATGGAACAGGAGCAGAATATTATATATGCTGTTTGTTTCCACGTACTTTGAAAACCTGGAAACACAGAGTCTGTCAGATGCAGCTATGGCAGCATTGTTAGAGAGAGTGGATACTAAGAAAGTCAGCAGTTACAGAGTGCTTAGTATGTACCGGGCACATCACACGCCTTTATCGTATTTGATCCTCATGACAACCTTATGTGGTGGGACTTGATCCTGACTCTAACACTTCATTTCACTGTTCTTTCCACCACGGCACACGGCTATAATGGCATCTTCCACGTACCGAGCATTTATGATGTGTCAGATCCTACTCCAAGTAATATAAATATACTATTTCATGGAATCCTCACAATAATTCTGAAACGGTGAGGATTATCTTTGGATGTGGAAATGGAGGCGCAGAGAAATGAAGTCACTTGCCCAGGGTCACACAGGTAAGGTGTGGCAGAGCCTGGATTCTCACCCAGTTCTGCCCGATTGTGACACCCACTGGGCAACCCTGCAACCCCCCACTCTGCCGTACTGATGGCTGCCGTCCCTCAGCAGGATGTCCACTGCGTACTTGCCCAGAGATTTGTCAAGTACAGTCTGAAGACCGGGTGTGTCAGAATCATCTGGTGCTCTTATTTTAATTGCAGATTCCTAAGCTCCAGATGCCCTGAAGCTGACTCCCTGGGAGTGGGACCTGGGAATGTATGTTATCCACCTCTGCAGTGAATCTTATGCCTGCTAAAGTCGGAGAACCACTCGCCTCGGGAAGGCATAGGTCTCACTCTCACTAAATAGACTTTTCCATGAGCATAGGAGATCCAGGGCATGGGGAAAGTTTCCAGCAGGGAGCCAAGAATTATTGCCACCTTACTGAGATACCTGTAAAATATAGGCACTTGTAGTGGCTTTCTGGACATGAACTTTATTTTAACACATGTATTATAAAACCTAATGTTTCAGTTAGCTGAGACTAGGTTATGCTGCAGTTACAAGCAACCCTCAAGTATCAGTTGTTTAAAACAATAGGATTTTTTTAAACTCTCATGCTACATATCCAATGTGAGCCTGTGGGGTGGGGCATGAGGGGCTGCACTCATCATTCCTTATCTCAGTTTCTGTGGGGGAGGAATCAGGAGTGACACAGCTGGGCAATCCCGGTGCAGGGCTCTCAGGAGGTTGCAGGCCGGATATCAGCAGCAGGTGCAGTCATCCGAACGCTCGACCGGGGCAGACACAGCTTAGGCTCAGGTCGGGACTTTGTTAAAAAGGCCAAGAATCAGGATAGTTTAAGAATGTGACCTAGGGGAGAAAGAGAAGCAGAAACTACCTTGAAAATGCTCTGCTTAAACCCACAGTCCCTCGGTGGACAGGGGCTTTGTGGTATATCCCTTGGGTAGAGTAGAGGAGCCGGGACATCCACAGCCAGCCAACTGGAATCCACTTTGGGGGCAAGCAAAGGGTTTGCTGAGAAGATCTGGGCTCCCTCATTCTGGTCCCCTGCACCTGCAACCAGTTCTTGGGTCTTTGTCCCTTTTGTGTGTTTCTCTTTCAGACGTAAGATTACTGATTTCTTTCCCAGCCCAACCACCTCCTTCTGGAATGAGGCTGGGTGTCCTTTGTGAATAGATAAACCTACTACTGACCCACCTTTGGTGCTATTTTTTGGATCCTGACACAATTTTACTCTGTACTGTGATGAAATCTGATTACACCCCCAGTCTGCCTCTCCACCCAGGCTTGTTCCACCAGGGTAAAGTGTCAAAGAGGGTAGATGTTCTGGAGAAATCCCAACTCGAGACTCGCCCACCACCATGCTAATTGGCATAAGCGAGTGGAAGGGGCCCACTCATGCTCCAGAGAGGGACAGATGCACCGTGGTGATGAGCAGTGCTCCCCCGGACGGGGCGTGGAAGTCGCTGTGAGTCAAGCTGCCCTGACTTTGTTGGAAAGTATTCTGCCTTGAACGTGTGCGTCATGGTCAAGATGTGACGAAGAACCTGCCGAGGGCCATCAGAACTGCCAGTCACTACTCAGTTTTGCTGAGTTCCCTGGAAATCACTGGTGCAGTGAGCAGAGGTGTAGACTACCCCAACTCTCTAGATTTTCAATACTGTAGATAAGAAACTGAACAACTTGAGGGGCAAGGAGGCAAATTCATCTCGATTTCTCTTGTCTTCTTTTTTTCTCTTGAAATTGGGGCTTTCAACTAGAAAGAATCAGAGCTCTTTACAGAAAATGAAATAAAACAGCATATGGCATCTGGAACCTTGGCTTATGCTAACAGAAGGACGATCTGGGCGTGGAGTGCCTGTCATAAAAACCAAGGAGAATATATGTGCAAAAAGACTTGCCTACCTGATCAAAATACTTTAAACCCAGGAAGAGAAAAGAAACCTCAAGTAACCTGGCATAAAGTATATGAATGAATGAAAACGTCCTCATGTCTTACACCAGAAGTCCTCTTAAGAAAGGAACTGTTTTAATCAGGAAAATGCCTTGATAAGCAGTTTGGGATTGAAGGGAGGACCCCAGAGAGATACTCCAGCATAAGTCAAGGAAAAAAAGGAATCAGCTTAAACCTCTCTATTTTATTTATTTGAGACAGAGTTTCACTCTGTTGCCCAGACTAGAGTGCCATGGCGTCATCCTAGCTCACAGCAACCTCAAACTCCTGGGCTCAAGTGATCCTCCTGCCTCAGCCTCCCGAGGCTGGAACTACAGGCACACGCCACCACACCTGGCTAATTTTTCTATTTTTAGTAGAGATGGGGTCTTGCTCTTGCTCAGTCTGGTCTCAAACTCCTGACCTCAAGCGATTTTCCCACATCTGCCTCCTAGAGTGCTAGGATTACAGGCATGAACCACTGCACCCCACCTAAAACCATATATATATATATATATATATATATATATATATATATATATGCAGGGATTTGCAGCAAGTGAGAGAGAGTTGGGAGGAGAGCAGAAGTAGAGAGAGGACAGGTGAAACATTGTGGCAGGGTAGATAAAGGACTTTTGAAACACGGATGCTACACGTTCATTTGGAGTTATGTTTCTGCTGTGCTTAGAAATGTCCCGTGCCAGTGCTTTCTTACAGCGACTAAGGATGAGAACTTGGCTTTAGTTGTGGGTCAGTGTGGTGTGACATGCAGCCGTGCAAACAAGATGGCCATATGGTCCATATGCTGAATGCATGAGGCAAAGTCAAAGCTCAGCTCAAGCTCTCGGTGAAGATGACGGGGAAACAGAGAGGCACACAGGGAAGGGGCAGTATTCAGGAGGCTGCACCGATCCACGGAATAAAGAGACAGGGCTGACTTGACATGTAACACGAAGAGGCAAATATGATTTCAGAGAGTTGGACACCTGGTGAGATGCTGCTTGTCCGGCAAAGGGAGCATGTGGATGGTTTAAAAGACAGAGAGTTCTAACAAAGGCAGGGAGGAGTGACCCGGTACATAGGAAGAGTATGGAAACTGACTGACTTGAGGGTGAACAGAATAGAAAATTGGAGTGATTAAAAAAATGATAATGATCTCTGCTAATGTTTACTGAACTTTATTTTTATTGTTAGGCACCATCAAAACACTTTGCATGCAATGTATCATTGAATTTTCACTGCAATATTAAAAAACATGGACTGTTTTTATTCCCATCTTATGGATGAAGAAACCAATGTTGTAGAAAGGTCAGCAATTTGTCCAAAGACAGCTAGATAGAAAATGGAGTCAGAACGGAGCCGTAGGAAATCTGCACAGCCTAAGCTCTTATGGACGTGTGGCCACCTGGCCTAACAGAAGACAGGTGATTTGGAACAAGTTCTGATTTTCTAGCACAGACACAGGCGAAGAAATGGTGGGGACTGTCTCCTTTCTAGACATCTGCTGGGGGCGGGGGTCTTATCATCCTAAAAACTGAACACCTGGCAAAGGCGTTTTCACCTGGCATGGCAGAGGACATCCTCTCTGAAAAGACAAAGGAGACGAGGAAGAGAACTGTCTGTCTGCATTTCGTACAAGCAGGGATGAACTTGCTGCTCCCATGGAAGTTATGGGAAGCTTCGGAGAAAGAGGCCATGTCATATTGAAGATAGTGACAGTGAAGAACGAGGACGACGGCCCCATTTAAACATGTGCCCCGACTTGGGGAGGGTGAGTCAGGTTAGGGCGCTTTCAATGGCCTGTGAAGGAGGGGGTAGGTTGGCCCTTGTGACTGGGGGCCTGGGGTGACCAGCGTCAGGCCCTGCTGTTGTCGGGATCCCCAACAAGGCAGTTAGGGCTGCTGTGATTGATCTCCCTCACCTTGGTTCTGGGTATTGGCATCTGCTGACACGCGAAAAAGGCAACTGCCTATAATTTCAGATTTATATCTTCCCACTTCAGCTACTTGGGTGGAAAAGTGCCCTTTCTCTCTCTCAATCTCTATTTTTCAACCCAAGCCAGATCTCTGCTTGGCATTGCTGGGTCTCATGTGCCGCTCTGAACGAGTCACTATTGTGAGATGTGTGGCATACGGTGACGGGGCCAGCCTGGGTCACTGTTTCACCCAGCCATGGAGGGAGGGTCAGGGATGGTGTGTGAGGAACAGTTCCACAAAGGAAATATGATCCCCGGAACAACATAACGTGCCCATCATAAAGGAAGGTAGAATGTTCTAGAAGCCATTATAAAACGATAGCCAGAGCTGATCCCAAGAGGACACAGTAGAGGGGGAGGGGGCAGGTGACTAAAGCCACACCTGAGCCATGCAGGTTGCTCTATGGTGAGTTCTGACTTTATAAGGACATATGGCCAGTGGTGTCCTGAAGCCCCTCACCAAAGAGTAGAGGGGACCTTTGGAAATGGTGACAAGCAGGCTAAGATTCAGAATAAGCTGAGATTTAAAGAGGGAGACAGACTGAGGACAGTAAAAAGTCTCTGGGGACTCTGTTTAGTGAGCAAAAACCAGCAGAAGCATAGACCCATTGCTTGGGAAAAAGAAAATAATGTTGGATAAAAAGACAGAGAAAGTAAAAAAGGTATGGAAAATATAATTTTTCCATCAAGGATGTCGAACCAGAAAAGGAAGAACAAACAATGTGCAGTACAGAGATCCGAAGCTTGTAGAGCGACAGTGATGGCTCACACAGCGGTCACTTCCTCCCTCTTTGTTGGCAGATTGCTGATTTTTTTAAAGTGTCATCACCCCTCTCCTATGTGTGAGGTGCAGTGGTCCAAGACCATCTTGCAGTTCTGTTCTCCTCATCGTTGATTGGCGTGAGGATGGGCATGAATGAGACTGACTCCTGATCCATGAGAGGAGGGGACTGGTCTGCCAGGGCTTCTGGAAATGTGTCCTGCTTCTGCCAAGAGATGTGTGACACCAGCCGCCTTTCTTTTACTGACGGACATTGGTGTGTTTGCACGGCGTAACTGGAACTGCAGAAACCGTCTTGAGATCACGAGGGAATTAAATCGACAACCTGTGCATGGCAGAGCAAAAGGGTAGAGAAGCATCCTTGGAGGTGTCACCCACCGACTCAAGTAACCAGTCCTGAAGGCCCTCTTCCTACCCTTCTCCTTCTAGGAGATAATTAATTTTTCTTACTGTTTAAGCCGGTTGAGCCTAGGATTTCCGCTCCCTGCAGCCCAGGGCATCCTGACTGGCTCAGAGCTCAAGAAAGATAAGGAGGTCAGATAGGAAGGGGACAAGAAGCTGATGTAAGTGGGTCCAAGGAACTGGCCCGATGACTCACATCTCGAGGTGTGGATAGATCTTTCCAGTGAGATTGGGGAGCCATTGTCCGTGACTTTTAAGTAATTGTGGAGAACAGAAGGTGGTGCCAGCATCAGGAACTGGTCAGAGATTATCCTGATTTTCACAAAGGGAAAAGAAATTGCTTCTGGAAACCCCAGACACGTAGGTTTGAGGTAGACGACAACAGGGAAGCAGGATGGATTAAGAAGCAGATGGTGGGTGAGCATTTAGGAAGGAATGCAGTGGTCAGTTGAGAGCAAAATGACTTCACTGAGCACACGTTATTCCGAAGTAGCCTCATTTCCTTTCTCGATAAGGTTACTATGTTTGTGGATCAGGTGTATGCCATAAACATCGCAGGTCTCGATTTCAGCCGAGGGTTAACAGTTTCTCTCATGGTTTCCTTGCGGCTGAGATGGTGAAATGTGGGTTGGATGAGAGTAGCGGTTTTGTGTATTTGCAGCTGGCTCGACAGCTGAGTCCAGAGAGTGTTGAGTATCGGATGGATGTCACAGCCTGGGTACCGAGCCCTGCCAGGGCGGTGGGGAGAGAGGTCACGCGTTGGCCTGGGCCAAGGGCTTGGCTGGGAGAGAAAGGCCGACACTCTGGGTGGGACAGTCCAGAAATGGGCAGGACTAGCGCCAGCAAACCGTGAGCCAGGGACACTGGGCGAAGCAGAGAGGGTCAGGTGGATGCAGGATGGGGGTGGAAACGAGAGGGAGGGTCCCAAGGAAGGCCTCGAGAGGGGGATGCAGGTTTCAGGAGTGGGGAACACAAAGGCAGAAGCTGGTGGGAGGCAGAGGGAGAGTCAGAGGAAGTCATGTGGGTGGCCGTGCAGAGAGTCCTCTTCCTCACTTCCTGAAGGCGGCCGTGTCCAACTCACGACAATGGAAGTCACCCTTCAAGGCGGCTTCCCAGAGTGCCAGAGGCTCCAGCCTTGATCCTGTCTGATTTATCATTAGATGACAACTCAGGAGGCATGCTGATCAAAGGTGTAGATGTTACAAATCTGGGAGGGAGAGTTAATACCAGAGGTGACAGAATGAGGGCCCAGCATGGTCCTGACAGGTTGGAATGCTGGGTCAAAAACAATCAGATACGACGGAACAGGCCTAAATGTAAAATCTGGTATTTACATGCAAAAAACAAATGGCAAAAACACCAAGTTGGGGATATTGCCTTGGCAGGAAACCAGGTGAAAACTATCCAAGGCTTTTAAATGACCACCAGCTCGGAATAAGCCAGCCGTGTGATGTGATTGCTAACAATCCAACACAACAGAAGATAGAAGTATTTATAGAAGTCCAGTTCCCTTGGGAAGAAAGGCACTCATTATATTCTCAGTCAGATGACACCTGGGGTATCATATTCAATTTTGGGCAGCAGATTTGAGAAGGGCATTGAAAAATTAGAGTCTGTTCAGAATGGAGAGAGTTCCAGAAATTATGTGGCGTGAGGAGAGGTTGAAGGATCAGAGAACATCCTGCCTGGAAGAGCAAAAACAAGATTTGTGAGAGAGATGTATGTCACTGAGGATGCAGTCGGTCCATCCTCTGAGGTAGAACTAAAACCAAAGGGTACGAGACATAGGGAAGTCAACTTACTACATATAAAGAAAACCTTTCTGGTCATTGTAACCAAAAGAAATAATGACAGTTGTATACCGCTTATGAATTTCAAAAACATGTGCTCATTTGCGACGTGAGCTATTATTTCCATTTCGCAGATCACGTGATTGTTTGAAATGATCAAGAAATTACATACTGCTGTATCCTCAGCACCCGCAATAGCACCTAGTAAGCATTTGTTGAATGAGCGAGCTGCCGTAGAGGCTGAATGCCTCTCCTGAGATCTCGGAGAGGGATTCTCGGGGTTTCTATCTTCGCAACCTTGGAGCAACTCTCAGATGCCCTTGGGTGCCTTGGGAGGATGAGGTGTCCTGTCTGCAGGGACCACATGAACATCTGCAGGCAGCATCAGAGGGCTTGCTGGCATAGGGTGACAGAAGTTGAGGAAGAACCAGAGGACCTCAAAAGCCCTTCCAATTCAAAGGTTTCACCCAGAACATTGTGCATCCAAGGAACTCTAAATTGCTGCTGGAGAACATATGAAGGGTGTGGAGTCTGTCTTCACACAGACCCAGCCAGCGGCTGCGGCTGATGGTATCTTCCCCTGGAATCTTTTCCAGAGCTTTCCCTATAGATCCCTATCTGAGTATGGGTATGTGTATCTAGTGCTTCTATAGCCAGACACTCAGGGTGAAATTTACACATGCAAGTTCTCAGGGAAGACAGAATTTCAGCTCACTGGACTGCCTGATGCATGGTTTTGCTTTCTGTCCTTGCTGTCAGCCTCTGTAAACAGTGCGAGTTGTCTTCCTTGCTTGGAGAAGGGAGGACACTCGTTTTCTGCAGAACATGGATTGTGCGAATTTGAGGACCACGATCATCTTAAGTGAATTCAGCTATGGGATCTTTCTGCACTGACCTCCAGGATGGGCCACGGAAGGTGTTTTTCCCTCTTCCTTTTGGTATAAATTGTGATATATCTAGAAGGTCCTCACCCGTCAATTGTGATGGGGATGAGGCCATCAGCCTGCCGGTGGTGAAATCAACAATATCAGCCTATGTTTGCATTAAGTTCTTCTTTCTCCTCTAAGAGTAGTGCAAACGAAGTCTTCAGTTAACCGAGGGTCCCAGTGGACCACCTTCCAATCAGCAGAAGCTTGGCTGCCTGTCCTCCCACCGAGTGAGGTATTAAGTGGTGTCCACAGTCTCCACTAGGGGGAGAAAAAGAGCGGCTACGAAATGTAGAAAGCCCCAAATCAAAAACACAGTCCAAAGAGTAAAATCCAATTCTAAATGGAACTCGAAAACTTGAGAAGTAATTTAAGGGAACCACATTAAATGCTAGAATGTTTTAATGGGGCCCATGTGTCCCGAGCAGAGAAAGAGAGTGCGAGAAATGGAACAGAGGAAATCAGGGAGACAATATGTCTGTGCGACTTGTTCTAATTAGGGGCACAGCGCTGCCGAGGATCATTCATTATAATTTGGTTAAATCTTCAGCGTGGCCAAGGCACCTCTGCTGAGTGGTGCAAAACAAAGGGCTCCGCCGTCCACGGGGTGAGCGTGTCTCCGTTGGAGGTTAAAGCCAGTCACTCAGGAGGGCCCAGGGCTGTACATCACTATCCTGCCAGCTCTGCTTTATGGCTCCAGCTCGCAGATGTCTGCACATTTCGGGGAGGGAGGGGCCCCTCCCGGCACTCATTGTCTCCAACTTGTCTGTCGCTTAATTCAGTATCTCTGTCTGCCGCTGGAGCGGGATGGGAAGAGTTCAAAGGAGGAAATCAAAACAATCCACAGATCAGAGCTTGGGAGTGATCGGTGTGGCACCCAGAAGTCACCGGCCCCCCTCTGGCTCGGCTTTGAAATGTGGTCGCCCGGCGGTGATTAGTGGGCCTCGCCGGTGCTCACACCAGCACGGGGAACGCGTACTGGGGGGGTTAGTTTTTAGAAAGGAGAGGGTAGCCAGAGGCTTGAGGGGGTGTGGTGGTGAGGGGTAAGGTTTAGGTTTGTCCTGGGCAGAGGCACTCTTAGCTCAGAGCTAAAGGTGATGTTTGGGTTCTAAGAAGGACCTGAGATGGGGTCCACACTCACCCCCCAAGGCAGACACGCGGTTTGGATTCGGGGCACTGCAGCTTGGTCCCTTTGGCGGGGACTCCACCTAAGCCTCCTACCACACTCTCAGACTTGGGAAGAGCCATCTGTCTGCTTTATGCTGTTGCCTGTCTCCCACCTCTCAGCCCACCAGTAGTTTTGCTGTGGCACAGACAGGGCCTCCGCTAGCCTGGGGACATCTTCAAGAACAAGGTGCCCTCTCTGGAAATAAGGGTGGAGCTTGGCCAGGCTGATGGTGCCTCCTCGGACCTGACACAGCGTTGAGCTAGGCACATGGCTCGTCAAGTAAAGCACAGGTTGGACTTCTGCCCCTGCCTCACCCTCGCGCCAGGTGTCTTTGTGCAAAACACAGACTGCTCATCCTTAGGCATCAGTCCTGGGCATGGAAAGACCATGAGGCCAGGGCATTATCCTGGGCACGTGTTGATCATAAACAAACATTCCTGAGAATTAGCCTATTGGCTGGGTCTGTTTCATTCTGTGAAGGAGAGCTGCATTTCCTGGCTGCATCTCCAGCCCCACATGGTCCACCTGCAATTGGGTGCTACTGGCCAGGGTGAGGCCCAAGGCAGCTAATGGATGAGTTGGGTGACCTATGCTATGACTAGTAAAAAATGGAGGTGCAATAACTTCTAAAGGTAGAATAAATGCTTCACTTCATGTTTCCACCTCCCCAGTTGGGCTAGATACCGCTGCTCTGTGTTGTCTATTTGTCCATTCACTTGTCTGACACCCCCTGGACTGTCAACTGTGCAAGGGCAGGGACTGTGTAGTTCCTGTTCACTTTCACGTCTCAGTGCCCTTCATGTGCCAGATTCAATAAATCCTTGCCCCTTCACACTCGAAGGAAGCACATGCTACTGTCTTGGCTCTGACTTAGCTGAGTCATTGTAATTTGATCCATTGATCATTTATTGAGCATCTGCTATGTGACACTGTGCTATGTGTTAGGGATATAAAGATGATTAAAATTGGTGCCTGGCCCTAAAGAATTCACACTCAAAGGTAAAGTGGGGAGCGGGCTGTCTGGGGAGAACAGACAAGTACACTGCTAAGTTGCAATGTGGTAAGCTCAAGAATGCTTATGCACGAGCTCCAGTGGGGTCCCCAACAAGGGAGTGATCCAGTTTAAGACAGTTCTAGCAGCGGCCCTGTAGGGTCATGGATCTGCCTTATCCAGTGTTCAAGTGTGGAAAATTGTGCTGGATACCATGCACGTAGCAACCAGATCTGTGCTGAAAACCCAAATGCTAAGATAGGATAGGACTTGTCTGCTTTCTCTGAAGACTCTCAGAGGTTCTAATCTGTTAACCAAATCCAAAAACCCACCCTGTCTTTTGAAAGACAGAACCAGGGCATAAACCACTGGGTGCCAGACTAGTCAGAAAGCCTGATTCACATATATCTTTGGGCAAGAATAGGATAAGCGTTTTCTTGCTAACCTAGTTGAGAGTGTCATCATAAAGACCAAACTGTCCTATCTTTCCCATCTTTAAGGTCTGCGGTTGGTCCAATCTTGAGCTTCGGATGCATGAATGGACACAAGAATAAAGGAATGAACCAGTAGTTTATGCTTCCGTGAAACTGCACGCAGAAGTGCAGAGGGGCGAGGAGCAGAGGACCGGGAGTGAAGAATTCTGCTCAGAGTCAGCATCTGTCTCTCTGACTTTGGTCAAGTCATCCTGTGCCCCTAAGCCTCAGTTTTCCCTTCTGCAAAGGGAAGGGGTTTAAAGAGACAAAGTGGGGTTCATCAGGGAAGTTTACATGGAAGAAGTAAGTGCTGATCTGTGTTTTGATGGAAAACCTTCTGGCTGCTGTCGGCCAGGGCAGCATGTTGTGGGTGTCTTGTAACCCAAGCCCTCTCCCCCAGCACGTGCATATACACACCCACTCAGAGCCCTACTGACTGATGCCCTGGCTGCAGTCGCCACAGGCAGCTCTCACCTCGTCTGACCTCATGTCTATCTCCTTAGGGTGCAGGGACTCATCCATATAGTCATCTAACATTTATTCAGCACCTACTAAATGCTAGGCACAAGCTAGGCATGAAGGAAACAAGAGATAGATATGGTCTCATCCTGTACAAACCCATAGACCAGGGAATAAGAAAGTTAACAGAGAAGTAAGAACTTTCCCACATTTGCATTTTGTTTGCTGCTCCTAAGTGTAACCGCCTCAAGGATAGATGGGGCTTAGGGGTGTTGAGAGCACCAGTTCCAATCGACTCTGATTGGTGAATGAGCTTGGGCAATACATACTCACCTCCATAAGCCTTGGTTTCCTCAGTCAACAATTAAGGATAGTAATAAATCATGTTTTCCTCAAAGGGTTGATATGAGCATTAAATGAGATAATACACGACAGGTGCCTAGTATACAGTGAATGCTCAATAAATGTTAGCAAATATTATTATTTTTCTGTTTCCTTGATGCTTCTTTTGCAACACCTCTAAAGTTTCTCTGCAATTAGATGTTAGAGGGACGATTTCCTGATGATTTCAGAAGTAAAGATTAGTTTGTGAGGGCACAATATTCCTGTAATTCTTGCAGCATGTAGAAATTATACAATATAATTTAGCTCCATAATTGCACAGTAATTCATTCTACAAAGGCTCTGTGCCTACTCAGTGCCAGGCCCTGTGCTAAATGATGGAGATAAAGAGAAAGGAAAACCTCAACACTTTTGGTCCCTTGCCCTTAAAGAACTCAAAGTCCAGAAGGGAAGGCCAATGAGCAAAGACATCTGATACCCTGCAGTAGCTGCTGTGATGGAAATCCACGTAGCAGGGACACCAGCGAGTGGCCTACCTGCTGGGGTAGCCAGAGGGGGCTTCCTAATGCAGGAGCTGCTGAGCTGCAACCTGAAGACTGAGGAGGAGCTGGGTTGTTTTATGCTCTGACTCATCAATAGACTCGGAAGCTCCCACTTCTCATGTCTGCCCCCCCTCTCCCCCCCCCGCTGGACCTGCCAGGAGGCAGTGCACAGTGGTACAAAGATCTAGGAGAGCTGGATTCTACACTGAGGGCCAGCAGTGTCTTTCTCCATGGCTTTGAGTAAATGACTTCTCCTCTCTGGGGCTGAGGTAGCTTGTCGGCCTAGTTGGCAGGAGCCTCTCAGGTTGGATTCATTTATTTTATATCCAAGAAATATTTGTTAAGTACC
>CM052441.1:122894302-122956558 GCA_028533085.1 Varecia variegata
GAACATGGTGATGAAAGGGGAAAGCTTCGTCAATGCTAAAACCCTATCCTAGGGCAAGAAATTCTCACTGTTACCAACAAATACTCTTGGACTTGACTTTCCTTGGGAGCTCCTTGCTGTAAGTGGCCCTTATGTCTAGACCAGTGGTTCTTAAATGAGAGTGATTTTGTCCTCCAGGGTACATGTGGCAATTTCTGGAGAATTGACCATCATGATTTACAGGTGGTGTGGGTGTGTGTGTGTCTGTGTGCATGCATGTGTATGCTGTTGGCATCTAGCAGGTAGAGAGGCCAGGGATGCCGCTGAACACCCTATAGTGCACAGAACAGCCTCTCACAACAAAGAATTATCTGCTTTAAATGTCATTTAATGATCCAGGTCGAGAACCCCTGGTCTAGATCTCTAGTCTTCCAGTTGTAACTTATTCTGGTCAACCAGCCAGAGAGGACAGATACGAGATACTGTAATGATGAGAGAGTGACAGACAGAGAGAGAGAGAGAGAGAGAGAGATATTAGAGAGTTAGTCATCTATCTCTGGGTAGAGGAGGAAGAGTGCAATTTCTGCTCATGATGCAGCCTGCAATACCCCATGATCTTACTTTAAGGATAGAGAAGGAATTTCTACTTTTCCTTTGTCACCTGGGACATGTGATTCCCAAATGTACTTGTGATCTGCAATGACTCCTGGAAAAGGGAAGGGTGCACTTTGTCCGTTTACCCATTGAGCCAAAGGTTCATAAAACTGTCTTATTTTACTTCTTTCAGAGCTTGGAGGAAAAGGTCAGCTTTGCTGACGGTTTCTCTGGGTTGCTCTGGGACTGGTTGCTATGGGTATAAGGGTGAAAACCCTAAGCAGTTAAGTACAGAGGAGTGCTCCCAACAAATTGCCCTCAAACTGCCAGGCAGCTGAGTTCGGGGATAGAAAATGTAGGTCCTGGGACTATTTTCTGGGACTGAATCCCTGTGTCACCACTTAGTCACTGCATGACCTTGAGCAAGATACTTAATTTCTCTAAACCTCAGTTTGTCTTCATCTGTAAAATGGTGAGAATCATGGGGCTGATAATCCACGTCATATATCCAGCATCTAGGATTCATACATATAGCTACTAGTATTCTGGCAAAGTTGAGGCTAGGCATGAGCTCTTCACAGAAGAAATGGTCATTCTACCTAGTCTTCAGATGGGTACACTGAGGCCTTAGGATTGTGAAGGAACAGGACATAACATCTGAAAGTAAAATAGTCTCTTCTGATTCTATCTTTTGCAAATATCTGGCCCCCAAGAGATGTTGAAAAAGACCTTAGAAATTAATGGGATACAGTGGAATTGATGCTGCGAGGCCAGGTCGTAAAGGGCAATATGGCTTTTGCTGGCTCTCTGAGCATGCTCCATCTTGCAGTCCAGTCTCCATATTGTGAGGAAGCCCAAGCCTCACTGCAGGGCTTCTCAGGGTTTTGAAGCAAAGAATCTGAAGGCAAGAGCTTGAAGCATGGACTATCCCTGGATGGGAGTGAGGGAGAGGGGTAGAGCAAAGATCTTACCACAAACACATGAAGCATCTTTGAAATCTTATTTATTTCCTTAAAAATAAGTGTAGATTTTTCATCTGACTTCATAATAAATCTCTTTTCATCTAAAAATGATTTTTAAGTGACATATTGTCAAGCAAAATTGACCCTGTAAGATTTTTGTCCTGTTTATTCTGTGGCTTTAATTACTCCCTGGGACTTTGGCATGCACCTTGGGGCCACATGCACTCCAGTGTGAGAAGCCGGGTGCCCTGTGCACATCTTTTTCCTTGTTTCCATTCCCTTCTTCACTGCCCTCCTTTTCCTCCCCAGATTACGCTTTCTTTTCTCTCCCGTCTGTTCCTTCACTTTGGTAGCACCTGGGACTTTGTTGGGTCTTGCTTAACTGTGCTGATGATGTTCAGGGCTGAGGAGAACAGTCATGGACATGGTTTGAATATGTCCCCCAAAGACCATGTGTTGGAAACTTAATCCCCAATGCAACAGCACCAAGAGGTGGGGCCTAATGAGCCATGAATGGATTAATGCTATTATCACAGGAACGGGCTTGTTACCATGGGAATGGGTTCCTTATAAAAGGACGAGGTCAGCCTCCTCTTGTTCTCTCTCTCCCACTCTTAGCTCTTCTGCTCTTCTGTCATCTGAGGACAGAGCGTTCCTCCCTCCAGGGAGATGAAATGTTCAAGCCTCCATCTTGGAAGACGAGACTGGTCCCCTACGAGACACCAAACCCACCAGCACCTTGATCTTGGACTTCCCAGCCTCTAGAACTATGAGAAGTAAATTTCTGTTCTTTATAAATTTTCCAGCCTCAGGTATTTTGTAACAGCAGCACAAACAGACTAAGATGGCCACTAGCTGTGGTTAGGAGTGACATGCCTCCTCCAGCCTCATTCATCCAAACACCCTGTGCATGCCATGCTGGATGCTATTCTCAATGAGCAAGTCAGACATGGACACAGTCCTGCCCTCACCAAGCCTACAGCGGTGGGAGCGGGGGTGGGGTGGGGTGGGCAGGACAGACAGCTGCTAATCAAGTAATTACAGTGACACAAACTTAGAATTATGAGAGGGATGTGCAGGGCAGGAAGAGAAGATAAAGCAGAGATAACTAATGTCACCTAAAGGTCAAGGAAGGCTTCCTGGGAAGTGCTTTCTGAACTGAGAGCTGAAGGTTGAGGAGAAAGCAGAAGACTGTTCTGGGTGGAGGGAATAGTATGAATCAGGTAAGAGAGCATGTGGACCATTTAAGGAAACAAAGGAAGCTCAGCCTTTTTTAATACGACAGGGAGAGTGGCAAGAGGTGAAGCTGGAGACATGGGCAGGGCCTGAGTCTGTCCTAAGTCAGGTTAAGGAGTTTGGGCTTTGGCAGGAGGCAATGAGAAATCAACACAAATAGTGTGTGTTGTATGCATGAGTGTGTGCATGTGAATGAGTGTGTACATGTGTGTGAATGACAGAGAAGGAGGGAACAGGGAGTGGACTCTCCCAGTGGCTGCCCCTTGAGCTCTGTGGTATAAGCTGGAACCTCCTGACCAGCAGGGACATAATAAAAAGAAAGAAGAGGTTGATATTTCATCATCGTTGCAATATGTAATTAAGGACAACACAGACTTAATGAGTCAGAGAACAAATACAGATGAATCAGAAGGGATGTGTGGAAAACAACATGGTTTGGGGAAAGAGAGTTAATATTCTTTGGATGGTTCCTGCAATGAACTAGATGTCTGATTGAGATTTTGACCATTAAGTGGACTTTGGGGACTACAAGGACTGCCCAGTTCCCTTTCTGATCTCTGGAACCACAGCAGGGTGAAGAAATGTGGGCTAAGGGTGCCCAGTCCATAATCAATGAATTCAGGCCAGGAGGTTACCCTTCTAAGCCTGGGGGCTTACCCATCCCCAAAGGTCAGGCAGAGGAAGGTGGCAGTGGGCAGAGTGCAGCAAGGAGTGGACGGGGTAGGGAGCAAGGGCTTCACCCCTGCATGGGCCAGGTGGCCTCCTGGGCTGTGAAGCTGAAGGGTGTGAATGGCTTTGCCAGTCACCCACCCTGCTTCCCCTCACCCTCCCAATCTGGTCCACTCCTCTCTCTGAGGTTCCCAGGGGTGGACCTTCTGGATCTGCTAGTGGTACAAGAGGGGTAGCCTTTCTCCAACCTAAGAAGAGTTCTCTAGCTAATCTGGTACTGTATTAGGAATTGGTTCATCTATTAATCTATTATCCCCATTTTTCTTTTCCAAAAGGCAGGGCTAGGATAGATTGGGATGGGGACAGGTGAATTCTGAATGAGGAAGAAAGTTAGGGGAGATCCACAGCATGAGGTTGTGCCAAGGGAGCCTTTTATAGGAGCCCCGGTTAATGCTGAAAGGCAGTAAGGAGGGGTTCATTTATTTTAAAAAAGATGTATTGAGAACTGTGTCAAATGGTGTTCTCTAAAAATGGCTACAGCAATATTTTCAGGCCCACATATTCTTCCAGAACCTTGTTACCTCCCATCAAAAGTCAGAGTCTATTTCCCCTACCCTTGGGCCTTTGCAACTGTTTAACTAGTAGAATACAGTGGAAGTGATGTGCAAGGCCAGGTCAGAAAAGGCAATATGGCAAACCTGGCTCTCTCCTGGCATTCTCCATCTTGGAATCCAGTCTCCATATTGGGAGGAAGCCCAGGCCACATCAAGAGGCCACATGTGGGCGTTGTGGCCAATAGCCCCACTAAGATCTTCGCTGACATCCAGCATCAACTGCCTGACCTGTGATGCCACCTTTCTGCACTTCTCATCCCCAGCCTTGGAGCTGCCTCAGTGGACAGCGAGTGGAGCAGAGATGAATTACCCCTGCCAAGTCCTGACCAATTACAGGTTTGTGGCAAAATAAACATTGTTATCATTTTAAGACACTAAGTTTGGAGGGTAGTTTATTATGCAGCCACAGTAACCGGAAAAGCATCTGCTACAAAATATCTAGGAATGACAGCTCAGGTTTGTAAGAGCATTTTAGAGTTTACAAAAGACATTCACACAATGTCTTTTGTGTTGATCTCACCCGGACCTCCGAAGAACCCTGTGAGGCTGGCATTGCGACTTGCCCTTCACAGAAGAGGAGCTGAGGCTTGGAGGGATGAATTGAGGCGTGTAGGTGGTAACTAGTAAAGGAGGGAAGTTGAGCCCAAGTTGCCTTCTTATAGAGACAACTTCTCCCAATTCATCTGACCAAGGCCCAGTACCAGGGCCTGTGAGAGCTACCTAGATATAACAGACAAAAACCCTGAATGAAAGCATCTTCCAGATGGTGGAGGGGAGTTATGCTTACACTACAAGGTACAAAGTGATATGTGCCCCCAAGAGATGCATTCATTCATTCATTCATTCAAAAAATAGTCACTGAGCCCCTACCATGTGCTGGGCACAAATCCCTGCCCTCTTGGATTTTCACTCTAGTGAGGGATGGATAGATTCCTCTTAGGGGCTGAATTGTGTCCCCTACCAAATTCATATAATGAAGTCCTAACCCCTAAGGCCTTAGACTGTGGCTGTATTTGGAAAGCTTTATAGGAGGGCCTTTAAAATGGTATTTAAGTTGGAATGAGGTCATATGGGTGGGCCCTAATCCAATGTGACTGGTGTCCTCATAAGAGAAGGAAATTAGGACACAGGCAGGTACAGAGCGAAGACCATGTGAAGGCACAGGGAGAAGACAGCCTTCTACTAGCCAAGGAGAGAGGCCTCAGAAGAAACCAACCCTGCCAACACCTTGATCTTGGACTTCCAGCCTCCAGAACTGTGAGAAAATAAATTTCTGTTGTTTATGCCACACCATCCATGGTACTTTGTTATGGCAGCCCTAGCAAACTAATATTGCTGCAGAGGAAGTTTGTGGTGGGTGAGAGTTACTTCTTTCAGGACAATGGTGGAGGTAGCATTTGAATTAACTTTAAAAGGATGGGCCTGAGAATAGCTATAGCTCAGAAGCCCTGGTCTTACCTACTTGAAAAATAAATAAATGCATACATACATGAATGAATAAATGGCTGGGTCTGAAGATCCTAGCCTGGGGTAAGGGCAGGGCTGGGGGAGTTAGCTGGGAAGGGGGTGGTCTACAGGATTGGGAGTATAGAAAATCGCTACGTTAGGTAACCCTGTTGTATACTTTTGTTAAAGTAGAGGTGGGGGCAATAGAAATTATGCCAGCCTGTCCTTAACTTGTTCCTAGAAACTGCAAATCACCTTGGCTCAGCCCATCACTATGCAGGGGACAGGTGCTTGAAAGTCCCCCTCCCCGTCTATACAAATATAAGCTAGTGGATGCCCATTGTTCTGGAACAAGGGGAGGGTAAGAGCTGGGGATCCTTGGTATGCAGATCTCATTGCTGGGAGAAGAGGAAGCAATTTCTCAAGGGTTCATGGCCTTCTGAGAGGAAAAACAACAATCATGTCATCTTCTGTTCTTCTTAGTTCAAAGTAAAGTGGTGGCCAGATAGCTGACAAGCTCCCTAAAATGAGATTATTTTAAGCAAGCAGAGTCTTTCCTGGGGCGCTGGGCCATTGCAGGGCCTGTCCAGCAAAGCTTGTGGCTGGCATTGTGGAAAACCCCTCTGACCCAACTTTTCCAACACAGTGGTGGCTCTAGGCAGTACTGGCTGGGGATGGAGTGTGGATCACAAAGAGCTATCTTGGTGCATCACAACATTGTGGACAGGGACCCGGACCAGCATGGACTCCCTGTGGACCCATCCTTAATAATCACACCACAGGGCAGTGAGAACGAACAGTAATGGGGGACTGGCCATAATCTAGGGCTCTTCTGCTCGCAGCCAGTATCCCTTACAGTGTGTTCTCAGACTCCCCTGGGTCTCTCTCTTCCCACTGTCCAGATGGGAGGGGCCATGTCAGTGCTGGGAGCAGAAGGCCAGGTGGTCCCAATGCTCTGTGCCATGTGTACGTGTGTGTGTACGTGTGTGTGTGTTTCAGTGTTGGCTTAAATTCTTTCTTTGCCATAGCCTGATCACTGTGTTGGCAAGTCTCTCTGTCCCCCAACCCAGGTTAGGTCTCTGCATGGGAGGTGGGAGATGAGGGGTAAGACTTGGGAGATGGGGGTAGGAGTCAGGAGATGGGGGTAGGAGTCAGGAGATGGGTTAGGAGGTGGGGGGTGTGGGGGAGGAGGTGTGAGATGGGGGTATGAGGTGAGAGATGGTGGAGAGCAGG
Organism: Varecia variegata; assembly: GCA_028533085.1. Classification (NCBI taxonomy): domain Eukaryota; kingdom Metazoa; phylum Chordata; class Mammalia; order Primates; family Lemuridae; genus Varecia; species Varecia variegata. The sequence goes on from CM052441.1 coordinate 122,901,036, forward strand.
TGTGAGATGGTGGAGAGCAGGTGTGAGATGGTGGAGCAGGTGTGAGATAGTGGGGCAGGTGTGAGATGGTGGAGAGGAGGTAAGAGATGGTGGAGGAGGTGAGAGATGGGGGAGGAGGTGAGAGATGGGGGAGGAGGTGTCAGATGGTGGAGAGGAGGTAAGAGATGGTGGAGGAGGTGAGAGATGGGGGAGGAGGTGAGAGATGGGGGAGGATGTGTCAGATGGTGGAGAGGAGGTGAGAGATGGGGAGGAGGTGGGAGATGGTGACAGCCAGGTCCTCTTACCTGCTTTCACACCTGCCCTCAGTGTGTCTAATGTTCTGGTGACACATTTCAGAGAGTTGCAGGACAAGTGGGGCCTTGGTGTTGGCTCCTTGGGCGAGTGACTGACCTTCCCAAGCCTTACTTTCCTCATCTGTGACATGAAGATGCACATTTCTCCCTCAGGGCAGAAATGTTGGCATCATGCCTGGTGTGCTGTAAGGTTGCCAGGTTGTTGCTGTTGTTTTTTGGGACCAGCTAAGCATGAAATGAAACAGAAGATGGGCTAACCCTGATGCAATGCATGGAACTCAGCAGCCACCACCTCCGGCTGCCTTTGCCTTTTGTCCGCTGCTTTTCAACATTCCTGTTTCTGCCCATGCCCCTTCCACATCCTCAGCCTCACTCCACATGCCTTATCCTGCCAGGTAGGTGGAGTGCCGCAGCCATGGGATTGACCTTGCCTGGGCAGGGTGACCTTCAACAGGACGCTCTGAAACTGAAAAGGTCTTCTAGCCCCAAAGACACTGATCACATAAATGGGGGTGGGGGAGGGCTTCCTGCACTCCCCACGACAGTTTCTACAGATACGCCAATGGGTCTCAGCTGGGGGCCACTTTGCCCCCCACTCCGGGACATTTGGAGACATCTTTGGTTGTCACGAGTAGAGGAGTGGTACCAGCATCTAGGGAGCGGAGGCCAGGGGCGCTGCCAACCCTCACACAACACTCAGGATGCCCTCCCGCAACTAAGCATCATCTGGACCCAGATGCTGATGAGCGGAGGGCGAGAAGCCCCGAGAGAGGCAATACGAGGCAGCTAGCCATAGACACAGGAGCTCGGCCAGGAGCCAACACTGGGTGTCATGGGGTTGAGGAAAGCAGGCTGCACGCAAAGAAGAGTCGTCTCTTTAGGAACAGGGTTGAGGCGGGCGGGAGAAGCCCTGATGCGAAGAAGGTAATGGAGCTGCATCCCGGGTGTTGCAGGCTCTCCAGGCAGAGAAAGCTTGGGAAGGAGAAGCTGGGAGGGTCCCCACGTCCACCTGGGCCACTATAACCAGGCCCTGGGTACCATTCCTGTTAATGGCAACGTGTGGCCTCGAACGCCCCAGGCCACTGGTCAGGACCCGGACGTCGTGCTGGGTCAACTCTGCCGCCATACGGGCGGCCGGGCTGGGGCGAGAGGCTTCCCTGCGCGGCACTGCTTTGGCAGCGGGGCCTGTGGACATAGCCAGAGTTCACTGATCACTGTTTGGTGTGGGTGTGCCTCTGCGTGTGTGCTTTTTGTCGTTTTTTAAAATCCACTAGAGGGCATATCCACGCTAAGATCTTCCGGCAGGTCAGACAAATGACATTTTGTGTGAACTTAGGCTCCTGGCCCTGGGTGGTGAGGGGAGTGAGGAGGGGTGGGTGACAAAAAATGGGGTTATTGATTCTCACCCCTCCCCATTGCAGCCTTCCCCTGCCAGGTGATGACAGCAAGGTGATTTGTGAATTCACGGAGACAGCCAGCCGTGATTCTCCTGACGATGACAGACACCATTTGGGAAGCTAAGCTGGGAAAAGGACAAGGATGGCAGGGGCAGGTTCCAGGGATGGCATCCGACAATGGTGTGACTCTGGGAAGGGAGTTCCTCCTGCCCGTCCCCTTCCCAACCGCCCCAGGAGCCACGTCTCCACGGTGGCCTGGCCTGGCATGGCCAGGTGGCCCTCACCGTCTGGATGGAGCTAGGAGGAGAGCGTGGCTGCCTCTGGAGGTGTGCAAAGGTTCTAAGTGGAGGAGCCAAGAGCCCTTCTGAAACCTCATTCTGCAAGCCCGACCCACCCTCAGCCCTCTCCTGTGCTCGTGGCAGCCTGGAGAGCTGGGGTGCAAAGGCCCAGAGAGTGGGGTGACTGAGCTGGAGCTGGGTGGGGTGAAGGTGAATGGAACTGTGTTGCTTTACTGCCCACCCTGATGTCAGGAGGGACAAGAAGGTGTCATCTGCCTGGGGTGAGGGTGGAAGGAAGTGGGAAGGGTTGGGAGCAGTGGGCACCTACCTCAGGAGAGGGAGTCACGGGTGTTCCAGGGTCCCAGCAAGAGAAACAAGCACCTCTCTGAAGGCAGTAGGTCTGGGCTGAGTCAGGAACAAAACTTGCTATTTTTAATTTGGATGCACAGTCAGGTCGGGAATTTGAGGGAACATTTACCCCTGGGATCTGAATTCAGAAGTAGCAGGCTCTTTTCTCTCTTTTCCTACTGATGCTGCCCAGAGGGACGTAAACACTGGACTATGCACTTGTGTATAAAGAGAACTGAACTCAAAGCCCCAGCTCAGCTCCTGGCTTGCTCTATGGCTGTGGGCAGGTCACATAATCTCTCTGAGCCTCAGTTAAAGTCATAGAGGAACAGGGAAGAACAGCCCTCTTGTTTGGCACATTCATGTCTCAAGACCAAGAGTATACTGAAGATCCAAAACAAAACTAAGTACCTTCATATGTATGTAAATGCATAGAATAGCCTGGAAGGAGGCAAAATGTGGGCCCATGTGGTTACTTTAGGTAAGTAGAGTACAATCAGTGGGAAGGGACTTTCCTTCAACTCTTTGGTTTGATTTTAAATATATATAAATATATATATATACACACACACATATATATATGAAACAAGAAGATAATATTTATATGTATTATCTGTTTTTTAAAGGAATGATTTAAAGAAATAATTTTAGAGGAAGAAAACATTTAATTTTCTTGGAAGTCCTTTCTGGATGTGATAGAACATATTGGATGGAAGGGTACACTCTTTCTATTGTATAAAAACTCAGGCAGTCTGTGGTCCAAATGCCCACTGGGGGTCTCCAAGGGAGGCTGTCTGTTCTCTTTCTCTGTATCCAGGAGCAGTAAATTTATTCTCTCCGGAGGAAGAGGATTAATCTCTTCTGAGATTTGTTAACTGCAAATGACTCTAATGAGCCACCTTTAAGCCTGTCATTAACTTCACCCAGGTTGGTGCCCCTCTGAAGGCCTTGATCTCTCTGCTACACCATGTTGACACCTATATCAATCATTACCATGCTCTCTGTGGTTATGTGAGAAATTTAGTCAAGAATGTCAGGGTAGGATCAACTCAGTTGTGGTAACAAATAAAGCACCAAAACTCAGTGGCTTAACCCTACCATGATTTATATCCAGGTCCTGGTTGTTCCTATCGTGCAGCTACACCATGCCATCGTATAACGTCCGTGGTCACTGCAGCCTGCCAAGAGAAAACTGGAGGACCACACAGGGGCTGACATCACTAGGCATGGAAATGGCATACATCACTTTCTCCCATGTCCCATTGGTCAGAAATGGTCACATGGCTCCAATCTAATTGCAAGGGAATCTGGGAAAGGTAGGAGAGCACGTGACTATTTAGTGAGAATTTAATGTCTTGGTCACAATAGGAAAAATTGAAAAATATGAACTAGACACAAATAAGTGCTATGTGTAAACATAGCCCACATGGGAGGTTGTTCAGTAGCTCATGGGTTCCTTGAGGTCAGCAATTCTATTATTTATTTTTACCTGCATCCCAGTTCTGTTGATTAAAACAATGGCGTGTCTTTACAGAGAGTCTTTACTTAATGTTGGCCAAATTGAGCCACTACCCTTACCAAAAATGCTTTTTATTACAACTTCTCTTTGGAAATTTTCTTCTTAGCCAGTTTACAATTGCACAAGGAGATGAATTGTATTTTTTTCTGGTTCTTTCCTTTTTTACTTTCTGTACCTCCAAGTTAGATCTTTGGAAAGACTTAAAAGTAAGACAAATTGATGATATTGGTCAAGATGAAGTGAGCAAAGGGACAAATAAATAACATGAATGAAGAATGGAATGTCACTACAGATATAACAGAGATGAAAAAAACCTCTCACTCACTTTATCTCAATACATTTCTTTGAAGTCTCACCAGTTTTGTTTGTTTTAACCCAAAGATCCACTACCCAGCTTGAGTGACCATCTTTTTCTCTACCAAACTTGACCTTTGCCTATTTTCTAAAAATCAATTATATTGTTAAAATAAGATATAGTTGAGTTTCCAAGGGATACATTGCAGACTCTGAAGGTAATCCCCAAAGAAGTATGGAGACTTGACTATTTGGCGTATCATTGGAATATAACCTACTTAAGGTCCAAGTTTGAAAGACGATCCTGTTCTTGGAGGCTTAAAGACCCATAGTTTTGTTTAAAAAATTACTAGTCCTCATTAATCTTCAATTATGACTTGAGCAGCCTTAGAATTAACTCACCTGACTCCCTCCCTGAATAACATGGATTTTTAGAAGCTGGAAAAAGATTTGAAGAGTGATTTAAGACCCAAGAAGAGGTGAGTCTTAAGGACTATTTTAGAAGTACCATTGCTCCAGAGATGGGAAGACTTGCAGTGAAATCTGAGCCATGATGAATAGATGCGCCATTTTCCTTTAGAAATGTGTTTCTTATAGGGACAGCCCATCAGCTCCTCCTGCCTTCTCTTGCAGTTTCATGCCTGTGACAGGCCCCCTAGCTGCTGTCCCTGCCTCCATACTTCCTTCAGATACCCCTACCAGATTAATTTTCCAAAAACTCCTCTCTGATCATTGATCATGCCACTCCTATAGGGAAAAAAAATACTTGGCCTGCTGAAATGACCCTACACTGCCTGGCCAACTTTAGTATCTTCTGTTTCCTGACATGCACTCTCTTCTCCAGTCATGTTCATCTCCTTCACATGCCATAAACATGCCTCCCTTGTCCTGTTGTCTCTGTGCATTTGTCCATGTTACTCCACAATCCTGGAATGCAGTCCTGTGTCTACATTATAGGAACACTTGAATTTACACAGAGAACAGACTCCTGGTTTGTCATTTAAAGTGCAGTTGTGTAAAGCAAATTCCACTTGATAGTACTGGATGTTTAGCTTCAGCAGTTGTCTTGATTTGTGAGTTGTCTTTGATTGGCTGAGAGCCCAATCCTTAGTTTTGTATTTTTCTGCCTCTCAGTTGCTGCCAATCTCTAAAGCAACACTTAAATCCTTCAAGGAAGTTCCTTTAATAAAAGCATCATCTTTGATAGAAAGTGAGGAAGTCACCTCTGCATTTTTAAAATTTGTTGTTGAAAGCTTGATTTATTGTCAACTGTGTTTTCTTAAAATGGGGCCTACTAGTATGTGTCAAACAACTTCTTTCTAATTTGAGATTCCAGGGCGATGTATACCAAAGCCATCTTTAGGGTTTTATGTCACCACATCCTCAGAGATTTTCTCTTCTCACTTAACTGCTATTGTGCAGGCCTGGGCTTCAGCCAACACATATCTATCTGTCATACGTCAGAGGGCTGGCCAGGTGAGTCCTTGGTTTTGTTTTGTCTTGATGGGAAAGGATTATGTGACTGCATATTTTGGGGCTACTAATTAGCCCTTGGACTAAGACCTCTTGGCTATTGATAAAAAGGGTCATCTTGTCCTCCTAGGACTTTGTACTGACTGTGGGGAAGGAGAGCAGTCTGGCAGGAGAGGATACCCTAGCTTGATGTGTGGATGATTTCAGAACCATGTGGGGAAGTGCTAGTGTTACTCAGGTTTCTGGACTGGTTTTCTTGGAACAAGTTCCAGAATTCTCTGGAGACGGGAGCTGTAAGAAGAGGGAAGAAAATAAGAGTGGTTCACTCTTTATAGTATCAATGGCCTCAAGACAGCTGTGTCTTATGACCCAGCATACAATGGGTGAGTTGTGACTATAGCAGAAGGGATGGCATGTGACTCTCAAGACTTGGTTCTTTTGGAAGGCTCACTCTGGGGACCCAGCTACCATGACATGAGGAAGCCCAAGCAGCCACATGGAGAGGCCATGTGCAGGTGTCCCTGCTGACACCCACTGCTGGGGTCCCAGCCTACAGCCTGCATCACCTACCAGGTATGCTTTAAGATGATTCCAGCTCCCAGCCTTCAAGTCAGCTCCACACAGATCTTTCCAGCTAAGGTCCTAGACACGTGGAACAGAGTCATCTACTCGATGCACCCTTTTAAAATTTCTATCTTAGAGAATCCAGGGGCATAATAAAACGATTGCTACTTTTTAAAAAATATATGTACCACTAAGCTTGGGGAGATTTCTTACGCAGAAGTAGTAAATGGAACAGAGAGCTACTTCTCTGAGGCAGACAGAAAGGATTTGGGGGGTAATGAGTAAGTTCTTTAGGGAATGAGGCTGGAAGTTACAATGATATCTGAATTCTCCAAGCACCTCAAATCATCCAGGTCCCACCCTTCTGATCTGGAAACCCAGAGGTCAAATGGAAATAGAAGAAAATGAGGGCAATTTGTGAGACCCCCAGGACCCTAACCTCTTGACCTTAAGAGGAGATTTGGATTGGGGCTGCAATTTCAATGATCTCCCTCATGAGAGAGAGCCAGGGAAGAACTGCTTTCTTCCTGCCTTCGGGACCCTTGTGTACTCCAGGCTGGAGACTTTAGAAACCCTAGTTACATCTATTACATTCAGAGTAGAGGCAAAGAGGCTTGCAGGACTCGTTCCTTATTGCTAGGACAGCCAGGGGAGTAAAACCTTGCTAAATAACGTAAGACTCTGGTTAACGCTTGTGAATCTTTCTGGAAAATTCTTAGTAGCTAATACAGTGAGAGAAAAGAAATGCCCTCAACTCATTCCTGGGATGCTGATTTGGCACATCTATGCCTCTTCTAGGGAACTTCCCTGTACAGGAAGGACCAAGGGTTATGCAGGATTAGGTTGGGTACAGAGTGCAGTGAAAGCCAATGTCCTTTGTCTCTACTAACCTCCTCTCAACTGCTCTCCTCAACCTTTCCCAAATGACTTAGGGTGAAACTGGGTGAGTGTCATCAAATTAACCTCCCCAAAATAAGATGGCACCTCTCTTGGAAGGTTGGGAAAGGTGTATCAGTCTTTAAGCGTCAGTGCAGGTACTACTTCCAGGCAACCTTTCCTGAGTCCTCCTCCAACCCCCTTTCCTCTTTCCTGTATGCCTGTTGACTGAACTGTCTCACCCAGTGGACTGTGAGCTCCTTAGGGTGCTGTCTTTAATCTTTATCTCTCTACTGCACTCTCAGTTCTGAGCACATCCTACTCAAGAAATGTTTGCTGGAAAAAAAAAAAAAAGAAAAAAATCCCATTGTCAGCATTTGATGTCTTTCAGAAGTTTTCTCCCTATGTATCCTTTTTTTTTTGGCATAGTGAAAACACAATTTTGTGTCCTGCTCTTGCTTTTTTTCTTTTTGCTTACTGTAGTTTAGATGTATTTTCCCTATTATAACAGAATTTCAAAACTTAATAATAACAATTCTATTTATTACATATCTGCTGTGTGCCAGGTGTGGTGCCAGGGACTCTACACACAGTTTCTTATCTAATCTTTCCAATTTGCAAGGTGGGTGTGATTAGGCCCATTTTACAGATGGAGGAAGTGAGGCTTAGAGAGCTTAAGCAGCTTGTCAACAATAACCAGCTGGTGAAGACTAGATTGGTCCTTGTGATTTCCGCATTCCTATGCCTGCTATTTTGCCATGCCGCTCCCCATCATTTTAAGTGGCTTCCTACAACTTACTCTTTGGCATAGAGGTGCCTTAATTTGCTTAACCATTCCCCTATTTTGGGTCATTTAGGATATTTACTAATTTTAGATATTATAAACAATGAGGCAATGAACATCATTGTGCTAACAGATTTCCCCCCTATTTTTGGATTATCACCTTGGAATAGAGTCCCAGAAGTGGAATTACTGGGTTAAAGGGTAGGACTGTGTTTATGGCTTTTGATACTTATTGCCAAATTGCTTTCCCGGAGGACTGTGTTTAGTAAAACAGGCTCACTTTATAGGCCCAGGGGAGTCGCCTCCCTCGGCCAGGATGTCAGGTTGCCCTCTAACCACTAGAGGGTGTGAAAGGATATTGCTCAAGTGACAATATCCTAGTCCCCTCGAGGAAATCCCCAAATTTGCTGGAGGAGTCTTCAGAGTTGCCTGAGAGGGAGAGGAGGCTGCTTAATTAGTTGGAAGCTCAGTACTGGAATGGACTGACTTTCTTGGATTTCCATTGAGGGCAGGATGGTGTATGATCTGGACTTTGGAGGAGACAGCAGTAAACAGGGTCTCAGAGGCCCAAAGTTTGAGGTTGGCTATGCCACCTCCTGCTTGGTAACCTTGAGGGATTTACCTTCCCCTCTGTGTCTCTGTTTTAGGACTTTGAACCTCAAATCTCAGCGCCAATTAGACTGGCCAAACTCTGAGCTTCTCCAGTGTAGAGAGTGTGTCTTCCCTGTGTTTGCAATGTCCACAACAGCAGCACTTAATAAAAGCACAGTCAGTGGTGGCTTTTATCAATAGATAAAATGAAACCAGAAATGAAGGGTGGACATGGGGAGGTTGGCACAGGACAGCACAGGCTCCCAGTTCTCACGGGTGGTTTATTGAAGAGGGATGTTGGCTGCTTAACTCCAAGATGTTGAAGATGGAAAGATACTTAGAGATCATCTTGTCTACATTCCTGGGAAAAAACAGTGGCCCAGACAGTTAAAATGATGACAAGGCCTTCTTTTCCATCTTTAAAAATTTAACCCACATTTATGGAGTACCTATAGTGTGCTGGGCTCTGTGTCAGGCACTGGGGCAAGAAAGATGATTGTGAGAAGCCCCTGCCTTCAGGGAGCTTACAGTTTGTGCAGGGAGATGAGCCGCCCATTTTAAACACTAAACAAAGGGTGTGTCCTCTGAACAGTGAGGGTAAGGAAGACACGAAGTTGGGAAAACAGGAATTGTCTCAGAGAGTCCTAGAGAAGCACTTTTTAAAAATGTATTCCTTGGAACATTTGTTCAATTGGACATTTATTTTTTAAATTTGTACAAATTTATGGGGCACATGTGTAATTTTGTTACATGCATAGATTGGGCAGTGATCAAGTTAAGGCTTTGAGGGTATTAATCACCCAAATAATGTACATTGTACCCATTAACTAATTTCTCAACATCCACCCCTGCAACCCCTCACTTTTCCAAGTCTCCACTGTCCATCATTCCACGCTCTATGTCCCTGTGTGCACATTTTTAGGACCCGCTTATACGTGGGAACATGTGATGTTTCACTTTCTGTGCCTGGCTTGTTTCACTTAAGATAATGACCTCCAGGTCCATCCATGTTGCTGCAAAAGACATGATTTCATTCTTTTTTATGGCTGAATAGTATTCCGTTGTGTATACATATCACATTTTCTTTATCTGATCTTCTGTTCGTTGATAGATACTTAGGTTGATTTCATGGCTTTGCTATTGTAAGTAGTGTTGTGATAAACATGTAAGTGTGGGTATCTTTTTGCTATGTTGACTCCTTCTCCTTTGGGTAGATAGCCAATAGTGGGATTGCTGGGTTGAATGGTAGTTCTATTTTTAGTTCTTTGCGAAATCTCCATACTGTTTTCCATAGAGGATGTACTAATTTACATTCCCACCAACAGTGTGTAAGACTTCACTTCTCTCCACATCCTTGCCAACATCTGTTATTTTTTGCAATTGTACATTTAATAGATGGTAACTAAAACATGGTTCTGTAGTTATGTCAGTCAGCTATTGCTGCAATCATGCTGAGTAACAAACCAACTCAAACTCAGTCACTGACAATATTTCTTATTATTTTCTTAGTATGCTCACAGGCCTGCAGGGCAGCTGGGGTGCCTTTGCTCCACAGGTCTCTGATTCTTCTAGCATCAGCAGGCTACCCAGGGCATGGTCTTCTCATGGTGATGGAAGAGTAAGAGGGCAAGCCTACCTGCATGAACATATTTCAAGCCTTTTCTCATATCATGTCCACCAACATCCCATTGGCTAGACCAAGTGACATGGCCAAGACCAGTGTAAACGAAGCGGGGAAATACACTCCACCTCTAGTGATAGGAACTGTGACATCACAGCAGAGAGTGTGGATACAGAGAGGGGTGAAGAACTGGGAGCAATAATGCAATCTACCACCGTGGGTCGTATTAGTTTAGGGAACCCTGGTGAATTAGGTTTATATATTGCAGGACTTTTCAGAGCCTTTACAGATGACTCAATGCAGAGCCCTCACTTCTACAGAAGGAAACTTAAGCTCAGAGAGGAAAGTAACTTCACCAGGAATTACAGCTACTTCGTAGCAGTCCTGCAGTGAGATCCCAGACTATATAGGCCTCCTTCCCTCACCCCACACTGCTGATAAGCCTTAACCACACCGAGCTAGGTAGACAGAGCTGAAGCAGTGCTGGAGCAGTCCTCAGAAACATGACTCTGGGTGGGTCAGGGAAACCAGGCACACCCAGTCTCGAGGAGAACTGTCTCGTGGATGAAATGAATGACATGTACTGTGGTGCCAGGTTGTCTGTCTGGGTAACCTTAAACAAGTTATTCGCCTCTCTAAGCCTCGTTTTCCTCATTTGTAGAATAGGAAAGGTAGATATATCTACCTCGTAAGGCAGTTGAGTTAGAACTTGTAAAATGCTTAAAACAGGACCAGGAATGTAATTAGCAGTCAAAGTAGGTTAGCTATTACTATTATTATTATTATGCCTACCTCCTCTACTGTCAGTTCCCCTATCCCTGGATTGTCTCACTTTATCAATCTCCTTTTCCATACCCCATCTTGTAATTAGTTGGTTGGCAGCTAGTACCCACTAAGATGCATCAGAATAATAAGTATTATTTCATATTAAAAAAAGGAGACACTGGAAAAGTTCAAGGTCCCAAGAAGTAGCAGGGAGCGGGGTCACATTTTGGAAATGGGAATCCTGTCTGACGCCATGTCAAATCTCACTCTCTGGTCGACTATCTCTTCAGATATTTGGAAAGACATAGGCTGAGTTTGACCAGGATGAGTAATTCTCCTAAGTCTGTGGTTTTCAGCCCTGGCGGCTTCTTAGAATCACTAGAGAAGATTTCAAACAACAGCAACAAAAACCCTGGTGCCTGACCCCGCCCCAGACCATTTAAATTGGAATCTCTGGGGAAGGCCCGGGTAAAGGCATGATTTATGATTTAAAAGCTCTGCAGGTGATTCTAGCATGCAACCGGGTTTGACAACCACTGACCTAAGGCATAGGACAGGTCCATAGGAGAGTGTGGAGTCAGACACAAGCGGGTGTGGGTCCCAGTCCTGCCATTTATTAGCTGTATGACCTTGGGCAAATGACTGAGTCCCTGGAACCTCAGTTTTCTTCCTTATAAAACGGGAATAATAATTGCTGTCTTGCTGAGATTTTGTAAGAAGGAAACAAAAACCTATAGGATGCCCTTCACGTAGTTGGCATGTGGAATGGGCTCATTAAGTATTTGTTAACTAAATGCATGACAACAAGTCAGTAACAGCAACAGGGAAGAGCAGGGCTGGTAGCATCTAATCCCAGCCTGGGGCCATTTGGCCTCCTCCCTGTTTGGGGTCGTGGACTGCCATGCTCGTAGGCCTAAGTCCACCGCAAGAAGAAGGACTGAGTCCTGAAGGGAAGGCTTGCTGCCAGGTTATTCTGTCTATTTACTGATCAAAAACACCACGCCTGGGGGAGAGCAAAGGCTGAAATTCAGTCCTTCTTCTGATTGCCAAGTCTTGTGCCCACGGGGCTGGGCCAGCCTCGGGGAGCCACCTTAATCAGTCCTTCCAGAGGGGGCATTTTATTCTAAGTGACACAAAAGTGCTGCATAGGCCAGCTCTGGTCCTGCTTGCTCCTTCTTAGGCTGGAGATAAAGATGCCAGGAAGATTTCGCACTGTCCACTTGTCATTCCGTGCCAACTTGTGCCACTGTGCCAACTTCTGCCCCTGTGCCAACTTGTCATTCTGGCCCTAACCATGTCAGCCAACAGCCCAACTGGGCAGAAGGCTGGGATGCAGTGAGCAAAGACGGGGTAGCTGTTTGGAGTGGAGGCATCAGGCGATGTGTAAGTAGTGGTCTAGTAGGTTCCTCCAGGTGGTGAGAGGCCTGGATTCCAGCCAGGTTCATGCTTCGCATGTGACAGCATCCTTGCTTTTGTTCTGAGAATTTATTAATAATTCAAGATATTTGATGAAACAGCTGGGTTCTTTACTCTCATAGCCGCCCGCTCAAAGGTAGAGGCCTAGGAAACTAACATCAGGATACAGACTTTAAATCATTATCTCAGCAGTTAAGAAACCATTTTAAAAAACAAAGAAAAACCTCTCCTGCTATCTGCAATTCTTTCTCACTCTGTCTTCTGCTCAGTGCCACCAGTCTAGAAGATTTTGTAGGCTTGACTCTTTGTAGTTCGTATTATGGAAACAATAGGTCTACTGAAATGCCTTCCGAGATACCCCCCTCCCCCCGACCCCCCTCCCCCAGCTAGGGTGAGAATCCTGGCGTGACTCACCAAATCCTCTGGATCTTTCCTTTAGATGTCTGGAGATGGCAGCATCCAGCTTCCAGGCAGCCCTTTGAATGCAGCCTGTGATCTTTCCATGTTAATAGTAAAACAAAAACAAACAGCACAAAGGAATTAACAGCAACAAATTCGTTTTACAAACATAACAAATCGAATCTGAATTTTCGAAGTGCAATGGAACATCAGGAGTGAATGGAAATTAGATTTGAGAGCAGCAAGTCAAAACATATTTCTCATAAGCCCAGTTGACAATACCTTTGTGTGAAAGTGAAATAGCGACAACCTTACTAAGTTGTCAGACGGGAGAAAGATTTGAAAATGTTTCATAAACTAAGGGGCTATGCAAGTGTTAGTTATTTAGATCAGAAATACTTAAGCCTTAAGCTGGGGTTCATAGATCCTTGGGGAACCCATTCACCCTGAGAACCACCTATACTTGCAAGCAAAACTTTGCGCACGTGCATGTATCTGATTTTCTTTAGGGAGAGAGTACATAGCTTTCATCAGATTCTCAGAGGTGTGTGTGACTCAAAAGTGATTAAAATTACCACTCTAGCCCAAACCTTTATGTCATTTGCTGGTGAGAAGAACAAAATAATGATTTCAGAATCCAAAGTGCCACCTACATGTTCTGCAATTCTCTTTCCATGTCATGGGAACCCAGGGAAGAGGTAGAAGAAAATTATCCAGCGGAAGGAAGACTGAGTAAAGATCCTGTCTTCCCAGTGGCCATGGGCCTTGGAATTCACCTTGGTGTTGGCATATTCAGCTGGAGAGAGGGGGAGAGAAGGAGAGACACAGAGAGAGAGAGAGAGAGAGAGAGAGAAAGAGAGAGATTTCCTTCTTATGAAGCCATCCCTGCTTGAGCAGATGGCAGAAACTCCATCTCATTCAAAGTGATGAAGTGAGATTGCTCAGACAAATGCTTTCAAAGTCTTGAACCTGTGAGGTTTTGCTCTGAGTTCAGGAAATAACAGGATATAAATCTGTCTGAATCATCTCAGCTCACGCAAATTCAATGCTAGGCCACAGTGGCTCTGGCAACATCTTGTTCTTTTTGTGTAATGACTTTTGATGCTGTGGATTTAGACGGATTAGGCCATTTAGGGGAAAGAGGGGAATATTAATATACAAAATTGTTAAATGTCAAATGAAATCCCTTAATAACGTATGTGTTTAAGACGAGTATGCAGGCACTTTGAAAACACTTCTAGCACCAGCTCAAACATTTAAGAAATCCATTTTGCAAGTTCAAACAAATAATCCTCCACCAATTATGTTGTACCTGTGTGAGTCGGATGGTAATTCTGCACAGTCTCCGTTGGGAGTGAGGGCCCATTCTCTTACTATTGTCAGTGGCATTGGCACATCCAATTCTTCATCCAACTGGCTGAATGCTTTGCTTAAGTCCCACAGATAAGGGTACAGCTTGCAGCCAAGAGTTCATTTTCATATTTCCCATAAATTAATTACTTGAGTGATCGACTTTCCTGTTTTAAATGATGAGCCTTAGAAGATCTGGGCAGTTCCCACCCTGAGGTCCCTGCGTTTTGCTTGCCAAATAAGTGCCTGGGATTGGAATAATTGGGGGGGGTAGGGGCGGGGGGAAAATAATTGAGATGGTCAAAAAGTAGTAATGAGGATGCAATAATTTATATTATATTATATTTTCTAACCTCAGTACAGGCTGAAAACATGACCATTCTTTCATTTATTGAATTCAAAAATAATGTCTTTCCATCCTAAAGCTGGAGTCAGGCATGTATAAAATCTTCTCTGATTCAATTCAAACCCTGGTTATTTCTTTAATAGACGCTAATGAAGGACTATGGAACACAGAGGGGAAGTCCTGTGTCTTATGGGACAGGACGGTAGGGGTATAGTCAGGGAAAGAATCTTGGAGGTGACAGCATTTGAACTGGGCTGTGACAGAAGTATAAAGTTTGGAAAAACTTAATACCCATCCTATAGTATAATAGATGTTGGCTGAATCTAATGAACTCATTACAAAAGCAATAGAACTATATTAGAAACCATTTAGAATATAGGAGAAAGGAGAAATAGCACTCATTTCATACCAGTGACTAAGGTTTTGTTGGTATTTTGCTGCATTTCTTGCTAGCTTTTCCCCTGGGTATGACTTCTCTATAGCTATTGAGAGATCATATGCTATGATATTAAGCATACATTCTCGCATTCATTGCTAAAAATGAATCATTAATTGGAAGCATTTTTCCATGTGGTCACAAGAACGGGCAGATTGAAACTAGGTGAAGATGGGGAAAAAGCATTCCCAGGGAAGGAGGGCGTGAAGGCAAAGTTCTAGGAGTGGAACGGGGCTCGTTGGCAGACCCCACTGTGGCTGAAGCTCGGGTTTTATGGAGGGTCTGGAAGGGCTTGCTGAGGAGCCGGGGTTTCATCCTGTGGGTGATGGAGAGCCATTGGAGGTTCTGGGTGAGATGGTGACATGATTAGAATTTGATCCTCTTTGGGCCTGGCTTTAGAAATTCTGAGATTCCATGCTTGGGAATTTCAGACCCCTCATGGAGATGAGTAAGCCATCCATTCATACAGGACCATATGGGACCAAATCATTAATCAGCATCTGAATGAAAACGCTAATGCAACGTAAGTACAGCTTCGTATTAGTTCCAATATGAAAGGTCTGTGTCTTACAGGACTTCAAGGTCTGTGCCTTACAGGACTTCCTTTTGGAAGCCTCACACCTGCCCTTTGATCTCAATGACCTATCAGAATCTAACCTTGCCTAGCCAAGCCTGATCTTCAAGTTCACATATGACAAATAAGCTTCAGCAAACCCAACACCTCCTGTGGTTGGCTGCTAGTGTCCCAGGACCTGTGTCGAGAAGAACTCCAAGAGCATGTGTGGACTTAGCAGGAAAAAGGCTATTGGTGTCGGGGTGAGACGCCTCAGTATGAATGCCACACACTGTCTTTGCCGTCCTTGCCCTCCATCACATATCCACTCTAGATGTCATATTTAATGTTAATGTGGCCCACGTGGTACAGTAGAGACAAACCAAATGAGGTCCAAAGAAAGGAGACGGAAGAAAACCCATACTGGCCAACATCTCCATAATGTGCAGTACTAGACCCATCCATCTATTCATCCGTCCATTCACCCACTTTTCTTTATTCTGCATCTACAGTGGGTTTGGCCATGCGCCATGTCCTGGGGATGTAGAAACAATTCTTGTCTCCGGAAGTCAGAATCTAGACGGAGAGCTACTGAAGAGACGGGTAAGCATCAAATGGTGTAGCAAGCTGGACCAGAGGTCTGAACACAGTGCCATGGCACAGAGGCAGAACCTACGGCCTCGGACTGCCACAGGAGAGGGGCTGGGGACAGAGGTGGGGTGCGGTTTACTCATTGAGCTGACAGCTCCATGCATCTCATTCGTCATTGCCTCCCTAGCACATAGCATCGTGCCCGGCACATAGTAGGTGTTCAGTATATTTCTGTTGAACGAATGAGGTGCTCAAGGAGTGGAGGGAACCCCCAAAGGTCACCTAGTCCATCCATCTGCCTCTGCGCTGAGCCACACCTATTTCGTCCCAAGTGCTATTTTGGGTACGGTTGTTCTTAGCGAGCCTCTCTGACAGCTGCGAAGAATCAGAGAAGCAGCCTCTCCTGGGGCTTTAGTGCCGCAGGCCGCATTCAGGAGCAGCTCTGTTTGGTGGAAACAAGAGCTGGGAAGAGAGGGGGTGTGGGGAGAGGCAAGTGGATCCCAAGCCTTGAAGCTTGGCTGGAGGGAACTCGGAGGTGTGCAGTCTCCTCTTCCCGGGGGGGTTAACAGGTGAAGCTGAAAAGCTCCTCTTCAGGAGAGGCTCGGAGACTTTGCAACTGGGGTTCTGAAGGACTGGGGTGTTGCTGGGCTCCTAGCCTGGCTCTGTCAAGGGGGAGGATGGATTTTCAAGGGCTGGAGTCCCCCATGAGCAGGCTGCTTTGGGGCAGAGGTCTCCTGACAGGTGCAGAGGACCTGGGAAGGGCAACTTCCAGATCCGCCTCCTCCCAGGTCGACTCAGTCCCTAGGCTCCCTCCCCCCATCCCCGCCAATAACTTTGGGGAAATATTAGTAGGAGTGTGAGGCTACAGCTCCTTAAGGAGATCTTTTCTTCCAGGATCTGTTTTTTCCAGGGTATTTCGCAGTGGCTGGGGAGTGTCGGGGCCTAACACAGTCAGGCTGTACCAGGAGCCAGAGCCCAGAGTATTATAATCTCATGGGAAGATAGGAAGAAATGATTAGTGCGTGTTGAATGGCCCTGCTGTGAGCATTCTGAGCTGGACTGGTCCTGGGGCAAAATCAAGGGCAAGTTCTAATCTCATTTTCAGGTAGGGGAAGGGTAGAGAAATGACTTTCTGGGGCAGTCTCTTGAAAAGCAGGCATAAACAGGGAACAATGGTACCATTCCTTTCTGACCTACTCAACCTGGTGCTTGATACGAAAGGGGTGTGTGTGCATGTGTGTGTGCGTGTGCGTGTGTGTCAGAAAGAGGGAGAGAGAGAGACTAAGCATAAACTTGTGAACCCTCTTAGGAGGCTAATGCTTGCTCCCAAATCCCCCCTGGATAGGGATGGATTTGCCCCTTGTTTTCTTATAAAAACCTGTGTTTTCTAAATGCAATATGAAAAGTGGCTCAGCGGAGCCACCCCTGACCTTCAGACCCCTTCACGGCTACCCTATCCCCATCCTTGCTGCTCCTGGCCCCTCCCCCTGCCACCAAAAGCTTCTTGATTAAAAATAAAAGTTACAGAGCAAGATCGGGAAGACTTTTTCTGCCCTGGGACAGTAGGAGACAAAGGGGGTGACACTTGGCTGAAGCCTCAGGGCCTAGGAGGGTAGAAGGGAGGAGATAGCAGGCACTGGCTTTGGCAAATATCACTGAACAGTGACCATGTACCTAGAATTGTGCTAAGGCAAGTGGACACCACAGAGAAGAATGAGATGCTGTCTCTGCCCACAAGGAACTTCCATGACCCTGCTCACCTCATGCCTATCTGCAGAAAATCCTTAAAGGCAAAGTCAGAGGCACCTGCTTTCGGAGGATGGCAGTGAATATTAAGTCCCTTCTTTACGAGGAGCTGACAGTGTGCACACAGTAAAATCCTCCAAGGTTGGCACTTCTGAAGCTCTAAGATGCTCCTCGACAAACCCGCCCTTATCTGATCCACTCATAGAGGAGCTTAAATGTGTTGGGTTCATCCTCCTTTTCTTAGTCCTTAAGTGGCACTGGACATGTCCTGGCTTTGCAACTCCTCACTTTGTAATTGAAAAAATCGCTCTCCCTTTTTGGGCTCAGTTTTCTCCTTGGTATTAGGTTGAACCATACGAAATTGCTATTTTCCTAGGTCAAACATGACCAAATATCAGCAATTTCATATGGTTCAAGTGAAGAAAATGAAGGGGCTGAACTGCTCTCTGATGTCCCTTCGACATTTGAGACTCAGACATTTGAGACTCCTTGGACAATCTCTGTTTCCTCCCTACTCTCGACAAGGTGAGTTCGCCATTGCTGGTCTCTTACCTCTCTGTGCACCTGATTAAGGTACACTTTCTGTCGTAACAGCTTTAAGGCAAGTCCTACTCCTGGGTTAGTGGCTTGTTCTGTTTTCTGCATCTAAGATGCCCTTGTCATTGTCCTTCTCTGCTGAAGAACTTCTTATTCTTCAATGCCAGCTTCACGTTACCTGCCTTTAGGTACCATCTCTGGCTCTCTTGGTCAGAAATCATTTCTCCTTTCTTCATGCTGCAAAAACTCTTCTTATATTTTTAGTGACCTTTTTTTCTTACTTTAAATGTAAACATGCTCAATGTAGAATATTTGGAGATAGAAAAAAAAATACAGAGAAGGAATAGGAATCACGTGTAACCCCTCGTCATCCAGCGTCAGCATTTGACGCATTTCTTCCCAGTCTCTTTTTTATGCATATGTTAAATGTATGTTTGTTTGTTCCTCTAAACTGCAGTGGCCCTTTCCAGTGGATCGAATTTGGGGCCCTAAATTCCTCACTCCTTCCTGTGTCTATATCCTTAGTCATGTGACTTTGCAGTTCCTCCTACCAAAGAGGTGGAGTACATTTCTCCTCCCTTTAACGTTGGGTGGGGCCGTGTGACTTGCTTCGGCCAATGGATTTTTATTGTTTGTTTACTCTGTCAATGTATAGATAATTACCTGATCATGTATCATAACGTTATCATAATATTTATTCAGCTCATTAGAATGATCTGTTTTTACTAGCTGACTCACAGATTGAAAGTATCTCGAGAGTATGGATTGGATCTTAATCTCTTTTCCCTTAGAATCATTGGCAACGAGCAGATATTCAAGAGGATATCAGATTAGTTATTAGTATTCGTTATCTATGCTGGTGTAACTATTTATGCTGAAGTAATAAATTATAGCTAAACTTAGTGGTCAAAGCAACAAACCTTTATTATCTCGAGGTTTCTGTGGAGCAGGAATCTAGGTGTGGCTTGGCGGAGTCCTGTGGCCCCGAATCACTGATGCTGGGGCTACAGCTGGGGCTGTCATCGTCTCAAGTCTCCACGACGGGGGGAGCACCTGCTTCCTGTCTCACTCAACAGGTTGTTGGCAGGAGGTGGCTCCTCCCAGGCTGTTGGATTGATGGCCCCAGTTTCTTCCTGGCTGGTGGCTGGAGGCTGCCCTTCTCCACAGGGCGGTCTGTAACATGGCAGCTGGCTCCCGTGACAGCAAGAAAGCAAGAAGGCAAAGGAAGGCAAGCGAGGCAGAAGCCAGCATCTTTTTGTAACCTAGTCTTGAAGGGACATCCATATTCTGTTTGCTAGAAGTAAGTCACTAGATCTAGCTCATGCTCAAGGGGAGGGAATTATATTATAGGCAGGGACCACTGGGAGCAGTCTTAGAAGCTGCCTACCAAGCTCACAAGGGTACAGTCAATTTGTGTGACTTTGTGGAGCCTGAGCACACGCCTTATTGTGCAATGGTTTGATAGTGATAAGGAGAAATGAGAGCGGGGTGGAAGCCATTTTGGATAATCCACATACTAGATACTGGACTATGAAGAGTTGACACACACAAAGCAGTAAAAACCCAGCACAATGAAGTGGATCAGGAGTTCTTCAGTGGGGGCTGTGTGCATAATTTTGTGTTCTGTGCATTTGGGGTGAGGATCAGGATCAGGAACAGGATAACAGAAAGCTCAGCTGACGGATCTCAGGGACACTGCCCTTATGTGGTCTGGTTTTGTGTTAGAGGGACTTCATGCCCTGCCTGATCCAGCCTGGTCAGCTCATCTCTGAGGGACGGGAGGTGTTAATTGGAATAGTCCAGAAAAGAAACATGATATCTGAAGGTGCATGACGTGTTATTAGAAAAGATGTTGAGTGTGCTTGTGTCCTTGCAGGTGGAACAGATGATGGAGCTCAGAGGTTCAGGGTTAGGGGTGAACAGAAAATGCTTTGAGGTGTCCCCGGGCAAATGCTCAGCTTCTTTAGCACACTTGTGCAGTGGAGAGAGCCTTGGGTCAACTCAGGCAGACTGAGATTTGGATCCTGGCTGGGACCCTTCGTAACCACACTGAGGTTAGAAGAGAGGTGACCTTGCACGAGATATTTGGCCTCTCAGAGTCATAGGAATTACAGGATAATCAGAATACTTAACCTCACAGAGCTGATGAGAGATCATTTGCTTGTTTAAACTTCTGCTTTGTTCAGAGAGAATTCAAATCAATGTTTGGAGAATAAAAAGACATAAACACAAAAGCATCTAGCACAGGGCCTAGCATTTCACCCACTCTCCTGTCCATCTACCCATCCATCCATTAACCATTCATTAACCCATTGATCTACCCAACTGTCCATCACCCTTTCATCCATCCACCCACCCACTCTCCATCAATTCATCTGTCCACCCACCCAGCCTCCATCAATGCATCCATCCACTCACCTGTCCATATGTCCATCCATCTACACGTATATCCATGCATCCACCCACTCATCCACACACCCGCTATCCACCCATCCATAATATTTATTGAGCACCTACAGTATATCAGGCACTGTACTGACTGCCTTGCTTGCCTTAGGCTCTGGGGGAACAAGACAGTTATGGTCCCTGTCCTCAAGAAGCTTACAATCTGTTAAAAGCAAAATAAATATTTTCCTTTTCTTCTTTCCTCCCTTCCTTTCCTTGCATCTGCCCTCCATCCCATTTTCCCTTCCTCTCTCCTTCCATCTTCATGTCGTGTTTGGGAGAAGAATTGATTCCACACTGAGGTTGGGGCAAAAAGCCAAAGTTGTGGTGGGCCCAGCTTCCCACAGAGGGACCTTTGGCCTTGATGAAGAGTGCAGCCGCCAGTTGCTGAGTAAGCCCCCCATGTTGAAAAATTAAGTGCTTGTTTGAGCCACTGTGAGAAGCTAGCAGGGGTCCCTAAGCTCTAGCACCAGGGCTCTCTCCGTATTGCCTCTCTGGGAGTGGCCTGACCCAGAAGTGGGGCAGATAAACGCCTTCTCTCCTCTGTCCCCAGCACCCACTCCCCAGCTACTCTTTGATGCCTGGAAGGCCACCAAGGGAAGTGTATTTCTTGAGCTTAAGGCTTTGATCCCTGTGAAAATCCCTGTGAGAGGGTCACAGTTTAAACTGGTGCTGATTATTTGCACTTGGTTGTGAATGAGTGTCACCACTTTTTTCAATGGAATTAAATCAACAGGTATTTATTAAGCCTGCTTGAGATCACACTGGGGGTGGGAGCTACTAGCAGCAATGGCATAATTGGAGAGAGCCCTGGATGAGGAGAAAGAGACGACGATGATAGTCCCTGCTGGGTCACTTATGGACGACTGAGCCTTGTGCAGGCTGCTCTCCCTCTGGGCTTCTGGGGTGATCTGTAAGTGGGCACAGAAGAACCTGAGCAGTTGTACAGGGCCCTGTGCTTGGTTTAACTCTTCCACTGCCATCTTGGAAAGAATACTTTTTGAACACGAGGCCTCAGATTTTACACTGTGCCCGAAAATTATGTAGCCAGTCTTGGTGGTGGTGGGGGACTCAGGAAAGGGGTTTCAACGACAAACACTACTCACTTTAACAGCTTGCCCCTAGTGGCTGCTGCCCCCATCCTCTGCAGTGCAGCCCAGAACTCACCTCATTGAGAAAGCCATTCCTGAATAAGCCCACCTGCTGGGAACACTCAATTCCACCTTGGCAGGAAGGCAGACAACAGCTTGGCGGATCTTTTGTTTCTTTATGGTGCTCAGGGAGGAATGTTGGGTGGCTTCAAATGTGCATACCCATTTCCCTGCTAGCAGCTTTTGAGATGTCCCCCCTTTTTCTGGATGTCCCACTGCATGGTGGAAAAAAATGTCTTTGGAATCACACTGTCCTGGGTTTGAGCTCCGACTTCACCTCCTAGAAGCTGCGTGATGAAGGGAAGATAGCAACATCTTAGAACCCCGGGGTGTTGCCCTCCCACCTGCCTCCCTGCCTGGGTAGCTGGGAGGATGGAATGAGACGCAGATTATTGCATTTAGCACACAGTAGGCACTAAATAAATGAAAGGGTCATCTTAACTCTTACAGTCTGGCTCCCTCGCCTATAAAGTGGAGAAATCACCCCACCTCTAGGTGGAAGGCACAAGGACATTTAGATACATTATCAACTAAAAATACCCAGACCCCAGGGCCGTCTCCCCCCACGCCCTGGCAGACTGAGCGCCGCGCCCAGCAGGAGTCCTGATGGCTGAGTCCGGCATCTCTGGGGCGATCGTGCCGCATGAGTTTCTAGCCGCTGGTGAGCCCTTTGAGGTTTGAGTTACATTTTCACTTGGCAGAGTCTAGCTCTCTGATTCAAAGAGAAAAGCTGTCAGAGAGAGAGGGATAGGAAGAGAAGGGGGGAGGGTGTAAAAAAAAAAAAAAGGCTCCCACAGCTCGGGACTTGGAATGGCTCTGTGGAGACCAGGCGGGATGCATGCAAATCAGAAACACATGCATGAGCTTCCCTCCCTGCACACGCGGGCTCTGAAATGAAGGCGCCAAGCCCTTGACGTGCCGGCTCAGGACCTGCCAGGCTTGGGCTGGGGAGGATGACATGGAGATGGAACCTGCACCTGTGTCCTCTTGTCCTGTCCTGGTGAAAAGGGAGAAGATGGGAGCAGTAGCTGGTTCTATGGCTCTACTCTTGGACTCTGAAGGGTCTTGAGACCTCTTGGATCTCCTGGAGGAAGACCAGGGACAGCTTAATGGGGGGACCATCTGGCACAGGGCACAGGGCAGCGGAAAGAGCATGGGCTTTGAAGGCAAAAAAACTTGAGTTAGCATCCTATGTCCCTTGCTAGCTGTGTGACTTTGGGTAAGTTACTTAAGCTCTCTGTGCCTGAATCTTTTCAACCAAAACAAGAATCGTGATCACTGTCCCAACAGGCTTTTGTGAGAATAAAACCAAATTTTGTATTTTATTTATCTATTTAATGATGGATTGATTTGGTCCCTTATACTTCTTTTCTTTCCAGAAAGGAGACAAGACAGCTCCTTAAAAGAGATGTAGTATATTAAAGAAATTGTGGCAAAAATAAACTAAGAGTTGAACGGAAATATAACGCTAAGGCAGTGTTAGTACACAAAACACGCACAGCTTGGACTCTTGCACCGTTGTTGAAATTGGTTAGTCAGTTTGTCTCTGAGCTTCTGGTTGGCCAAACTAAAGTAGAAAACATCATTAATAAGATTCACATTATTGATTTCAAAAAAAAGTTTCTCCTGAGAGCAGCCTCCCTTGACACTGAGCCCAGAGGTTCTGTCCTCGGGGTCATGGCCTGGGAATGAGCAGAGAGTGGTTCTTTGTTGCACTGGACAGTGGAAGGCATTGTAAGGGACACGGTGCACCTGTCTTGGGTCCCAGTGCACAGTAGGTGCTCTCTCTGATGGGCTGCACGTAGTATTGGGGTGATTGTCTACTTGCAGGAGAAGGGCTGGTGATCTAGTGTGGCTTTCATCTCACAGCTGTCCTCTGTGGCTTGATTTCACCTCCTGGGAACTCAACCTGTTCCTCTCTCCCTGCTAGTCTGAAGGCTTTGTGGGGGACACCTCTCGGTGGCTCTGAGACGGAGGAGACACATTGGGCTGCTCTTAGGAAGCCTGAACCCTCCTCCTGGGACTCTGTATGCTTGGTGCAGTGACATTTCATCTCTCTGGGTTCTGTCCCAGGGAGAAAACATGTGGGCGTTCTGTAACAACTCGAGCACAGCTCCCTCCTGCCCTCCTCTCTTTGTTTTTCCTTCCTGGGCAAATGAAAGGCAGAGTGAATGAAAGTTTCTATTCTGATGGGAAAACTCACTCCGGCCTTGTAATGAGCTAGAATAATTGATTTGTCGATGAAAACTGAGTCTGTGGAATTGATGCTTAATGTCAAAACAGTCCAGATCACTTTGGTACCAATTTATTGTCACTGGAGGGAAGCCGTTAGCCGGGAGTCCAGAGAGAAAGGAGTGGGCTCAGTTGAAACATGAAAAGCTTTGATTGTGCTAAAGCTCTCCAGCATGGCACTGCCCTGGTGGGGTTCGGTTTCAGTGCTCCAGATCGAAGGTCCTGGCGAATATCTTCTTTCTCCCCTTTCTCATGAGGGTAGAAATAACCTGGCAATTGCCCTGCTGCAGCTACTGTTTGAACGTGGATATTAGTTTAATCTGGAGTTCTGTTACTCTTTAAATGTTTAGGGGTTTGGCTGAGGCCTTTGTGTTCTTACGATGCAATAGACGGTGAAAAATGGAATAGGGATGTTTCTACTCATTTTAGAAAGGAAAAGGATTCTCGGCCTCCTTTCCCCCTATATCCTGCCCCACGTCCGTTTTCATTCCTCTTCTGACTGCAGCTTCTGATGAGAATGAACAGTTATTTTGACATCTATGGACAGAAGCCATGGAGTGGAGGAGAAAGAGAATACACTTTAGGGTCAGACAGATGGACAGGGGGATGTTCAAAGCCTGGCTCCTTCACCATGAGCCATGAAAATTTGGGTGAGTGTTTGAGTTCTGTTTCTTCCTCTGTGAAATGGGGCTATAGACACCTACTCCACAGAGCTGATACAAAGATTAAATGAGATACGATGTACACATAAAGTGACCACTATAGTACTTTTATTATTTTATGAAAATACCATTGACTTAAAACAATATACTCTCAAAGAATTCCTGCAAAATTCTGAGAGGCTACATTTCTCATAGGATGAAGCTAGTTACCCCTTGGGGGAACCTAGTGTCCTTTTATCTTCGTGAGTTTGTGGAAGGGGTTAGGCTCTGTCCTCTTGTAATCTAGAGAAAGGCACAGAAGAGGGGGGTGCTTGCATCATTCTGTGGGCCAATTGACACCATCTGATTCTCTGGTTTCATCTCTCCAACAAGTAGGGGGTATGTTTTCATTTGAAAGACGAGGAAAAAAACTTATGTACTGAGGCACTCGTCCCAGATCATGCGTTGACTCAGAGTCCAGTCTGGTAGCCTCTATGGTCCAAGCTCTTTTCACTTGATTAAGATGCTGCTCACAACTTCTGATGGTGGTGGGAGAAGGGTGGGGTCTTCCTCATCTCCACTGGAGACCTGCGTTTGGGACGCTCATTATTCTGGTGTCGGCTTCTTTCCCAGGTATTCCTTAAGCAGACGCGGTGCCAAGTGTTGTGGGAGGTATAAAAGAACTCCCGTCCTCAAGGAGCTAACAGTTTATGGAAGGAAAGACAGACAGACGCAGGAGCAATTTTTTAAAAAGGAGAAGAAAGGGAAAAGTTTGGGAAGGAGTGTTGAGTGCTTTTCTTTTGTCCTTTATTTGCATAGGTACTGTCAGGTACAGGGAGGGGACCACACACAGAGTAGGTCTACAGTAAATGTCATCTGGATGGATACAGCCTCTCTCCCGAGCGTCATGCCCCAAATGCCAGAAATCCTACTTCTGGTTTCCCTGGACTTACGACATCGAGTCTTCAGCGCACAGTCAGTCCTCGGAGCGACAATCCAGGAACCTTGCTCCGTGATAAAGGCCAAGCTGTGTGAGCCAGAGGAAGTGGAATCAGCATAGGTAACACTAAGAACAACAACTAGGTAGCTGTTGAGGCTGACTGAGGGCCAGGTGTGTCTGCACCTTCATTCAATCCTACGACTACTGATGAGGTGGATACTTGCTGTAGACTAAATGTGTATGTCCCCTCAAAATTCACGTGGAAACCTACTCCCCAATGTTATGATGTGAGGAGGTGGGGCTTTTGGCAGGTGATTAGGTCATGAGGGTGGAACCCCCATGAATGGGATTAGTGCCCTTATAAAAGAGACCCCAGGGAGCTGCCTTGTCTCTTCCTTCACATGAGGACACAGCAAGAAGGTGGCTGTCTGGGAAGCAGGAAGCTGGCCCTTCGCCAGAACCTATATCTGCCAGTGTCTTGATCTTGGACCCCACACTCCAGAACTGTGAGAAATACATCTCTGTTGTTTTTCAGCCACCCAGTCCATGGCTATATAGTGGCCTGTGCAGTCTAAGACAGTATTCTTTTTTTTTTTTTCTTTCCGATTTCTGGTCAGTATGACAAGACAGTATTCTTAATACCCAGTCTATGGATCAGGAAATTGAGACGTGGTGATGTTGCTAGTCTATGTCTCCAGCTGCAAGAGGCAGGGGGTGGGGGTGGGGAAGGCACAGCTCAGGCCAGGCCCAGGGAGAACCTGATGACACGGAGACACCTGGATGTGAGGCGACCTGGTGTCAGAGTTGGAGAGTGCCCAGACTGGCTTCGGGAGGAGGGCAGGACACCCCCTCATCAGCCCCACGCCTGCCTGCCCTTCCCGTGTCCTCTCCGTCCTCTGGCAGCCACCACAAGGGTGCTGGGGTCTGCGGCCACTGAGACAGGCTCCAAGGAGCCCTTGCCGGCTGAGCCTGTGTTTCTCCTGTCCCGGAGCCTCCGGAGAATTTCTGGCAAGTTAACGGGCTCAGAGCACTGGGGCTATTGAT
Source organism: Varecia variegata (assembly GCA_028533085.1). Classification (NCBI taxonomy): domain Eukaryota; kingdom Metazoa; phylum Chordata; class Mammalia; order Primates; family Lemuridae; genus Varecia; species Varecia variegata. The sequence goes on from CM052441.1 coordinate 122,927,666, forward strand.
GGCGCTGAGAAGACATGTCTTCACCTTCGCTCTCTCTGTTGCCTCTTCCGATGATTCTTTCGCCCACCCATCCTTCTCCTGTTCCTCTTTTGACTCCTCCGACTTCTCTGTCTCCTTTTTCTCCTCTTCCTCCTTCACACCCTCTTCCTCTTATGTATTCCTTTCCCTTTATCCTCCTCCTCTTCTCCTTTCAACAGTTGTCTTTTATACAGACTCATATGTAAACCCGTATATATAGGTATACATATGCAATGTAAGGTTACTCAACTACATATCGTGTGTATATTACATGTATACACACATACACAAACATACATGTATGTATACACACATATATGCACATATATGTCCACACACATACATATATAAAATCAGTGTCATTACACTTCCAGACGTGTCCTTCTGCTCAGAATGTAGGAAGCCCAGAAGGCAGCCCTTGCCTGGGCCCCTGGAGACTGGGGGTAAGCTGCAGAAGGGGGAGGGGATTACAGCTCCACAAAGGCCGGGGCTTTTAGTGTCAGAGACCACTTGGGCTAGAAGTTTCTTTCTGATACTAAGTTGCTATGTGATGCTGGGAAAATTACATTATTTCTCTGTTTCTTCTCTATGTGGAAAATAAAACCTGCATGCTACAGAGATGTAGTGATGCTCAAATAAGAGTATTAGGAGAAATACAAACGCAAGTCATTATTTTCATTACGCGGCGTTGTTTATTCACCCCCTCGTGTGAAACAACCGCACAACAATTGCGCCCCTGGGGGTGGGCAGGGAGGGAAGAGGGGAGGAGTGTGTGTGGGGAGAAGGCTTCTTCTTATAAAAAGGAGAGTGGCTTTGACTTAATTCCTGCTGGATTGCTCACTCTCACTGTCTAAAGACATAGTCCTTAATTTTCTTTTAACTCATGCCCAGCGGAACATTTGTCTGACTTTTGGTAATTTGTATAATTAAAACGAAACATATTTCCTTTTTCCAAGTATAACACTGTTTTGCAACGCCCAGCCTGCTTTATCAAATGCTTCCTCCCAGAAATGCAGATCTGCTCCGGTCTTGGGAGGTAGAGATTGGAACTGACAAACTGCTCACCTTTTCTGAGCCTCAGTTTCCCCCTCTGTGAGTTGGGGATGGGACGCCCATCCAGGCTGCTGTAAGGAAACAGCGGTTCTGCGTTCAGGGGTGCGTCATTCCGAAGGGGGTTTTCTGTGACTCAGGTCAGAACAGCAGGGGCAAGGCAGGGGTCCCTCAGTAAGAACAGTTTCTCTCTGGGGACTGCCCCCTGGAGATTTCGTGTGATATTTTTTCTCACCCTCAGGAATCTGGCTGAACGCCAGGGCTGCCTGTCGTGAGCAGTCTTGTTTGCTTGCCATTTGCAGAGTGTCAAGGGGTAAAGGACTGGCTTTGACTATTCAGTCTGTGGGGTGGGGGTGGGGAGCTGCCTTGGGCCAGCGGTGTGGACTTTCCCCTCCCGTTTAGGAGCCAGAGCATGCATGTATGTGACTCAGTGGGAATGTGTGTGCCTGTGTGTGGTGGGGGGAGGTGGGGCAGCGTAACACTTCTCTGCGTGACTGCTTGGTGCCAGCGCTGTCTTGCGAGCTGTGCTCTTACTTAACACTCAGTCGTGCCACTTGGAGGCATGAGTATCCCCACCTTACAGATGAAGCCACTGAGGCTCAGAGATGGTATTTAATTCTTCCCAGTCACATACTAGGTCTGTGGCCTTGGAAGCCCAGGTTAGGGTTAGGAGGGAGGAATGTTTCCAGGGGCCAATAGGACAAATTTCTGAAAGCCTAAGACTTTTCCTCCGTGTTGGCCCATTTCCTTGAGCAGAATAAATTTGAGGAGGGGGGGTGACAACAGCGACTGGCCCCTAGTTGTGCCCATCATGAGGCCTGGGGTTTTGGATCTGCTGAATAGGGAGTTAGTCATCCAGAATGCAGTCTCCCCTCCCCAAGGTGTGCACGGCCATCCCTCCCAAGAACCAGGGTTTTTGATGGATGGATTGGGTCCCCGCCCCGCCAGTCTTCCCCTTTGACTTTTGCAGGCTGTGGTTCCTTGGTCTGGGATGTTCAGCACAATGGCCATAGGCTAAAGCCAGAGGATGCTGGAGGGGAAAGTAAAAAAAGAGTGTGGACTTTAGAGGCCACAACAAATCTAGGCTCAAATCTTATTCCATCACCTTCCAACGGTATGGCTTCAGGTAACCATGGCTCCCCTTTGAGCCTCTGTTTACTCATCTGTGAAATGGGGATGATAATCTCCTGTGCTGTGAGAGTGAACCCGTATGAGGAATGAGGACGTGCCCAGCATGGAGCACAGAAAGTTCTGCCCTTGCCTCCCCCAGCTGCTCAGGGTTAAAAGCAAGAGACATACTTTTTTTTTTTTTTTTTTTTTTTTTTTGAGACAGAGTCTTGCTTTGTTGCCCAGGCTAGAGTGAGTGCCGTGGCATCAGCCTAGCTCACAGCAACCTCAAACTCCTGGGCTCAAGTCATCCTCCTGCCTCAGCCTCCCGAGTAGCTGGGACTACAGGCATGCGCCACCATGCCCGGCTAATATTTTCTATATATTTTAGTTGTTTTGGCTAATTTTTTCTATTTTTAGTAAAGACAGGGTCTCACTCTTGCCCAGGCTGGTCTCAAACTCCTGAGCTCAAACAATCTGCCCACCTCGGCCTCCCAGAGTGCTAGGATTACGGGTGTGAGCCACCGTGCCCGGCCTGAGACATACATTTCATAAGCACTAAACTTCACTTGGAGAGAAAAAAATAAGAAACAGAGAAGGAAAGACAGATGGATGGATCCGGATCTGCAGAGGGTTAGTCACCTCGAGAGTGATGCTCGGAGCTGTCCTCACCGAATGGTGTCTCCATAACAGATCACGCCCAGAGGCGTGGAGGATGCTCTCCCGTCACCCCAAGCCCTGCGCTGGGCCTGGAGGGCATCAGGATCTTGTTTTGATGAGGGGACATGAGGCCGTGGCCTTGCTGGCTACGGAGGCAGAAGGAGCCCACCAGGCTGGGGCCCCCCACCCAGCTGTCTGGAGTTGAGGAACTGAGCCCACTTCGGGGTTCTAGTGCCAAAGAAACAGAAACTCTCCAAGTTCACAACTGTGGAGAAACATTTCTTCAATTTGTTTTTAATCAAACTCCCCATGCCGACACTTGGGCTCCATTCAACCATTTAAAAAGTTCCACTAGCAAATAAACACTTTGCCAAATATTTGCCCTTATGTGCTTTCAATAGTAAATACCAGCTATATTGCTCATCTCCTTATGTCACCCCGACAGCCCACCCCTGGTTGCCCTGAGTTGAGTGGCCTCTTCCAAGATGGGTGGGACCCCTTCCTGACCTCCCACCATGGTAGCCAGGAGTGGTGGACTCTGGCCCTGGTGGGGAAAAAAAGTCCCTTCCCACCCTGGAGGCAGACTGGGGGTGACAGAGAGACGGCGAGGAAGGACTTCAATTTTCACGGTACAAAGGGTGTTTGGGACCTTAAGTTATATAAAACACAACTACACACAGACACACACACACAGACTTGTACATGCACACATGCAAACACACACCATCCCACACAGCAACCACGGTATTGGTTAGCATTCCTTGGTTGTAAGCAACAGATACAGTTTGGTTAACTTAGGTGAAAAAGAGAATCTCTTGGAGGAATTAAGGCGAGCTCATAAGAGAAAAGGCTACGAGCCTACAGGGCCAGGCAGGAGGGTGTCGGTAGCAGGATGCAACATTATCCAGGGGCCGCCACTGGAACGAATGTTCTCCCACCATTCTTAGCCTCAGACACTCTGCCCTGGAGTCAAATTCTGGAAAGGGCATTACCGGTTGGCCTTGATTGGGTTCTCCCTCTCGACCAGGAGAGCACAGGATGCCTTGATTGACAGTCCCTCCAGCCTTGGTCGCATTGTTTCTCAACTTTCTTCACATCTTGACACACACAGAATATTACAATTATAAGACATAATGGGGCAAAAGGATGAGGCCACTTCTGGCCGTAGGTTGCTGCCGAACACTGCATCCCCAACCAGGGCAGAGGGACTCAGCATCTCACACAGCTGGACCCTTTCATGGCAATCACTGGGAAGCTCCACTGTTTCCAAGAGGGAGAGGGGATCCCCAGAACTTAATCAGGGTGCCGTCAACAACAGCACGTGGAATGGATGCTGAGTGCCCACCCCCGGCCCCAACACGTGCCACAGCGTCCAGCATTATCCGTAAAGCGATCGGAGCTACTCCTCTGCCTCTCCCGCCTCCCCACCTCATTCCCACCACAAATATATTGGATTTTCCCACCTAACTCCTCTCTCAGTGCAGGGATAGCAAACAAATGCATGTATATCTCTGCTCACACATCACAAATCTCTCCTTTAAGAGACTATGGGTGCCTGAGGGCCCAGGCTCATTCATCATTTATTGGCGTTTAGAACAGTGCTCTGCACACAAACCAGTCTTCAAAACAGACCCCAAACTTAGCCAAAACCTCTGCTTCAGAGGTACCAGACACTCAGACCCGCTGCTTACAGGTCTGCTTGGGGGGCCCGTCTTCACCAGTCAGACCCTCTACTGAGGGAGACCCTTGACGGGTATTTATAAAATGAATGAAGACAACAGTAGGGTGGATTCTCCCCAAATAATCAGGCCAAGGCACCAGATAATCCAAAAATGTTCACGGTATTCTTGGTTTTTCAAGGCTTGACATCTGGAATCTCTTAGGAAAACTTGATCCAGTCTGCCCTACTCTTGGGCTGGCAAAACTATGATGTGGAAGAAATAAAGGCAGAACTGCTCCGGGATGACTATGCACATTGATGGAAAAACGGGATTTGATTTGCGAAACATTTTGATGGAGTCTCAGGAAGGAAGAAAACTAACTTCTGGGGAGAGCTTACCTGTGCCAGCCTAATTACACCAGTATTATGTCACTGGGTCTTCTCGGCAAACCTTTGAGATAGGCATTATAATTCCCCCTTTGCAGATGAAAATACTGAGGAGAGATTTGGACACATGCTTGGGTTTATTTTTAAATAACTGGAGTGAGGCAGAGCCGAGGCTCAAACTCAGGTGTCCTGCCTTGTCCGGAAAACTTCCGATTCCTCCTCTGTGTCCCTTTGCCTGCTCTGTCGTCAATAGAGTGGTTTTCTCTTGGGGTGGTTTTCAGTTCTGGCTTGTACCAAAATTAATTGACAGGCCACCTGCTGTGGGGCAGAGGTAGCTTAGAGCATGTGGTTGTATGTTTGGGAATCCTGTATGGAGACTGAGATCCAACATTAACCGCAGCTGAGATCCTTCTGGAATACATACACACACATGTGCACTAAAGCGCAATTGAGAGCTGATGACCACACACAAGATAAACGCCAGCATCACTGAAGTCCTCTTTCAGTGGCTGGCAGGGCAGTGGGCAGGGCGTGGAGGCGGACACACCTGGGGGAGAAACTCCAGCTCAGCCACTTAATAGCTGTGTATTCCTGGACGAGTCATTCAGTGTCCTAGCTCAGTTCATCTGTGAAATGGAGCAAGCAACACCTCCTGGTGTCTGTGAGGATTAAGCATGATCACGTGTATGTGGCAGGTGCTGTTGCTTACCTACCTGTTGTCCCTTTTCCTCTGTTTCCTTATTAATAGAGTTCTGTTGTTCCAGGTGGTAACGGGCCCACTTAAAAACGCTCACCACTTCACATTCCCTACAGTTTAGAATGGCCTTAGAACCCGGTTATGGGAAGTCACTGCATGAAGGTTCTGGAAGCACTTGTGAAAGAGGGTGGTGTCAGCTGACATGTGCATTTCCCCTTTCCTCTTGCCTTTTCCTTACTGTTCAGATGAGACACCAGAAGGCCGAGCATCAGTCTGGCACCATGAGGACGAGGAGCACGTGTTGGAAATAGAAGAGCAGGAAGATGATTGCACCTTGGTCCCTGTTGGTAGATTGAATGATTTGCTCAAAAAACACAATGTCTTTCCACAGGACCCCGACTCATGCCCCTCCCTGGGGGAGGACAGCATTCCCGCCCTGGTCAGTCAGGCGTGGCCACGGGACTTGCATTGGCCAGTGGAATGTAAGCAGAAGTGACACGGGCCCTGCTTGAGAAGTTTAGTGCCACCCCACAATTTCATCATTGCTCTTTTCCCTTTGGCGTGAGGCCACCAGTCCCAGACAGGGGCTGCTCCTTCAGCTTGGAGCGCAGAAAGAGGGTAACAGGAGCAGAGCTGCAGCTGACCTGTGAAGGGTGTTTGATGTGAGCAAGAAGCACGTCTTTGTTTCTGTAAGCTACTAAGATCTGGGGTTATTTTGTTATGGCAGCAAGGCCTACAAAAGTGGACTAATTAATAGAATCCCTGATGGCACTGTGGGGCTGCCACACTGACCGTGACTGCTTTTACTTCCAGACTTCTTGCTATGTGAGAGAAAGCAACTCCGCTTTGGCTAAGCTACCGTTATGTGCGACTATGGCAATTCTATCCAGTATCATGAAAGTACTGGGTACATTTACCCTTAATAAATAAATGGTCACTCTTATTAGGGTAATACACAGATATGCATTTTAGAAAAAACCCAACTTATGCAAATCTATATTTATTAATGAAATAAATTGATGGAAGATTTTTTTCTTATTTATTTATTTATTTTTTTAGAGGCAGAGTCTCCCTCTGTCTCCGTCTGCACTTCTAGGCTGGAGTGCAGTGGCTCCGAGGATAGCTCAGTATAACCTCCAACTCCTGGGCTCAAGTGATCCTTCCACCTCAGCCTCCTGAGTAGCTGGGACTGCAGGTATGCGCCAATATGCTTAGCTAATTTTTAAATTTTTTGTAGAGACGGCGTCTCACTAAGTTGCCCCGGCTGGTCTTGAACTCCTGGCCTCAAGTGATGCTCCTGCCTTGGCCTCCCAAAGTGCTGGGATTATAAGTGTGAGCTACTTCACCTGGCCAATGAAGGATTTTTTTTAAAGGAAATTCTGCTTTGTTAAGAAGCCAGTTAATTCATGTATTTTTATAGAAAAAACTGGGCTCTGCAAAAGAGTATAAAGTCAAAAGTGAAGATTTCTCTCTGTCATCCCCTCAATATTTCTCTCCAGAGATAACCTGTCTATCATACCAGAAAATTTTTCTATGGATCAGGGCCGGGCCTTGGGTGCAAAATTTAAGGAGGCCCTCACTCTCAAGCTTGTGCAGCACAGAGTCGACACTTCCATGAGCCTGAGCGTGAGGGCCTCCTTAAATTTTGCTCCCTGGGCGCCCCACTTACTTCTCCCTGATCCTGGTCCTGCTACCACACATTGCATGCATCCATGCGGGTACTTACATAGTTGGTTTTCAAAACTGAAATCACTTCTATTTTACTGTGACTTGCTTTTTCTTTTTTTATGCAAAAGTGAATTAGGACTATTGGTGTCAATTCCTACAATTCTATTTTAAACTTTTCATAGTTGTGTAGTATTTCTTATGATAATATAAAGGCACCATACTTTAGCCATTTCTCTTCTGATGAACATTTGCATTTTAATCTTGCTATCACAATGAATGCTGTCAAAAAGAATATCTGGGGCATAGACACCTGCAAGTATTTCCTGTGATAGATTTCTAGAGGTAGCAATGCTGGGGAAAGGAGTATTTTAAAATTTTGAAAGCTATAACCCAAGCATCCTTCCAAAATTTTGCACCAATTCATGTTCCCACCAATAATGCAGAAGGATATAATGGTAGGCACTTTACATTAGAATTATCTGCAGGATTTCTTTAAATAGCCAGCTTTCTTGGTACTTACGATTTCCCCAAATTAGATTCACATGCAGTTTTCCAGCAGTCTGCTCTTGCATGCCTCCAGACAGCCTGCCGAAATGTGTGCGCCACCTTCTGAGCCAGCCCTTTCCCTGCTGTGGAGCTCAGCTGGGCGATCGTTGCTCTGGGTTTTCCTCCAGGCCTAGAGTGAGTGTTTCTGGGTTGTGCATGGGGCACTGGGCGACCTGCAAGGTTACACCACGGGTCAGTATTTCACAGTTGCTCTCTAATCTTTCCAAAGATCGGAGCAGGATCCCAAGTCCTACCAGCTGGCACCAACAGATATAGAAAACAACTTCTCCACTCTAGAGGAGTTTGTTGAAGCTCAATCTCTGTATTTTTAAAGAAAATAATTTGATGTGAGCTATTGCTAGGCGTCCTGGCAAGCAATTGACCACTTGAGGTTCTTGAAATCCTCCACCCTCCTCCTTCTCCTGCACTTTTCCTACAATCCTGGATGGATGTCAGCTCCTGTCCATTCACCTTCTAAATCAGGAGTTGGCAAATTATGGCCTGGGGGGCAAATCTGGCTTGCAGCCTCCTTTTGTCATACAAAGTTTTATTGGAACACAGTCATGCTCATTTGTCTGCAAATTGTCTATGGCTGCTTTTGCCACCGCAGAGTTAAGTATTTGCAGCAGATTGTATAGTCTGCAAAACCTGAAATATCTAGTATTTGGCCTTTTATAGATAAGGCATGCCAACCTTTAGCTCTAAATGTTTTTCAAATTTGTTCCCTTTTCTTCCTTATAGTAGTTCGTCACATCTTGCCTGGACCACTGCAGTAGCCACCAAGCTGGTCACAGATAGGGTAAGCTTTCTTAAATACAAATAAAAGGATGGCAGAGCCTCAAATGCTTCTGTTTCTCCTAGTGCCTGTGACCTGAGTGGCATGCCACTGAAGGCCCTCCGAGTCTGCAGGCTGTCTGTAGCCATCTCTCCACTCTCATTTACCTGAGTGCACCACACATACTCAGTGTTCCAGTCCCTACAAATGGTTTGGTTTCCCAAACATGCCCTCACTGTCTCACCCCTTTGCTCTTTATCTATGCTTTGCTTGTCCCCTTGCCTGATGTGTCCCTTCATGTGCACCTGGTGAACTGTCAATTTTTCAGTGATGCATTTGCTGACTCTCTCATTAACAAAGGTGTTTATTTCTTCCTCTTTTCTCCCAGTACACCCCTGAGGACAGGCCTCCGTTGCAGAACTTCCATGGCATTATTTGTATTCATGTGTCTTTCCCAGTCTCCCTCATGGACTGTGAACTCCAGCATGCAGGAAGCTCACATTACGCTCCTCTGCATCTAACAGGGTCTGGCCCATTCAATACTAAAGAAGTGTTTGTTGAATGAATAAACACTAATATTCATTGAGGTCTTGCTCTTGATCAGTAGTGTCTCGCAGAAGCCTCGCGACAGCTTTGTGGCATAGACACTGTTACATTCCCACTTTACATATTTGGCAACTGAGGGCACAGAGATGTTAAGTCACTTGCCTGAGATCACAGAGCTGGCAAAATTTGAACCCTGACAGTTAGGCTGCATGGTATATCTCGAACCCTAACTCCCCCGCTAATGAGGAACAAATGAATGAATGAATGAACGAATTCAGCGAGACTCCGTGAGCTGAAGATAGGAAAGGTAAATGCTACATGACCTTACAAAACCCATGAGTAGGGTTTATGAAAGAAAAACACAAAGATTCCAGGAGACCTGGCAGGGATGGAGGCTATGAAGAATCAACAGCCCACAGAGTTCAAGGAGAGTTTAAAGCAAGTGAAAAATCAGACCTTCTGTGAATTGCTGGGGGTGCTTGAAGAAGGTGTGGGGCCACAGTGGCACAAACAAGGCCTGCCCCTCTGCATACTGGGTGAAGGAAATAAAGGCACCAACCTTAACATTTATGGCACGCCTCCTGTATGCCTAACATAATGCCAGTGAAATGCACATATGCTGGCACACTGAATGAAAATGACCTCCTTCCCCCCAAACCTTTCTGATTCAATACATTTTCATCAAACAGCTATTTGTGCCAAACCATTGAACTAGATACTGAGAGAGAAAAAAAAATGAATAGAACTCTAGGAGTTTCCAGTCTAGCAGGGGAGATAGATGAGTATATAATTCTAACAATGTGCTCAGTGTTATCAGAGACAGAAAGCCAGGAGCACAGAGGGGACCTAACTCTGCCTGGAGATGTGGAAGATTTCAAGACAGCAATGACTGGGTTTTGACGGATGAATAAAAGTTTGCCAGGCAGACAAGGCAGGAAGGCTTTCCAGAGAGAAAGCCCAGTTAGTGCCAAAGCACGAGGCAGGAATGCCAAGGGTGTACGCAGGGACCTATAAACAATTCAGTGGGGAGGAAAGCGGAGTGGTGGGTAATCAGGAAGGGTCGTATAGGACGTGCTGTGGAGCCTGACTTCCTCCTGTGAGGCAACCGAGATACAGCAAAGGATTTTCAAAGCAAATTTTTAAAAAATGGTATTTGCTTGATGGTAGTGTGGAGGAAACAGAGAGGCACAACTGGAAGCGGGAAACCTAGCTAGGAGGCTATTGCTTTAGACCAGGTGGAAAAAAATGAAGATCTGTCTCCCATGGGGACATAGCTAGGGGAGATGGAAAGCAAGCCAGAAGATGAAGAAGTCCTAGTCTTGAAGTGTTAAAATATGCACTGACCACTTGCTTTTCAAAAAGGTGGGTTAACAGGATGCTCATCTGAGGGGGCTGCACACACACGGTAGCGGTAGCATGGCCTGTATGTGACAAATGGCCTGATAAAAGTATCCAACAAAAAGGAGCAGGTATGTATAACACCTACAGTCCTGGTCTAGTCTAAAACAGGCGCATGTGTTGTGTAGGATGCATGTAGGCAGGGAAGATAAGAGTTAAGGTGCAGCTAGGGCAAAGTTGAGATGAGGGGTGTATTAGTTATTTACGGCTGTGTAACAAACTACCCCAAAAGTTAGCAGCTTAAAACATTAAGCACTTACTGTTTTCCAGTTTCTGTGGGTTAGGAATTTGGGAGTGGCTCCGCTGGGTAGTTTCAGTTTGGGGATCTCTTGTGGGGTCGCCATTAGGATGAGGTGGAAGTCTTGGTTTTCAGCAGGAGAACCCAATTCTAGGATTCACTCATGTGGCTGGCCAATTTGTGCTGGCTTTTGGCAGGCGGCCTCAGTTCCTCACCAAGAGAACCTCTCCATAGGGCTACTCGAGTGTCTTTGTGACATAGTAACTGGCTTTCCCCATGGGAGTGATCCAAGAGCGAGCAAGGTGGAAGCAGCATCTCTTATGACCTTGCCTTGGAGGTCACATGCTGTCACTTCTACAACAGCCTATTGGCTATGCAGGTCTGCCCTCTTCCCTGTGGGAGGGGGCTGCACAGGATGGGGGCCCCAGAGAGGGGATCATCGAGCATTGTCTTGGAGGCACAAATGGCCCTTGGGCTAGCTAGGGGTGGGCAGGTAGTGTGGCATGAAAGAAAGCGTGCAAGGTTTGGAGACAGAAACTGATGAACTGATAGTCATCCTGCCTCCACGAGCCTCAGCTCCTCATCTGTGAAATGAGGCTCATACTCCAAACCCTGATGGATAGTGAAGGTCATTTGAGAGGAGCCTCATAAAATGCTTTTTGGGAACCATAAAGCACTCTATTATGGAGTCACATAGTGGCTGCGTACATAGGAGGGATCGTTACGAAGTTCCATATTTCATCTGGATGGGAAGTTTAGGCTTGATGAATCCAGGACCACTTCATGAAAGACACTTCATCCTTTATTTCTGTGGCTGTAGAAATCCAATAAATAACATTTATTGATCTTCTACTTCTACGTGCCAGGAGTAGCACAATAATAATCTCATTTCATTCCCTCAATGATGCTGAGAAATGGGATCTATAAACCACATTTTATAAGTGAGGAAACTGAGGCTCAGTGAGGTTAAATAACTTGTTCTGAACCTTGGGGGAACCTGGGACACAAGCCCAGGCCTGCCTGACTCTGAGGCAAATAAGAGATGGGCTCAGCAGGACTGAGCAGTGTCCCGCCTGTCCATATCAGGGACACCCTCGTGGCTGGGATTCTGCAGGTCCGTGGCAAGGGGAGGGTAAACGGTGAGCAACAGGCCCTCTCCTACCCCTGCAAGCCCTAAAGCCCTTGGCCCTGAATCGATGAAGGGTCTTCGTGTGTGTGTGTGTGTGTGTGTGTGACCACACCGGCAGCTGCTGCCATCCCAAAGCTGGGGATTAGGGTGACGAGTTCTACAGGGCCCTCCGGCGCTGGATGCAGGCCAGGGCTGCAGTGGGCCTTGGACTCCTGGGAGCACGGCTCCCAGGCCATTCTCGGAAAAGCATTTGCAGCAAGGCCACTCCAGGTGCCAGGCCAGGCCATCAATCCCTCACTCTTCGGAGCAGCGAGTTTATAAAGTAGCAATTAAATAAGAGCTCTGTAAGTGCTTCTGGGAACTGCCCTGAATGCATTTTCCAAACATAAATAACGGGGACCTCCACTCCGAGCAAAGCACATGCAGAGCAGAGAAGCAGCGCCGAAAAGAAGGGAGCCCTGTTGTGCTAACGAGTTGGGCTACGTGCCCCTGGTGTGCACGTGTGCTCCGTGTAGGTGGCAAGTCCATTTGTCTTGCCTGCCTGGGTGGCATGTCAGCCTGCCCGGACAGGTCGTGGTGAGGGGATGGTGGCCATGAATCCTGCTCCGCTGGGAAGGCAGAGCATCGTTGTTTCAGAGACAGTGATGGGGACTGCAGAAGCACCAACAGTGACAGCTTCTATTCACTGAGCACCTACTATGTGCCAAGAGCCCACAGATCTCATGTTATTGGGAGATTTAGAGACTTGTTCAGGGTGACAAAACCTGTGAGGTGGGGGGTGGAGTGGCAAATGAGAACTCTTCAGCATCTCACATTTATTAGGCTCTTACTATATGCCAGGTATTCTTTCTAGGAGTTTTACATGAATGAACTTACAAGTCTGTGCCAACAAACCTGTGCGGTAGGTACTCTATTACCATATTTCAAGGTGGGGCGGGGGTAGAAAAGTTAAGTCTCCTGCCCAGGTTCACCCCAAGTCTGCATCTGAGCCCAGGCAGACTGGCTCCAGAGCCCTGCTCTCAATCATCACGGTGCTCCCTTGGAGCATCCGTCCTGAGCCCTGGCACTGGGTGCCACCCTGCCGTCCCAGTTCAGGTTTGATTATTGTCAACTGTCTGTCTCATCCCAGCCATGACCAGCTCAGTCTGGTTCAGAGAACAGTATCGGCTAAGTCCTCCCTGCCTGCCCCTTCCCGCCTAGTGGGTCCTCCCCATTTCAGGTCTCTGGTCCAGCCTTGGCCACCTGAACTCATCCTCCCACCCACGTGAGCTTGGGGGGATCCCGATGGGCTGTGCTTGCTCTGCTCTCCCCCTCATGCCTCTGCCCGTACTGGTCCATCCCCGGATGCTCTTCCCCTACTTGTCCACCTGGGGATTTGGAGTCAGTGATGAAGCCTCACTCACTCCTAGGAGGATCTCCTGCCCACCATCTCCACTTCCATCCCCACCACCGGCTGAACCGGGTGCCCTTCCGCTGTGAATATACGTCCATCAGAACACAGATCAGACTCATTGTGGATTCTCTAGCCTGTCTTCCATGAAACAGTGTTGGCTGTCCTGGTGTCTATAGCTCCTCACATGGGGCCCGGCACATAGTAGGGATTTAATGTGGAGCCATTTTCCAAAAAGCGTGGATGCATCAGGCCATGCCTGATCCTGAGTTCCTGAGAGCTCTGGCCATCCTGCCTGCTCCATCCTGCCACTGTGCCAGTAATAGGGCTTATGGGATGACCCTGACCTTGGCTCTGCCGTTAACTTGCGTGTGACCTTGGCCAAGTCACTCTACTTCTCTGGGCCTCCTCATCTGTAAAACAGGAACAATTATTAATACATCTTGCTGGCAGATAACCTGAGGGCTAAATAGGATACAGAAAGCAAAGACACCCAGAACCTAATGGGTACTTAATAAATATTCCTTCCCCATGCCCTTTCCTTTCTTTACCTGTGAACCAGGCTCTCAGGGTGGGGATTATTGGGTGACACTGTGAGAAACCCTTTGCAATGTACGTCTCTGCAAGTTTATCGTCTTCCCTCACTCCACTAAGGGGGGGGGGGGCGGGGGCGGTCTCATTACCTGCCGCAGAAGACCACAGCGTGCACAACAAAGCTTCTTTCCTGCCTCTGTTGGGGCTCTGAAGCAGACTTTGGCCACTGACTCTTTGCATGTCACAACCGAATGCCCTTTTTCCAGCAGCCTCTACGCCAGAGGATGCCATCGCAAAAAACCCATCAAGAATCTGGCCCCTGTTCACTGCCGAGCCCAGAGTCAGTGATTTCCCTGTCTCGGACTCCATCGAAGTTGCCAGTGATTAAGAAACTCATATATTTTCACACTCATTAAAAGAAACATGATGTTCACTTTTCCAAGAAAAGCCATCCTTGTTTGTAGACCCTGTAATATATTGGGAACGCCTCTTAATTGGCTTCTAGGTCTCAGTGTCAGAAGTCAGACCCAAGTTTGTTTATTGACACAAGGAAAAAAATAAAACGTCGTATAATTAGTTGAGTGACTGACTCTAAATTCAGTAACTCCCATCGGTATGTGGCCTTGTCAGGGTTTAAGATTCCATTTTGGGTTATGAAAGAGGCCGGGTCCCAGGTAGTCCAGACGCGGGCCGCACTGCATCATAGCTATTGTACAAATGGGCTCAGTGTGCTGTTTGTGTTAAGATGGAAAACTTTTACATGTTTGATTTTTATGCAAGTCAATTAACTTGTTTTTTATAACTGTAAGGGCTTGCTTTGCAAATAAGATTACTTACCACTATAAATTATGGGAACATAGGGACCTATTCAGACAAAATGTTACACACCCCTACCCCGTGCACAGGCTGCAGGCCGGGCTTCTGCAGGGGGGCAGCAGAGGCAAGTGGGACGGAGAGGCGAAGGAGGAGGGAGGGGCTATTTTGGTGCCTTCTGAGGGGCCCTTCCAAGAAAGATGCAGAGGGGGAGTGGGGGGCCTGGGGAGTGAAGCAGAATACCCTTCTCTGTGCTCACCCCCCACCCCGACTCTCCCAGGTCGTCCAGAGCTGGCCAAGACCTTTCCTTACGTGGCAACGCAGGAATCTCTTGTTTGAGGTTTTTTTCCCCCTGCAGATGTTTGCTTCTTAGTGACAGCACATTCCCCTGAAGCTTGAAATTTGGGGCAGGGTTAAGTCTGGGCTTTATCCTCACTGTCATTTGTCACCCTTCCTCCAGTGATGGCCCACTCCCAGCCCAGCACTCAGTGGGCAGCCCCTTCCCACAGCAAGCGGGGCAGGGGCGAGGGTAGGGCAGAGGGCAGGGCAGAGGGCTGGAGGGGAAGAGGAGCAGGAACTCCTGCAGGCTGCCAGCAGTCTACCGTGGGGAGGGGACTGTGTGGGGAGGGGGCCAGGTGGGACTGGGAGATCCAGGCTTTGGTCCCTGTGACTTACTCCCACCCTGCATGTCCTTAGTGGAGGGCACTGCGGTGATACACATGAGTTCTGGAACTCAAAGTCGGGACTCTTGTTTCTCAGGCCCTTTTTTAAGTTTGGATGGATTCCTTCCTGTTCTGGGTCTCAGGTTTGTTTTTTTTCTTCAATCTGTGAAATGGGAGCAGACACCCCAGCCTGGCATTCCTCCTAGGCGGGGGTTGCCATATGTGATCCTAACAAGGTAATCTTGCCTCCCAGGCCTGTGGACATTTGGCAACATCCAGAGACATTTTCGTTGTTACAACTGGGGGCGGGGTCCTGGCATTTGGACATAGAGGCCAGGGATTCTGCTAAACATCCTGCAAGGCACAGGACAGCCCCTGCCCCCGCCCTCCAACAAACAATTTTCTGGGCCAAGACGTCAACAGTGGCGAGTTTGAGAAATTCTGCTTCTCCGAGGCACGTGAGGGAAAAGGAGACCTTCTGGAGCTGATCGGTGTTTGGGACAAGATTTAATTTCCTGAAGAATCAATACAGAGGATCTAGTGACTCAGAGATAAAGGGACAAGTCTTCAACAGCAGCAACAACAACACTAAAACCCCGCACAAATAAACGGGAGTCACAGCACGGCTCAGGACCCTGCGGCTGACTCAGTGCTTTTAGATGCACATTGCACCATCGGAGCCTCACGGCCACTCCACGGCGGCAGCTAGGGAACTAACAGTGACAACTATAATATCCTAATAAGGATTAGGACATTATTCCTATTCTGCTGATGAAGATACTGGGGCTTAAAAATATGAAGTCGTTTGTCTACACACGGCAAAGTCTTCAAGTGCTGGGTCCTTTTCCCGTATTTGGTGAAGAAATCAGGATGCATATTATCACAAGACAACTGATTTGAGGCAAAGTCAAATGTCATTGTCAAACGCCATTGTCAGGCATGACTGCACTGCGTTTGCAAATACTTCCCAAAGGGAGGCCTTCCTTCTTAAGATAATCTCGCTGTCCTGCACACACCTGGGGCACTCCTCGGGTCATAGGTTGTGGCTTCCACGTCTGTCACCTCTATTGAACTGGGGGTTCTTTGAGGGTAGAGGCCATATCTTAATCATCTTGGCAGGCCTCTTCAAGCTGCAGTTTCCTTTTCCAGAAAAGGAGACATGGCCCCTACCTCATCAGCTAGGCCTCCATCGCGTGTGGGACCCCCAGGTAAAATAAGAACCTTGACTTTCTCTAGTGCCCCGAGCCTCCGTGTCACCCCCTTCAATCTCCCCCCTCGCTTGTTTGATATCACCTTTGGGTGCCAAGTGGCACAAAAGGCAAAAGGTTTGTGTAGAGTGTGAGAAGAGCCATTAAACTCTGAGGATTTTATTTTATTTTTGAGAACATGGCTTATGGAGAACTGAGAGCTGCAGGTGTCCAGGGGAATTGGTCTTTGAGAATCTAGTTTTCCTAAGAAATAGAAACCAGTGGTGAGATTTCAACTTGAAGTCACTTTCTGCTCTGGCTCCTTCGATCACCAAGGAATCAAGTGTCCCCAAAGAGATGAAAATTCAAGCTGCTCCTTGGTGGATCTGGAGCTTAAAAGACAAAAGCTTTGTTCTCCAGATCGTCAGTGGTTTTGAGGGCATACCTCATGCATGCATTCATTCATCTTACAAATGTTGTTTTCACATTTTCTGTGCAAAGAGCTGTGTGCCCTTGGGCAAATTAACCTCTGTGACTCTCAGTCTTCTCTTCTATAGAACAGGAATAATAAAATTTGCGTCAAAGGGTTAAGTTTCTGGCATATGGCAAATACTCAAGAAATGATAGCTTTTATTATTATTTATCATAAGCTGTGCATCTCATAGCAGCAGTCAAAGCATAAAAGACATTTAAATACATTTATTCAGCAACATACAAACAGGTATTAACTGCTACCCTAGTATAGGTTGAGGACACTAAACACAGCCCCTGTGAATAATCTTGGAAGGCTTCCCAGAGGAGGTGAGACATGAGTCTCCAGTAAAGAGAATTTTAGATCTTAGAGTTAGAATCAAGATTAAGTAAGGTGTATCCCTTGTCACCATACAGGCACAGTACAATTATTTATAATTTTCTCATTTTTGAGTTGAAGAGACGGGAAGTAAGTGAGATGCAGAGTCTTGCACCCAGGCACTAGACATTATTAATACCTCCTTTTCACATATGAGAAAACTCGGGCACAGAGGAGATACTTAATTCACCCCCATTGACACACCATTAACCAGCAGTGAATCCCAAATAGGACTGCAGGTAGCCTGGCTTCAAAGGCTGGGATTGTACCCTCTAAACTCAATGGGATCAGAGGCTATAGTGAGAAGAATATTGGATTCGGAGTCAGATGAACCTGGCTTCTAATCTCTGCTCCAGCACAGACTATCTTGTGGACCTGGGAAAGGCACTTAACCTCCTGAGCTCTGGCTTCCTTATCTGGGAACTGGAAATGATGATGATATTCACCCCGTACGACACTTGAAAGGACGAGAAATAATGTACGGGGTTCCTTAGCTAGTGTCATAGACTCTTAAATATCATGAGAACTTTTGCAAACATGACTGTATAGGATTTGCTTAGCTGCCCACTGAGTACAGGGGAGATATTTTTTTCTCCATTTTATAGATGAGGAAAGTGAGCCTGAGAAGAAGAGAAAGGTGAAGGAAACTCTTTCAAATTCTCCCATTTATTCAATACATATCAGTAAAGCAGCTGTTGTATTTATGTTAACTGATATCATTTATTCCATAAATATCAGTTAAACAGTATCACATCATGAGGGGTACAAGGATTGACCCCATTTTTTTTTCTGGATAAGGAACTGAGGCTCAGAGAAACTGTGTAACTTGCACATGGTCATAGAATTAATCCTGAGCAGCATTGCAGTTTAAACCAAGATATGTGTGGACCCCGGATGCTCATGGTGGAGTGATCTGCCGCCAGGTCTCAGAGGTGGTAAGGGGCAAAGTCGAGGAAGGCTCTACCTCTAGTCTTCTGGGTCCAGATCCGGTCCCCTTTCATCCCACCATATGGTTTAGGCCTTCAAATAATTTGAATTCCAAATTCTAAGGAAGCATTGACTCATTCACAAGAGGTTAAAAAGCCAGAACCCTAGAGGCAGGAAATACCACCTTCCTTGATTAAACTTGGGAAATCTGCCCATTATGGATAAGATTTGCTGTCTACAGGAAATCTTCCCAGACATAAACCGATCCTATCTTCCAGCCAAAGTGATTTGGAGATGGCTTAACTAAGGAGATTTAAGGAGCAGACCCACCTACGAGGTAATCCGCAAAAAGAGGCTGCTGACTTCGGAAAGTGCAATCTACCACCAAGTCTGTGAGGATGACGGGGGTGACTCTATGATAAGTGCAATCAGAAGGTCTGCATGGGTTCTGACAAAGAGCAGGTGACCTGGAACCAGAGGGATGGGGTTCAAATCTTGGTTTCTCTGCCACTCAACTTCTCTGAGTTCAACCATCTTCATCTGTAAAATGGAGATAGCAGCGTCTATTTTTGTTTGTTTCTTTGAGAATCTAAAGATACAATGGATGATTAAACTGTACTGTACACGTCTGTGATTTTTTTTTTCCTAAGGAAAAGTCATGGAGAATAGAAAAAAGAATTGGTGAGTGAAAATATTTCTTTGTATTACTACCATAATTCAGAGGAGAGAAGTGCAGAATCCAATGGAGTTTGGACAACCTGGTCATTAGAAAAGTGAAGTGTGCCCTTCTTTTGGTGTATTTCATGATGACAATAATAATACAGTACTTTGGGGTTTGCGTGCTTCTACATACGGTTCTTATTTTCAATTCCCCGAGTTGATGGTGACCTCTCTTACTTTTGATACAATGTTGTTACTGCTGGAACATCTCTTCTCTCTCTTTGCCAGACTAACTATTTATCCTTGAATATCAATTAGATATCTTATTCTCAGGGAAACAGTTCCTGCTCCACTCTACTGCCAACTTGAGTGAAGAGGATAGCCCCAGTGTCCTCTGATCCTGTAGCTTATGTTGTAATCGTGTTACTCGTCTGTATCTTCCCATCTTCTCTTCATAAGAGCTGGGGTTGGGTCTTGTTCACCTTGGACTCCCATAAAACTAGGCATATAGAAGGTTCCCAATGGATAATGTCATATGAATGAATGAGTGAATGAATTTGATCTTCATGTCAATTGCATGGGAAGGTACATATAACTAGAAGACACTGGAGAGATGGTCCAGGCCAACTCTCCACCTCAGATGAAGGAATCAAGTCCCTCAAATTAGACAATACTCCTGAAGGCATCCTTCCTATAGGTAGCAGAGCCTCACTGGACACAGACAGCCCTTTGACTGGTACAAGGCTGTTCTTTCTGTTCCACGTCTGTGGTCTCCAAGCAACCTCAGGATGATGTTATAGATGTAGCTTGTGTTGGGCTGGTAACACTCCAGACAGTAGTCAAGTTTATGTAGTGGAAAGAACGTTGGGGCTATCCTAGACTCTTCTTTTTACCCTCTGTGTCTAATCAATCACCAACTCCTCTCAATTTACCTCCCAAGAAGCTCTTGCATCAATTCCCACCTTTCCATCCTAAATGCTCCCATGATAAAGGAGCTCCCAATCTTCAACCCAGACCTTGAAGAGTTTTCCTAATTTGTCTCTTCCCTTCTTATCTACCCTTTATATGATATACATAACCCTTCCATGGCTTCACATGAACCCTTCAGTGATTCATACGAAAATTTTCTCCACATGAGCACTTTAATGACTCTTGAAGACCTTGAAGATAGAGTTCAAATTCCTGAACATAGATTGCAAGGCCCTACAATGCATGGCCCTTGACTTCCAACCTAGTTTTTATTTTTCTGCCATTCCTAGGCTCATCCTCTGTGCTGCAGTAACCTTGAATTGTGTGGTGTTCCTAGTTCACACCAGTCTGTTTTGGATCTCTAGGCTTGTGGTCATGCCAGCCTTTCAGGAATGTTTCTGTTCTCTCTTCTGCCTCCCCAGTTTGCCTGGCTCACTCCTACTCATTCTTCAACCTGTTGAAGCTCCTGGGCTAGACTGAGAGCTCACATAGCAACACTTGCCCATCTAAAGGTCAGGAACCGTTTCTGGTGGAGCTCTATAGCTCCAGCACTTGGCTTAGCAAATATATATTGAATTAGACTCTACTAGGAGTTAAGACTGGAGTTTTAATCCTATCCCTTTACTAGCTGTGTGATCTTGAGTGTATTACTTGCCCCCTTTGGACTTCAATAGATATATATCATGTAGCTACTCTATTGTAGGCATGATGTAAAGCTCAATTTCCTCCACTGCAAAATGTGGAAGGATGGAAAATCACATTACATAATCCTAAAGGTACCTTCAAATTCTAAATGACAGGTAGCATAATAGTATCCCATTGTAATATGGTGTTAATATGTAAATGATGGCTTTGGGGCAGAATTGACTATACCTTAGTGGTCAAGAAATCAGACTTGACATCAGATGAAGAGGTTTTGAACAACTGATTGGTGTTTTCTTAGAAGAATAATCTTGGGCCACTTGGAGACTCAGTTTCCTTACCTCTAAAAAATACAGTGATATCAAGGCTCTCTTTGGGTTGATGAGACTATCAACTGAGCTGCTATGTATGATGTGTTTTGTGGACATTCATGCTCAGGGTAACTGTACAGAATGGTTATTGCTGACCTGTCTCACACGAGAAGGTGTCACATGAGCTGGGAGGTTCATCATCTGATAGGTGGTGCAAGGTACAGATTCTGCAATTCCAGGCTTCTAGGGACTGGCTTCAGATTTTTCCATCCAGGGAAGCCCACCAGCCAAAAAGGCTGGAAATAGCTGGGTGCCCTTATCCGTCACATTCCACAGTGGCCAGAGCTCCTCAATGGCACCCATGCATGGGGAGGGCTTGCCTGGCACCTTTGGGGGCTTTGGTTCTTTTGTTCTGTCTCCATCCTAGAAAGAGTTTTGTCTTGTTTGTTTGTTTAAGTGGAGATTCTCCACCCTCTTCCCCTTTGTCCCCTTTCTTTGGGAAAATGTCCCGCTGCCTTTTGGGCAAGGCCAGCCTGGCTGTCTGAACAACACTTCTAAGTTAGATGGATAGCCTTGACCAGCAAGGTAGGGGTGTAGGGGAAACAGCAACTGTGCCGTGTCTTCATTGCTGCTGGGCTGTGTTGCTAGGGATACCAAATGCAGGGAAGCAAAAGAAGCAGAAGGAAAAAAAGTTGTAGTGCGTGTATATTTATGTGTACGTGTGTGCACTCATGTGTGCTGGCACACTAGTGTGTGAGAACTAGAGAGAAAGGGATGGTGTTCCTTTTTGAGGATGCCTGACATTATAATAGTTAGAACGACATTATCAAAGGCAGATTAGCACTTTTATACACTGTATTAAATGACCCCCCCGCATGATACTACATGGTCAGAATAGGCCCAGAGGCTTGGCCTCTGTCTCTCTCCCCTTCCTGATCCTTATCTTTTGTCTCAACCCCCACAGGGGACAGAGAATACATTTCTTAAGTTCCCATGTGTGGCAGGAATTGTGTCAGCCTCTTGCATTTCTTACTTGCTTTTATCCTTGCAATCACCCGGTAGGCTAGATAATGTCCCTGCTACTGTACGGATGAGGGGTTGAGGGGGTTGGGGCTGTGAGGGCAGAATGGCTGAGCGAATCCCAGATCTGCCATTTACTAGCTGTGTAACCTCTGGTCTCTGCTATGTCTCAGTTTCCTCATCTGTAAACGAATTGTGAGGATGAGCTGAGGCATGCTTAACACAGTGCTTGGCACATGGTAAGTGCCCATTAAGTGATAGCTGTTATTGTTGACTTTGCCAAGGACAAACAGCTGGAAAGGAAGGAGGTTTTAATTTGCTGACACTATCCAGTACCTGCAGTGGGTACATGCTCAGCAGATGGGTCACATTGCCTTGGCCTTGCCACTGTCAGGGAGGAGAAGGCCTGACGTGGTTGTGGCTAGGTCCCGAGTGGGCTGCCAATCCAGATTTCTCTTACTCCAAAATGTGAGCTCTTTCTACCCACCACGTTGACCTGATTCAGACACTGGGCTGATTTCCCAGCCTCAGTGAGTTTGCATCCCTGGAGATGTTTAAGGGTAAGGGTGACAATAGCCTGTCTCTGAGAGCAGAGCTGTAGTCTGGCCTGCAGGGAGGAGGTAGCTGAACCTGGGACCCTACACAGTACTGATTCTTTCAGTGACCTTTGGTCTCTCTCATACCTCTCTGACATTTATGGTAAAACGGGGGTCTAATTGGCACATTCTTTAAAGAAATGCTTCATTCAGGACCAAAGAAAGAATAGAATCATATTGAGCATTTTGAAAAAGTGATTTTAGGGCAAGTGCGGTGGCTCATGCCTGTAATCCCAGCACTTTGGGAGACTGAGGCAGGAGGATTCCTTAAGGCCAGGAGTTTGAGACTAGCCTGGGCAAACTAGCGAGACTCTGTAGTCCCAGCTACTTTGGAGGCTGAGGTGGGAGGATTGCTTGATTCTGGGAGTTTGAGGGTGCTGTGAGCTATGGTTGTACCACTGCACTCTAGTCTGGGCAAGAGAGTGAAACCCTGTCTCAAAAAAAATTAAAAAAAAGTGATTGTAACATTGGGAGGATGATTATTGGGCATTTCATCAGTGTCACTAGGATCTAGTCCCAGCTCCTGTGCTAACCAGCTCTGTTACTTTGGACAAGTCTCTGCACCTCTCTGAGTCTTGGTTTCCTCATCTCTTAATGAAGTGGTGACTGGGACAAATGGCAGTCACTTTGCTCTACTGTCCCTTCAATGCTGTTCTTCCATGACTCCAGCTTCTCCTGGCATACACAGGCCACAAGTCCTCATTGGTCCATCTTTTGCCAAACCTGCTCCTCCCTGGACACCAGCAGACATCCCTCCCTGGTGTTCAATAGACTTGCCGAGTGAGACTCCAGTGATCTCTGGGGTTATCTCTCTCCACTTTCCCTCTCTGCCTGGGTGGGGACAGCTTGAGTGCTCTTGGGAGAAGCACATATTAATAAGAGTGACGTGTGTTTGTTCAGGGTTTTAGGGCTTACGATGGCATTAATATTATCAGTCACACAGCTGGGATGGGGTAGAGCATAAAGCTTAGGTCCAACTTCAAAGTCTCTACTTTTAACAACCCCACATTACTTGGGCCTTCAAAAGGTTTCCTTAAGTTGGAATTAACCGATCTTCATTAAACAAACCAACAAATTCTATTTGGATTCGGCGTAAAAAGAAAAAACTGGAGCCCTTTCCCAGGTCTACTCACCCAGTTCCTCATTTGCCACATATGTATTAAAGCCTACTATATATATGCACTATTTTGGATGATATGGTTGGAAATTAGAATCAAACACAGTAGTTGTCCTCAAAGGGCTTTGAAACCCAGAGGTACCCAGATACGCGTCCATACACATCTAGTGCAATGTCGTAAGTGCTAGATACCCTGTGATGGGAAGCAGTATGCAAGACTGGAAAGAGCAAGAGTTTCCAGTCCTGGTTTTGAGTGCAGGCTTTGTCACTAATTAGGAGTCTGCATAAGTCACTAAATCTCTGTGCACCTATTACATAGCAAGAGCAATAGCACATAGGATTACAGTTGGGGTTTAAACGATAGAATGTACATAAAGCACCTACAACTGTGCTTGTCACATATGGGTAGTTAATATCTACTACTATTAGTCACCAGCACTGTGGAAGGACAAAGTATGGCTTGATTATTTCCACCCTGGCCGAGGGCTGAGGAGGCACCATGGAGCTGGGCCCTGAAGTATGAGCAGGTCTTCCCTGGCTTGGGGTGATGGAGCAAGGGTGGAGCAGGGGGCCTTTCGGGGAGAGCAAATAGTGTGAGCAAAAGCTCAGAAGCATCAAAGGACTGGCAAGTTTGGGCAGCCATGAGTAAGTTGGTGTGGCTGGGTGGTGGGGCTGGGGTGGAGCAGAACAGGATGGCAGCTTATGGTGCAAGGTCAATGGGGGCCATAGATTGTGAAGGACCTTGGGCGCCATGCATGAGGAACTCGGCCAGGGTTCTACAGGAGACGAGAGGCACTGACAGTCGGGAGTGTGCTAGAGAAATGGCAACTCAAGCAGAAATGTTGAGGATGGCACAAGGCTGGAGGTGAAGAAATGGACTGCCAGGCTGTTGCGAAGGCCAAGGCCACAGAGGGCCAGGGCCTGAGCTATTATAGCCAGGTAGTGAGGATGGGATGAGAAGATGGATTGAGAGATAATTCAGGAGGTCTTGACAGATACTTCGTGAGGAGAGGAAGCTGATAAGAAGTAGACCACAGATTTTAATTTCTTTTTTTGGTTATATACCTGGGTGAATGGTGGGGCCATTACTCGTGAATGAGAAAACTGAAAACAGTCAGATTAGAAGGTTTAGGGAAAGGGTTAGGATTGAGCTTCGCACATGTATTTGATGTGGTGAAGTCCAGGAGGCAGTTGGTTCTGCAGGTGTGGAGCTCAGGAAAGACGTAGAACATGGGGCCAAGATTTGGGTTCTGGCCATCCAGGGGTGAGAGCTCCCACTTTTGGGGGCCCAGAGTTTCCTCTCAGGCAGAGGATATGAAAGGAGACGAGAAGAGAGCTGACCAGAACTCCGGGGAGCAACAATCTCCGAGGGTCCAGCCAGAAAGAAGAATTACACTGGGCATATCCCCAGGGATCCCAGGAGCAGCAGAGCAGGTGCCTGGTTGGAAGGGAAGAAGCAAGACAGCTGCAAATGCCCAGGCCCTTGGGCAACCTGCTTTGGAATGTGGCATTTTGGGGAAGTTGTACAACCTTGGGGGTTTGAGCACTGCAGTCCACAGGTTAGTTACCAGCGGCCCATACTCTCATCAAAGTTTCTCCATCAGCCTTGGTCTCTAACTTGAGGTTTGACATTGACAAGATCACTTTTCCTCTCTGGGCCTCAGTTTCCTCATTTTCCATGGTGGCGGTCATGTGTAGACAGATGTCCTTTAAGGCCCTCAATTCCTCAATTGCTGATATTACATGTTGACTCTCTTGGGGGACTTGGCCCTAACTGGCTGTGATTATCTGGCTCATAACCAGGTCTCTGCCCCAAAGAGAGGCTGGAATGACACCAGTCAAGACTGTTTCTTCTTCTTTTTTTTTTTATTTATTCTTATTTCAGCATATTGTGGGGGTACAAAAGTTTAGGTTACGTATATTGCCCTTGCCCCCCTCCCCCCTGAGTCAGCGTATCTTGTAGGTACTCACTTTGGGGAGATTCCTGGTTAAGGGCCAATAACTAGAAATGAAGAATTTTTAGAATTAGAACAAAATAGGGCTAGTTACCTGGGCTGGATTCCTGCCTTTGTTCATGTAAAACAAACTGACTGATTTCCTTATTTCCCTGCATCCCAATTTAACAGTCTTGCCTTTGGTCATTGGTTTTCCACCCTCATTCATTCTTTGGCCTATAATTTAAAAACAACAAACGAACAAAAAACAACTGGGGCTAAATTCAAAGTCTTTTTGTCAGCTGAAAAAAAGAGGAACCATTGGATGATTTTCCTCCAGCTCACGTGGACCTTGCAGGATGAAGACCTGGGCAGGTAGCTGGTCACTGCCTCTGGGGACAAGGACATTCAGCTTCCGTCCTGACTGAGAGGAGCACAGCACAGGCCCTGAAAATGGGGAGAGGAAAGAAAACCATCACTGGCTGGGCTCCTACACCCCACCAGGGGCTACACATATGAAATACATTGGAACATCCCAACACCCTGGTAAGGTAAGTATCATTATGCCCACTTTAGGTGTGTGGGAACAACCTCAGGGAGGTCAGGTGCCTTAACCAACCAAGGTCCATCGCTAATAGCCACAGAGCCAGGATTCAGACCCAGGCAGTTCTCACTCCAAAGTCCACGGTGTTTTGTTTTGTTTTCCTCCATATTATCAAGTTCCCTCTCAGTAGAAAGGTTTTCACCCCCAGGGCAAGTTACTCTTCAAGTCTCAGTTTGCTTATCTTTAAAATGATAGTCAAAATTGCCAGCTGTTTTGTGGGTTTGAAAGAGATAATCGATGTGAAAGTGGTTTGTAAACTATAAAGCATTCGACAAGAGTTAGTCATTCCTTCATTTTATTATTCCCTGGGCAGGAAAGATCAAGTTTTAACCGTCCAACAGATAAGGCAATTTCTCCCATTTTTAAGGATTTCAGATGTGGGGAAAGGTCATTCTTCCACCCACTCCTGGGAGTCTTCTCAGAATTTTCTCTGTTGAATCACCCAGTGCTATCTGGCTTCTGATGGGGAAGCTTTTTTACGTAGCGGACTCCCTCTTACGGGGAAGGTCCTAGTTTTACTAAAAGGGTTTATCTGGCAACTCAGTTATCCCTCCCCACCTACTCAAGCAGACAGGGGTTCAGTAACCTGGGAGCCACTGCAATCTCTGGAGCTGATAGTCACTTTAGGGTCCTCTACTCCCTGCTCTGTGTTTCACATTTAGGCACGTTCTGAAATTTTCTCTGCATCCCTGTTTAACAGCAGCTGGACTCTGAACTCCTGGTATGCTCAGAGCACCAGACAGAACCCGGCTTGTACCAGGAAGGGAATCAACTAATATTTCTTCCTTTATTCAGTGTTTTTTCTTCATCTCTTTATGTTCTGAGTGTCTACATGTGCCCCAAACTGCACCAGTGACCAGGAATACCATAGTGAGTACAGATGGAGAGAGATGACCATCTACTAGAAGAGAAAGAGTACACAAAAACCATAATATCTCATACAAAGAAACAGCACAGAGAGCTGAGAGAGCATGGATCTGAGGTGACCTGACCCGCTTCGCCTAAGAATGTGATCTGAAGGTTGGGGTGACATTTAGGAGTGCTGGTGGCAGAGGAGGTGTTCCAGACTGAAGGAGCAGCATGTGCAAAGGCCCTGAAGCCCAGGGGAGCTTGGTGTGTGAAAGGAGCTGCAAGACAGGCTGCACCCAGAGCCGAGGGAGAGAGGGCCTCAGCCTGGTAAGGATCCTGGCCTTTATCCCCAGAGCAATGGGAAGCCATTGAGAGGTTTTAAGCAGGGGAGTGACAAGACCACATGTGTGTCTTAAGGTCACTCAGGCTACAGCGTGGAGAATGGATTGGAGCTGGGGTGAGCAGGGAATCAGGAGAGCAGTTGGGATTGTAAACTCAGGGAGCATTAAACCCCTCTGCCTCTCCCGACAGCCCAGCAGAGTGCTAGTGCTCTTTAAATCTTGGCTCCATGACCGACTAGCTGTTTGATCTTGGGTGAGTCCCTTAGGCTTCCTGTTTCCGCAAGTTGCTGCATCTGTAAAATGAGGGAAAGTCCATTTCCTTTGTTTGACTAATTTTTCTTTCCTTAATTGAGTAAACTGTACAAAGTCAGGAATCCTCTATAATGCTGACTGGGAGGAGGCTGCCAAAACCAGCCACTGCAGGGCCTGTGTCGCTTGGCAGGTACCTGGAGGCTCCCACTATCTTCCTTCTTCTTATTGCATGGTCTCACTGAGCAGTCTGCAGATGAGGGGTTGGTTTCTAGAGCTCAAACCTGACCATAGAGAAATAGCAACAGCTGGATCTCCCAGTACCGATGGCACCAGCTCCTCCTGCCTCCACCATAAGGAATGAGCTCTGTGAGCATCTGTCCTTCACTCAACTACTCAGAGCCTTGTTTTCTTATCTGTAAAATGAGCCCATGTACATTCATTCCTCAGGTTAATACTCATTAAGTGCCGCTATGGGTCAGGTCCTGTGCTAGGCTCTATATAAGACAGACCTGTTTCCTACTCTTGGGAGTTTTCACATCTCGTTTTATATAAAATTATGTATGTGTAAGTGCTTTTTAATTTCTAATGCTGTTTAAACTTATAACAACTGGACAGGGAGGGTTGAACTGAAAATCTGCAAACATCGCTTCTAGTGCCAGTTCTGTGCCAAAGTAACTAGAACTAAGACAAGTCAGTTGGCCTCGATAAGCCTTAGTTTATGCTGTCAAATTAAGGCGTGAAGAACTTTAAGGACATCCCAGCTTAAATATTGTGATACTATCATCTTTCCCTCAAAACCGGATCCCCTTTCCAAATTCTCTATATGGTCTCCTTCAGGGCTTCCTCTTCTCTTATTGCAAAAGAATGAAAATTTGCTTCTTAGTCTCCTTGTTATATCTAATTCAGGAGTCCCAACTGCAAATGTCTACAATGGTCCTGGTAGGTAATATTAATATAATAAGTGAAGCATGCAATAGGGAGAGGTGGAGACTAGGGCAAAACAAAGGGGGTGTGCTCTGTTTAAAGGGGACGGCTCCTTCTCAGCTTGGGCAAATCATTGCTTCATACAAAAATGCAGGCTGGACGCAACTTCTTTCTTTTAAAACATCTGTCAGTTTTGTCTGTTTCTCTCCCTTCTCCCTGCCCTGATCCCCTTCCTTCAGGACTAGATACAGTCTCTTGTGTGGCCTTCCAGCCTGCAGTTTTACCTTTCTAATTTTTTTTTTGTTTGTTTGTTTTTTTGAGACAGAGTCTCACTTTGTTGCCCAGGCTAGAGTGAGTGCCGTGGCATCAGCCTAGCTCACAGCAACCTCAAACTCCTGGGCTCAAGTGATCCTACTGCCTCAGCCTCCCGAG
>CM052441.1:122957058-122976947 GCA_028533085.1 Varecia variegata
ACCATGCCCGGCTAATTTTTTCTATATATATTTTTAGTTGGCCAGATAATTTGTTTCTATTTTTAGTAGAGACGGGGTCTCGCTCTTGCTCAGGTTGGTCTCGAACTCCTGAGCTCAAACAATCCGCCCACCTCGGCCTCCCAGAGTGCTAGGATTACAGGCGTGAGCCACTGCGTCTGGCCCTCTAATTCTTTTATTTTTTACAAAATTCTAATCCAGAAGAATCTTCCCACCTCATTCCTTGCTCAAGAACCTACCATAGCTTTTCCTCGGCTTCTGCGCGTCGTGGTGGCAGCAGGCCCGGCCCTGACAGATAGAACGACGCGGGCAAGTATGGGGACCTGTACGTTCCGCCGGGATGTTCCGCCGGCAACTGCATCATCGATGCCAAGGACCATGCGTCTATCCAGATGAACGTGGCTGAGGTTGACAAGTTACAGGCGGATTTAACGGCCAGTTTAAAACCTACGCCATCTGCAGGGCCATTCGCAGGATGGGTGAGTCAGATGATTCCATTCTCCGATTGGCCAAGGCCTACGGCATCATTTCAAAGAATTTCTGACTGGAGAGAATTGGGGATGTGGAAAATACATCATAAATAAATAGTGAACTCCGCCCCCACCCCAAAAGAACCTACCAGGGGACCCTGTGGACCCCCAAGTCAGCCCACTTCACTTTATCTAGTATTTTCTGCACACTTACCATGCCAAGCACTGTGCTGTGAGGGTGGGGGGTGGGAGGGGGCGTATGGAGGAGGGGCAGAGCTCCTTCATCTGGCCTTCTTCTTCTGCGCATTATCCCTTGCAGGCCTGAAGCATCAAGGGACTTTTTGATCTCACCCTCAGCCCCCTCAGCCCCCTCATGCTGTCAGTCACCAAGTCCTCTCCAGTCTGCTGGCAAATGATCTCTGTATTTGTTGGCATCGATGCTCCTTAGGTATGGACTCCTATTGGCTCCTTGTGGACCACAGCAGGTCCTCCTTCACTAATCTCCCAGCAGCTACTATGTCCATCTCCAATCCATCCTGGACACTGGCACCAAACTTAAATTGAAAAAGACCATATCGTTTCGTTTTTGTGTCCTGGGCATGCAATACACAGCCTGGCCTTTAGAAGTGCCTACCACAGATAGATTAAAGATGGCCACCGATTCTTTGCTATTCCTCCCATTGAGAGGTGATGTCTAATTTCCTTCCCCTTGAATCTGCGCTGATCTTAGAGACTTACTTAACCAACAGAATGAAGTGGAAACAATGTTTTGGGACTTTTGAGGCTATATCGTAAGAAGACTTGCAGCTTCCATTCAGGCCTCTTGGAACACTTTCTCTCAGGGCCATGAGCTTACCATGTTAAGTCCAACTATCCTTAAGCCACTAGGCTTTGATAAAACCCCAGTCACATGGAGAAGCCCCTTGCAGGGGCTCTGGTCAACATGCCAGCCATGCTGTTAGCTGACAGCCAGGTGCTAGAAGCCATTTTGGAAGTGAGTCCTCCACCTCTCAGCTGACACCATGAGTGTAACAGATGAACTTGCCAGCAGAACCCTTCCCAAACTGCTGGTGCACAGAATTGTGAGCAAAATAAAATGGTTGCTTTAAGAATGTTAATTTTGGAGTAGCATGTTATACACTAATGGATAAACAAAACAGTGCTTAAAATATTTATTGAATAAATAATTACTGTTGCAGTAGTGCCCTCCTGGTATCCCTGCCCTATGCAAGAGCTCTCAGTGTCTTCCTATTTATTGCCCTTAGTTGACATTCAAGATCCTCTATAATTTGGCTTTAGCCTACCTTTTAGACCTTATTGCTTGCTTTCCTCAGCATGGATCCATCTTATGCTAAAGTTTGTTTGAGCTATTTTCCAAAGACAAGAATGCTTTTCCAACATCAGGCCTTTACTTATATATACTGCTTTCTCCATCCAAATGCCTTTTTCTCTCCCATCCTCACTTCAATGGGTTGACATTCAACTTGTTCTTTGAGACTTCAGTCAAATGCCTTCTCTGGCTGCCCAGCCCAGCAGTGAGCCCTCCTCTTTCTGGCCCCGGTTTGTCTGGTGGTTTAACTTCTCTTTCATCTCTTACCTTGTTCTTCATTTCTTACCTCCTCTATTGCATTGTAACCTTCTTGAGGAGGGTGGTGGAAAGGGGAGGTACTAGAACATAACAAGGTGCACAAACATATTTTGTGTTGCTTACCAGGCATGAACCGTTATAACAGAGCTTGAGTTGAGACCTATCAGCACAGAGTGTGGCACACACTGTGTCTCTCAAGCCAGGTGTTGAAGGAACGAAAAGTATCTGGAAGAAGCATAGGCTTTGTCATTAGCTCGGATTTTGAACTATAACTGTGTCATTTACTGTGTGGCTTTGGGCAAGATGCTTAAATTCTCGAGCTCCAGTTTCCTAATTTGGAAACTAGAGGCCTTAGATGAGAATGTTTGTAAGGGGCCTAACACGCTGCTTGGCACATCACAAACCATTAATAAATGCCTACAGGGTAGGTACAACATAACGGGTATATCAGCTTGCTGACAATCAGTTGTTATTGTCAACTTTGGGGAGAACTCTCTCCTACCAATAAAAATTAAAAAAGAAAAAAGCAAAAGAGAACAGTGAAGAGGCACACTAGTCAGAGACTACCTACCCAACCCCAACTGTATTAATCTGTGTGATGTTCAACAAGTGGCTGCTGAGGTCTCAGTCTTCTCATCGGCAAATTGAGTGGTGGGCATTGGAATCTAAGCTCCTCTCCAGCCCTGACATTCCAAGAGCATTAAAGAAAAAGGATGAATCACCCCCTTCAAAATACCAATATGGGCTGGGCCCTCCCCCTGCAGTCTCCATCCAGCACAGCTAAGAGCTCTTAATACGCAGCCAGCTTCCTCCTGCAGCTGCCACCAAACTTCAACCCCCTTTCCCAGGAGTCTCAGAAGCAAGACTGATAATGGACCCCTGGCCTTCTACATCTCAACAGGGAACCAGATCCTGTTCCCAGGCTCTGGGGGCTGGAGGGCCCTCCAGGGAGTGGGCTGGCTTTCCCTGGACACTGTGCCTCAGTTTGCTTGTGTGTGGAGTGTGTGGGGGGGAGGACGTTGAAAGGGTGGAAGAAAGAAATAAGGGGAGCAGTTGCAAACAGAAGGTAGATGAGTGAACTCCCAATCATGGCGGGAGAAATGGGGTGGTGGAAATCTTGTCATTCTCTTCCAGGATTTGAAAAAGTTGAAGAGCATGTATCTGTAATTGTTATAAATGTCCATGCTGGGGAGGCATGGTCCCTCCAGCAGCTGCATAAATTCATAGACACAGGCTGTCAGAGCCTCAGAAGACACCTAGCTAGATCAATTGTCCTCCTTACAGGAGATAGGCACTAGGTGACCGCAGAGGACAGTTTTCCTGCCTCTTTGCCCAGAGCTCTCTCCTCCTTTCCGCGTTGATGCTATTATTAGTATTATCAACATTATTAATAATGGAGACGTAACCGGCTGTGCATTAGGCTCAGTGTTCCAGGACCAGCACTTCATTCTCTTCTGGGACGGCCTGGGTCCCGCTGAGTCCCCTCTTCGCGCCCGGAGTGGCATCTGGGGGCCTGCCCTTTGAATCTGTCTGTCCGGTGGTCTGTCTACAGCCCCTCACGTCTGCAGCTCCAGTCCTCCCGGCTCACACCGGCTCCGGCTCTGAAAGCCGAGAAGCTCGCCGGCTGCGGGCGGGTTTTCCAAGTGGGCAGGGGTGGAGAGGAGGGGCGCGGGCGGGCGGGCCCGCGGAGGGAGGAGGGGGCGTCGCAGAGGGGAAGACCTTGCATTGTAATCCAATGACATTGCCAACGTGGGGGTGGGGGCGCTGGCCTCAGCGCGCTCTCCGAGTTTTGGCTGCCCGCCCAGCTGGGAATAACTCTCTACGCATAATTCGCGTGTTTACCAGGCATGAAAATTCTTGCTTTCGGCTCCCCCCACCCCATAAGCCCCCTCCTCTTCCCCCCTCCCCACCACCTCCGCCCCTCGCAAGTGAAACTCTGTCTAAAAAAATATTGGCCCGGGGCGCAGAAAGTTTTGCATAAATTCATAAGTGATGAATGGCTGATTTTAACGTTATTTGGGTATTTGTCAGAACTTAACAAATATACATGGGGACGGCGGTTCATAAACTTAAACATCTCAATATCCCCTTTCTTCTGGAAATAAATTACGTTTGTTTGCCCGGCTTGGAGTCTTAAGGTAGCCGACATTAGGAATATTTTAAAAGCCATCATCCATCGAGCATGTCTCCCAGGCGCCAGGAAGATTAAATGAAAGAATCATAAGATGGAGGTCTTTAACTTTTAATCCTTTTACAATGAAGCCTCAGATAGTCGCGGGGGCAGGGTGCCCTCTCTGGGGGGAATAATGCCGTTATTCCTCGGCTCTCAGTTAATGAATACCCTAACGTCTGTCCCACGGCTGACGGAGGCAGCGCCGGGGAGGGGGCTCCGGCTCCCGGGCCAGGCTATTGAAATGAGGAGCCACCGAGGCTGCGTCGGGAGGGAAGAAAGCGCCCGGCTGGAGGGACAGGGCGGGCGGGGCCGGGGGCATTGAGACTGCGCTGGGGACCGGGCGCAGGTTTGAAATAATTAGCATAGATTCGCTGGGACTCCGGACTGGGGGGGGATGGGGGTGGAAGGCGGGACGCCGGGAGGGAGGCGCGGGGAGGTGGCAGGGAGGTGGGGAGGGAGCAAAGGAGAGCGACTTTGGAGTCCAAGATAAATAAAGGGAGCGCTGAGCAGTGTCAGGAAGCTGGCCCACGTGGAGCTGTGCGGATGGGCGCCACCGGGGACTGCGGCGGAGGGACGCACGCGAGAGTGAAGCGTCGGTCCCAAGAAGTCGGCATTTTAAGGGGTGGGGTGGGAGTGACGTTCTGCACGTCCCTTTAAGGGGTAACATGCCTTCTGCCCCTACCTAATCCTAAAGCTCAAAGATCCCGATTTCTCCTTCCTCCCCACCCCTCAAGTGGAGGAAGTGTCCCGAGAGGGGGGCGTATACTCCTTCCAAGATCCTAGAGGTGATGATTTTTACCCAAATTCAGACCCCTCCTAAACCGAGACCGTCAGTCTTCCCTAGGTCCTGGGGCAGAGGGGACGTGAGTGTCAAATCCCCCAGCTGTCCCTAGCAACTCTGGCTGAGGGCTTGGGGTTTCCGGGGCTAGGACCTACAAGATCCCGGAGGCTGTGAGCGTTGTTGATTCCAAGGGATTGCCTCAGCTCGCACCACAGTAGCTTCCGGGCGTGCAAAGGGTTAACGCGGGCTGGATATTGAGGTGGGGGGTGTGAGGCGGGAGGGGCGGCAGGAGGGGTGGCGGGATCTGGGTGGGCGCGCTCTGATCTCCCCCCCACCCCATTCCTCGGGGGTCAAGTTTCAGCGGCACTCCGCCCCCAGGGTAGGTGTGAAAGACACGTGTCCCCATTGTGAAGGGCCTGTCAGGCAGGACAAAGCGGCCGCCCACCCTCCCCCCGCCCCTCGGCCCAGCCTGGGGTCAGCTCCAGGGGGCCAGCTGGGTGTCGAGGTCACTACAGGCCCGAGCTTTGGTGACATAGGGGGAAAAAGCTGGGAGACTGGGTGGAGGCCACGTGATGGTTAAGCGAGGGGTTGGAGAATAACCCCCCCCCCCCGAAAAACTCAGCAGTCACCTTCACTATACTACAGGAGGGGAGTCCGAGGGGAATAGCCCCTTCCCCAACGGGCGTAGCAGGCACGGCGGCATCCCTTCCCCGCCCCCTCCCCACCCCCCATCAATCACCAACACAGAGAATCGCAGTGTCGAGCGCAGTCGGTTTTAGTGGTTTTCTTTAATCCTGCTCTGCACTTCTTTCTCATTTACTACACGGGATATTATAAAGAATAAATAGCAGATACTCTTAATTTACAATGATTAGTCATTCCATTTGTTCTCTATATTTACAATAACTGTAAAATAACATTGAACTCTATAGCTTCTTCGAGGTCCAAGGAAAACCAAAACACTTTCCGAAGAATGGAAAATAGCTTTTAAAAAGTCCGTCTACAAAAGTTCCCCCATCTCTTTGTACTTTAAGAAAAAATAACTTTTCCCCCCTGCTTCGCCATGCGAAGGGCACTGGAATATAAATAGCAGGTTAACATTATTAGCAACAACCAGAATAAGTCTCTCTTTTCTCTGTTCTTTTTTTTCCTTTTGCTTATTTTTTTTTTAAAAATACAGTAGAAGCCGGTAACTTTTAACGTATAATACTGACCTTTTAATAAGTAAATTAAAACTGGTACCGTATATACACACACATATACATTCCTACACAGTTAAACAGTGCATTACATGAACCAGAAAGCTAGGTCTCTGTAGCCAAAAAAAAAAAAAAAAGTTCATTGAAAACCCTCGCTAGAGGGTGGTGGAACTGGTTGGAGGCGGTGCAGGGGGCGTCCGTAGGGATCGATCAAATGTCCGGGTGCGGGCAGGGGGCCCCCAAGTTCTAGCACGAGCACTTGCACTCGGAAATGATGGGGTACTGGATGGGAATCCAGCCGCAGCGCTGGCCCCCGCGCCGCTGACAGCGCCACCGCAGCACCGTGAGGTGCACGGACTTGGACGGCTTGCACACCATGCCCTCAGGCACGGAGCACGAGCGCTTACTGAAGCAGCTGCCCACCTTCACGTAGCGCGGCCAAAAGCGGCTGCCCAGGTCGTTCCACGCGTACAGCACCGGGCAGAAGGTCTGCGACCACAGCCACATCTGTAACTTCCTCCGCAGCTTCTTGCTCAGGCGCTGCTTCTTGCCCTGGGCCAAGCCCTCGGAGAACTCCAGCCCTTTGATCTCGCTCGGCATGGCCCCCGACGGCCGCTGCCGCAGCAGCTGGTCCAGCTCGGCCAGGTCCTCGGCGCCCCCGGTCGCCCCCCCGCCCCCGCCGGGCCGGTCCTCGGGGGGCGAGGTGGCCATGAAGCCCGGGTCGTAGTGGCCCCCGAGCAGCGAGCGCAGCAGCGTCTCGTTCAGATCCTTCTCCTTGGGGTCAAAGATAGGGTCCGGGTGTTCGATGAGGTCCACCAAGGGCAGGTTGTCGCTGGGAGCCGGACGGATGTGGAGATAGTGCTGGCCGCCCGCCGGTGCTGCCCGCAGCCCCAGGACCACCACCAGGGCGTAGAGGGTGACCCCCAGGCTGGGGCAGCGCTCCATGCCTCCGGCGCGCGCCCGGGGCTGCTGCTTCGTCCCGCGTCCCCGGAGCAGAGCACGCCGAGCCCGCGGCGCCGCCGCGCTCCCCCGTCTCTCCGGAGGCGGCTCACCCGAGGCTGGGCAGGCGCAGGGCCGGCAGCATGAGCCGCGGGGAGTGCCCTTCGCGCAGCGCCGGCTCCCACCGGGGCGGAGAAAAGGCACACAAGTTGGCCGCAACTCCTCTCCCCGGTCTATTCGGGAAGGCGGCCGCGGCGGGGCATCCGAAATTACTCCAGGGCGACCGCGGGGCGCGGGGGGCGCCGGCTCCTCGCTGCCTTCCCGGGCCGGCGGCGGCGCAGGGCGCGTGGACGAGCCGCTCTCCCCTCCTCCTCCTCTTGCTGCTTCTCGTCCTGCCGCTCTGTGCAGCGCCGCTGGCCGAGCGGGTCCTGGGGGCACTTCCCTCCGCCTGCTCCGGGCTCCGCGGCCGGCTCTGCCCGGCGGACTCCAGCGGCGGCGGCGGCGGCGGCGTCCGCGCACGTTGGCACCGGTTTGTCTGTCTCGCAGGGTCCAAGCCTTTAAATTTCCTGCACTTTCAGCTCCATCACCATGGAAACCACTGACTCTCTCGGCGTTGCCCCCTCCCCCTTCTTCCCCCCAAACAACAACCCCACCCCCCACTTCTCCACCCCCGAGGAGCTGGAGCGGCACAGGCTCCGGGGGAAGCCGCCTGTACTCGCCGCGGAGGCGGCGGCGGCGGCTTCGGCAGCGCCCAGGGCTGTGCCCCGCCGGACCCAGATGCCCCGGGAAGCCGACAGTCCGGCTGCCCGCCGGAGCTCACAGGCGGCGGCGGCGGCGGCGGCGGCGGCAGCGGCGGTGGCGGCGGCGGTGGCGCTTGGCAGGTCTCCGCGCAATTTTCTCTCTCCCCCACCACCCACCCCCCTTCTCTTCCTCCTGCAAAATGCACCGCCCCCCTCCTTTCTCCTGGAGCAATGCAACTGGGGCTCTAGGCGCCCCGCCAGGGCCAGTCCTGGGGAAAGCTCGCGGCGGCGCTGGAGCCGGGCTGGAGGGTGCAGGGCCAGTGTTGGGGGGTGCTCGAGGTGGGGCTGGGGGGTTGCTCACTAGCTGGGTGCTTTGCACTGGGGGTGGAGCAGCGGGGAGGTGCTGGGGTCTCGCTTCTTGGTGCAGTTCGGAACAAGAAATTTCTCCATGTGCATGGAGCGTTTTTCCCGGACGCGTCTCTCGCCTTCCTCTCTCCCGGGCTCGGTCTAAGTCCCCTCCCCCAACACACACACACACTACCCCCTCAACCCCCTTTGCGCCGGGGAGTCCGAGAGCTGCAGCGCTGCGCAGCGTGATGTAATTCCTAGGAAGCACTCCTGCCCGTCTGCCCCCCAGGCCCACGAGGGGGTCCGCTCCTCACCCTCCTCCTCCTTCTTGGCCGGGTCCTGCACCCTGAGTGGCCGAGCCGCAGGGGCGCGTCCTACTCGCCTGCGGCTCCCCTTGCCCGCCCGGCTCCGCGCGGCCGCCGCTCGGCTCCCTGGGGGCGGCGCGCCCTCTGCTGGTCCGCCACAAGCCCTGCACCTGGCGCTGGCGGGGGCGGCCCTGCGAGGTGGGCTGTCAGCTGCCCACTCTGCCCAGCTCAGCTTCTACTTCGGTGTCCGTGCCATTTTGTGTGTGTCTGCCTATGCTGAGGGGTCCCTTCTGGTTCTGGATGTTTTCTCAAAGCTCTCCATGCCCTCAGTTTAAACAGACTTTGTGAGATTCCTCCCCGACCCCTTTAAATTTCACAAGAACCCGTGCTGCACCTTCTGCCTGGGGTAAATCTGCCTCAGTGGGCGCTGGTGGGGACCAGAAGCTTAAAAGATGAGCTGACAGTAGGAGGACCTGAGTCCTGGCTGGGTCCACCCTGATATAACTATGTTAACCTTACACAAGTCACTTGTGGCCCTATATACTTTAAGTTTTGCATTAGTGACATAACTTCATTTTTCTTCCAGCCCTACCTTTCTGGGATTCTAAATAAACCTACATGATGCTTTCTCTTTCAGAAGCAGTTTCTTTTTGATGGGAGTTAGGTACTGCAATGACACCTCCGGTTAATGTTCCCTTGGATGAGGAACTGAATCTAAGCTTCAGAACTCAAACTCAGTTTCCTTTGTGGTGGACATGATTGGAGTCTGGAAAAAGCTGGAGAAGAGAGGCTTGGAGTGGATGACTTAAGTATTCACCAGTCTTCCAGGGAGTGGGAGTTAGGAGGTCCCATTGTGACAACCTACATCACTCTACTTTCTTTCCCCAAAGATTTGGTTTTTCCTTTCAACCTGCCCACCTCACCCCACCCCCCAAAAGTTGCTATCTGTCTAAGGAAGAAAATACTTTGTTGCATAGTACATATGCATTGTACATATAGTCTTTCTGCAGCACCTCAGACCTGGGAGGCATGGCTGAAAGCATTTTATTCAACTTTAAAATCTAGACAAATACAATTAGACTATGAAGGTACTGTCCAAAAGGCAGTCTTGCTTTGATGAATACTGGAGATGAGAACAACCCACTGCTTGTTTGAATTGGGTTGATCCTGAAATAATGTGTGATTACAATCTGGCACCTAGTAGGCTCTTAAACCATACTCCTTTCTTTTTGATGTGCTTTGTGGGGACTTGGCACTAGTTTGTTTTCTTATGAAGATTAAATGTTCCAGAGCAATTTTGTCGCTGCTGTGAATTAACTAAGAAAATAACTTTTTAGTAGAGTTCAAAGGCTAAATTCTAGCCCAGCTCTCCTGAGATGGTAGGTTCTAATTAGTGACATTATATTGCGCTGTTTTCTATTCCATCAATCTCTCTTCTCCTTTAAATCATCTATTTTTGTTTGAAAACCAACCCAGATCTTTAAGTCCTTTATTTAGGCTGGCTAGATTTGACTGAACAGCACAAAAGGTCCCTTGGGAACAAGAAACAAACTGTGTTTGAGAATAGATTGTGTGACCTGTTTATGGAGTGTCCACTGGGTGAAGACCACAAAGAAGAGAGAACTCACAGTTGGTGTCCACCTCACAAGGCTTTTGTAGTCCAGTTAGGAGAGCTATGACAAGCATATAAAGAAAATATTAAAAGGGCCTGGGAAAAAAAATTATAAATTCCCATAACAGCGTAGACCAGTGTTTCACAACCTTTCTTTAAAACGCATGTTCCCTTTTGATAAATATTAGGTCATTAAATATGAAATGTCCGATTTTGAATCAAAAGTTTAATTTATAATATCTCAAATGAGAAACAGTACAATTAATCAAAGTATGTGCCTAAACTGTCAACACAGTTTTGCCATCTTAACAGTAGCTTGCTTATGCCAGCAGCAAAGAAGCCTGGAGTGTGAGTGGGATGAAATCTCAAAAGGCGTTTCCCACAGCTTGTTGAGAATTGAATATTTTTCCTTGCAAGAAGTGGTCCAAAGCCTGGAAGAAGGGGTAGTCATTGTGCAAGGTCTGAGGAATACAGTGGATGACAGAGAGTTTCCAAGTCCAGCTTCTGTAGTTTGAGCAGTGTTGTTTTTTTGTGACATGCAGTCTTGCAAGAGGATTGGCCTGTCTCTACTGACCAATCTCAGCTGCTTAATTGCAAGCATTCTCATCATTTCATCCAGTTGGTTGCAGTTGGCATTCGCTGTAATGGGCTGACCAGGTTTCATGAAGCTGTAGTGGATAATACCAGTGCTGGACCACCAAACAGACTCCATTAGCTTTTTCTGAGGAATATTTGTTTTTAGACTGTGTTTCGGCACTTCACCTTTGTCCAACCATTGCGCTGAATGCTTGTGATTGTCAAAAAGAATCCATTTTTCATCACATGTAACAATATGGTGTAGAAATGTTTCACCTTTATGTCATGACAGCAGAGGAAGGCAAGATTCGAGATGATTTCGCTTCTGACGCTCATTTAATTCATGTGGTACCCATCTATCCAACTTCTTTACTTTGCCCACTTGTTTCAAATGGTCCAATATTGTTGGAATAGTAACGTCAACCCTTGCTGCCAATTCACATGTAGGTTGAGATGGATTCGTTTCCACTACAGCTTTCAGCTCATCATTATCCATCTTGGTCTCAGGTCGCTCACATGGCTCATTTTTAAGATTAAAATCATCAGAAAGGAACTTCTCAAACCATCAATGTACTATGCGTTCATTGGCTACATCCTTCCCAAACACTTCATTGATATTTCAAGCTGTCCACACTGCATTAGTTCCAGCATGGAACTCATATTGAAAAATAACACGAATTTTTGACTTATCCATGGTTTCACAAAAATTGCTCTAAAAAAAAATTGAAGATCATCACAAGCCAGAACATGCATTTGAAAGAATGAGGATGTACCTTCACAATAAAAAAAAAACAAACCAAAACAAACCAAAAAAACCCCAAGAAGTGTCAAAGTGAAATGTCAGAGATATCAAACTTAGTACTTAAGAAAATCAGACATTCCATGCTTAATAACCTAATATAATAATTCCATACTCTCCTGTGAATGTTGTTTAAAGTTTTTTAATACATTATTGTGACTTAAAGGAAGCCAAAGCAATTATATTAGCTATACTGTTTCAGACTTCACCTACCCTGTCCACTGTGGAGCTCTGAAATGCTGCACTTGGGGAGCCTGCAGCCCCCCACTCTATGCCACACTGTGCCCATGAACTTAGGTACTGAGTGAGTCTGGGGATGTTGGTATGAGAGACGAAGCACTGCTAATACCTTAATAGTAGAGCTGAGCTTTAGCTGAGCTTGATGGAGAAAAAGGGTATATTTATCTGAATAGGGAGAGGAGGAGGCTTGAGACATAGGCTATGAGTCTGCATGCAGAGGGGAACCACAACGTATGAGGTACAGCCAGAAAGTCTGGGGATCTGGGAAGCGGAGGAAGAAATGTCACAGACAGGGGAAGCTCAACACAAAGATGACTTTTGGATCAGGTGGCTTTATGTTGGAATTCCGGCCCTGCCACTCACCAGCTGTGTTACCATTTAACACGGGCATCTTAACCAGTCTCCAACCTTCCATTTTCTCATCTGTAAGGTGGGTACACACCTCTCAGAATTGTGCCATGTAAAGGAAGGACTGTCTATCTTGGCATGATGCCTGGGGCAGAGCATAGTGTGGGCAAGGGTCTTTCAACACATGGTAGTTCTTTGTAGAACCCCACTGCTCTCAACTGGCCAACCATCTCAGGTTTGAGCCAGGGAGGGTGGAAGGGGATGCAGGATGCTGTTGTAATCAACTCTAACACCTTGGGACCTGCTTTGTGTCCACCCTGCCTATGCAACTGAGCTGTTCTTGGTGGCTGCCAGCTTCAGGAGTTTGGGGGAAGGTGAGGGGGGATTTCTTGGGGGACTCAATAGCCAGTCCATTTCGATGCTTCTGTGGCTGTATTGAAGGGGAACTTGACGAGCTGGATAAAGAGGGGTGTATTTCTTCAAAAGGAAGCTTGGGGCAGGAATGGGTCAATGGAGGGATGACTATCAGCTTGGCTTTTTGATCAGGCCTTTGCTGTGGAGGTGTTTGGGCTTTAGTGGGGATTGGCTGGGGACTTAGGTAGAGTCTGATAAACAAGAAGGGTGAAGGCCCACTCCTGGTTAGTCCCATCCCAGGTTTCTGTCCCAGCAAAATGCCCTGGGCAGGGAAAATGAAAGCACTCCTTCAAACAATTGCGTGGGCAACTCCAGGTCAAGGCAAGAGGAGCCTTAGGGTGCTTTTATGTATCTTTTCTTATTTCTATCACGATTCTAAGAATAGTTCGACAGTTTTCTTACTTCTTTGGGCCTGGAAACATAGACCAAAGGCAGCTGTGGGTTATGTGCAAAGGGTGTGGAGCTTGATGTCAGAAAACTTGCAACCTACCAGCTCTGTGACCTGCAGGGAGTCACTCTGCCTCTTCGGGGCTCCCCAACACTAGGAGGTCGGGGACCATGAGACATCATAAAGGAGAAGGCATGAGAACTGCTACCTTTTATGTCCTGCATCATCCCAGGCATATGAAAATAATCACCCTCTGATTCTGACAATCTCTAAGGTCCCATAAATGTAGAATCTGATGAGCTTTCTGTTAGTGAGACCCAGAATGGCATTTGGGGGCTTGATCCAACTTAGCAAAGTGAAGATAAGACTTGTCACTTTTCTCTCCTGACTGCCAGAGGGAGCAAGCAAGGAGGTGGGTCTGAGGCCAGAGAATGGGAGATTCCGAGTAGCCTCCTGGGTGCTGGGGAGCACTGGCCAGTTCGGGACTCAAAGCGAGGGTGGGAAGAACCCAGTTCAGCTTCATAGCACATTGCAGTTTTGTGTGTGTGTGCGTCCAATTGGTGATTAGATTCTAGTTAGAGGAGTAAAGCTCCAGCCAGAATGGCATGGGGGCAAAAGAGGGAAAATAGGAGAGAAGGAAGGGAGAGAGTGAGGGAGAGAGCTCTAAAACGTGGGCTGGGGTGGGAAAATGGGTAAATAAATGTGAAATGCATTTCTCAAAATAGAGACAAAGTTGAAGATCAAGGAAGGAAAGGAGCTTCAGGGAGCTTGTTCCAGCCGCAACAGCGCCTTCCCTGCCTCCGTCTGGCTGCTGCCCCGCCCGCAGCCCCCTCCCCATCTGGCTCCACGCTGGGGAAGGGGAAATGTCTCCGGAGCCCAGTGGCTCATTCATCTCCTGATAAACTGTTTATCTGAGTTTTAACGAGGGCGCCTCTCTCCAGCCCTGGAGACAGAAGCCTCCTCGTGTTTAGCCTGCCCTGATGTGGGGGGCCTGGGGGTGGGTGGGGCGACGCCAGCAGTCGTATCTTCTCCCCTTTCCTGCTGCCGCTGCGCCTTGCCCTCCACTGTCCCGGCTTTGCATGGCGTTTCCTTGGCTGAAGTCTGGGTCTGGGATGGACTCAAGTTTTTCCCATGGAAAGGAAATCCTCGTGCAGTCCCTCTCTCTCCAGCCACTATCTTGTGTGTACGCGTGCACACGCACGCACACTGCAAATAAAATTTAAAAACAAACAAAACTTGGTTCTGAGTTGTGGACTTTTATCATATATGACCCAGCATTTCAAAAGGAAAATGAATGGAGTGCTACAGATACAGTATGACTCGTGTGGGCAGGATTCTCCAAAATGACGGAGGGGCTAAGTGCGAAGACAACTGTCACTGAATTAACAGAAACTTACGCTGGAAATGCTCAAGGGCTTGCTTTCCACTCCCCACCACACACCCTCATCCACTCCCACAGGCACACACTTGGGCAGATACTGATGCATTTATTAAAGAGCCTACCTTCCCCTGCCCCAACATGTATGTGAATAGTAAATACACACACGCTAGGGTGTATGTGTGCACACATGCGTATGCACACATACCATACACTCCCTGTGCACCCCTCCCCAACAACACGTGCACACACACCCCACTCCTTTCTCAAACACACACAGACACACAGCGGCCTTCTGCCCCTTCCTTCCCCACCTGGGCTCCAAAGGCTCCTGGAGGCAGTTCCCTTTAGCCACCTGCCGTGGGGAATTGACACGCAGCCTCCACTTGCCCACGGACACACAAGCACCCATCTCAACCCCCCTCTCCACCCCGACTCACATTTCCCCACAGCCTCTCTTCCTGCTGCCGCAGATAGATGTGTACTGAGATAATAAGGTCTAGTCTCCCTTATCCCCCCAAAGGCTCAAGATAACAAGGAGACAGAAGCTCAATGGAGTGAAAAATAAGGTGAAAAATGACCCCCACTTCAGGCGGGTGGGGTGATTCCCAGGTTTCAGCTACTGAATCCACCCAACACGACATTTTCACATCTCTGATTTTTTCCCCAGTCCCTACTCTGTCTCCTCAGCATCCCAGTCGTGGTGCAGCCTTGGAACTGACTAACGGGGACCACCTACCGTTATCCATCCGTCTTTTATTCGTTCATCTCTTCACCACGCATGCACCCCAATTACAGACATGGCTTGATGAGAAGACAGACGGAGTCCCTTCTCTTGAGGTACTCACAGACTACTGGGGAAAAGGGAAAAATAAACCAAAGGTGACAATTCAGGATGTT
Organism: Varecia variegata; assembly: GCA_028533085.1. NCBI lineage: Eukaryota > Metazoa > Chordata > Mammalia > Primates > Lemuridae > Varecia > Varecia variegata. The sequence continues at coordinate 122,972,275 of CM052441.1, forward strand.
CACTGCATGGATGAATTGGAGACATGCTAGGCTGGGGGATCTGAAATGGCTCCCCAGAAGAGCTGATGTCCAAGCTGAAAGACCTGAAGGGTCAACAGGAGGTCACAGACCAAAGGGGTGAGGAGGCAGCCACTGGCTGGCTGACATTTTGGGCAGAAGGGAAGGGGTGCAACATAATCTAAACCCTGGGAGTTGGTTGGTGGTACTGAGAGCTGGGGTTTGAGGGATAGAGGGTGGAAGACCAGGGGCCATGTATGGTGGGCCATCAAAGGGTCTTAAGCTGTTTTAAATAGGATTTGGATTTAGGCTTAAGTTTAGACATACTCAAAACAAACCTGAGAAACCATATTAATATGGCTATGATAGGTCTTAAATATTTCAGGACGGCCCTATTAAAAATGAAAACAAAACTCAATTCTGAGCTACATCAAGATTGAAATCTAGGCTGTTCAGCCATACATAGAGATTTTGCTTTTAATCTCTATGCAGGGATTATTCTGTGTGCAGGGAAAACATTTTTAAAAATATGTTTGTAAGTCATTAATTATAATCATTATACGATGCCTGAAGAATGGGGTAAGTGTGTAGGGTGAGGAGAGAGAAGTTCACTTTTTACTTTATATTATCTTTATGTAAATCTGTTTTCAACAAAGAGAGAGTAATCAACATTTTTATATTTAAGGAAAAAAATCAATAAAAGACTAATATCAGTGAATTTAGAAGAAACACCCTGCCCCAAAGTAACTATCAGGCATTAGTAAAACTGAAAATGATATTTTTGTTTTGTTTTTTGTAGAGAAAGGGTCTCACTATGTTGCCCAAGCTGGTCTCAAATTCCTGTCCTTAAGCAATCCTCCTGCCTCGGCCTCCCAAAGTGAGGGCATTCCAGTAGTGAGCCACCATGCCTGGTCTGGAGACTGTATTTAAAGTTCTAAATGTTGAAAAGATTTTTGAAGCCAGCAAGCACCACACTGCTGGGTGGGCATGACTCTTATTCTTAGATGATCTTTGTTTGTGTTGAGTTAAATAGTTCGGTGCTCGGCTGTGACGGTAAAGTGAGGGAGAAGTACATTCGAGGAACTTCTGTGTGCAGGGGTAAGTGTTTGTATGAGTGCACAGAAGTATGTGACAGACACTGTTTCGTGACACTTTCATTTACTGTCTCAGGCGTCTACACAGAAATCAGATTGCTTTCAAAGTAAAGTGATACTTATGCCAAAACCCACCACAGGGCTGAGAAATACAACAAAACTAAAATGCACCCTAAACTAATCTTATGCTTGATCAAAACTTTGCAGTCTGGAATGAGTTTGGAGTAGAGGCTGGGGATTGGAAATAAGTCACTCAAGTTGAGAGTCTGGAGCATGAGGTCCCTAAACAAGTACAAAAGGAACTTATTCTCTTGGTTTCCAGGCTTAGAAACAAGAGTACAAGTTTAACATGTACTGTGAATTTATCACCTGACTTACAAACATTGTCTTATCTAAATCTTATTTTATAGGAGCTTCTGGAGTAGGGACAATTACCTCCCCATTTTATAGATAGGGAAATTGAGGCCCAGAGAGGTGGGGGGACTTTCTAAGGCCATAGTCTTTGGCTCAAGGACCATCTGTGGAGGCAGGGAGAAGTTTCTTAGATCAGAGCTGTGAGTTCAAAGCAAGCTTCTTTTTAAAAAAAAAATTTATTAAATTAATTAATTAATTAGTAGAGAGAGTCTCACTCTGTCACCCAGGCTGGAGTGCAGTGGTACCATAATAGTTCACTGTAACCTCAAACTCCTGGGCTCAAGCGATCCTCCTGCCTTTGCCTCCCAAGTGGCTAGGATTAATATTTTTAGTCACTACCATGCCTGGCTAATTAAAAAATATTTTTTTTCTCGTTAGAGATGGGGTCTTGCTATGTTGCCCAGGCTGGTTTTGAACTCCTGGGCTCAAGCAATCTTTCCGCTTCGGCCTCCCAGAGCAAAGTGGGCTTCTTCGTGCATCTGTTCTCTTGCTCTGAATCCATATTTGACTCCAGTGGTCATCAGTACCAGCAGGCCTGGGAGGTTTACTTGTGGGCAGTTACTTTTGGCAACCTGGCCAAGTAGGGAAGTGGGCTCACTTCATCTTCCTCCCACACCCCCCCAACACCCCATCCCCACCTCCCATAATAGACCATGACTGTAATAAAACAAGCCTTTTGATCAAGCTTCTCCACATCACTCTTAAGACAAACAGTGCCTCTGAAACCCCCAACTGTTTTTATTTTTCTTATATCTAAGGTTTCATCTTACTGTCTTTATCTAGCTTCATTAAAAAATACCCCCAATTAAGGAAAAAAAAATCATTTCATTTCTTTCTTGTAATTCACAAAAACATACCTACAGAAAATGAAAGGGGGTTTTCAAAGTTCTATCAACAACCCCCTTAAATTTCTAAAAGGAGTTCCCACTTTTCTTCTAACCCAGCAGACATCTGCAAAAAATGTCCAATCTGTTCTTTGACATGATATGTTAAGATAAAAAGTAAATTGATTAATTAAAATACAAATAAAAATAAATAAAGCGGCGGCTAGTCCTTCACCAGCATGGTTAGTGGGTATGCTCATGTTTCAACACAGGATTTTTTTAAGATCTGATACATTAGTCATAGGATTTTTAGAAAAAAATAGTTTTATAAGTTATTGTGTACATATACATTTAAAAAGATTTTTTTTTTCACCCATGGTAGAGAGAATGGATAAGGCTAGAGTTGGGACCAAGGTTTGGGTCTCTTTGTCCCCTCCCTACAAAATGAATCCGGTACACAATTTCAGACAACTGTCTCATACAAAGTCTTAACCATGTTAACTAGTCAACAGAAAGCGTGATTAAACTCACACAGATAATCCCTAAAATGCTGGGTGAAGGGCGCTTGAAGTGCCTGGAGGAGGTAGGGAGGGGCTGGGCCAGTAGTGAGGCAAGGTTGTCTCTTCCAACCTCATCTTCACTTTGCATTGTTTCAAAAGTGAATTACTGCAGCCGTTCAGAAAAATACATTGAGCAAAATGCAAAGCTGCCTCCCTCTCAGCCTTGAGGATTTGAGTCACCTTGAATAAGGCTTTACAATGTAATAAGAGGCATCGTAATTATCATGCCACGGGGGTAAGAAAATCCTGGCAGATCACATTTTATAGAATTCTGCTTTTCTTTCAGGCCCTGGCCTAGAAGGAGAGAGGCAGCTACATTTTAGACTAAATGTTTACGGCTTAGGCTTCTTCAACAGCAGGAACGTTTACTTCTGAGCTAGTCCTATTGTTCCGTCTGTGATTTCAATATGCTGCTTCTAAATATTTTGACAGCAAAGCAAGTCTTGTGGCACTTTTCCTTTTTTTTAGGGACTTCAGGGCCGTGATTGGTTGTGGGGTGGGGGTTGGGTGAGGTCTCTGACTTGCTGCTGGGAACAGCTACTCTTCATCCCACAGGTATGTGATCTTAGGGAGGTCCCTATCTCTCCCAAAGGTCACCACTGAGAAGACAGTACTTGCAGATGGCATTGGCCTGCCCACGGCAAGAGAACTTGCTGGTGAAGTGCAGTGAGGTGTCCTCTTTTCTCCCAAGGTCTTCATATTCCTGAAGGATAAACAGACTAAAATAAACTGCTATATAGAAAGGAATTACTTATGATTATTCAAAAACCTCTAAGGAGTCTCCTGGTTACCCTCAAGATACAGCGATGACATTTGATGGCTTTTCCAATCTGACCACAACCTACCTTTTCCCTTACACTGTTTCTACTTCTTGCTGTTTGCCTTATGTTTAGCGAGGAGGTCTCTACACGTTGCTTGCTCTGCCTCACCGTTATATGTTCTGTCTACTCACTCTCCCTTTTGCAAAATCACTTGCAGCCCTCTAGATCCTGCTCAAACATCGCCTCCTCCATTCTTGATTCTGTCTGGGCAGATAAATTGCTCCCTTCTCTGACATCCTACACCACCCCAATCCCTCCTCTAGCTCCCCCATTACCGATTGCATTCCACATTGTTGGCTCTCTTGACTGTTGGACGGCAAGTTCTTTTTTTTTTTTTTTTTAATCTTTTTTTTATTTCAGCTTATTATGGGGGTACAAAAGTTCTGCATAGATATATTGCCCATGTCCCTCCCAATCCCCCGAGTCCGAGCCTCAAGCGTGTCCATTCCCCAGACGGTGCACATCGCACTCTTCCTATAGGTATACACCCATCCCCTCCCCCACCCCCGTCCCCCCCAAGTCAGAACTTCAAGCGTGCCCATTCCCCAGACAGTGCACATTGCACTCATCATGTAGGTATACACCCATCCCCTCCTCCCACCCGCCCCCTGCCTCTGTCAAATACACAATTGGTGTTATTCCCAAATGTGGACGGCAAGTTCTTTATGGGAGTTCATCTCCAAATTCCCAGTGCCTACCATCATGCTTGCTGTACAGTAGGTGCCCAGTAAATGAATGAAGACCCAAACTTGTTTAATTGCTTTTGGAGTCCATATTGGATCCTGGTAGTGGGTGGAGGGAAACGATGGTGGCGAAAATACCTGTTTTTAATTAATGTAGCAAATCCAGATAGTAATAGCTTATACTGTTTGATCTTCTCTTATAAATCCCCTCATAGGTATCTGGAAAACAAAAAGACCAATTTGACCAAAAATAAAATGCTTTACTATTTAACTGGTACGC
>CM052441.1:122977047-123056355 GCA_028533085.1 Varecia variegata
TGAGGGATGGTTGGCTCTGTTCCAGGAAGCTGCAGCTAGGGGTGGGGGGGGGGCAGGGAGTAGTTGAATGATTCCAGCTCCTTCTGGGGAGGCAGCAGCTGCTGTAACATGTCAGGCTAGACTCAGCCCATGCACTTGGAAAGGAAAGATGGTTCAGGCCCCTGCCCCCACCCTTGAGACCCCAGGACCCTGTCCTTGCTAGAACCATATTCCCTCCCTTCCACCCCACTGCCGCTCCCAGTCCCTGCTGTCTTCTTGGAGAGGTGGATTCAGAAGCCATTTCCAAAAGGACAGAAAAGCACTAATCTCTCCGAAGACAACTCTCCCTGGTGTCCAGTTCCTTTTTGTATCACCAAAAGAGCCTTGCTCACCAGCTGGCACGGTCAGCACCCACTGGGGGTGGCTGGATCAATGTCTAGGTTCACTGTCAACACCGACAGGGTGCAATTCCCTAAACATCCTTTAGGTACTCTGAACTGTCATTCCGCAGTCACAATTGTCCAGATAACCAGGTCAAAGGTGCCCCTTTGGGTATTCTTTTCCCAGCCTGAATGACGCAGCCCAATGCAAGAGCTTCTCAGGGACAGCTCCATGTCACTCGGGCTCTGTCCACCTGGCACAAAGGGCAATGCTTTGAAGAAGAAACGGATTAAGATATTGGATTACAGTTTCTGTAGCCAGGCTCAGGGCCTGAGCTGAATGTCCTCCCCCAAGTAGGGTGACTTGGCAGAGTGGGTCAGGCCTCCCTCCCTCCTTCCTTACTTTCCTCCACCCTCCACAGCTCTCTGGGTGGGGGTGAGGGTAGGGGTGGGGGAGGGAAGGTGGAGTGGGACACACTCCTCATGACTTAAATCAACATTTTAGCAAAGGGCAAAACCGGGGCTACATTTCTTATACTTCTGCACATGTTCTGCCCTACCTCGGGGCCATGTGAAGGTGTGGGCAAGAACAGTCGGTGGGCGCATGACCCATGCTGGGTAGGGCAACAGCTCAGCAAGATGATTATTGTTAACCTCTTCCCTCTCCTCCTCCACCTTCTTACCAGTTACTGAATTCTCACTGTGTGCCTGATACAGTGTGTTATATTTGTGATCTCGTTTGGTCCTCCAAACATCTCAGTTGATAATTGAGGACACTAAAGCTCAGAGAGGTCAAGTGACCTGACCAAGGTCACCCAAATAGGAAGTGGCGGAGCTGAGGTTTAACTCTCTGCCTGGCTCCAAAGCTTGTGGTCCATTCCCTGTGGCCTCTTTCTGTTTTATCCAGGGTTCTGCTGTTGGTGTTCCTCATACAACTCACAAATGTGGCAGGTGGGGGTGGGAGTATGGAAGGACACAAAAGTGGAATCCAATGTGACCACAAAATAGTACTAATAGTATAAATTGTTCATGGTGCAAATATACTTGGTACAGCTTACACATGAACTGGAATTATACACACCAGCATGGGGGCAGTGTTTACCTCTGGGGAAGGGAGAGAGGGTAAAGTATTTGGTGAATACTTATGTATTTATAACATTTTATTCTTTTAAAAAGAGCAAAGAGATCAAAGTAAACAAACAGTAAATAAAAATCTTTGATGTTCAGGCCCACAATGAGATGCCACTCATAGCCATTGCCCATTAGAATGGTGGTTACCAAAAAATAAGGGAGAATAACAAGTGTTGACGAAGATGTGGAGAAATTGAAATCCTTGTGTGCCGCTGGTGGGAATGTTAAATGATGCAGCTGCCACAGAAAACAGTATGGCAGTTCCACAAACATTGCAAACAGAACTATCACATGAACGATCAACTCCACTCCTGGGTATATACTGCAAAGAACTAAAAACAGGGACTGACACAGGTATTTGTACAACTTTGTTCATAGCAGCGTTATTCCCAATAGCCAAAGGGTGGAACCAGCCCACGTGTTCATGGACAGATGAATGGATGAACAAAATGTGGTATATCCATACAATGGAATGTTATTCAGCCCTAAAAAGGAAAGAAACTCTGACACTGCTAAAACAAGGATGAATCTTGAAGACATTATGCTAAGTGAAATAAGACAGGCACAAAAGGACAAGGACTGTATTATTCCACTTACATGAGGTACCTAAAGTCGTCAAATTCCTAGAGACAGAAAGTAGAATGGAGCTTGCCAAGGGCTGGGGCGGGGCTGGGGGAATGATGGGTAGTTACTGTTTAATGGGGACAGAGTTTCAGTTGGGGTCATGGAAAGTTCTGGAGACGGGTGATGGTGATGGTTGCACAGAATGAGATTATACCTAATGCCACTAAACTGTACACTCACAAATAGATAAAATGGTGCATTTTACTTTATGTATATTTTACCACAATAAAAAAATGTGTGTGTGTGTGTGTCTGTGTGTGTCTGTGTGTGCGTGTGCACGCGTCCAGACAGGGAGGATCGGAACAACTGTTTAAAGAGTCCCCGTCTCGTATGCCATCTTTCCTTGGCTCGTTCCCCATCAGGAGAAGTTGGATCCAGAGCAAAGTGAGGAGCCCCCTTTCCCTTGGGGCTCTGAGCAGGCCGATTTCTGGCCTCCACGAGGCCGGTAGCTGTGTGCAAAGCGCATTTCTCCATTCTCTCTTCTGTCACTCAGCCAAGCCCTGGAGCTTTCAGGCTCAGAGGAAGTTCATCTGAAATAAAAGCGGTCCTTCAAGGGTCCCTTTGGATTGAAAGACTCCCTTCCTGGTAGCCTCTGAGGCTGCAGCACGACTCCAGCCAGCCCCCTGGGTATAGTAACAGCCCTGTCAACCAAGGCAAATCCACCGAACCTCAGAATCCCAAATTAGCACCTGGCCCTTCGATAGGGCAACTTTGGTTTAAAGTTTAAGTGAAACCTTGACAGTCCTACTGACTTGAGGGGAGGCCTCAGGCCGGCTCTCATAGGATGCTCTTTCTTCAGAGGAATGCCACGGTGTGTACAGTGTGGTGTCTGCAAACAGTCAGTGCCTACAACTGCAATTAGGGCCTTTCAATGGAGGTGTTAGCCACATGCAAAGTCTGAACGGTCTCACCCATGAAATTCATAATGGGATAAAAGTTCCATTCCGGGACTGACAACTTCAAATGGAATTTGGTGTAATCTTTTATTTATTTACCGGGTTGTGGGAGTGGGGGATGGGGGTTATGAAAATCCCACCTCACTCTGTACTCCACCCCCACCCCCCTAAGCTTCCAAGGATAAAAATGAGGGTTGGGATTACATTTCGAGGGAAGCAAGGGCTATATTTAAATATGCTTTGGAAAGTGTGGCTCCATGTCTGAGGCAGCCCAGGGTGACAGCTTCATCCAGCCTGGCCTGGGACATTCCAAAGAATCATATTGAGACCTTGTGCTAATTGGTTCCAATTTATCAGTTCCAATTTCCCCCGTAGCAGGGCCAGGCGGAATGCTTGATAATTTCAGAAGGAAGCAACATGCTGGAGTTACTCCAGAAGCTGCAGGATTCCGTGCTTTGCCTCTGTCCCCAGTGTTCGCTGATGATGACGGCTGTTTAATTAATTCTCCAATGCCCCTTCTTTTTAACGTAAGCCTACCCACGTCATTACTCCATTAGCTGCTTCTTGGTAGATCTTTCAGTAACTTCAGTTCATCTTATTTGCACGAAAACAGGGGCTTTTTTGCGGTATGAAGAGAGCCAGGAGAGCCAGGCGTGGGGGTGGGTGGCGGATTTATTTGTAATTACAGTAGAGTTCTTGCTCCCATCCCACCGTTCTGCCCATTCACAGGCTCCGGCCAGGGCTGGCGCCAAGATCTCCAAGTTGCCCTGTGTTTATGTCATTGAGACGAGGACAATGTTTCAGTGTGGAGCCAAGCCACAGGGATCCACTCCATAAAACCCTCCCTAAAAATAGACGCTCCAACCCCTGCCCAGCCCCCCTCCCCGCCTCAGCGACTCCCCCACGCCTGCTCCCAGCGCTAGCAGCACCCAGCTTCAATTCGCAGGGAGACAAGCGTGCCAAATCAGCCGAATCTCTCCCGGCTCTGGGGGCCCAGCGAGCTCTTTTCTTCCCGAGGAGTTTTAACCCAGAATAAAAGGCGTCAATTAGCAGCCTTTAGGGCTGACAGGGCAATTAAAGCTAAATTGCAAGACAGAGGGAGAATTGGAAGGAGGAAGGAAAGGAAAGGAGAAAGAGAGAGAAAGAGAGAGAGAGGGGGATATTTCAAATGTATTTTTGGTGACAGCTGCATTTTTGAGGAGGGAGAGCCTCTCACACTACAACTGGCTGTTTGGATATATTTTCACTTGTGAAGTGATATTTTCAGTGAACACTGATACTCCCAGTTTATTGCACTTTTCATGTTAGGTCTGAGCTGCTTGGAAAAATTAAAACAAACGCAAAGCAAAAGGATCTTGTCTTTACAAATGCTCCCCACTGGCCAGGTCCCAACACACCCATTTCTTTGCAGGGTGAGTTAGATGCAACATCCAACACGAAGCTGTGAGGGTGGCTGGGTGGCTCGGTGGGGGTTGCTGTGACGGTCAGCCCTAAGTCTTGTTTCGGGGCTCCCAGAGCTTAAAGCTGGTGCCTTGGTCATAATGCCGTTGGGCACCCCTCAGTTTTCAGCTTGGTTTCCTAGTCTAGGACCCCAAGTCAGGTTATAAAGCTATTGGGAAATAAAACGCTTTTTGGTCTACTCCTAGGTGAACTTTTCTTACAGTCGGGCTTTGGTTTGGGACTCGGGGGGGCCTGAGACTGTCTTATGTGGATGGGAATCCATAACAAGAGTGGTATTGATTTCTGATTCGCTGGTGAAGCACTCTGGTTCAGGGCAGTGCATTCAAGAGGCACTGTGCACAGGGCTGGACACAAGTGAGGAATGTCATAATCAGAAGGGACGTCAGCCTGGGGAATAGAGCTTTGTCCACCTCCATAGCATCCTCCACTACCTGCCCCCATCACCAGCCCCCAACCCACAGAAGAAACAGGAACTACAGTTCCTAAGAGATGCTCCCAAAGTCACCCTTGCTTGCTGGATCTCAAATTTCAGTCTCCCGTCCTATGACTATAGACCTTTTCTCTTTACCTTTCCTCACTCATTAAAAAAACTAGCATTTCTACAGCACCTACCCTGCTCCTGGCATTGTGTTAAAGGATTCCCATGCACTGAATGCCAGGTAGATACTGTTATTGTGCCTGTTTTATGTAAGAGGAAACTGGGGCTGAGAGAGATTCAGTAACTTGTTCAAGGTCATCTCTTTGGTAAGTGGTAGAGATGGGATTAGAACCAGGTCTGCATCTAAAGGCTGTACCCCTGTACAGGCCTCACACGAATCTTCAGGAAAGCCTTGTTAACCAAGGATCAGTGTTTGCTTGGAGGGTCCTAAGCTTTGAAGCCCTCAGCAAAAGGGGATTCGCAGGTCTTAGGATGCTGGTGATGCTACAAGCACAAAGTTCAACATGTCTGGAATCAGCACTTTTGAGCTTGAAGGGACCTGGGGGTGATGTTTAGTGGAAGGTCTCTCCAACTAGGGTTCAGGGATCCTGAATTTCGGAGAGCCTATTCTCAGAAGCATAATGAGATCAGATATTTGAGACATATCTAGCACAAGCCTCGCCATTTTGACAGCTCAGCAAGGTGGGAGGCCAAAGGTCAAACAGTTCGTTATGGCAGGTGAAGTCAGAACCCAGACTCTATCTCTGCCCAGGACTATTTATGCTAACAAGTAGTATTTTCTTTTCTTTTCTTTTCTTTTTTTTTAAGACAGAGTCTCATTCTGTTGCACAGGCTAGAGTGCCGTGGTGTCAGCCTAGCTCACAGCAACCTCAAACTCCTGGTCTTAAGCAATCCTTCTGCTTCAGCCTCCTAAGTAGCTGGGACTACAGGCATGCGCCACCATTCCCGGCTAATTTTTTCTATATACTTTTAGTTGTCTGGCTAATTTCTTTCTATTTTTAGTAGAGATGGGGTCTCGCTCTTGCTCAGGCTGGTCTCGAACTCCTGACCTCAAACGATCCTCCTGCCTCAGTCTCCCAGAGTGCTAGGATTACAGGCGTGAGCCACCGTGCCGGGCCATACAAGTAGTATTTTCTGACACTGGATTTATAGGTTCACTCGAACAGCTTGATTGAAGCCCCTTAAGGGTAGGAATGATTTTAGGGGTTTTAATAGATATTTGGTGAATGAATGTGTAAAAGCAATTTAGGAGTGGTTACACTTGATATGCTGATTACAGACCTGTGTTACTTGCACTCAGGGGTATTGATATTTGGCCACAGTTCATCTCCTAATCTCAATTGCTTAAATCAAGTAAAATCACCTTTCTTTGTATACCCGAGTTCTTCTCCATTCATTCCACATTCAGTAATATTTTATGGAGTGCCCAATATGGGCCAGGCCCTGATCCAGGTTATAAACAAAACAGACTAATTCCCCACTTCCCTTCCCTACTAACCTGCTTTGCAAGATATTCATATGGCGTATTGCTGTGTAATTGGGATTTGGTTTGGTGAGGCTTGGATGGACGGAGGCCTAGTTTAGTCTTTCCAGCTTGGAGGTGATGACTGCATATAATGTTTTTTGTTGTTTTGTTTTTTTCTTATTTTCTTCTAGTATGCCTAAATGAATGTTTCTTCCCTTTAGAATTTTAAAAATTACAAAGTAATATACTGTAAAAAATTAAAATAATGCAAAAGTATAAAAAGTAAAAACATGAACATCTGTCTTATCACTCCACTATTAATGGTTGGGTGGTGTGTATTCTTCCCCTACGGTATGTACATACAATAATTATATGATGCATAATACATATTCATATAGACAAGTACAGGGCTGTCCCTAGAGGGTACAGGGCTGGGGCGGTCAGTCAGTGAGGCCACCCAGGATAATCACACTCGATGTGGTTCTACTCTGCAGGCATTTTTCATAGGCCTCTTAGGATATCATTAAGAATGGAAATTTCAAAGTTGAATTTTAATGATGCTCAGAAAAGAATAGTCAAAGGTAGTACCTCACAGGCCCTTCTTCTTGACCCAGCACCTCTGAAATCCTAGGTCCAGGACAGCCTGGGCTCTATTTAAGGCCCAAGGGATGGGCTTCAATCTGAGTTTTTCTTTTATTCCTTTTTCTTTTAAATGAAATTGTTGGAGCCTGTTATCCACGTTATTTTTCCAACTTACTTTATTTACTTAACAACATGGATATTTGTCCATGAGAGCACAAACAGAATAGCTCATTCTTTTTAATGGCTGCATGTTCTTCTATAGCATGGAGTTATGATTTTTTAAAAAACAATTTTCCTAATAAGGAGCATTTTGGCTCTCTCCATTTTTTTTTGCTATTGTAATAAACAAAGCTGCAATGGTGTAGCTTTGACACACGTCTTCTGCACACTCATGTGACTATTTCTCTGGGATAGATTCTTAGAAGTGAATTGTTGGATCTAAGGGTTTGTGAATTTCTTATTTGATACTGCCAATTTCCCTAAAAAAGTTCCAATTTGCACACTAACCAGAAGAGTGCCCTTTACCTACGCACACCACAGTGGGCATTTTTTTGCTGTTTGTTAAGCTAACTCCAGTTGCCCAGTGGGATACGATCAGTGACAGATCCACGAATGAGTAGGAAAGACAAACGAAGACTGCCCTAAGCATTCTGCTTTTGTTAAGTTTAATGAAAATAGAGCTGAGATAATAACGTGGCACATGGTGATTTCTCACTCTTAAGGAGATGCTTCAAACAAGGTGCTCTTGGCCTTTGACAGGTAGCCTGCTTCAGGAGAAAGGGCACGGGACTGAGAAGGAGGGATCAGAGGACTGGCTCCCACCTGGTCTTTGCCATTTACTACCTGGAACACCTGGAGCAGGTCACTACCTGGAATTCTAAGAACTCCAGTTTCCTAACCTGCCAAGTGGGATTATGTCATATGCTCTTCAAACAGGGCTGCTTTGACGATGACATGCCCCAGTGTCCAGTGTAGTACGGGAAAGTTTTGGAAAAGGTATGTCATTTTGATGATTGTGGATTTAATGGATCTTTAGTAGGGAGGACTACTGCTTTGATACAGATACAGAGAGCAGCTTGCATAGTATTTAAGTCTAGGCATGGATTTATTTTATTTTATTTTTGAGACAGAGTCTTGTTCTGTCACCTGGGCTAGAGTGCTGTGGCATCAGCCTAGCTCACAGCGACCTCAAATTCCTAGGCTCAAGCGATCTTTCTGCCTCAGCTTCCTGAGTAGCTGGGACTACAGGCAAGTGCCACCATGCCTGGCTAATGTTTTCTATTTTTAGTAGAGACGGGGTCTCACTCTTGCTCAGGCTGGTCTAGAACTCCTGACCTCAAAGGATCCTCCTGCCTTGGCCTCCCAGAGTGCTAGCATTACCGGTCTGAGCCACTGTGCCAGGCCTATGCATGGATATTTAGAAACCCTGATACCTGAATGCTTCGGGAGAAAGGGTCTCAGGTTGAGTTTCTAGATCATGCTTCTTTGGGTTTCAGATGAGTGTTTGAGAGATTCAGTGAGTAGTGAGGAGCTCCTGGGGCTGCTTTTGTAATACTGTGAGACATTTGAGGAGAGGATGACAGAATAGTATGTAACTGCCAAGACCGTTAGGTTAATTTTTATCTGCTGGATTTGGCACATGGTAGGAGCTTTAGAAACATGGAGTGAGGGCATGAACCACGCTCACACAGGTAACCCAACAGTATGAGCATCCTCTTTGACCTAGAGTTGAAGACCACATGCCAGTCCCTTACATCTTTTCCTTTTTCCTTTTTGATTATTATGGGTACATAATAGTTGTGTATCTTTATGTGGTACATGTGATGTTTTGATACAGGCACACAAGATGAATTAATCAAATCAGGGTAATTGGGGTATTCTTCACAGTCCCTTATATTTCGCTCTCTGACTGAATGACATGACGCACGTTTAGACCTAGCATTGTGCCTGATTTATGGGAGATGCTTGGTTAGTGTTTTCATTTTGTCCCCTCCCCCAGCTGTGGCTCCACCCTCTCTTCTTGGCACAATTCATATAGATTCCTCCCCTTTTCCTCACACTTTTTTTTCTTTGTGGGTATGAGGCATAATTATGTTTCATTATTGCAACCAGACACAATTGTGTCCCAATTTCAATGTTGCCTTGTACTTTGTGTTATGATATTGAGCAAAATACTTAACCTAGCTCAGCCTCAGTTTCCCCATCTGTAGAATAGAGTTAATAAAAGCTATCACAGGATTCTCATGAGATTTTTAGATGAAATGATGGTACAAGGTGGTACTCCAGTGTTTACCAACCAATGCAATGAGGTGTTTTAGATGATTATCCTTCACATGAGTTTAGTCACGACAACAACAACTACCATTTTGGTGTGTAATAGCTTACAAGCCCCTGTAACCACTTTATGTTAATTTTATTCTTATAAGAAGTCATGAAATTGGTCTGGGAGAGGCGAGGTAGCTTCCCCAACGTCCCACCACTGAAAGTCGGGGAGCCACATTTCTGCGCCAGGAGGAATCCCTCCGGCTCATTCAATGGTGCGTTCCTGACTTGGCTCCTGTTCCAGCTGCAGAGACCCATGGGAATTTGTCAAGATTCTGAAGCAAATGGAGCACATCACCCGAGTTGGTACGAGAAGATCTCTCCTCCTTGCTGGCCTTAATCCTGCCGAGTCCTACCTGGATTCTTTCTAGGAAGTCCAGGGGGCTGGAAGGGTGTGGGTTCCTTAAGTTCACAGTTCTTAAAATAGGGAGGGCTGATCCCCAACCAAGCCTGTCTTTTTGAAGTCTGTGGTGGGAGGTGATCTCATGGGGGAGCAGGTCCCCAGGGAAGAGTGAGGTTAAAGAAAGCCAGACTGGGAATGACCTCCGCATGCTGGCCTCTCCCTCCTGACCTCCATCCATCACTGCTCCCCTCTCCCGGCGTCTCCAGCCTCCTGGGGGATGGCTGTCTCCTCCTTTCTTTTTTCTTTAGCATCAGGGAGGATGACTCAAACACTGCCTAAGGGCACCAAAGGCATCCACAAATTGGTCCCAATCCCAGCTAATGAGGAAGGCAAGAGAGGAGACAGGCAGGCTGGGTCCTGTGGCTTTGGGCTGCGAGAGGAGGAGAGACGGAGGCAGCCAGCTAGGCCCTCCTCTGACCCCACGCAGCTCCGAGGCCCAAGGCCCCATGCCCTGGGCCTGTGGATCAGGTTTTTCTAAAACGTCTTCTGTTCCAAACCAGTAAATAAACACATCTCTTTCCAACCTCCCCCCCTCCTTTCCATGGACGCATTTACCCACATGAGATCAAGTGGCTCTGGCAACATAGTAGAGGAGTCAAAAGCACATCTTTCATTCAGAGCCCGGAAGATCTTCATTTCCATCTTAGCTTTTGGGTCCCAGGTTAAGCCACTTGACATCTCTAAGCTTCAGTTTTCTCATCTGTGAAATGGACGCAGTAATACTCACTTTGGAGAGCTGCCAAGAGGAGGTTGATTTAGACATGTGAATTGCCTGGAACCCAATCCTTCAGGAAGTGGTGTCTTTTACTATTTTAAACAACCTCCTCCCCCTGACGCCACCCCAACCCTCCACCCCCCACCCCAACACACACATTTAGAGCAGGCGACTACAGCACTGACACAAACCCAAGACCCATTTTTCAAATCATGCTCTTTCTTCTAAAATTGATCCTTATATGACTTCTGCAGGGACCCTGCCCTCCCAGGCCGAACTGCAGCATCAGCATCACTGATTAATGCTCTTAGTGTCACATTGGCTCAGCCCACTCCCTGGAATGACACGGTTGTGGGGGAGGGGAAATACTAGCCAAATAATGGCCAAGGGTGTTCTGAACTCTTCCAAGCTAACTTCCTCCATTCTCCATTGCTATGTAATCTCTTCTAATTTAAGGTGGTCTCCTCGGTTGATAAACTCAGCTGACTTCCTTTTTTTTTTCACGCCTGGCTTGAAGTCGGAAATTATATTGGTAAGTCTCACTACTGTGGATGTTATTAATGTGCTTAATGGGCACTCAAGGCAGTTTAAAGATCTTAGCCTTTGCACTGCGCCTTTATCCCACCCTGGGGGTAAATAATGGGGATGCTAACACAGTCTGTAAAGGGGAAAGAGCAGAGGTGGCCTGCCTGCTTCACAGGGCAGGATGCTTTGATGGCCTGTCTGCAGGCGGGTGATGAAATCAGCTTCCCTCGTTTTTATATCCCTTTTCAAAAGGCCAATTCTCCCAACACAATGCACATTTCCAAGTCGTTTTTAATTTGGCATGAAAATGTCTTCTTTATCCCAGACGGGAGGCAGCAGAGTTAATGGGAAGCACACATCTGGGCAGCGGTGCTCTTCCCAGTGAGGAGCTGAGCAGCGGGGACAGGAGTGTGGTAAGGGACTAAAGATGATGGCACTCAGCCCCCATCGACCTACGAGGATTTAACCCATCACAATGGAATTGTGAGCTACCTATGGCTCCCAGGAGTGCTCATAGGTTCCTTCCTTTTCCTTCCTGGAGGTGAGGTATAGGGCAGTGGGGGTGTCAGTTAACCTTTTTGGTGGTTTTTAGTTCTTAGTCCCAGGCTATGGGGTGGTGGGATTCTCTTTGTGCTCTCTGCTGAGTCCAAATCCTTTCCTGGCTGGTCCCTCTTCTGCTGTAGACATTCTCCATGCCTGACCCTCTGGCATGAGTGCTAAGATGGGACAGGCTCTGAGCACACCCATGTCAAGCTTTCAGGATCCCCTATGGCTTGTTTTCATTCTCTCCCCTGATCAGATTCTTGGTGTATGAATTCAAATTTAGCATGGATTTTTATCCAACATAAGGAGGCCCTGATGGACAACTTTATGTTAATAATGACCTAGTCTATGAATGCCTTGGGTCCCAGAAGAGGGTTCTCTGCTTAAGCTCATCCCATCATTATGTTGGTCTCAAGTTTTAGGCATACTTTTACCATATGGTAGTTTGTATTAATATATTATTTTTTTAAATTGGTCTTTTAGGCTGACATGTATAGCCTGAAAAACCCTGGGGTCTATTAATTCCTTGGGATTTCTGTAAAAAAAATGGCTGCAGTTCCCACTGTAAAGTCCAGCCTCCAGAAAAGAGCAATCATGAAACTCTTCGAGGATGCAGGGAGCTCCCTTCACAAATTTATTTCTCAAAGTGTTGGTGAAAGTTATCTTTTCTTGATCTTCCCACTGTGGGTGAGTAGGTCTTAAATGACAAATCCACTCCTTAACATTCCAATCTCCCTAATCGTTTGAATCTCTTCCTCTACATTAAACCAAGGGAGGCTGGACACTTCCAATTCACTCATGGCGGCCCATCCTTTGATCCAGGTTTCATCCAACCAACCAAACTGTTAGAGCCTCCTCCCCCCTTTTTTTTTTGGGGGGGGATAGGGTCTTGTTCTGTCACCCAGGCCGGAGTACAGTGGCATGATCATAGCTCACTGTAATCTCAAACTTCTGGGCTCAAGCAATCCTTACCCTCCCAAAGTGCTGGGACTATAGGTGTGAGTCACCATGCCCAGCAGCTGGAGCCATTTTTAACTTTCTGAGTTAACTTTTAACTTTTAACTTAACTTAATAGAATCTCTGCATAGTGAGTTATATCAATAAATTGATCTAACTTAGTTTCTTCCACCACTATCCCACACCCTTAATAGCCACTCTTACTCCTATTTCCCAAATTTCTGTTTGTACAAATTAGAAAACTCAAGTACTGTCATGTGTCACTTAACAATGGGGTATGTTTTGAGAAATGTGTCATTAGGTGATTTTGTCATAGAGCGAACTTACACAAACCTAGGTGATATAGCCTATTACATACCTAGACTATAGCAATGGGTATAGCCTAGACTAGCAATAGGTCTAGCCTATTGCTCCTAGTGTGCAAACCTATACAGCGTGTTACAGTACTGAATACTGTAGGCAATTGTAACACAATTTTAAGTATTTGTATATCTAAACATAGAAAAGGTATAGTAAAAATATGGTATAAAAGATAAAAAATGGTACAGCTGTATAGGGCCCTTTCAACGAGTAGAGCTTACAGGACTGGAAGTAGTTCTGGGTGAGTCAGTGAGCGACTGAAGAGTAAATGTGAAGGTCTACGATATTACCATACACTACTGTGGACTTTATAAACACTGTACACTTAGGCTACACTAAATTTATAAAAGTATTTCTTTCTTCAATAATGAATTAACCTACTGTAACATTTTTACTTTATAAACCTAATTTTTTTTAACTTTTTGACTTCTTTGCAATAGTTTATATTCTTATTCTGTAAGCTCTTTTCCATTTTTAAACTTTTAAACTTATTCTTTTATTTTTTAAGCTTTTTTATTAAGAACTAAGACACAAACACCAACAGTATCCTAGGCCTACACAGGGTCAGGATTATCAGTATCGTTGTCCTCCATCTCCACATCCTGTCTTGCTGGAAGATCTTCAGGGGCAATCACACATGGAGATGGAGTTGTCATCTCCTGTGGTAACAATGCCTTCTTCTAGAATACCTCCTGAAGGACCTGACCTGCCTGAGGCTATTTTATAGTTAACTTTTTTTAATAAGTAGAAGGAGTATACTCTAAAATGATGATAAAAGTATAGTACAATAAATACATAAATAACATGGCTGTTCATTATTGTTATCAAGTTTTATGTACTGTACATAAGTGTATGTGCTATACTTTCATACAGCTGGCAGTACAGTAGGTTTGCTTACAAGAGCATCACCACAAACACATGAGTACTGCACTGCTCTACAAAGTTAAGACATTCAAATGGCTATGTCAAGATGTTACTAGGTGATAGGAAGTTTTCAGCTCCATTATAATCTTATGGGACCACTATCATATATGTGGTCCATAATTGACCAAAAAGTTGTTATACAGTGCATGAATTTAGTTGTTTTGAAGTGTAGGGCACCTCCTCCTGGTCCATACTTCATATCTCACCTTTAGGAGCCTGCTGAAACTTCAGTTTAGTTCTAGGTCTAGAAGCAAAGAGGGTGGTAAGGAAGGGTCCCGGGGAGAATCAGCATTGTCTTGCATGGTAGCTGCCCCATAGAAGGCTATCAACATTTTCTTAGGCAATGCAGGATTAATCCCCTCAGACAGAGGTGGAAAGGCCCCATGCTGGGTGGAAATGCTGCTGCCACTGGGAGTGGGGAAGCCACTTCCACTGGGGGTGCGGAGAATGCTTCTACTGGCAAAGAAGACTCATTTAGGGACTCGATGTCCCCACCTTCGTCAGGTCTTCCCACACATCCGCATTCCAATTTACAGGATTCGATTCTTTCCCAATCAATGCCCCGACTTTACCAGTAGACACCCTGCAAGGCTGGGAATTCAACTTGCATTGTAATTAAGCCAATCACAAAATGAGGTTCTGCATTTGATTTTCAGCAATTTCAGCCCTGTGGCTATAGGAGATATGGCTCTCCCTCAGTGCATGCCTAGAAGCTTCTAGGTCATTTATGCAGTGCTTGGGCTTGAAATTCAAATCCTTAAGCTCATACTTTTCTTTTACCACTTTGTTCAGTGACATTAGGAGCAACCACCCAACATCATTATATTCCTTAGATTTCCAAACGTGTTCAAAAGTATCATATACAGAGTCACTAGCACCTTGTTTCTTGTAAATGCTTGATTAAGAGTATCCAGTGCAAATATTCTTTTTATCTCTAATATAGTTTACTACATGGACTATCTCTGCTTAATTTACTACTGGAAATAGTCCTTAGTGTCTTTAATCAGCTTGGAGAGCCAAGTCCAGAAACCCCAGAACCAATTCAGAAAATTCATCCTTGAAATTGTGTTCTTCTAGAACCACTCTCAGTACCAAATCTGTAATTTATGGAAGCTGAGAAATCCTATGATCTGCCATCTGCCATCTGCAAGCTGGAGAACCAGAAAGGCCAGTGGTGTAACTCAGTCTGAGTCAGAAGGCCTGAGAATTGGGGATGGGGTTGGGGGTGATGGTGTAAGTCTCCGTATCAGTCTGAAAGCCTGAGAATCAGGAGTGCTGATGACTGAGGGCAGGAGAAGATGGATATCTTAGCTCAAGCAGAGAAAGTAAATTTGCACTTCCTTTGTTTTCGTTCTATTTGAGCCCACAACAGATTGAGTGTTGTCCACTCACATTAGCAAGAACAATACTCTTTACTCAGTCTACCAATTCAAATGCCAATTTCTTCCAGAAACATGCTCATGGAAATAATTTTTTACCAGCTATATGGGCATCCCTTAGCCCAGTCAAGTTGATACATAAAATTAACCATCATGGTGTCTTTAAAGAGAAACACACTATTTATAACATTATAAATTGATGGGATTATGGAAATGTTATGACCAGAGGCTTACAGGAACCTACCCCTGTATTTCCCCTAGGTGCAATGCCTCAGTATTTGCTAATTCAGGTGACTTTATAAGACACAAAATGAAAATTGACTGTATTTTGTCACTCTTGCTAAAATTAATTGTTTTATGAGACAACCAGATTGCAATCAGTCAGACTTGGTTCCAAAACCCTGATTTGCTTCTTATTAGTTTGTGACACCTTGAGTGGTCACTTCCCCTGGATAGGCATCAGTTTTCTTCTCAGTAGGATGAGAATGATGCACTTGGGGTTCCCTTCTCCTTTGTCTTGAGGTGAGCAGCCTGTTACTTCCTCGGGGAAGTAGGCTTTCTTGTGGAAGGGAGCTCTAGATGACAGTTATGGGTTCTTTCCTGCGTCTGGGACAGACTGACCTCTCTGTTAAGTCCTCTTCTGATTATGGCCGGAGTGGGCTCCTCCTAGGGCCTCTTGTTGGGGGTGCTTGTCATTGCACATCACAATGGAATCCATCCCTTCCCTTCTCTATCACTTCCTCTTTTCATGGACTATCCTCATATCTGCAGTTCTCAGTCCCTAGGAGCCCATCAAATAGACCTACCATACTGGTAGCATCCTGGTCTGTTTTACAGGTACACAATAAAGCCTAGTGGGGAACACCTAAATGACCCAATAAAAAACAGGAAGACAAAGGAGTCTTCACTATCATGTACAGAGTGCCCACAAAGAGTTGGGTATTATACTATGTACTTTAATAAATTACCCTATGTCCCACAAAAACTTTTCTAGTTAGATATTATTATGTCCATTTAAAAACAGATGCGGAAACTGAAGCTAAAAAGAGTTAAGACATTTGTCTATTACACTCAATAATAAGTAAGTAGCAGTGTGAAGAATTCAAACTCAAGTTTTTCTCACTCCAAATCCCATCATTTTCACTCCTCCATGGCGCCTCCAATAAACTCTGCTTTTGGGGGTGAGGATGGGGGGGGTCACTTTTGAAGTCACATGATCTTTGACTCCCTGGGGAACTTTGAGAGAGAAAGCAGATCATATTGTATAATGGAAACTCCAGAGAGGTCAGTAATTTCTCAGGAACCCTGGATCCCGGTGCCCCATCTGCAGACCCTGGTGTAGGAGCAATAGTGGCCTTCCAAATTAGTTGTTTCCCCATGGGCACCGATGGCCTGTGGCTGCTGTTTGTGGAAGGTCATCCTCTTAGCCTTGCTTGCTTTCTGCTGCTTTCGAGCACCCTTTTTCAGAACAGGAGCTCAGTTGCAACACTCTCTTTTGCTTGGCTCCAGGACAACTTTTCCACTGTCACCGCCCTGTAGCCTCAGCTGGCAGAGAAATTCCAAAATAAATGAACGTGTTGTAAATCGGGAGAAAATATTGTGTCCTTGTGGTGTTGATGTTGATTGCAGCTCAGCGCTCAGGCAGCGATGACCACAGCTCAAGCTGCATATTTCTTTACCCAAACACGCAGAGAGGCTGCCGAGGCCAGGAGGTCTGCAGACGCCTCCATTCAATATGCACTCCAGCTTCTTAAAGGTGTGTCAGGCTGACAAAGTGCTGTTGATCTGCAGTCACCAGCCAGGTCAGGGGCCCGGCCTGTCAAAGCCAGGCTGAGACAAGACGCACCAGTCTTCGCACGGTGGTGTTTGGGAACAGAGGCCTGCGGATAACACCTTGGCAGGAGGTACCCCCTGGAGCAGCGTGGTGCTGGCCTTGGGAGTGGCCCTCAGGCCTGGGATTGATTGGTGCTGGCACAGCACAGCCTGTAGCTAACCGAGGCCCTGTGGTGAGAGGTTTCTTGGGCTGAGGGTAGGGTCTGGATTTGCGTGTCAGAGTTTGGCTGCAGGCTCTGGGGGGTCTTGAAAGTTTGACCACCCAGCATCATTTTGGTAGGGAGACGGATAAAAGAGAAACAAAATCTTTGAAAAGGGCTACAGGCAGGTGGAGGGAGAAACTGATTTGTCACAAGGATTAGTTTTTCTCCCCAGAACAAAGATTCGGACTGAATTTTTCAGGCAGCAATAGGGATTCCTATGCAGGTTACTTTCCTATAGTGTTTTAGATAAGACATCTGTTATTTTTTTCTCTTCCGCAGCCCCCTTCCACTGCTTTAAGACATTGCTCCTCCTACTGCCCAATCATGTGACTCGATGGTACAGCCAATCAGAGTCTCTCATGCTCCTGGGTGTGAGAACAGGATATGGAATTGCTTGCCAATCACAGGACTGCATTCCTCTGGCAGGCATAGACGTTTGACCCCAGCTGGACCCATCAGGATCTTTTCCTCGTACTTTTTTTCCCCTTTCTCCTTGGGGTTTTGGATTCGGAGGAGGAGATGGCTTGCCTTTTAGGCTGGAGAGCTAGAAGAATATGAATTGGGGATGGCAGGTGGCCATGTTCTTTACAGTTTGGGGACGACCCATTTGCGAGTAGGAGAGAATGAAGGCCACACACAGAGCACGTCAGTATCAAGCCATGGAGAAGAGGGTCGGAGAGCATCTTCCAGATTATGCTTGAATCACTGGACGTAAGCATGTCTGAAGCCAGGTTCATCCTTAGATTTTCTCGTTAAATGGGTCAATATAGTCTTCTGTCCTTTTTTTTTTAAATCTCAACTAGTTCGAAAGTTCTGTGTAATACAAAAGTAGTAGCTTGTGGCTCAGCCTTGGGCAAATCAAAAGTGTGTTTCTGAGAGGGAGAAGACTGGAGTTGGGAAAGAAATATGGACAGTTATTTTATGAAAACCATGAATGACAATGGTCTGAGGTTCCACCTCTAGTCCTTCCCATACATTTAACATGCATAGATGCACTAAATGCCCACTGTGTGCCAAGTCTGTGCCAGGGCTGGGGCTGTTAAAATGAATAAGGTGAAATCTCTGCCCTCAAGTAGTTCACAGTCCAGTTGGAAAAACAAACAGGCAACGATAATACATTGTGAGGTAATACAGTGCTAGGATTAGACTACAATGTTAGGGTGGAAGACTGGTCCCTGGGAACATGGAATAAGCCAGCTAACCCAGGGATGAAGGGGGATCAGAGACTACCAGAGGAGGCACACCTAAGCTGAGTCCTCAGGGGCAAGGCTTCCTGGAGGTGGCGGTGCAGATGTAGCTGGATGTTCAGGAATAGCTCACCACCCCAAGCACCTTCAAATGAGTTATCATTTCTGAGCATATTGTGGGGCACTAGAGAACAGCTAGTGTCCTGAGTGGTACAGAGTAAGTTACAGCAGATTTAGTCCTTTTTGAAGTGAAAAATCTCCAACAGACTAATTTAGTAAAGAGAGAAAAGACAAATGAATATACAGCCATAGAATTAAAGTTAGTAAATGTGTGTCATGTTTTTTTTGGTACCATCTCTGGTGAGTTCTGAAATGGTTAAATGGCCAAGTCCCAGACAGCAAGAACCACAGGTCATTAGGGGTAAAGGTTGGGAACCATATGCGTATATGAGAGTGGAAATAACCATAGAATGCGTTTTAAAAGTAACTTTATTGCTTATTTAAAATGCTTATTGTCATTTCTTAAAAAATAAGAAGAAAACCCATAAATCACTCAAAATGCTATCATGCAGAGATTTCTACCACTATCCTTTTGGTGAACTCCATCTAGGCATTTTTCTAATGATATATTTACATAGGTTATATGTACATAGAGCTGTATGGCTGTGATTTTATAAAAATGGGATCATACTGTATATGCATTCTTACATAATTTGCTTTTTATAACTTGATGATCTGTTGTGTTGAACTTTACAATTTAACAAAGAAATATAGAACTATGCTATAATTTTTTAGTGGCTGCATAACATCCCATTGAATGGAAGTATTGTACATGAATGAATGCTATTAAACTATTGATGGACACTTCGGGGGTTCCCAAATTTTCACTAGGTTTTGATAGCAGTGCTGTGATAAGCCTCTCTGTAAATGCAGTGAGGTTCCTTAGAATATGCCACACTGGAGACCAGCACAGCATTTCTCAGAAGCTCACTTATCCTCTGTCTTCTCAAGCCTTGGAACATATCACTGATCACCGATTCCCTGATTGGTTTGGATCCAGGCATCATATTGTGGGTCATGTATCTTTAAACACTAGATTCCCACGCAGCAGGACCAGATGCTTATTCTACGTGAGGCAGTTGAGAACTGAGACCAGTTTGAGAGATCAAGAGATTCATGTCTCCCATATCAAGCTTGCCCTAGACTCAGGCTTGCTGGGTGGAAGTTTCTCAGAATTACACACACTACTTAAATGATTTCTTTTCCTCTCTCTGTTGCAATCATATATTGTTAAATTTGTATTTGTTAAATGTTCATATAACATAACCTGCTTTATGTGCTGTACATCATATTGCACTTGACCAATTATCTGCTTGGGGAAAATTCCTAGAAGTGAGATTACCGGCCAAAAGTCTGAACAGTTTACATGCTGATACATATTGCCCAACGGCCCTCCAGAAATATCGTACCACTTTAGTGATTCCCTTTCACCATGTGGAAACACATTTGTGGTCATGCTTGGCTTGGGAGTTTTTCAACTTTGCTTGATTGTGGGAAGCCTGCATTGAAAAGGAATCCCTTTAGGCAGTGCTAATGAGAATCACTTTAATTGGGTGGCCCCAGGGACATTTGCATTCAAAGTCTGGGCAAAGGACAGAGTATCTTTGCGGAAAGGGCCCTGAAATAGAGGCTGAGGATGCAGAGATGAGCCTCAGCTTATCCCTGGCCTCAACGTCTAGGTTTGGGACTAGAAGGGATTGGGGAGGAGACCAGCACAGAAACCATGGTAACACATGACTGGGTGGGCAGGCACTGGGGGGCACGGCTGATGATCAGTCAAGAGCTATGGACACTCACAGGATGTTCAAATATTCCTCTTAGGAGACGATCTTTCCAGGCCCATCACAAGCCACCTGCTCTGCTTCTTCTTCCTCCCTCACATTCTCTCGATCCACTCCCTTGCTATCTGTCTGCTGTTTCCAACAGTGGTTTTTAAATATTTTGATCATGCCTTCTTTCACCAGTAAAGTAATTTTGATGAGGCGCCCACAATATGTATATATTTATTTATGTATTTGTAAATAAAACATATAAATAAAAGCTGCTGTGCAAATATATTATGCAATCATAAAATATATTGAGAAGCAGAACATTTTAAAGGATGAGATAAAAATGAAATAATGTTTTAAATGTCTCACTAACCATACTTGCTAAATACACATTGGTGAAAGTGCCTTTGAGGTAAGGTTAATTGTAAGTGAAGGTGGGTATATAGCCACCCATTTTTTTTCAGATAGTCTTCTTCATATTTTGATTTTTATGGATAATTTTCTTATCATATTTGATAAAGTAGCTGATGGACAGCTCACCAGAAGCAGGGATAGTAGGATTGTCATTTTTAATTTTCTTATTGTCACTTGTGCTTGTGTTACTGGCATTGTCCTCCACCCATACTTTATTTGCAGGAACTCTTTTAAAAGCCATTTTTCCATTCTGAAAAGATGAGTTTGCTTAAAATTAGGTAATATAAAACATTAATCTACCTAACAAGGCACATGTAAACTTTAATACATATATAGAAATGTTCTGAAATCAAGCAAACCAAGAGGGGTATCACTGTCAGCCTTCTGTGTTGTGGGAACCCCACTCAACCCTCAGC
Source organism: Varecia variegata (assembly GCA_028533085.1). Classification (NCBI taxonomy): domain Eukaryota; kingdom Metazoa; phylum Chordata; class Mammalia; order Primates; family Lemuridae; genus Varecia; species Varecia variegata. The sequence goes on from CM052441.1 coordinate 122,998,015, forward strand.
ACACCTTGCACACTGTTTGTGCTATGTTACCTCTGGCATATGCACCAAGGAAGACTGCAAGTGTCAATTTAGACATTAAATAGCATAAAGCTTAATGGATTTATTTTTAACAGGAAATAAATGTGCATTGCAAGGCTAATATTTTCTTTCAGTCTTGGGGATTGTTGTGTGCATTCTCTGGAATGTTAAAACTATCTGTGGAGACTATTTACTGGTATCATAGTGAGGTATATTAAAGGTGGCTGCAAATTCTTTGTTCCTCCTCCCATTGAGCAGTAGAATCTCATTGCTTCTCCCTTGAATCTGAGCTGATCTAAGTAACTTGATTGCAGAAAGAACAAGGGTAGAAGTGACATTCCAGGATTTCAAAAGCAGGATCATACAAAGCCTTAAAGCTCTGGACTGGACCTCTTGGGACACTCTCCCTGGGAGCCCTGAGCTATTGCATTAGAAGTTTTATTACCCTGGCTGATACTGCCATGCTTAGCCTAGACTTCTGGCAATCCCAGAGCAGGTATTAGAAGTGGGAGTAAAGCTGTCTTCTGCCCATCCACTAGTTGAATTCTTCGTTGACACCATGAGGGACAGAATAACCAGCCAGCTGTGCCCTGCCCAAATTCCTGACCCACAAACACGTGAAATATAAGAAAATGGTGTTGTTTAAGACAGCACATTTTGAGGCTATTTGAAGCAATAGAGAACCTGTGGCTTCTCACTTTCAGCTAGATGCATATGCAGTATTTATTGCCTTTTAGTGAGTACTTCCTTTCTGGCTTCATTTTTATCTCTAAATATACTTCCCAGTGGTGTTTATAGATTGTGATTGCGATCTCTGTGAGAGACAGCATCACTAGCAAAACTGCAGATATTTTCAGACTCATGGGGAGATGTGACTATTCCTGTATCACCAATGCCTAAGGCTGGATGTGATCTGCAGCCCCTTCTCTGGATCCAGTTCCGTCTGGAGATTCTCAGTCCCAGGGCTTTTTCTCCTCCCTGGAGTGCTGACCACGTGGGAAGGTTTGTCTGAGGTCCTCAGCTAGTGGGGTGGGACCTGTACCCACTCCATCTTTTCTTACCAGTCCCCAGTCTCCTGGGTCTTGCTTTTGCATTGATGGAATTCTCAGAACAATTTCACTCAGAACTAGGCCGTTGATGCGTCTCTGCCTGGCAGCCTAGATGTTGTGTTCTTGTCTCTTCCCCACAGAGTGACTTTCTTTGTTTCCCTAATACTTGACTGAGATCTGGTTTGGGCCAAGGAAGTTCAGACAGGACCAAGTCTTTGGATTGTTGGTCTTTCTTTGAGGGAATGGCAACTTGTCCCCTGCTGTCATAAAACAGGGAGTCCTTGCCAACTCCTGCTTCCCCAGGTTCCCTTTCTTCCTTACCACAAAGCCAGCCTGGCTGGGCATGCTTTACTTTTTCTCTTAAATGAAAAGTAATTAAGACATCATATCAGTTACCTATTTACACAATTATTCTTGTAACCAGATACCTCAAAACTGAGTGGCTTAGAACAATAGATATTTCTTATTGCTCATGAATCTAGTTTGCCTGTTGGTTCTTGTGGTCTCAGCTGGGCTTACTCGTGTTCTGCAGAAGCTGCAGGTCTGGTTGGTGGCTCTGCTGTTCTTGGTTGAGCATTCTCAGATGTTTGGGGGTTGACTGGCTGAAGGCTGGTACAGAAAGCCTTGGCTAGAAAAATTGGACTGTCCTTATAATCCTCCAGCAGGCTACCCCAGTCATGTTGTGAGGCTATCACCATCTTATGGTGGAAGTAGAAACATTCAAGTTTGTTTTTTTTTTTTTTTTTTTTTTTTAGCTTCTGCTTTCCCATTGACCAAAGGCCAAGACTAGAGTCAGAGTGGGAGGGGGCTATAAAGTTACAGGGCAAAAGATGGCCATAAGGAGGTCATTAATTGACCATGAATGCAATCAACTTATCAATAAGATCAACTTTCTCTCTGTCAAACAGTTGCTAAAATCTGAGCTGGAACAACAGCAAGGCAGTCACTTGGTGGGAGCTGTAGTCATGAGGGAATGTGATTATTGGCAGACACACAGTGCTCAAGCAGAGAAGCAATGAAGAAATACCCTGCTCACACTCTCCCTTTTATTGGCCAAACCCAACCTGAAGCCAGCCAGTGAAAGAGCCCAGAAGACAGAGGCCATAAAGGTCAGCCTCCCTGGTCATAGAGCAGGACAGGGGAGGGGAGCAAGTGAATATGGGTGCATGTGTGAAGCAGGTCATCCCAACTTTAGCCATACCACTGGGAAAGAACTATAAAACCTTCCTCATAACTCTAAGCTCAGGCACTTTGAGGTGGGCTAATTCCAAACAAAGCTACACTCAGCTCCCTGCCTCCCTCTCTCAATCCTTTCCTCCTTGCATTGGTTAGATTCTCTGAGATGCAGATGACAAAGCAGGCTTAGATTTATTGGGAGAAGTGACTGTGAGGAGAAAAAGGGGAGGAAGCCAGAGGAGGTTTGGAGAGCCATTGGACCACGATGCAGGCCTGCCATCTGTAAAGGGAGAAAAAGGAAGGTTGGGCAGGTAGAGTCTCAGACTGCAGTGCAGTTCTAAAGACGTTTCAGCCAGGCCAATGGGAAGTCCTTGAACTGAAGTCCACATCAGAGGAGTCCCGTGTTTTGCAGCAACTGTGTGCCTTAGTATCCTCAACATGCTTTACCCTTGAGCTGAGAGCAGCCGTGAGATGTGTGGTCTCTGCACACGCAGTGCTGCATTCAGAGAGTGGCAGCTGGAGCCATCAGTCAATTATGCACCTGGCAGCAGGAGATCTGAGTTGTACATTTTCATGGCTTCTTCCCTCCCTCCTTTCCTTCCTCCTTTTCTTCTTTCAATTAATATTTTTGGAGTGCTATTTAGGTTCCAGGCTTGGTGCCAGGTACTGGTGTTAAACAACAAATCAGACAAACATGATCTCCACCCTTATGGGGCTTGCATGCATATCTTATTTATGATTTTTTGTACTGTTGAATGATCTCAACTGAAAGCACTTTTGAGTGGAGGGAGGGGCACCTATCTAGCGCTTTGCCTTCTCCCCCACCTCTTTACCCCACAGAGACTAGTCAATTGCCTGGCACATCATTAAGATGACCATATTTTCTAAGCCTAAACCAAGGCCATTCTTATTTGTGAATTTATTGACAGCAAAAGTCATACAAAAGTGTGAAAGTTAAATCATATTTCTTTATACTTTTAATGAGTCTCCTTCAAGAATTAGGGAAAATTCATAGAATTGAACTGATTGCAGGAAATCCAGGGGTCATGTCAAATATAGCAAACAGGTTGACTTAGACAGGCTTGTTTGGGTGCAAAAACAGAGGTTCATTTAAGTTATTCATAGGCTTGTCATAAGTTTACATGTGCATGGGAGCTCAGGAAAGCTACTCAGCTGGCCTTGGAAGAGCAAGAACTCCAGCAGAACCTGGGCCACACAGAGACTGGAAGTGGAATTGTAAGGTCATCTGGAATCCTGGGTGGTGCCAGGAATGTCGGCCTCAGGAGTGCATGGATCTTGACTCTGGTGTTCCACCGTTTTCATGAGTCATCTCTTCTCCATGGCTTGTTCTTCTCTTCCAACTGACTGATTTCCTCAACCACTGTCCTGTATATTCTCTTGACCTCATTGTTGCTGGCCCTCATAACTTCACCTTGTTCCTGATGCATCATGGTCCCTCTGGCTTCTCTCTGTCTCATGATCTTTAGCCATCTGTTATGAAATGCTTTACTGTCCTGGTATTTATCAGTTCAAATTCAAGAAGGAAAAAATCTGATTGGCCCATATGACAGTCCACCTAATTGGTGCTGGATCGAGGAACCTAGTTCTGAAGTCCAGTTGTGGTTCAATTATTAATAGCTGAGAGGGTTGGGGTAGAACGCATATAATCCACACAGATGCCCAAGGCTTTCTCTTATCCTAGGGCAATCAGTGTGCTGGTTTCCCTTAGGAGAGAGTCATGATTTTGTGAATCTGGGTGCATGTGTCAAGCAGGTCATTCCAACTTTAGCCATATTATTGGGACAGAACTAAAAAACCTGCCTCATAACTCTGAGCTCAGGAACTCATGTTGAAAATATAGCATTTAAAAATCCTATTGGGTTCTGCACCATAGTCATGGTGAATGAAATAAGGGTGTTATACACTTGCTATCTCCTGAGGCTTTTCATATAAACGAATCCACTCTTCCCATTTGCCAGACTGATGGTGGAGAGGTCAATGTTGAGGGAAAATGTATCAAGTCCACACTGTAGCAGGAGCTATGCTGGATGTTCTGCATTCATTATTTCACTTGATGGTGACAATAACTCCGTGAAGTAAGCACTGTCCACATTTTACAGATGACTAAACTGAGACCCAGAGAGGTTAAGTAACTTGCCAGAGGTCATGCAAATAGCAAGTGGCTGGCCCAGGATTCCAACCTCTGTTTTTGACTCCATGTCTGTACTGTTTCTTCTTCAAGAACCCACTCCCCATGCCCTTCAAGAGGGCCACTTATACGTGGCTCATACACAACTCAAAACACTCCCTTCTCTGCCCTCTTTGGCCTGACACACAGGTTTCCTCAGGATCCAGGAAACTCTGTTCTTTGCTTATTTCAGAGTCTCAGTGACCATCTAGTTCCTGAGGATGGTGACTGTGTGCTGTCTGCTCCCATCTTCACATTGTGTCAGCCTTCTACCATATACCTTCCTCTGAGGTGGCAAAAATCATTTTGCATTACAGGGTGTAGGAGGCCTGAGTTCAAGTCTTGGCTCTGCTACTAATGAGCTGGGTGACCTTGAGTCTGTTTTTTCTGGTGACAAACGGGAAGGATTTTTAAGCTTCTTTGAGTCTCTATAGGTCATGCCCCAGATAAAGCATGGGTTTTCTCAGCTTATCTCCACGTCTGAAAGACCACTGGCTTTGGCTCAGGGCTACGAACCTCTGAAAACTCAGTCCTTCAGGGTAGATCAAGGTTCCTTCACAGCCCACTGCTGCCTGGAGCCACCATATGCAGTTTTGGGGGAATTGGAGGAGGCTAGGTTGCCCTAAAAGGGCTTGAATTTTGAGTAAATGCTACTTTCCATTGGATTTAGGGCCTTTCACATGGGAGGCATGTGAAATATAGCTGAGTAGGAGAGAATAATTCTCCATAGTCTGAATTAATTTTCTCTGGCTGTTTTCTAAGACCATGCTTGTGATTTGCCAAAGTCCCACGGGTTCATATGAATCATCCTAGCCTGCCTGAAGTCCCAGTCCACAGATGCAGAAGTCCACCCAAGGGGGAGTCGTTGCCTTCTCTTTCATTCATGTTGAGTGCTATGGCATATTTGCTGGCACTAGGCTTACAATGGTGAGCAAAACAAATATGACCCCTTCTTTTGGATCGCTCATGATCTGGAGGAGAAGATAGTCAATAAACAAGTGATTCTAACTTCCCAAGCAATTCTTCTTTATGTATCTGGTGGGGAGTAAATCAAATGGTGCTAATATGTTTTTTTTTTTTTTCTAAAAAAAAAAACTGTTTCTTAGTATTATGCATTACAAATAAGATCTCATTGTGAATGATTCCTCCAAATATCCCAAGGGTTTTGTTATAGTAAAGTGTGATCACAGCAAAACCAAGTAAATCACAGTCCAATCACAGGAGCTGATGCTATGTTAAATAGCTGACATGCCCTGAGAATCTCCTGAGAAGCAGCAGGACGTGGCCAAATTTGCTTGGTTCTGTAGTCAGTCAGGCCTGTGTTTAAATTCCCATTCCTTCTCTTACTAGCTGTGTAGCCATGGGCAAGTTACTTAATCTCTCTTAGCATGGATGTATCATTTATCAAATAACCCAGGTGATCATGTAGCTTTATGTGAGATAACAAGTAGGTGTCCATTAAATATCCATTTTCAATCTTTTTCCTGAGTGAATTAATAAGTGACAAAATGGATTTTGAACCAAACAGTTTAAGAAGGAAACGGTTATGTAGACATTTTTGAAGTAAGCCTATTGCTCCATGTAATTACTAGATAATTTTTGCATTTATTCTAATTACTCATTAAATATTTAATTAATTCTTACTGTGTGCCAAGGCTACTAGTTCTGCTAGGTTACGGGGTGCAGTGGCAAGTAGGACACAGTCTTTGCCTCTGTGGAGCTGTTTTTAAATTTTTTGTTGCCTTTCTTTGATTACTTCCTTTTTTTCTTTCTCTCTCTCTTTTTTCCTCCCTTCCTTCCTTCCTTCGTTCTTTCCTTCGTTCCTTCCTTCCTTTCTCCCTTCCTTTCTTTTTTCCACCAGCGGGCTTTTCACGTGGGATCATGTTTTAGAAAGCATGATTAAAACTATGTTTGAAATTATATGGGAAGTGGTGAACATAGAGACGTAGAAAATGAAGGCAAAATAATGGGGCGGCCAGTTTTCCTTTCTCTATCCTTTGTTTCTCATATGAGGAAGAGCCCATAATTAGGACACTATTGCTATGGAGAGTGACTCTTACATAGAAAGGATCCAGGGAGAGTATTTGTTGTGTAGGAGCATTAATTACAACCATGTGGGCCAACAGCCTGTTATGGAAATAATCCTTTTATTTGTGTAGCTCTTTACAGCAATGGGATGTGCCATCCTGGAAGCTGACCTGTGTTACTCTCTGCAGGGATGCAGGCCAGGGACAGACAATTTACAAGTCTATATTCTATGGTTGCTCTAAACAACTGGTAACTGTGGTCGGTGAGGAAGAGGCAGGGGCTTTGCATAAATAGAAAAGCAAATGTATATTTGTCGGCATTGCTCTCTTCTCCTTTGCTTTTCTCTCTTTCCAAAAATAAAGTGCATTGTTCCCAGGGAGTGGAATTTGAAGTGGCAGCTGTCTGCCTGGCTGACTCCTTCCCGAAGAGCAGAGCCCAAGGAAGTAACGAGGGTTAACTTGAGTTTGTTCTGTCCTCCGCAGACACTGGGATTCTAGCTGCCAAAATAGCTGCATTCACAGGGCGTGTATCAGACTGAGCCAAAAATGCCCATTTGCTCCCACGTTTAAAAGTGATGTACAAGCTCTGCAGGTACCTGGGTCCTTGGGTTCTATACAAGTGTTCCTCATTGGGAAGACTGCTCCCAAGTAGTGACATTTGTAAAAAATAAATAAATAAGAAATAAAGAAAGGGGAAAAAAGTGACATAGCACCCCTTCTGTCCTTCTCTCTCTTTGAAAATCACTTCACTTGCTCTGGGGCGATAACAATTCAAATGGAGTTTGATTTTGATTATGCTATTGTTTGTTCACCTGTTAGTCTAAGGGGCTAGCCAAAATTAGGCAGGTGGACGTGGACCTTGTACTATGCTATAGGGCTGGCTTTGAGAAAAACTCAGCATGTACTAGATGACAGCTCAGGGCTACTGATCTAAGGTTGTTTGCCCAGGAGAGGGGAAATTTTATTCAGGAAAATTCTGTGAGCAAAACTTAGGTGCATAATCAATGTTTCTGGAATTGAGTTACACTGATTTGACTTAATTCAACAAACATTGATTAAATCCTTTGGTGTAGTCGTACACTAAGATGTCCGTGTAAAATAATCTAGCCTTTCTTCAAATGGCTGTTTCAGTGATTTTATGTTAGTAAGAGTACGATGAAGGGATAGTGTGCATGTGATCCCAGGAGCATCGATCTCAGGTGGTGGTGGGAGAAAAGTTCCCAAGAGATGGCATTAGAGCTTGGGGAAAACAATTCTTGGCCACATTTTTTTATCAGGCGCTAGCTAAATGTGTAAGGGATAATGGAAGATGGAGAACCTCCATCCATCCATCCATCCATCCATCCATCCCATTTTAAAAATAGACTATATGCTAGGTATTGGGATAAATGATAATAACATATGTCTCTACCATAAAAAGGGCATTTACTGGGTTGAATGGTAAACCTCCCTGGCTCACCTTCCCTCCCCCAACATATATTCCTAATCCCTGGAACCTGTGAATGTGTCCTCATTTGGAAACAGGGTCTTTGCATATGTAATTAAGTTAAGGATCTCATGATGAGATCATTCTGGATTATCTGGGTGGGTCCTAAATCCAGTGACCAGTGTCCTCCTAAGAGACACACAGAGGAGAGACACAGGGAGAAGAGAAAAAGGCCGTGTGAAGATGAAGGCAGAGATTGCAGTGATGCAGCCACAAGCCAACGATGCCTGGAGCCACCAGAAGCTGGAAGAGACAGGATTCTCTTCTAGAGCTCTTGGAAGGTGCTGCCAACTCCTTGATTTTGGGCTTTTGGCCTCCAGAACTGTGAGAAAGTAAATTTCTGTTGTTGTAAGCCACCAAGTTGTGATAAGGTGTTGCGTTCGCTCCAGTAAACTAATACAGGGCATAAGCAGGTAATTTTATTCTGGAAATCCATAGATGGAAGTTAGCTCTTTCTGAGCTTTCAGAGGTCTTTATAACTTGTTTATTCACTCCTTCCACGAGTGCATAATTCAGGGCCACTGTGTGCACTGTTCTTGGTGCTGAGTAAACAAAGGGCATGTGCCCTATCTATGGAGTGATGTGCATAAAACCAGGGGAAGTGTTCTTCCACAAAAAGCACTTCTGTGGGGTGAGCTACAGGTTGTCTACCCTAACCTCAGGCTCCCTTAAAGAAAAGAAAGGCTATGGCTCATAATTTATGGGGGCCTATGGGGAAGAAAACAAAAGGGTCCTTCCGTGAGTAGGCTGGTGGTGTGTGTGGAATTTATGCGTAGAGTTCCCTCTGCTATTGCCAGCCCTGGGTTTGAATCCCTTGGAGCTGGAGAAGGTAAGTGTTGATGGTGGGTGGATGGAGACCACTGGGTGGAGTGGAGGGAAGGAGGGAATGTTCTGTTGGAGCAAAGACATCCCCATCAAGAGTGAATTTTCCCAAAGCTACTCTTTTGTCTTGAAGACTTGGTCAAATGTGGTCACTCTTTTATTTACTGGAACACTGATTTACTCTCATGAGATTAACAAGATGGTGCTGTGCTAGGGGTCACCTTGGGATGGTACTAGAAGGCAAGAAGATTCTATTAGGAGCTGATTAGTCATATGGGGGGGAGACACAGACCTTGGCTCTGGGGAGCAAGCCAGGCTTGTTTAGCCCCAAATGAGAGTGTGTAGACAGACATGATAATATAGCTATAGATAGTTAGAAAAGGGAGGTCCGTGGGGCCCAGCGTGGCCAGGAAAGGCTTTCTGGGAAATGAGGGACTCAAGGTGGGTGTTGAGAGGTGGAGAGGATTTAGATGAGAGCAGATGGAGGTTCACAGTTCTTTCTCCCTACTTCCTTCTCTTCCTTAAGCCTGGGGTAGGAAGAAAATGTCTACCATCAAAAAGGATTGTTAGCTGGAAGAGCAGATGAAACATGTCTTAGCTGGAACATCAAATTCTGGTTAAAAAAACCAATCTTGGGAGACAAGAAAAAAATTAAAAAAAAAAATATGGAAAATATAATTTGTGGCCAGATCGTGAAGGCCTTGAGTGCCTGCTAAGGTGTTTGTATGTGATCTGAAAGGCAGTGGAGAGCCACTGCTATTTCTTTTATTCTTTTTCCTTAAAAAGAATAAAAGTTATTTTCCATCCTAAAAGTAATAATGCTCATTACAGGAAGTAGAATGATTATGGAAAAGAAGAAAAATAAATCATCTGTAATCTCTCCTTAAAGAAATGATTACTGTCACGATTTTTCCTGCATATAATTTCTTTAAATAGTTGCAGGAATCACATATATACTATTCTATATCCTGCTTTTTAGTCTTACCATTATAACACAGGCATTTCCTGATGTTATTTCAGTTCTTCAGCCACATAGTTTTTAATGCCCACATCTAGGAGATACACATTAAATTTACTTAATCTTTCCCCTGTGGTTGAATATTTGATTTACTAGCCCTTTTTCATTATTATAAATCATGCTGGGACAATCTTCTTCCATATTTATGATTATTTCCGTTGGCTAGATCCCTAGATAGGGAATCACTGAATCAAAGGGCATGAACATCTTTAAGGTTCTTTGAACATTCTGCCAAATTGCTTCCTTGGGGGTTGTTGAGCTTTGGAAATACGTGATGAAAGATGAGTGTCATAGCTGAGGACAGGCAGGGCCAGGCCAGAGAGAAAGAGCATTCCAAACATTCTAGCAGGAAGAGACATTCTGGAGTCACTGAAGCCACAGCTCTGGTGATGTACTGTCCTGATATGAAAGCATTGCCAGCGTCCTTGCCATTTATAGAAAGCCAGCTTTGAGTTCTTCCCTGCAAGGACAGTAGTGATCCAGGCACACTGACCTTTTTCTCTGTTCCTAAAGCACCCCAGACTCACTTCTACCACAGGACCTTTGCATTTGCTTTGTTCCTCTACTGGGAATGCTCTTTCCTCAGAACTTACCATGCCTAGTGCCTTCCTATCATCCTCTACTTCCAGCCACTTCTATCAAGTTTGTTCTATTCATAGCACTTATTATTACTGACCCATAGTAAACATTCAATAAGTATTTGTAGAATGATGGAAGTCATTCACTCATTTGTTTAATCTGTGAATATTTTCTGAGGGCCACTTCAAAATATTCCCATTGCTTTTCAGATAAAAAGCAAAATATTAATATAACCTATAGAACTGGTCCAGAACTGGTCCCTACCCCACCTCTCCTGTCTTATCTTGAATCACATCTTGCCTTAGTCTGTGTACATCAGTTATACTGACTTTCTTTATGTACTTGAATGTGCCACACTTCTTACTGCCACAGGGACTTTGCACATGCTGTTCTCTCTTCCTGAAACATACTTCTTGTTTTTACCTCATTAACTCCTATTCATCTGTCAGCTCTCAGATCAATAGCACTTCCTTGGAAATCTTCCCTGACCCCTTAAACGAGGTCAGATTCCTCTATTATATATATTTTTTAGTTTCCAAAAATTGTCCCCAGTGGACCGCACCTTCTGGCATTCATGTACTTTCATGGTTCCCCATTTCTTTAATCTACTCTGGCCCTCTGAGTCATTTCACTGCCCCCTCTCAGAATCCAGCCACCCTGCTGTAAGAAGTCCAAGCCACATGGAGAAGACATAGGTAAGCCCTGTGATTAAAAGCTCCAGCTCGAGGTCCAGCCAACAGCTAGAATCAACAATTGTGTTGAGCTTTCGTGTACCTCCAGCTCCAGCTGCCGTTTGACTGCAACTATATGACAGAGCCAAAGTCAGAACCACCTAGCTGAGCCCAGTTAGTCCACAGAATCATGAGAAACAAAAATAAAGGTTTGTGTTAAAACACCAGTTTTGGGGTTATTTGTTACGCAGCAATGGATATCTGAAACACACAACATTACATTGCTTAGAATATGTCATTTCTGTCCTTCATTGTGCTCATCACAGCTATGACTGTGTGTTTCTTGCCTGATTATTTAATTAGTGGTTCTCTAATGATTCTTTTCTTATTAGTCTATAAGCTTTACACAGGCAAAGACCATATTGAATATATGTTTGTTTTTATTTTTGGGTTTTGTTTTGGCTGAGGCAATTGTCACTTCATGGCCACCAAACAATGTTTGGGGAACCTACGATGGTGTGAATTTCAGGAGAGGGACAGTTTTGCTTTCCAAACAAGAAAGCTGGAAAGTCAGATATTCCCTTTTTGCTCCCGGATGGACAGGGAATACCATGTGCCCTGAGCTCAGCCAATCGGATGTTCCTGCCTGTGTCATGAAATCTGGAGCTAACGATGCAGAGAGGCAGGGAAGGCTTAGGATTCAGTCTGGGAGCCCTAGTAGCAGCATCTAGTGTCCAGTGGTGGCAGCACTGACACCCTAACCAATTCTTCTGAGGTGTAACCTTGGCTGTGCTTTGGTGGCCCAAATTCCCTTAGTTCCTGTCCATCCATTTTACGAGTTGGTTCTTCAAACTGGCTGGTGGTCCTCTGGACTACCTATTAGCTTTCCAGAAATTTTCTTTACATGTAAGTTAGCCAAAGTTGCTTTCTGCTGTGTATGACCAAGGATGCTGACTAGTTACATAGTACCCAGCATGGTAACTAAGGCATGAAATGTGTTTAAAAAATATTCTTAAAGGAATGGATGAGTATGTGTCAGGGACCCAGGTGGATATCAGGGATTCTAGGATAAATAAATCTCTAATTCAGAGAAGCTTATATTTTACTAAGTTATAGATAAGCAAATGCAATAATTATAGGTCAGTACTGCAAGAATGATAGACACAAAATTATGGAAAATAAGTATATCTAGGAGAGGGAGGGGGTTAGGATCCCTTTGAGTTATGTCGGTGAGTGTAATTAGAACAGCACATGTTTATTTGTTGACTGAATGTATGAATAAATAAATGCAACGTGGAAATAATGTATATGAAAAGATTTGTCAATTGTAGAGTGCTACATAAGTGGAAAGTACTATGCTTAGACTAACACTGGATTTCATAAGACTATGTTGCAAATAGAAAACCCAAGGTAAACTAGCTTAAGTAAAAAGAGAATTGATTGGCTCATATAGCAGAAAAGCCCAGGGAGTATAATAATTTCAGGTGTCTGAGTATTGTTACCAAGATCTTTTTGGCTTTGATCTTACTTGCATTGGCATCATTCTCAGGTTTTCTCTAAGTGGTGGCTCCCAGACATTTAAGACGTCCTTGTCTCAGGTTCAGGCTCAGAAGAAACAAACAAAAACAGAAACTATTCCTGGTTGTTCCAGCATAAAAGCTTGTGGTTGCATCAATTGGACAAGATTAGCCTTGTGTAGTTAATATATATGATACTCAAATTGGCCTGACCTAGTTCATGGGTCTATCACTGGAGTTGGAATAGAGGCCAGCCCTACTGCAACTACTAGTGGTTTGGGTCATGGGCACGGAATACGGTCAAATCTTGGTTCTGCCACTTAAGAAAAAAATTACATATTTATCTCTGTGTTAGCTGAGACATCTCTCAAATGGGAATTATCATAGTACCTACATCAAAGAGTTGGTATAAGGATTAGGTGAATTAACTTATGTAAAATGCTTAGCCTGGCACATGGTAAGAGCTTAATGCATGCTAGTTATCTTTCTTAGTTATTACTTCATGCCCTGAGAATAGGGAAGGGATGGTTTCCAAAGGAAATCCAGGGAACTGTTACCAGAAGAGGGTATGAATGAATGCTCGAAAGGCAAAAACAACAAACGTCCACTACACTTCATCCCCAAGTTCTAAACAACCAACCAGTGGAAGGAAGAAGTCAATAATCTCTTGCATGAAGCCAGCTGGGATTCACAGCTGCCTCTTGGTGTCAGTCTTATCCCCCTAGGAGAAGTTCCAAAGGGCAATCATGCCCACCTGATCAACACCCAGCAGGGCTGAATGTCTCCCTGGCAATCAGTCTTCATTTTTCTAGGCTTCACCTTTGGGGCAATCTTAGAAAATTCATGCCCTGGCCAGCCCGAGTGCATATTAAAACCATTTCAAAATGTTGGAAGAGGAAGTCTGCATGCTTAATGTGTAATTTAGCTGAAAGAACTGGAACAACTTGCATTTTGGTATGTTCCTCATTTTGCAAATGAATGTGATTTTCATAATGGACCATAATGGCTCCCTCGGAGTTATTCTGGTCTGTCATATTAATGTGGATTATGGTACTTTAATAAGAGTTGACTTTTGACTCTGTGGGCTGTGCATCCTGGTTGCCTGGCTGCTCATATATCAAATCATCAGTCATTATTGTTCTTGTAAATTAATATTTATTCCTTATTTCATTACTTCTATGGAATGAGCAGGAACCTGAATAATATATCAACAAGCCCCAAGCTATGTCAAAGGCTTGAAGTGACAAAGGACTGGTTTTTTAAGTCTTTCCAAAATTCTAGTCCAGGAAGCATAGTGTCTATATTGTTTAATTTTGTCTGAGGTCTTCTCTATGTCTTCATCATTCTTCTCTTCTCTTTAGAGACAGATTCAAGAGATGGTCCAGACTTCTAATTTTGCTTAGCTCAATCTGTTTCACGATGGGGTGCTCACATCATAAAATAACCGGGTAAGGAGGATATTCAAGAATTCCTGGAGAGCACCTCTGGCAGAGAACTGGTTTTGAGCTAGGTTCCTGGAAAGAAAACATAAACCCTTTAAAAAATTTTCTTAAAGGAGTGCTAGAAAATCCACAGACCCCTCTGTGCTAAGCGTCCAATACCACTGCTTGGAGACACCTGGGGGGTGGCTGTGACAATCTACAGCTGTTGGGTGCCTGTGACACACTCTTCTGCTTAGCATACAGCAAGATTTAAGGCTTCCTTTGGTCTCTTGGTTCAGCATCTCATGAGTTCTAGACTCGCTGCTAGAGGGTAACCACCAGCTTCTCTCTCCCCAGTACGCAGACCTCCTCCCACCCCCCAGTGGGAACTGCTTCCACAAGCCCCATTCTAAGTGGCATCTCTCATCATGTCCTGCTTCTCCTGTTGCCGCCTACCTCGGCCTTAACCTCCTGTAGGACAACCATTTATTTTACATATTCTGGACAGACTCAGTATCAAATGTTACATGGCTTTGTTACAATATGTGTCAATTTCTATACACATCCTAGGTTTTGGACTAAATGGTCATGTGATTCTCCCTTCATTAGTGCCATTACTGAACAGTCCACAATTGCTGCCCCATGGGACAGTAGACAGCATGGTTAGGAGGGTCAGAGAGACCAGGGTTCTCATCTCAGCAGGACAAACTTACTAGCTGTGCAATTTAGGGCAGCTTACATCACCTCTCTGTTCCTCAGTTTCCTCATCTGCAAAATGGGCATGCTCATATATACTGCAAGGGGCTTTGTGTGAAAATCAAATGGGACCACGTCAGTAACACACTTTGCACACTGCTGGGTGCACAGCAGACTTGCAATAAATGGTTGTCTTTGGCTGTTTGCAAAATCATTCAGGAAGACAGGAGGTAGATTTGTCTGGTCTGTGGAGGACACTGTGCCTGGTCTCCTTCTCTAAGTGCCACTGGGCCCTTCCCTGTCTCTTTCTTTTCCTTCCTTCTTCCTCAGTCTCTAGTCTCTTCCACCTTTTTCAATCCCACCCACAGCTTTGAGAAGATGGAAGAGGATAGAGCTATTTATTTTGAGACTAAATTCAACATTGACCCTCAGAAAAAACAACCCCTGCAATATGCTCTATTACCACATAAGCGTCACATTTAAACAAAGCCTTTTGGCCTGAACTGAAAATTACTGTCCCGCTGGGAGGCATAAACTGGAGGGGCTGCCTGCGTGGAGGAGGGACGCGCAGCAGCTGGCAGGGCTGTGTCCGAGAGAAGGAGAAGCCGAACTCCCTGCTTTATGCATTGATTTCATTTGGAAAATTGTGCTCCCCTTATTCCCTCCACAGACAGGGGAACAATAGCAATCTGTTAAAATGTTGGAGCACAGGAAAGCAACTACTATATGTTGAAATTAATAAGACCCCCATTCATTACCAGCTAGAGGATTCTGTTGGGACTGCAGAAAGGTCAGATGATAGAGTCTAAAAATGGTATGTGGATATGACTCTGCATAAAAAAAATACCAAAAACCAACCAAACAAATAATAGTGGAGCAGAGGCACTTCCCTTTGCGTGGGTAAAATAATTTTAATTTTAATTTTTTTTTGAGGCAGCGTCTCACTCTGTCACCCAGACTAGAGTGCAGTGGTATCATCATAGCTCATTGCAACCTCGAACTCCTGGGCTCAAGCCATCCTCCCACCTCGGCCTCCCAGAGTGCTAGGATGACACGTGTGAGTCACCGTGCCCAACCTAATATTGATAAAAAGCAGGCATTTATTAAGCGCTTTTTATGTACCAGGCATTGAGCTAGGTGGGGGCTTCATATACATGAATTCATTTAATTCTTATAACCACCCTACAAGGGAGGTACTATATTTGTCCTCAGTTTTGCAAATGAGGAAACAGGCACAGAGATGTTCAGTAACTTACCTAAAGTCACACAGTCTGTGATTTGAGCCCCCACTATTCTGGCTCCAGAGTCCATGCTCTTCATTCCCTCCTGTACTGCCTGATTTGGTGTGAGATGCAAGTGAGTTTGCACACACTGTATGTGCACTTAGTTGGGGACACTGAACAAATCGCTGTAAAACTGCATGGATCTCTCTCGTGGACCTGACACCATGCTGTCTTTGGTAGATTATGGTTGTTTGCATCCACGTCTTGTCATCCCCTTAGACATTGTCAGATCCTTGAGGATTTTTCAATTTCAGTGTTCCCTACAGTCCCAAACGCTGCACCTGGCACAGAGCAGGGGCTCAACGATTGTGTGTTGAGTTGAGAACAGGTAGATGCTAACCAGGGTGATGCTCACTGTAAATGTGAACCAGACATTGCAGGGAAGATGGAGACCAGTGAGGGACAGAGAGGCTGGAGAAAGATCTGGGGAAGAGATGGGAAGTGAATTCAACCTTGAAAATTCAGATGGAGGGCTGAAGAGAGAGTGCTCAGGGTGGGGAAGACACATGAGAAAAGGACAGAAATAGGAAGGAAGATGGTGTGGCAGATGCTAATAGGGATATCTGGTCAACCAGAGTGACAGCTTCAACTTGGTGCAGCCGGTGGTCACCTGGGCTGGCAGAAGTCCTTTAGCTGGGACGGCGCATGGGGAAGGCAGTGCTTTCAGGAGCCTGGGGGGCCACTATGGCCCAGTGGTTAAGTGCATGGAATCTTGGGGTCAAATCTCAACTCAGCCATTTTCCAGTTGTGGGATCTTGAGCAAGTCACAAGCTGCACATCCCTCTCAGGGTGCTCAGAGAAGATTAAATGAGATGATGCGTGGACAGTGCCTAACGGTTGACAGTAAACAGTGTCAACTGCCACTATCTGAAACCATGAGGTGCAGGACGAACTGAGGAGAGAGACTGAGTGGGGTTGGGTGGGGGGTGAGTCTGAAGGCCAGGGCAATTACAATAATGACAAGAAAAAAATTTTAATATTTAATGGGCTTTTCACTTAGGCACCTCGTCACATAATAACCCAGGAGGTGAGTGCTTATCCTACAATCACACAGGAGTTCGTGCCGATTTGGGTCACATGTACTGTCTGGCTCCCAGGCGGACAGGCTTCCTCCTACCATATCTTGCTGATGTGGCTCAGGATACGAAGATGAAGGAAATGTCACTGGTGCAAACATTCTTAGGCTGCAACTGGGGGACACCAGGTAAGTGCACTAACTTTCTAGAGGTCTCTATTTAACTCCTTCCATCTTTAAGAAACATACAAGCCCCCCTGACGCTACCTCCCAGAGATTCTGCCAAGCCCACCTGCTCCTTTTCCTCCATAGAATCACCATCTTCTGTGTACTCCATTAACTGAGAAGCTTTGTGTCGAGCTTAACTTTCTGTAGTTTGTTTTATGTTTTGTTGCCATTTCCAAACAAATTTATAACTTTTAAAAAAAATTTCTAGGACCCGTAGGTGAGCTCCAGGAGGGCAGGGGTTTTTTTTTGGCTTGTTTACCATTTTATCCTCTGCCTAGAACAACTCCTGGCACGTAGTAGAGGCACAATAAACATTTGTTGAATGAATGAGCGTGCTTCTTCAAACCACACATACCTCCCTGGGAACACTGTATGTCCCTGGCACACGTGCAGACAATGGTAGCTGGTACTATTAATATTTTTGTGGCAATCAACTCGCTCATCTCCCCAGCCTCTCTTCCTGCAGCCCCAGTTCAGTAGCTAGACTGTCCATTCTGTTCAGTCAGGGTCCTGGGGTCTTTAGGATCTTTTGTGTCCTATTTCTGAGTTTTGTAAGGGGCACAGCATGGAGTTGGCGCTCAGTCAATGCTGAGAGATTGACCTGTTGGTGTCATGCAAGTGCGTGTGTGTGTGTGTGTGTGCGTGTGTGTGCAGGTGGACATGGGTGTGGTTTCCATGCCAGCCTGCCTTCCATGGGGCCGGAGGATGTTTGCTGAAGTTAGTCAGAATGGCTGGGACTCAGGACTCTTGGGTTCTCTTCCTATGATTCATGGGCATTCTGGGGAAGTCTGTGAAGCCCTTAAACTGTGGTGAAAGCTGGTATTTAAAAAAAGAGGATGACTTCGTTCCCTGTTCCTCTTTGTACATTTTTCCACTAGCACACAGGCTCCTCCAGGAAATTTTGGATCTTTAGCCATCCTTAGAACAAGTCATTTTATTATTAGTATTTATTTCTACTTTTTTTTTCATAAGCTGTCTACTAATTAGGCATTTGCTTGTAACATTTCATTCATTGTTTTGACACTCACTGACTCTGCTCCTACTGTGTGCCGGGCAGTGGCTGGCAGGACAGAACGACACACATCTCTGCCCCTGGGGGGCTCCTGGGGTGAGGTGGCTGACAAGGGGCTGGGAGCAGAGATCTGGAACAGCGGTGTGGGAGGGTGGGGCAGGATGAGGGTCGGGGATTCAGGGATGATGTCCAGAGGCGGGAGAACTCTCTGAAGGAGAGCTCACAAGGTGCCAGGAATCATGCTAAGCACATTATAGACATTATCTCATCCACTCCTCACCGCTCTATGAGGTAAGTGCTATTATCCCTGTTTTTGTGTGTCCTCGGATGAATTACTTCACCTCTCTCAATCTTAGTTTCCTCATCTGTAAAATGGGATCTGTAAAACCTCAGAAAGTACGGTGAGGATTACGTGTTTGAAAATGTATGCAAGGTATTTAGCAACATGCTAAGTTGGCATTACTAGATGGCTTATAAATGTTGTCTACTGGTATTATCATGCCGGGGAGTGAGGGGAGCAGGGGGTGAATGATTTGTTCAAATTCCCTTAGAAAGTAAGGACCCAAGCAGGATCCTGTGCTCTTGGATGCAGCCCATGCCACTTGCATGTCTGCTTGGGAGGTTAGGAAGGGTTTGGACAGTTTTTTCTGGATGGAAATGTTTTCAGCAAGATTTTCAGCAGGGGGTGGCCACCCTACACCTCTTAATCTATGCCATGACCTCATTCATAGTAGGTATGCTAGTTACGTGCTTAATCTCTAAAATGGACATGGTCACCTCCTTCCCTGGCTTCCAGACATGGAAGATCTTGTTCTAATGTGTTCTCTTCCTTTTGCATCATCAAGGAGTTATCTACAGTGGAAATCATGAAGCCAGCAGAGGACAAGGGATTCTGACCATGGAGTTTCTGGGTGGCAAATAATTAAAAGAAGTCATTCTTACATGGGGTGGGTGGAGGGAAAGAAAAGAGCAAAATAAATAAAAAATAAAATAAAATAAAATAAAATAAAACAAAAAAGAGAAAATGAAAGCAATCCATTTCTGGCTCCGGTGCTGCTAACTGAAATCATTTTTTATCCTCTGTACAGAGTCACCACCAGGCTCTTCTTGGAGCCACCTCCCAGGGCAGTTGTAAGGAGCCCTGATAAAGATTTATGTGGTTTGTTTTCTTTCCCCAAGCCTTTGAAGATCAACAGAGGAGGTAATGTTTATGGTTGGTTGGTTAACCCTATGGCTCTCTGGGGTCTCCTTCTGTGACCCCCGGGTTGAGTCTCCAGGCAGGAGGCAGCAGGCCTGGGCTGCCCCATCTGGGGAACTGGCTCTCTAAAGGCCGGGGTTGGAGACAATTTCAGGCCCAGTATTTCTGGAGACTTTGCTCACCACAACAGCGTCATCCCAGCAGAACGCCCCCAGCATCTTCGGAATAGAACCAATTCATCCCACAGGGGAGTGAACTCTTGAAAATCAGCGTCAAGAAGGAAAAAGAGGTCGGGGGGTGATGCTTAGAAGGTTGCATTAGCAAGACACGAATAGATTTGGCTCTGAAACTGCTAATCCTGGTCAGGTGAAGGCAGAATTGCCCAGGGTTCTCTGGTGTGAAGGATGTTATAGGAAGATATGTATATGTTTAAAAAATAAACGAATCTCTGCTTTATTTTTTTAAATGTTAATATTTTCCTGGCACTGCCGGTTAGTATTACTTGTCTGGGTGTCCTGAACTTCATTTCTGAGACCCAGCTGAAAACCCTGGACAGCTGGAGAGAGGCAGACACCTTGGAGAACCGAAATATTTGGTATGCCTTTCCGACCTTATTAAAAAACTAATCTGTTTTTTTTTTTTTTTCACATGTTCCTCCACATCCTAGGATACTACTACGGAGAGAACATTGGAAAAACGTGTCTTTTGGAGTTACATTGGCCAAAAGTTCAGGGAAGCAGAGGGTTTTAGTTCTTTGCCACATGCAGGAAACTCTGTAAATGTAAAGCTTCAAATCTTCCATTTCTAGCATTGGGGCTTTCTAGAGTTCTCGCTCTAAATAACAGTCACAGGGATTCCTTCGAGAACTTAATGTTAATTTACCCATTTATTGATTCATTGGTTCATTTTTCAGTCAGTGAACTGGCCACAAGATACTCAATAAACTTGCAAATCATGTCAAAGATCTCAGCGAATCCATGGAAGTCATTTCCCACTTGTTATGGCTGAGGAAACTGAGCCATGGTGAGTTTGAATAACTGGGTGCACAGCATTTCTGACTCTCTGCATTCCTCTGGGCTGCTTTCCCCGGAACCTGTACTGGAACAATCCTAGACTTGGGAGCCAGAAGGACCTGAGCTCAAATCCTGTGTCTTCCACTTACTTCAGGTGGGGCCTTGGGCAAGTTATTTAATTTCTTCAAGCCTCAGTCCATTCATCTGCAGAATGGGGACAACAGCACTGATACCAGCTTTGCCAGGGTTGTGGTGAGAGTGAAACCAGGTGTTCAGGGTCGTGTATGAATACGTTTTCTACTGGGGAGTATGAATATTGGCATTACTAGGTTTGTTCTTGTCCTACGGTCCCAGAGGAGTGCTGCAAGGTGCCAGAGAGCCTAACTGGCCTTTCAAAGGTGTAGATCCCACCTTGGGTGCTGTGCTTTCTGTGTTGGGCAGCAGTGGTCTTGAGAGCTGTCAGCTTTGGTTTCTCCACCAGGAGGTAGAAATATTTAACATAACACGGTGACCTCATCAGGGGCATACCAGATGCTATCATCCATAAACAGCCATTTATTCAAGTTCAGCAGGCCCCACATGCCACAGGTAAGCTGGGGAAAAAGAGATTGAATTGTTCAGTCCTGCAGGAGTGGAGGTCGAATAGAAAAGCAACACAACCCTTACTCATAACTTCCAATTGCTGCAAGTGTTTTTTTTTTTTTTTTTTTTTAAAAGCAGGTTAAACAGGTTTTCCATTGGAAAGGTGTGGAACAGACCCTAAGCAGGACAATGACAAAATTTTCTTTTTTAAAAAATTGTCTTCCTCCTACCCTTCCCCAAACTTGCTCTCATCTCAAACCATGATACTCCTGACCTCACATTTCAGCATTCATCAATTGCTGCTCCTGTTTCCCACCTCTGAAGGAACATGGAAGGCACAAGTGAGCCTGATTCAACTCCATAAAGGCACCCTCTTCCCAAATGAGCAAAAATATTCCCACTTAATAATGTACACAAAATATTTATGAAATGAGAAGGGGGACATTCAGAAGTTATCGTGGGAGCTGGCAAATGCATGTGAGAGCATCTCTGATGGTTTTCTTTGCGATTGCCATTTAAAATGTATGTGTAGACATGTTCTTGCTCCCTCCCTGGAAGGCCTCGACTCCCCACCCCCAGCCCCAGCTGCACACGCACACAAGAACCCACATATATATGCATGCATGCTCTGACCGAGGAATCCAGCAAAACACGAGGCTGTTCTTTATAGGCCAGGGAGCTTGTTGTTTTAGTCTGTTGTTTTCATTTCTGTGCACCTGCACCCCTTGCCTAAGACCCCCACCACATTGCCCCCACTTTGGCCAACAACACGGGATGTGTGTTTCTGAATAAGTCACACATTATGCAATTTGGTTTCCTCAGGAATTTGGTAGGAAAACTCTGGATCCCCATGAATTGGGCTTAATTGCATCCTTCAGGTCTTGGGCATATTTCACCTGCCTTGGGTTTGCTCTTTGGGAACTCCCCAGTCCCCATTAGTTCCCTTCTTCCCTCCCTACCCCCAGGAGCTGCATGCATAATGAGGTTGAGGTTTCTCCCGTTAGCAGGGCAATGAGCTGGGTATGTAGGTGGTAAGGACAGCCTGGGCTGCCCTACATTCTTGTGGCCAAAGGGTGGGTAGAGAGTGGGCTCCAGGCTCCATGTTGATGAAGAGCTATTTCCATGTATTTGATGTCCAGCCACGGTGGAACCCTCTTTGCAAATGCTAAGTAACCAACCTGGTCAATATGGTACAAATTATCAATAGCAGCAGGGGGAATGTTGACTGCTGCAACTTGGGCTTTGAAGAGATTACTGTGCTCTTGGTGCAATTCAGGACCAATGAAGTCTTAAATCCAATTTCCATTTAGTGGGTCCTAAACCATGGTAAAGACAGTGTTGCAAAAACAAAGCAATGGCTTCTCCCTGGTGGGGGCAAGCCAATCTGGACCCAAATAAGACCCAGAGGAAATCTCAGGGTTGTCTTTGCCTTACTACTAAGGTGACCTTACTTTCTTAACCAGAGAGAGGACTGAAGGTTAGGGAATCAATGGTTGCTTGTTAGGATGTGAAGAATGAGATGAAAAATGAAGAATTCGGGTTCTAAGCTCATCCTCAGGCACCTAATGTAGATAACACCTTTACAGTCTCCCTGAGACGTGGTGGTCCGGCTTCTCGTTGAACACAGGGATCTTCATATTGCTTCAGCATCATTCAGGGGGTACCATTCCACTTTTAGACAATGGTTATTATTTGAATTTTTTTCTAGTAAGGTTAAGTTGGTCGCCTTACCAGATCCATCTTTTTGGTCATTGAATTACTTATCTATTGCTGTATAAGAAATTACCCTCCAAATTTAGCACCTTAAAAACAACAAACATTATTATGTCACAGTTTCTGAGGGTCAGGAATTCAGGAGCAGGGTGGTTTGGGCTTAGAGTAGCTCGTGAAGTTGCAGTCAGGAAGGCAGTCGGGGCTGCAGTCGTCTGGGGCTTGACTGGGGGTTGGAAGATCAGCTTCCAAAATGGTTCACTCGTATGGCTGTTGGCAGAAGGCCTCAGTTCATGGCTGGTTGTTGGTGGGAAGCCTCCATTCCTTACCAGGTGGGTCTCTCTATAGAGAACGCAGCTTGAGTATTCTCATGACATGGAAGTTAGTTTCCCCAAGAGAAAGTGATCCAAGGGAAAGAGCCAGGAGGAATCTGAAATGCCTTTTATGAACTTGTTTTGGAAGTCACACATCATCACTTTTGCCACGTTCTAATCAATAAAAGTATGTCACTATGTTCAGTCCACATTCAAGGGGAGGGGAATTAGGCAGTTAGGCTCCGTCTTTTGAAGGGAGGAGTATCAAAGAGTTTCTGGACCTGTTTTTAAGCTACCATAGTCATAGTTCTCCTAAATGGTGCTACACAAAATAAGTCTGTTTAACAATTATCACAGTAGTCCTCCAGATATTTGACTGCAGTTATCATATCTTAACACCTCTGGCTAAATATCTTCAATTCCTTTGACTATTTTGTGCATGACTTGGCATATATCTCCCTATTATCTTTGTCAGTATGACGATGAAGCTAAAACATGGTACCTTGGATTGAATAGAAGACTCAAACTGTGAACATAGACTACTATATAACTGTTACAACTCATTAACATGTGCTAAGCACAGTGCCTGGCATATAGTAGGTACTCAACTAATGTTTGCTACTGAAAGAATGAACAAATGAATGACTATATGATTGGACCTATTTCTGTTAAAATACCTAGAGACTGCATTTATGTACTTTTTAAAGGGAGCTTTTAATTCTGTTGCTTAATTTGAGTTTATTAACTAAAATGGATACATCAATTTTCTTTTCCAATCCTTTGCCCAGCTAAGATTCTCCCATTTTGTTCTTAGATTTTAAAAAATCTAACTATGGAACTTTTCTTCAATCTCCACTAAATGATATCTGCTGGTCAAGACCATTTTGAATCATGAGTCTATCTTCTAGCATAATCTATCTCTCTTAGATTTATATGGTCCAAAAATGTCATCTAGGAGTTGCCCATACAAGTCATCGATTAAATACTACTTCTTCAAGCAACCAAGTTATTTCATCTATGTATGTTTGTTTTGCCATCAGGGCTCCCAGTTTCCTGCCCCTCCCTCTCACTGAGCTCTGCATGCAATCAGCACTCCAAAAATGACAAACCACCCGTAACTAACTTGTTCTAACTGCACTTAAATCCAAGCCATCCTCAGCAGACGTAGCCCTCTCTCTTGGTAAAGACCTTTAGAAAGAAGGGGAGGTTCCACTGCCTCCCACAATTACCCATTTCCAGAGTCCAACATCTGGAGGTTAGGGAGAAAATAGTGGGGAGGATGATGTATTGGCAGAATAACTGGGCTGGAAAGGATTTATTCTTAGCCTTTTTAGCAGGCACCAAAGTCTTTTTTTGGGTGAGTGGGTGGAAGGAGAAGTGGGACTGGGGAGGATGGGTCACAACCCAAATCTTAACATCCAGTGGAGGTGTCCATTTGAAAAACCAATGCAGGGAGTAAGGAAGGGACGAGTCCCATACAGACGTCAATGTCTGGGGCCAGTTAGGAGAGTTCATTTGGATGAACCCAAAGATGTTAAGAGGAGGGATCTGAGTTTTCTTTGCTCATATCAGACGTGGCCAAATTCTGGGCTTAGTTTATTTTCATCTTGTTATGTTACAGAAATAATATGTGCTTTTTAAAAGAGTCAAGTAATTCAGAGTTGTGTAAAAATGTTAATAATCTTCTCCTTCCTTTTTCTAGCCCAAACTCTGAAGTTAACAGCTTATGTTTCTTTTCATATTTATTTCTATGTGTGTATATACAACACATGTATGCATAATTTAATAGGATTTAAGACAATTATAATACTTCTAGCAGGCTGGATCATAGGATACATTGTGCCCTTCCACCCTCCTTTTTTTCTTTCTTCCTGGTAACCCATCAAGATTGTCTTTCCAGATAAATATAAATGGCTTTTACTCATTCGTTATGATATAATGCAGCAGAATTGGTCCAACTGTTGCTCTATTTGCACTCAGGTTGTCTCCAGTTAGTTTTGTCACAACCAGCAACTATGCAATGAGCATGTTGTACAAATATCTTTATCTACTGATGTTTTTATCTTTATTGGATAGATTTCCTAAAGTGGGATTTTGCTTTTACTTGGTAGCACGTTTTATATTCTTTTATTTTGGTTAATGGTACAATAAACAATGTACTGTCTTCTCTCCCTTCTCTCCTAACTCTCTAAGCCATTATTCTATTTTGTTATGCAATGGCTGATTTCCCAAAGTGATTATTTGGTTGAGGTAAAATCCAGGAAAATGCATCTGCTGTTTGGGTGGGGTTGTAGGGTGGGTTAACTTAAATGGACCCAGTTTTGAGACTGGTCTGCGTGTGTTGGTGAGTGTGTGTACATATGTGTGTGTGTCTTAAATGACTCAGCTGAAATGCAAGGACTAACCATATCTATAATAAATATCATTCCACATTAAATAAAATCAGTGGATTTCAATACTGAGGTATGGTACAGTAGAGAAACCAAAGGATTTTAAGTCAGAAGACCCAGGTCTGAATTTTCTGGTTTTTCTACCTACTGGCTATATGCTCTTAGAGTTGATATCTTCATAAGAAAAATGGGCATGATCACACTGCCTACCTTACACGTTGTGAGAGTTAAAAGAGAGATTACATTGTAAACCAGACAGCCTTCCCCATGTGTTTTAAATTTATTTAATGCAAGCAAAAACACTTTAGAGAAAGATACTGTTCTTCTTCAATAAGCGAACAAACAAACAAACAAAAACACAAAGTCAGAAAGAGGCCACCAAGACCCTATGTTGGAGGGGTCTTCCAGAAACCCAGGAGGGCAAATTCCAGTGGTACCCAGGGATCACAGAGGGGCTGGCTGTGTGGAGTGCAAGGAACCAGAGGCTTATGATTAAGAGTGTATTTAAAGACTGCTCAAGCATTTTCTGCATTTGAGGGCCCATATGTCACCTGGTTAACCCAGATTAGTTTGTTTTGGGGAGCTGCTTGGTTTTGGTAATTGGTCTAAAGATTATTTCTGATAGGCTGAGGCTATTGGCTGCAGTCTTGAGGTGAGAAGCCCTTGGATACTTTTCAGGTGTTTTCTTCTTTCATTAAGGCAACCAACCCATTGGTGGGCCCAGGACTGTCTTGGTTTTAAAACTGAAAGTCCAGTATCCTCAATCCTAAGCATGTTGGACAGCTGGCCATCTTATGTCTCCATCTTCATATGTGAATGGCTAAAACCCTTCAAAGAAAATATGTCATGACCATGAAAGTTGTCCTCTGTCTCACTTCCATGGAGGTTAGTCTTGATCCTTTAACTTTGCTTTTGTAGAATATTAATATTCTGTGAGAGGAAAGGAGGGGTTTTTCCATTAAAATTGAATTATAGCTACTTTTCCCAATTAATGAAAAAAAAAAAGTAAGATGACAGAATTTCCTCAATTTTCAGTCCTCCATGCATAATATGATTTCTGACTTACCTTCTATCACTTGGCTACAACTTACGACTTTTAAATCTATAATAGGATTGTATGTTAAGCTAAAATTTCACATATAGCTGTCATGATATACCGTGCAGAGCTGTGACTTCCAATGGGCTTTATCTTGTAGAGTAAACTTTAGGGCCATTTTTAAAGGGCTTGCCTTGATGGAATGTTAAATGGGAATACTTCAAAAGGTTACAGGGAAGGGAAGTATATGTCCCAGTTTTCCCAGGTAGTTCTTGGTAAGCCTGTGTCCCAGGATCCTGTTCAGTTAGTGCCTACTCTCATGATCAAAAGTGTTCCTGTTTGGATGACAAAGTATAATATATTTTCTCCCTAGTTATGGGGGACCTGGTAGGAGGGAATATTTTTTGTTACTGGCTAACATTTGCTAGTGACATTCCAGGCCTTGGTTTGACCATTTTTTATGCATTTTTCTCATTTAACCCTTAAAACCATAATTAGGTGCTATTAGAGATAAAAAACCTAAGTCCCAGACAGGTTAGTAACTTGCCCATGTTCAAAAAGTTATTAAGTAGAACCCATGTCTGGCAAACTCCAGAGCTTGTGCACTTAGTTGATGGATTCTTGTCTTCATCCTTTTTTATTAGCAAGTGATCTGAGATGTTGGACTTGAGTCCCAGCTGCCTGAAATCCTCAAGAATTCCAAGGAAGCAGATGTAACCTCAGGTGGCCAGTGGGGCTTCCTTCTGGGGAAGCTGTGTCCCTTGGTTAGAGAAAGTGCAGTGTTTGTACTCATCTGAGTATTTCAGATAATCTGGAGGGACACCCTGTCCATCCCTCATTGGGAGGAATGCCTGTTTACCGGCATGCTGAGCTTGTTTTTTTTTTTTTTATTATTTTATTTTCCCAATTAAAGTATAACGAATCCGCTAATACCTTGACCCACATAGCCCTGCCAGTTGGGCACTTTGGGGTAGGTAAAATGAAGAAGTATGAGGACAGCAGCCTGCCCTGGGGTGAGAAGAGAAAAGAGCAGATCTGTATTTGTCCTAGCAGCCGGCAGCTCTCCCTCTGCTGTGGCCTGTTCTGGGACTGTGGGCCAAAGGAGCCTTGGAACTGCTTAGACCTGCCTCTGTGCCTTTAGCTGTCCGGGTAAAAACATCACCTCTCTGGAGGCCTGTGCTGGAGCACAAACCCACGTATTGTCTGGCCCCTGGCAGGCTGGTCTGTGGAGGGGACACTCTAAGAGCTCTATTTTAATCTTTTGGAGCTGGGCCAGGGTAGGAATTCAGCTGCCAGCCCCAGGCTCCTCACCCCCCAGCTCTCACCCCGCCCCCACACCCCCTTCTCCTGGTTTCATTCGCTCTGACCTCCCATCATGAGAGGTGCTGGTGTTCCTTCTTTCTCCCTTTCTCTTTTTTAAACTACCAGGGCTCTTTCATGGATTTGACCTCCCAAAGTGAGGCAGACCAGGCTCCTCAGTGGGCTACTCGGGGCTCCGAGTTGGCGTGAGGCCAACCCTTGAATCGTGAGATTTACCTCCAGATGTGTGTGCCTCTTGTTGCTTGTGTGGACGTGCGTATTTGTGTTGTGTGTGAGCGAGGGACCTGTGTGTGTTTCTGTGTGCTTTTTGTATCTCTATGACTTTTCTCTCCATGTGAAGAAAATGTATGGAATGGAAAAATTGAGAGGAAGAAAGGTTGGAGGGGAAAGAAAAGGGTGGCCTAAGTTCATAAACCTCCTCTTCTCCTTCCACCAACAGTACTTTCCCTGCCCAGAGTCACATAATTTCAGCTGTCCCTCCAACTGGGTCTTTTTACTCCCTCCCCCAAGTCTCTTGTGTCTGTTCCTCTGGGTACGAAGGAGTCTTGCAGAGAGACCACATGGTATATGTAACAGGCATTGGCCTCCTATAATTGAACTTGAATTTCAGTCTTCGCTCTGCCAGGTGCTGGTTGTGTGATATGGGATGTGCAATGTCCCCTTCCTTTGAGCCTCAGTTTCCCAATCTGTAAAATGTGGATAATAATGCTACCAACTTTCACAAAAAGTAGAAAGTAGAAGATTTAATGGCACTCAAAAGGTGACCCATAAATCTTAGCTCCTTTCCTGCCTACCCATCCTCTCCCAGGACTAAGTCCTGAGGCAGCAGTTGGGCCTGGCTCCTGGCTCCAGTGAGGAAGCCCCCAGCTGGTGTGGAGAGTGAGAGGGGGCAGAGGGTGTGGACCTTTCTCTCCCACTGGGAATCTCCCACCTTCTCTCACCCCCATCCCTCTGGCCTCTGCCAATGATGTGCATTTTCCCCTCTGCACCGGCCTCCCAAACTGACTCATTACCTCGACAGGGTAGCAACTTCCAAAACAAAACTTGTTCAACCAAGGAAAATATAACTATGGAGAGGAAAACATTTCAATATCAGTCCTCCTGGGACCCAAGGAAATGTACTGAATGTTTGTCAGAGAATGATGCTGTCCTGACTTCACAGACTCTGCCGAGGGCAGAGGGCGAACAATGCCTGGCACTTGATTCCGGCCCAGCCAAAATGGCCCAGGCATCGTCTAGGCTGGTGCTCAAGATGGCCACGACTTGGAAGAGTCAGATGTATGTCTAACGTTGTGCCTCCCGGCAGGCCCACTGAGGAACAAGGAAGAGGAGCCCTGTGCTCTGTGCCATGCCAGTCTCTCCCCTTTTCTTCCACCCCAAAGGAGATGCCATTTCAGGCTTGCTGTCTGGCAAAGGGCCTGCTTGCTTCATGCCTGGGTTCTGGGAAATGGCTAATAGAGCACATTCCACACTTAATAATAGCACCCCCTGGAGTTGTGCAATGCTCTGACCCTTTCTGGGACACTCCAGGGAAGGGATCTTACGGCGGTAATCAGGGGAAATCTAAGAGAACAGCTGATGGATAGTGCCGGTGTCAAGTTAGATGCTGGGGAAAGTCCAAGGGATATTCCAGACCACATCGACTTTGGTTCCAGGACAGGGGAACTGCAATAGGTGGAATTGTTTTCTGAGAGAGACTGGAGTCAGGTGAGGCAGAAGACTGATTTAAATCTTTCCACCATAAAGAAGTTTTCTGTGAGTGAGGGAAATATGGGGAAGGGATGCTGAGCGTGGATTTTCACAGTTAATTCTTTATAATAGATTCAATGTCATCTACTTATCTTCCACAACCTATGTTCCCCTACAAGAACTACAATAGCACAAAACATATCAACAAAATAAAAACATTCTGAGAATCACTACTCATCTCTCATAGGTACTCAGTGTATTTTATATTGGTGGAATTTCAAAGCTGAAAAAGAGCTTACACGTTTATAGATGCCTTTGCCTGTAAGTTCAGAGAGGAGAAGTGTCTTGCTTGCAGTCACAGAGCGCCTGATCCTGAGCTAGAACCTGGAGCTGGTGGGAAAGGGTCTAGGTGCTTGGTTGTCTTGTTTGACTTCATTTGCAATCATTACCTCTGTGTGTGTGTGTGTAAATGTCCCTGCATGTCTATCTGTGCAGGGTGCCTGTCCCACAGAGAGTGCTTCCCATGACCAATTTTTTTCCTTTCTCAAAGAACCTAATTCCATGGCACATGGCACACTAGAAAGTCAGGAGTCCTGGGCCCCAGTTTTCACTTTACTGAGCCTTACTGTAAAATGGAGATAAAACGTCTTGCCTGATAACCTCACAGGGCTGTTTCCCAAGCTCAAATAGGATGACGCTTGTGAAAGTGTTTTATAAACATATAGGAGATTGTAGTTAACAAAAGCTTGATGAAGAAAATGGTATGTGCAAAAGTGGCCTTATTAGGAACTGGAAGAATTTTGTAGGTTTTCTACGTACTTAGAGGGTACAGCTTGGATGGGTGATCTGCATGTCACACCCAGGGGTGCCCAATCACTGGGCAAGATGTCATGACACTCAGGTAACTGCTGGCTATCTGGAAGTGCACCCTGCACCATGAGAACGGGCATGTTTCTCCCCGGACCCTTAGCTTTCATCTAGGGGCCAACCCCAATCAAAGTACTCTAGAGATGGTGTGGGGGGTGGTGGTGGACTTTCCAGGAAGTCCTAAAAAAATACTTTCAAGGCAGCCTGAGGGACAAATTGAGCTTTATCCAAGCCATTTTATTATTATTATTATTATTAATATTTTGGTGTAGGGATAGAGTTTTGCTATGTTACCCAGGCTGGTCTCTAACTTTTGGCCTCAAGCTAGCCTCCCACCTTGGCCTCCCAAAGTGCTAGGATTACAGGCATGAGCCACCCTGCCCAGTCTAAGCCATTTTAGAGAGCTCCAGGCTGGTAGGCATCTGAAAAGGTCTTCAAGTACATTCTTTATGGGGAAATTGAGCAATTTATGGGATTTAACCTGATTTTAAGTGCTCTCTCCACAATATCTGGTGGTCATCGGTTTATCACTCACTTAACAGGTCTTTGTACGATGTGCTGGGGAGATGGTGTCCAAGAGAGTGGGCATTTGCTTTTGACTTAGAGCATCTGATCTAGTCTAATACAGACCTGGTGCCTAACTTCCTCTAGTCAGTATCTAACACCAGTCTCTTCTTTGGAAAAATAACTTAATGCAAAGATTGACAGGACAGGCCCCTACAAGGGGCATTATGTAAAGGTGAGAATGCCGTATGCTACCTGAAGAGGAAATGCATTTGCAAAAAATTATTGCAAAGATCTAACTTGACATTATGATGATATTGGGCAAGAGAATTTCCTTATGAGTTTTTTTCTCCTGCCCAGTAGTCACTCTAAATTGATAAGAAACTCTTTGTTTAAACTTGCCTAATTCCCTAAAATGATTTTTTATTATTATGGAGAAGAAGGAATTATTTCTTGTTGGCAGGTGGAAATATTACATATTGCTTGGCATAACTTATCAAAAGGGCTCAGCATTCAGTGAAGGTATACTTCTGACTCAGCAGGTTAAATTTGAAAGGGCTCCTCTTACCGTTTATCCCACTCTGTCCTTCCCCTAATACCTCCCAAGAGTGTTCATAGAAGACAGGGGATATTAAAGAACAATGTCATCTGTTTGGTTTGAAAAAGAAGGTAAACTTTTATTTAGAGAAAGAATTAGGAAAAGAAACTAATGGTTTGCTTAGAAAGATGACAATTTACATAGGGAAAACAGCACATTTGGCCAGGACAACAAAACAGCCCTCTGAGGCTGTCAGGAAAGCTGACCACAAACATGCCAAGAAAGAGTTGAATTTGTGTGTGTGTGTGTGTGTGTGTGTATGTTTAAAAGAATTCTGTAAAACAGCATAAGACAAATACATGGTCCAAAGCAGCACATTTCCTGTCCTTGGGAATTCAGGAGAAACTTTGTGCAGGTTCCTGGTATGGAAGTGATCTCTTTGTGGTGTTCTTAAACACAGAAGAAATCTCAAATCTCAGCCAGAGGGAGTGGGTGCAGAAGGAGTTTCATGGGTGCAGAAATAGAAGGGATGGAGAAATTGAGATAGGACAGCACATGCAGAAATGCACTGAAGATACTTAAACATGCCATGCAGTGGAGGAAGAAGCAATATTAAGATGGCCAAGCTCCTGGATGCAATTGAATGAGAGTATTTGCCGTAGCAACCTGTTGCTGTATTCAATACTTGGCAATAACCGGTTATGAAAGAGAAATAACCCAAATACTATTAATTAATCAAGAGCCTACTGGGAGGACTTTGCTGATAATTGTCAAAACAATGCCCCAAATGATAACTCTTCCAAAATTTCAGTGAGAAGATTTTAAAAGCTCAGGCTGAAAAAATTTTGTCTTTACTGAAACATGGAAAAAGCATTAGGTAAGCCAAGTACTAAGAACTCCATTAATTTATTATTTAATTGACATTTCTCCACACTGAAGACAAAGGGCTTGGAAACTGTCCTTTAAACAGCAAAACGTCTTATGAAGAATCAAAAATATTTTTGACTTCTTCACCCTTGAATTATTTAACAGATATCAACAATATCAGGTGAGCTATAAAGTATAATTAATGCTTATGAAACAAAGTCATTCCCTCTGATAGCTAAGATTTCTTCTGTTGACAATTTTTCTTGAAAATACAATTAAGCAGGTAAGAAATTACCAAAAATACTTGCCATTAGAAAAATTATCTTAATTCTTGTTAATCCCTGACCTCTTCTTATAAATGGGTAGATTGAAGAGACATGCATTTTACCAGTGCTGTTTTTGATTGAGGGTACTGGCCGTTTACAATATCCATTTAAAATGTTCAAATAGTTTCCAAATGTACATACTACAAAATATTATTGTGTCAAGATTGGAAATCATATTTAACACACCATACATGATTCATTTGCATATTTACAGGGGGTTAAAGCACACAAAATTGTGCAGATAACATACTGAAGTCTAAACTTTTACACTCAAGTTGCATACATAGCAACAAGATACGATAAATTTTGAACAAATAACAACCAATAATTAGCCAGGTTACTATGTACATATTGGGCAGGAAGCAATTAAATACTGCATAATAGAATGTCACTTAAATTACTTTTTCTATGAAACATCTCTCCATCGCCACACACACACACACACACACACACACACACACACACATGCATGCACACACACACACACAAATTCTTTAATTTTTTTTCCCATCACATCACAAACATAAAACTGATGCTTGTGGCAGCATATGTGGAATATACCCAAACATCTGATTTGTCACAAGGCAAGAGGCAGCACAGCAACTCAGAGTGATTTATAATTTACCAGACTTGGATTTTGAAAATCAGTTACTGGATGATGAATACTGTAAAAATATATTCACACTTTCATGTCACAGACTGAAGGAAGAGGAGTAAAGAGCATTAACCAATAGCCTCATAAGCTTTGCCACTAGGTTAAATATTGGCTTTTGCTAAAATAATAAAAAAAGGAATATATCTGGAGGGGAAGGACCCTAGGATAATATTTAAAATAACGACAACAACAAACCTCCTACTTCCTTTATCAAAATAGAATATTTTTCCACAGGCCACTTATTGTTAAACAAAACCAACTGTTCTTTTGAATAACCATTTTACAAATTCATTTTTAATGGAAACAGAAGAAATAATTGAAATAACAAATATAACTACTGTGTGCAGATGCGGTGGAAAAACCAGAGACCTGAAATATGGCAAAATCAGTGCTTCATAAACAGTCAATGGATTTTTCTAAAAATACTTTTTGCTAATGGCAAAGTTCAACACCTCAGAAAAACTCTGAATTAAGATCTTAGAATAAGTTTCCAAGCTGTACAACATGGTTTCAAATACACTACCCTTGTTGTTTGTAAGGCCGCATTGAAGTTTAGCTTAACAGTCATAAGCCATGTGTTTGAACATCTTATGAGATGTGACCAGCAAAGAAACAAGTTTTTTCGTTGTGTACCCTACTATGAAGAGATACCATTTCTTTCCAAATAGGTCCTTAAAAAATTTCTTTAAAGATATGATCTTGGAAGAAAAAAGTCCAGGTTTGCTTCATTGAATCATCTGGAAAAATGTTTACACTTTAAAAAGTGACAATGTAGCACTTTGAATTCTCTGAGAATGTTCTCTTGTTAATCTGTAAGTACCCTCTCTAACTGGTATGTTATAGTTTACAAGCAAATATACCAAAATATGCACGCTCTCTTTGAATGTAGCTCTGCTACATACAAGGTTGAGAGAACTATAGAAAAATAGCATCATCTTCCTAACGTATACATTTTCAGAAGCCACTGGATTCTGTGTGCTGTTGACATAACTGTGGAATTTAAATGCACCTCAGATCCCTTAACAGCTTGAGTTGACTGTTCTCCAAGAGAACATGAGTACCTCTTGAGTGGAAGATGAAGAACAAGAGGAGGCCAAGGAGTTGGGATTTTCTGGTCTGCCTTCTGTCTAACAAAGTTATCTTCAAGGGAAGAGCTCAAGACTCAACAGGGTTCACATTTGTATGGCAGGATAACAATGAATGAGAGGCCAGCCCTTTTTTCCACTTGTCTGGCACGATCTCCTGGCAAGGATAGGGTAGGAGTTTGCCAGGTGGCTACTGGACAAGGTCTCTTTAGGGGAGTACAACAAGGCTTCAGTCATTGCTTTTCATAAAGTGCTTTGGGATCCTTCAGGAAAGAGGACTGGTGAAATATTATTACCAACTGGCTTCACTTTTCAAACCAAATGGAACCATTTTCTCCAGTGTAATTATTGCTTCGAGTGTTAGTGAATGTTCTTAAAATGGAGTGGATCTCATTTTTAAGTATCCACTTCTTAAAATGCTCATACTGTGGAGAGAATGTTTTTCATTACTGTCTCTCAGGTATGCTCACCAATTAAAAGGATGTGATAGCCTTGCAAATGGTTGCCAAGCATATACATGCATGGCTTGCACTTTCCAGGCTGTCCTCCCTCATGAGTCTACACAGCAAGAGCAAAACCAAAGTTGTATAGCCCAACGAGCACTAGGTCTGGCTGGCTGAGGAGACAGACTCTTGCCTCTTCTGAGACATTGCTGAGATGTATGGTGAATGTGTGGCTACATTCTTAGATCAGATAGTCAGCTCCTTGTGGCCTGGGAATGTATTTTACCATGATTCCTTGGCCTCTGTGGGACTTAGAATAGAGATAGACATAAGGGAGGGCGTTAGTCAATGATTTTTGAGGATTTTCACCAATGATGAGAGCTGAATATTACAAGTGAGAGTAAAGCATGTTAGGAAAACCCTGGAAAAGGAGACCTGGGATAAGAAAGTTTCCTCCAGAGGCCTCAGATTGGAGTCAAAAAGAATGAAAGACAGAAGTTCACCATATCCAAAATAAAACAAAACAAAAAATCCTCAGACATTGTCAAGTGCCTATAATTAGAAGATTGGTGGAATGAATATAGGACTGGGAATTAGAGAACATGGTTGTCTCTCACAAGAATGTATTATTAATAATTTAAAGTGGGCTCACAAAGTGTTGCAAAGTGCAGGTACAGGAGAACCTACCTGAACAAATAGCTAGTTATTGAGGATACAACATATCCACTTTTCTATAGGAATATTGCTGAGAGATTTTTAAGTAGATTAAGTATGCCCATTGAAATCTAACGTGCATTATTCATTTCATGGGCATGCCTCATTTCCTCATAGAAGATGAAAAAATAACCTGTCCCCAATAGAAATTAGTGAGCTTGAAATCAATGCAGTTTTGGTCCAGTATGCCAGAACTTGCTGACCAAGTGAGGGGTCAGAAGGGTGGGTCAGTTTCTGCCTTTGCTGCTTGTTGAATGGCTCCCATCTGGGTCACAGTCACAGTCTTCCTCCCAGGTCACCACAATGGTCAGGATCAGAGAATTGCTTGGCTTCTTAGTTCTTGACAATTCCAGAATCTTATTTCACAAACTCATTCAAAACATATACAATCTATCTTATTAATATAGACATAAGTAAGAACTGAGTGCAGATGACCCTGTCATTAACTAGGAGGCATAATTTTAAATGACATTTATCCCAAATTTTCTTTTTAATTAATTAACTTAGCTTAGATGTCTATGACATGGAATTTGTATTCCCTGGCAACAAGGAGTTTTATGATATTGGAAACCTGTTAGGTAAAGGTTTAGCAAAGGACTTGAATTTGGAATTAGAAGTGGATAGGTGATTTGCAAAATAGAGAAGTAGCCTGTAGACAATCAGAGTTGACTGTATCAATTCCCAGTTGCACAGCCTATTATAAAGGAAATAGCTCTGGGTTCTGATCCTAACTCTGAGACTAAACCAGCTCTGCAAACTTGAACAAGTCACTTAACTTCTCTGGGCCTTAACTGACCTATCTGTAAACCCAAGGACTTAGACAAATTTTATGGTCCATTCTAGTTCTAACATTGACTCTTTGCATACACATAGAATTCATTTAGACAGAAGAAAACTGCACTTTAAAATCCTTCCAGGCATGAAAAAGGAGCTGTAGTGATTCTGATCAAAATTCTTTGGGGGGTTCATTGAGTATAAAATCTCTTAAAAAAATAAAGACTGAGCTCTGGGCTTTAGTTTCCTAATGACCATAGGCCATGGGCCAAATCTGTACCTTTCCAGTAGGGTAATTATTTATGTTCAAATCAAATGTTTTAAAAATGGAAGGGATCAGAATAACATTGTGAACAGGGGACTTTGTGTGAACTCCCATGAGGAGGAATAGTAGAACTGTGTGGACAAGGATAGGGCCATAAAGAGCAATATTTAACTGAAATGCCTGTGAAGCAGAAAAGGACCATTTAGAATGTCAGTGAACTGAATGGGTCTTGGCTCCAGGAGATGAGAAGACTCATGACTTTTCTGAATATGCAGTGTGATTTGTCTTTCATTTGAGTTTCTTGTTTGTGAGAGATTCAGGTAAGGGGCAATGAGACCAAAGCAGGATTTCCAGGTGTTTCTGAGCATATCCTTGGAATGAACCACTGGCAGGGGCTTCTAAGGAGATTTTTCCCTGAGGCCAATGGGCTGGACGATCTTGGGGCATAACTGACACAGGGAGGGATGGGTTCAAAGGGGGAAGGTAGACACCCCAGCCCTGAACAATCTGTTCCTCAACCTGGGATGTAGGGTGAGTGGATGTGCCTGTGAGGCTGTGAGGAGCCCATCACTGCCTGGCCATATCTGCAGGGCACATTCTTATTCAATGACAATTTCATCACCTAAGAATCTGGAGCAGATCCACTATGATTTTTAGAGACACAGCCCCCGTGGACTTACTTTACTTATCTTAGAATTGTAGAGGAAATACACTTTTGCTTATGTTTCTCTCCCTTGCCTTGTCTTGTCTATAATTCAGGCTTTCACTTAACTTGCGCCCTGGAACAATTTATGAAGCTCATTTTCATGCTTGAATGGGAGCTGAGTGTATAGGAAGGGCTACTTCCTGCCCTATTCTATCCTTGCAAGACAGAGCTAGGAAGGTGTCCTTTGCTTTTGTTTCTGGTGGTCTCCACACAGCACTAATAAGCAAAGAAAAGGTCTGTCCAAGGCCTACTTAATCAGATAAGTGCTGATGGATAAATTGAACTTGGTGATTCCCAAGAACCTTGTACTTTGGAATAACCTGGCTAAGTTGACAGGGAACCCAGGACAAGTCCACTTGACCCCATGCCCTAGAGACACAACCTTGGTCTTTTTCCCTTAAACTCTTCTAAAGGTTTGGAATGAAGGAAAAACTATTTTAATCTTATTTTCATCTATAGAACTCCTCCTTATTAATCAAATTCATGAAAGAGCCCTAAACCCAGGGTCAGATTACAGACTCAGCTGCAGAACAGAGGCTATCTCTTTGAGCTGGCCTACCTCAGCTACAGGTGTCACCAACAGGGTGGCAAGTTTGAATCACTGCGTCTCCATGTTGACACAAAAGCTCCTCCATGCCCTTTCTAGGCTGATCTGGGAATGACACTGGCAACTCTGGCCTCCATCCCCACTGTACTCTGAAAAGGAGGGTCTTAAATTTGTAAGCTTTGGATTTGTAACATTCAAAACGTTTGAAAATGGGTAGGGATGTAGTGGGGCAGGCTGGGGGTAGGGTGACGTAAAATGCAAGGAAGAGGGGTGGAACAGTGGACAGCCAGGATGGGCCTTCCTAAAGCATGCTGCTGAGTATTTCTGACACCGGGGAGGTGGTGGGGCCCTCCTGGCTCATCTCTGGGCTTGTGGGGCTGGGCAGGCCAGAGCGGCCTCCAGGGGGTGGGCTCAAGCCGGCCCACGGCTTCGTGTCCTGGGCCACCAGGTCCTCGGGGTAGGGCTCCACGTAGATGCGGTGGACTGAAGGCCTGGCGTCATGGAGGCTGCTCTTCTGCTCCTCAGGGAGGCTGGCGGCATGGGCCAGGGCCGGGCCCCGGGGCCCATCGAGTGCAGGTCCCGGCCGCTCGGCCTCCCCGGTGTCCCGGGCCAGCCCGCAGGCCCCTGACAGGTGCTGGGTGTAAACGCCCTCGGAGAGCGACCGTGACTGCGTCTCGCTGTGCATGCGCAGCCAGCGATGGTGGCGGCTGAAGCCCCTGTAGTGCTGGTGCTTGCCTGGCTTCCGCTTTCCCAGGAAGCCCAGACGCGCGCCCGGCGCCATCTTGGCGTGGTTCTTGGGCGCCAAGCCCGTGAGAGTCAGGCTGTGGAGGAACTCGGCACACGCGTGGTCGGGGTCTGGGCCCTGGACCGGGCCCTGGGGATCCTGGCTCTGCCCCGCGGTGGTCTTCATGTCGTGCACCTGGAGGACGTCGGGAGCGCTGCCACTTAGGCCGCTTAAGGCTTGCTGGGCAATGTCGTGCGACGACAGGTACACTAGGTCCAGGTCTCGGGGACTCAGGGCGTCACTGGAGTCATAGTCGCTGTCTGTGGGGAGGAAGACTTCCGAGCAGGCTTCTTCATCAGAGCAGGGCTGTGAATCTGCAAAGTCAGAAACGGATGTTAGGAAGAACATAAACTCTTAGCTAGAGCCTGCTTCACAGTTGTAGGATGGGTACATTAGGCACCTCCCCACCTCCTTAGAGGGGCCCTGCACTTCCGTTTAATGCTTCGCTGTCATCGCTTGAAATTCTTAATAATTTTGAACAAGAGGCCTCACATTTTCATTTTGCACAGGGCTCCACAAATTATGTAGTGGGCTCTGATCTTAGTTTAAGGGAAAGGAGAGAGAGGAGCTCTGACAGGTCCGACCCTGGCAGCAGTGGGGAACATTCCCTCGTTCCCCACACATGCTTTTATTATTTGCAGGGTGTCTGCAGAGAGGATGAAACAGGAAACAAAGCTGGATGTTATTCATTCATTCTCTATTCTTATTTCGGAGATGATTTTTGCAGTTGACAAAGTAGCAGGAATTTAAAAGGGTGAAGGAAGAAGAGAAGACAGTCTGGTGGCCAAAGTTGGTCAACCTGGTTTCAAATCCTAGCTGCCCTCCACCTGCTTGCTCTGTGATCTTGGGAATGTTACTTAGCTTTTTTTTGGTGCTTCAGTTAACTTATCTGTAAAATGGGGATGATAATAGAACTCCTTACTTATGGTGGCTGAAAAATAAATCAATTATGTATGTAAACACTTAACCACAGCACCAGGTGTTTAAAAGAAAATGCAGAAACATAAGTAAAATTAGAGGCAGAAATAAGCCTCAA
Organism: Varecia variegata; assembly: GCA_028533085.1. NCBI lineage: Eukaryota > Metazoa > Chordata > Mammalia > Primates > Lemuridae > Varecia > Varecia variegata. The sequence continues at coordinate 123,037,584 of CM052441.1, forward strand.
AGTGCACACTGTAACAATCATGAGAAAGCTACAAGTTTAATTCTATAGATACTTGTCATTTAGTGCACTAGTTGTATATATATATATATATATATACACATACATATATATTTTCCCCCCAATCAGGTTGTATATTTCAGTAGGGCAAGGACAGTCTAAAATCCTTTGACTTTCCCACAGAATTTAGCCCATAGCAGGTACTTGGTAAATACATGTTAATTTTGAAAACATGCAAGTGCTCTTAAAAAGAACAAGTAATCGCTAATCTGTAAAACTGAGGCAATCCCAATAAAAAAATCATAACAGAATTTTTAAATGGAATTTAATAAATTATTTTTTAAATTAATCTGGAAGAGAAAATTTATGAGAGTAGTCAACTTTTCTTTTTTTAAGGATACAATAGAGAGGAACCTGATTTAGCAGATATTAAAGAATACTGTAGAGCTTTGGTTATTGAAACTTTGTAGTATTGGTGTAGAAATGGACAGATAGAGCTGTAGAATAAAAAAACAAAGTCCAGAAACAGTTTTAATTCTGTGTGATAATTTAACATATGGTAAAGATGACATTTCAAAGCAGAGGAGTGAATAGATTATTCAATTTATAGTGGGATAATTAGCTATCCTTTTAGCAAAGTAATTAGAGAAAGTCCTACCTCATACCATATATAAAAATAAATTCCATATGGGTTAAATATAACAAGCAAACCTAAAAGTATTAGAAGACAATATGTTTGTAATTTTTGGGTGGGAAGGTCTTCTTAAGCAAGACAAAACCCCAGAAGTCATAAAAGTGACTGATATATTTGGCTACATAAAAGTTTAATAGTTTATAAAACAAATGATATCATAAAGTAAAAAGGGAAGTGATAGATTGGAAGAAAATAATAATGACATGTATAACTAAAGATTAATATCCAGAATATATAAAGAACTTCTAGAAATCAGTAAGGAGACAATGCAAATGGGCAGAAGGTAAGAACTAACACTTTAAAGAATTACTAATTCAAATGACCCATAAACATATTATTATTATGTTCAACCTAGACGGTAATTAGGGAAATCGGAGTTGAAACTTCAATGAGGCATTTTTTGCCCATCAAATTTAGAAAACACAAAAGAGTGATAATCTCATGTGTTGGTCATGTGTGGGAAATCAGAGACTCCCACATGATGATGGTGGGAGTATAAATTGGTACAGTTCTTTGGACAGCCATTCAGTAGACTATATTAAAAATGTTCATATCACTTGTCCCGGCAGGTCTTTATGTTGAGAAAGGTATCTGTTTGAGAAATTGTTACCATGTACACATGGAGGCATTTACAAGTTGTTTACTACAGCAGGATTTGTCATATTGAAAAACTAGAAAATTACCTTGTGGTTGAGAGTGCTGTGAAAGGAGGCACAGAAGCATTAAGAAACGAAGAATAATTTACTTGCTGAGTTCTGCAAGGGAGTCCATATTCTGAAGGACTAGCTTGCTGATTAAAAAAAATTCAGGGATAAAGTTTGTTTTGCTAGGGAGTCAGTATCATGGTTTTTTCTATTTTAGGGGCTAGAGCTAGATGGAATGCTTTTTTGTCTTGTTTATTTTAGAGTCAGAGTGTAAAGCACTTTTTTTTTTCTGACTGTAGAGGATGACATGCATACTTGCTCATAATTGGCAAGGCAAGATGTCAGTTTTGCCTTCTCTCTGCTTGTTGTTACCCAATGTCCATTACCCTTTTTTAAGTTACAAAATATTAATTTTGTTTGGGACAGAAGATGCACTCGTATAAAAGACTACTTTTTTTTTTCTCCAGATTCCCTTGCAGCTAGGCATGGCCATATAATTAAGTTGTGGCCACTGAGATGGAACTGGAAGTATTGTATCAAATTTCTGGAAGTCTGTATAAAGGGAGTTGGCTTAGCTGGGAGATGGACCATTTCATTGTTCTTCTTTTTTTCCATCTGCCTGTAACAGGATATGTTGGATAGGGTCATGAAACAACCTTGGAAATAGAAGCCACGTGCTACGATGGTGGTGTTGAAAAACAGAGCTTGGTGTCTAAAGACCATAAAGTCCACATGCCAACCCTGTTTTCACACAAAAAAGAAAGAAAATATCTTGTGTTTATGACTCTTATTTGGGTTTTCTATAACATGAATCTAAACTTAATCCTAAGTGGTACAAACCCAAATGTTCATCAGTAGGAGAATGGTTAAATAAATCATGGCACATCTGTACTATGGAATATTATCCAGCAGTTACAAAGGATGAGCTCAGTTTACATATGGTTCTTTAAATATGGCTACCAAAAAAGGATTCCCTGTCCTGCTTTTTTGGTTTCTTCTCGTCTGTTCAATGTTTTCCTCAAACGTAATCTCCTTTAGGAAGCATCCCCCAACTGTCCCAAAAGGGATTGCTCACTTCTCTGTACTGCTGTAACACTCATTGTGCTTTGGCACTTAGCCTGTATAGATTTGTATTATTAGTTATCTTTCTTATGTAAATATAACATTATGGTTTCCTGGTTAGACCATGAGCCCTTTTAGGGCAGAGATCTTTAATTCATCCATTCATTCACAATGAAGATTCTGTATTGCTTGAGTTCCTGCTCTGACAGAAGCACTGTACTTGGTACTTGAGTGGATATAAAATTAATAAGAAATTATATCTGTCTCTAGGGAGTTTACTGTTTTAATGGAGGTGTAAAGCAAATATGCATCCATGAGACTGTGACAGAACATAGGTTTTATAAGAGAAGTTTAGCAAATAAGATGCAAGTATATAGGAAAGAGGGATTACATTTTATTGGGACAGGATTGATGAAATACTCTATCACTTCTTATTTAATTTTTTTTACCTCCATTTGTTCATCTCTATTCTCTGTATTAATTTATTTCTTCATCCACTTTCAAAAAGTGACTTGAGGCATCTTTTAATAATATGCAAACAATAAGAGAATTAGAAACCAGAGCGGAAGAGGAAACAGTGCAAATAGTCCTGTTTGACTAGATTATGGGGAACAGAAATGGATTTTGGTAAAATGAAGCTACAAATGAAGGATGTCAGCAATTGCACCCTTGGAAATTTATCCCAGAAAAATTAGGGCTTATTTTCATACAAGGACCTGTACATGAATATTCATATCAACTTTATTGATGATAGCCTCAAACTTTTCATAGAAACTACCCAAATGTCCTTCAGAGGATGAATGGTTAAACACACTGTTTTCCATACCATGAAATACAACTCATAAATAAGAAGAAAGAACCCCATGTATGTAACATTTGTGAAATAACATAATTTTAGAGATGGAGAATAGGTTATTAGATGCCAGAGGTAGGGATGGGGTGATGGGTAACGCTACAAAAGGGTAACAGGAGTTTTGTGGTAACGTTACACTTGAGTGTCTTGTTTATGGTGGTAGTTACCCAAGGCTACACATGATAAAATTGCATAGATTTGTACATGCAAGCCCATGTGTGTGTATATGTGCTTGTGTGTATACACACACACACAGATAGGGTTATGTAAAATGGTAACATTAGTGGGGAGCTGAGGGAAGGGTGCATGGGACTTCCTCTACATTTCTTTCCTGTGTCTATAATTATTTCAACGTAAATGTTTTTTAAAAAGAGCATTTACTTTTTAAAAAAGGTAGAGTATAACCAGAGGAGTGTATTGAACGTCTAGATAAGGAGTTTGTACGTAACTTTATAGCCAGTGGGTAGTTATTAAAGAATTTTGAAGAATTGACAAGATGAGAGCTGTGATTTAGTATCCTAAAGAGTAAGGTAGCAGACTGGATATAAGATGAACTTGATGAGGAAGAGATATCAGGGAGGACAACTAGGAAGCTGTGGTCCAAGCTTTGTTTCCTCTAAGTATTTATTTTGTTCAGACTGTGGGGCTAAGCAAGAGCTGGGGTTGTGCAGAGGAAAGTAGAAATTCAGCAAAGTCATTCATTCAAAGATGTTTACTGAGCAGGTGTTCTGTGCTAGGCAAAGTCTCTGCTTTCAAGCAGCTCATAGAGGATGGATTAGACAAACAGCTGGGAAAATGCCTAAGATTAATTTCTGATAGTACAAAGTTCTGTTAAGAAAATGAAAGTGGATTTTAGCTGGAGAGTGACTTAGAGGGAAAATTCTTTCAATAAGGTGGCCAAGGGAAGGCATCTCTGCAGAACAGGGAATCTAGGCGAGACCTCAGTGATCAGAAGGAACCAGTAAAAGTTGCAGGGAAGAGTGTTCCAGACAATTGATAGAATCAAGTGCATAGGCCCCAAAGTTATTAATAGGTTTCAAGCTGTGTTTCCTGGGAAGACAGGAAATTAAAACAGAAAAGTTAAATTGCAACCCTTATTTGGTTTAGGCAGAAGAAGGGATGGCAAATTTAATATGGGATAGGTTGAGCATGGGGGATGGCCAAAACATCCAGAAGATGAAATGGGAGCCTGATTGGATAGCAAGGTTGAAGGAAGATGTTTATGGGTATAGAGAAGAAGGAATTATTGGAGAGGGCACGGTTAAAGATATGAGTGGTGCAACTGATGAATATTAACAGGAGCGGTAATTAATTGTAAGTACCAGTGCTAGCATCGGTCCTTAGTGAGAAAGATGGAAAGACTTGTCCTCAGAGACAAGTGGTTAGGGAAGAAGACAAATATAAGAAGATTTTAAGGATGCAAGGCAAGAAATGGGTAAAGACTTGGGTTGAATGACTGATATTTTTAAAAGTTTTAGAAAATACATTTTTTTCCATCTTTAGTGGGAAAAATAGGGCACTGCAGGTTAGAGGATCTTAAGATTGTTGGTTGTCTTCAAAGATGGCAAGGATGAAGAAGAGAAGTTAACTGGAGATTTGAAATAGGACTCATGCAAAGAATTCATAGTTGACTGTAGTTGAACTTCCTTCTCCATTTATCTCATCAGTGTTGTCTATTCAGCTGTTTTCATGTACTTGTTTAGGTAAACAAGTACATGCAATAATAACAATATTTGATGTTTACTTAGCACTTATTGTGACCCAGCCATAATGCTAACTGCTCTAAGTGCTTTGTTAGGCACAATTCCTATTTTGCAGATGAGAAAACTGAAGCTTAGCCTTATTAAATTTTCCAATTCATGTAGTTGGTAAGTGGCAGAATAGGCAGCCAAATGCAAATTTGTCTTACACCAAAGACCTGCTATATTGCCATCCACCTAGCATTTCCATAAGCCTTTCCATGGAAGCTTCCTGAGGGCTGAGGCCTGGTTCATCTAATTCACTTTTTATGGTACCCACACAGTTATATTAGTTAAGCTCTTAGTAAGGGCTTCTTGACATTGCTGCTGCTAGGGAAACATGTTAGATCTTGTACTAGTTTCCTGTGGCTGCTCTAACAAATTACCACACACTAGGCAGTCGAAAACAACAGAAATTTATACTTTTACATCTCTGGAAGCCAGAGTCTAAAATCAAGGTGTCGACAGGGCCACGCTCTGGTGGTTCTAGGGGGAGAATACTTTCTCGCCTCTTCCAGCTTCTGGTGGCTGCCAGCATTCGTTGTGAGTGCATCATTCTAATCTCTGCTTCTGTCTTCCCATGGCCACTCTTCTATGTCTGTGTCTTCTCTTCTGTCTCTTATAAGGAGACTAGTCATTGGATTTAGGGCACACTCATATAATCCAGGATGATCTCATCTTAAGATCCTTAATTATATTTGCAATGACTCTTTTTTTCAAATAAGGTCACATTCACAGGTTATGAGGGTTAGGACATTGACATATATTTTTGGAGGCCACTATTAACCCACTAGAGGAAGGATAGTAAAAATGACTATAACTAGAAGCAACCACTGAGGAATTTGTGATGCTTTCTTCCTCTTTTCAGCCCATAGTCAGCTCAAGCATGTTGCAAAAGCAGTTTATACTTTGCTCTGTCAGCATGCAAATAGTGAGTATTTATTGTTTTGAGGGGACTAAGGAATATATGAAGATGTGGTTTAAAGGAGCTAACATTTTAATATTTCAATGAAGCATCATAGTTTGAGACCGAGTCTCTCGGTAAGAGTCTGTGCTGGTTTCCCCAGGTAGAGTTAGTTGCTCAGTTCTTTTGGCTCTTACAGCATTTTGTTTGTATCTATGTTACTCCATTTACCAAGTTTTATTATAAATTATCCATTTTCATATTTGTCTTCCTCACTGGACTGTGAACTCTAGAGAGCATGTACTATGTCTTACTCATCTCTGCTTAGTAAATACTGAATAAATCAGTCATTGAAGGAATGGACTAAGGCAGTGGTCCCCAACCTTTTTGGCACCAGGGACCGGTTTCATGGAAGACAATTCTTCCACAGACCGGAGGTGGGGGGTGGTTGGGGGTGGGTAAGGGAGAAGCCGAGCCTAGGAGGTGATGTGTGGCTGGGTTCCTAACAGGCCATGGACCAGTACCGGGCCGTGGCCCGGGGGTTGGGGACTGCAGGACTAAGGAACAAGTCAAGCAAAGGGATGTGTAGTATCTTCTATATTTTCCAGATCATCTAATCTGAACATGGAAATATGAGCAGACCATGAGAACCTCCCAACTAGACGGTATCTTAATCATTGTTCTTAGCACATTGTGCTGTAACTGGTACATAGAAGGTTCTTAGTAAAGCATGTTGAGTGGAATTGAAATTGAAACGAATATTGAAATCTGGGAGCATATAGAGTCATGAGATTTGACTGTCTCTTAAAAACAATACTGAAAACATCCTGAAAGGATCTAATTTACTTGATCTGCCCTAGAAGTTCCTGAAAATAATCACCCAAATCATTTTGCTTTATCTTTGGTGATATTTGATTGAAGAGTCAGCCCAAGTGTAGCAGAAAGAACAAGTGTTAGACAACCCTGGGCTGAAGTCCTGTCTTGCTACTTACTATGTATATGATCTCGAGCAAATCACTTAGCCTCTCTGAACCTTTCTTCATCTGTAGCACATAGGCAATTATATTGCTTATTTTCTGTAAGTACTATGAAGATTAAATTAGTTTGTTAAAAATACTTTAAGTGGTTTACAAACAAAAGATATTAATACTCTTGAGATTCCTTTCACTCTTAGTGGAAAATAACTAGAAAACATATCAAGATAATTAAAATATACACCAGTAATAAGATGTGATTCAAGATTTTTCTGTAAGATTGCTATTGATAATAAAGGAGAACAATAATTTCTTATATGATATCTTCTGTTGGTGGTGATCTAGTCCAGTACTGCATTTTCTAACTTATACTTAACAGTGAATTAGTAAATAATATAACTTATTTACTATAGATCCCAGGAACATGGGAATTAGGAGATAAATCAAGAGAAGACCTAGTTATAACTGTGGTAACCCAGGGAGGAGATGCAACAGGGCTTCAGTATGAAGTGGTAAATATTATCTTGTTGGTTCATGGACCCACACTTGGGAAACACTTCTCTAGTGGGAATCTAAATATTTGACTTGCATGGTGGTTGTATTATTTATTAGAAGACTTAGTGGAACCTATTGCTTAGAGTGGGATATCCCTCCCAGAACAGTCTGGGAAAATCTCCAGGATGCCAGCCAGGGCACTGAGGAGAATTTCCAAAGACTTAGGCCACTGCTACTCCCTCTCTTCCTGGAAAAGAACGCAAAGTGCAGCTTCCATTCCCAGCTCCAGGCCATATGCTCCATTAACCATTGTAGGCACCTTGCCCAGTTGTTATTTTAATAAACCTGGTTGTACTCCTCAATTTCCCTCAGAGGGCCCACTAGGCAGGCCAGCACTGGTAGAACCTTGAGTTTCCCCTCTGCTTGACCCAGGAACTGTTTGATGAAAGTTCTGCCCATAGTATTAGTGCTGGCTTAGGAAGCTTGGCTTTCTTGCCATTGTAATGGATGTTGTTACTCCTGGTCTCTGTGGGTCAGGCCAACAACAGCAGAGAAGAGTTGGTGTGGATTTTGAGGGCGTTATGAGGAGATGACATTTCAGGAAAGAATAATTGATTTAAAGTTATTGCTTTTCTCTTAAAGGCAGGGGGCATGGCAGGACAGAAAGAAAGGAATAATAAGTCATGTTTGCTCTAAAATCTAGCTTCACATTTTTAATGTATCACTATCCATATATATATACAATGTGTGTATATATATATCTCTATATATGTGCTTCAGTGAATCTATTTCCACTGTGTTTGAATAGAATTTAAATAATTTATAAATGAAGAATTTTACTGAATCTCTCATCAGGCCTCAGGGGTTTGTTCACCTTCTAATTTCCCAAGAGAAATAATATCTCCAGATTCCTGTTGATACTTTGAGCTGTTTAGTTTATGCCATAATGTTCTTAACATCATCTGGGAAAAGGTTACCAGGAAGATTTACATTTGGAAGATCAGGATAATCTTCATATGCATCTGAAGGTTGAAACAACGCCCCCTTCCCCTTTAGCCTCACCCATGCGTCACTAGGAGAAACAGCAGTATCGGAAAAAAAAATTGCTGCTGCCTGTGACCACTATACCCACAGAAAAGGAGTGGGAGAGAAAATACCCATGTGATGGACCAAATCATTCCACCCCCTGCCTTGAGCTGCCTTTTCTAGGAGCCAACTTTCCCCCTTGGATCCTTGGGAGATGCTTAATTTTAATTGACTCAGAGGAGTTCTACTTTGTGTTTTGAAAACCACACAAAAATGGGAAATAAGTTAAAGAGTTCCACTCCCCTCCCCGCCCCCCACCCCCAACAGATATGCACAAACAAATCCATGGTACTCAATAGCCTTAAAACAGAATCTTGGACTGACACCAGAGGCTAGGTTTGCAATAGGCTCTATATTTCCAGCAGGCTCCTTAGAAGTTAGTGAACCCTACCCACACAGAATGGAATTGTGCTGCAAACTTTGCCCTGTGAGTAACCCAGCGGGGATGTTCCTCTAAATTGGATTTTTTCCCCTTCTTAAATGGTTTCCAAACAATTCAAAGTGGTCACACTCATGGAAAGGACCGAGTATGCAGTGGCAGATTTCATTGTTCTGAAAGGCTTCTGCTTTTGTGAGGGGATAGGACACTAAATGTTTCTCCTCAGCTCTCAACAGTGCTTCCCTGTCACTGGATTCCATTTGTCATTTGCTGCCCTCCACATCTTTGTGTTTTGTAGCCTGTGGAATCTTGGCTTCAAAGAAATAAATGGACCCAAGAGAGAGTTATATTTTAAGAAACAGAATGATGATCGCTCACATTTTAAGTTAATAATAAAATCTAAATGTAATTGGCCAGATCCTCCCAGCAGGGAGTGTGCGCACCCATCCTCAGGCCAGTGTGAGAGTTTGGCATTTCTATAGCGTAGAGAAGGCCACCCTCATACAGTCGAGGAAGAATCCACTTAGGACCCTGGGGCCAAGAGAAGATTAAACACTGGGAAAGTTCTGTGAGCTGAGAGGGTAGACAAGGTCTGTGAAGGTGGAAATAGAATTGAAGAGTTGTTTGTAGAATTAAATGACCTCTGGAACATCATAGCATATATAGCTTTCCTGCTTTAAAAAATACTCTTTCAACCCTACACTTCTCCAGCAACTGCCTTCCCTCCTCCTTCCCTTTCACAGCCAAGATTTTAAAAGAGTGAATCTTTCTGGTCCCACGTCTTCACCTCCCATATACTCCCTGATCTACTTCTGTTCAGCTTCTATCTCTTTCCTTTCAAAAACTGCTCTCATCAAGATTACTGATGATTTCCTTGTTGAAAAAAGTGAAACAACAATTTTTCAGTTGTTTCATTTAACCTTTCTCCATTATTTGACACGCCTTGATTTCTGTGACACTACTGTCTTGTTTTTTGTTTTTCTTTTTAATCTTCTTTCTCTGGTTGTTCCTTGTTAGTTTGTGAAGTCTCGTTGCCCCATTCCACAGGGATCCTTCCACACTCTCCTCCTCTTATTCCATCTACTCTTTCTAGAGAATCCCAAGCATTTTCAAAGCTTCACACATCATTCACATGTCAACAAATTCTTAAATCTATATTGTTAGCCCAGTTCTCTTTTTCTTAAGTTCCAGACTCTCTACATCTTGTTTTCTCCTGAATGTTTCTTTTTGTTGAAATGTTCTAAAACTCAATTTCAACATGCCCAGCCACCCAAGCTTGTTTATCCTTCTTTCTCTTACCTTTTTTTGGTAAATGGCATCATGATACTCTGAGGCACCCATGTCAGAAAACTTGGTATCTCCTTTGTTAATAGCTTGCTAATTGGTCTCCCTGCTTCCAGTATTTTTCCCCTGTGGTGTCTGCATGTAACAGCCAGACTTGATTTTAAAGAGTAATTCAGAGCATGTCAATCTTTGCTTAAAAGTTTTCAATAGCTTTCCATCACAAGTAGGATAAAATTCAAACCTTTACCATGGCCTATAGAATCCTGCCCATTCTGGCCCATCTCTCTCTCTCTCCCCTATCTTCTACAACTCACCCTTTTGTTCACTGTGCATCAAGGATGTTCGTTTTCTTTCCATTGCTCACCCACCTCAAGGCCTTTTGCTGTTTAATTGCCTAGAATATTCCAACTCCAGGTTGCATTAGTGGCTCTTACTTCTGAGGTTGGTTCAAATAGCATTTTTGCAGATAGCTCTCTGCTGATCATCCTAGTGAATTCAACACTCTCTTTGCCTACCTGCTATTTCATATTATATATTGGAATTTTTACTATCCGAAATTATCTTATTTGTTTATATTCTCTTTGTTTGTCCTTCTCTCTAGAATATAATCTTATGGGAGCAGAGACTTTGCTTTACTTATCACTATATCCCTGTTACTTTGAAAAGTGCTGCCACATAGTGGGTAACCAATAATTTTTTTTAAAATAAAAAAATGAATATTGTCCTTAGATCCTGAGTTTCAGCCAAACTGTTTGCAGTTCTCTAAACTACAACATAGTTGTACTAGTCTTCTTCCTCTGCCCATAATGTTCTTTTCTTTCCTCTTTTTCTGCCCAACTCCTGCTTATCCTTCAGTACTGGATTCTGTCACCTCCTCCAGGAAGCACTCTTTGATCTTACGAGTTTAAGGTTTAACACCTCCAATAGACTCCATAGCACATATGCAATTACCATGTAATTTTTTGTTAATGTCTCTCTCTCTTTCATTAGCCTCACTTCTGGCAGAGATGATATTTGATTTGTATCCCTATCCCAGTGGGAGTCTATAAAAATACACTCTAGAAATTCTATTTAAATAATTCTTTTGTTGAATTATTTGTTAAATCATAGACTCCTTTGGTAATATAAATTAGCAGTCTCCTAAGTCCTTCCATTTGCCAAGTTTCGATTTTTACACATTGGGGTTTTTAGAACATAGGAGCACACACAAACTTACTTATAAAAAAGGCTCATATCACTATTAAAGTTTTCTATAGTAAGAATAATAACATTAAATATGATATCTACAATATAGTGTCTATTATATGCCATGTACCTCTGATATAGATTGTCTTATTCACAAGTAACTCTTCAAGGTGTATACATTATTCTTCTCATTTTACATACATGGAAACTGAAGCTCAAATGTAGTAATCTATTCAAGCTCATACACCTAGTAGAACAAAACTGGGATTTGAATCCAGGTCTCTGATTTGTAAGCCCAAAATCTTTCTGCTACACCATGCTGCCCCCTATGGGACAAGCTGACAAACCAAAACTATTTTTAAAATATTATTATAAAACTTAAAAAATTGGTACTCTTATAAGCTATAGAATCAAGAAAGATGCTTTGAATGGTCATTATTTTAATTGACTAGAAAAATGGCATTAGTCTCAACATGTCTAGGCAAGACTATTATATTGCCTTTACCTGGTATGCGTTCTCTCTGCTTATAAGCATGGATATTTTGTAGAAGTTTGTGTTAACCCAGTCATGTTTTTGCTGTGAGACTTAATTCCCAAGGGTAGTGATACCTTGCTAGGCATCTCCTCCAGCTAGTCTATGAGGTCATCATATCTGTGATGAGGTCCAGCTACTTATTGGACTCAGTTTCAGGATTCTAGTTTATCCAAGGTTTCTTTCTTCCTCACCTTCCACCCCAGATCATGGGTGCTGTGTGGATGGGAAGTTTGTCCTGAGCTCTTACCCAGGCTGTGACCTGCTTCCTGCCTGATTCTTGTCAGCTCCTATTTAACAGAGGTTAGGTCTGTTCTCCTTCTTTACCTGTTTTTGGTCAGATTCCCATGGCTGGTGTGGCTCTCACCTGGTACCACAGTGGTCCCCATTCTGCATCTCTGAAGCCATATCCCTGCTTTGTGTCCTTTTATATCTTGGAAGCATGGGCTAGAACTGGATTGAATCTTTCCTATCCCTAAATGGAGTTGATCTCAGGTTATTGCCCTAGTTTCCTAGCCTCCACTGTTCTGGTTTTATTCCCTCTATTCACTTAGACTCTTACCACTGAGCAGTGTTTCCTACCACTTGCTGGAACCAGTGCCTCAGCACAAACAACCTCATCAGCAGAGATAGGACCAAGAATCTGATGACTGAACAACAGAACTTAAGATCTCATTGCTTACCACTCACTGCCTTTCTTCTGTGCATCTCTGGGGATGGGGATGGGGATGGAAGACAGTCTATATGTGATGATGTAGAATTGATCTTCTTGAGGTTCTGCTCATCTGAGGGGTCTATCAGCTTAGTGATGGGCAAGCCAGAAACTGGTTGTTTGTATCTTGCATACTGTAGAGCATCCATGATCCATCTCATTTCACGCCAGACTTCATCTATTTGCTTTGGAATAAAATGGTAAAAGACATTAAGTTATCAAATAGTTATTATTAATGAAAAGGAATAAATTTCTCTGAGAGTCCCAGATGATCCGTTTTCTAAAGTATTGCTTTTGAGTAAGAGTGAAATATTTTTAATGTCGGTTTGCTGAAACAGAAAATACCTCTTCTTTGTAATAGCTTATGTTTTGCATATTTTTGCCTGAGATGCTGTATCATTTAGTGCAAATCATGGAAGACCTGGATTATAGCTGGATACATCACTTATTAATTTTATAGTAACCCTTAGCAAGTCACTTGACCTTTTTCAGCCTTAGTTGCTTTATTTGTAAAATGTGGGCAAAACATTTTCCCTTTCATACCTCCCAGGGTTGCTGTAATGATTGGCTGAACTGATGAATTTGTAAGTTCCTTGTAGTACTGCAGGGTACATTGCTCACACACATAAAGGGTTATTATTTCTTAGCATATAATGAAATATTCTTCATGGGGATATTGTAGGGAAGGTATATGATAAGATTTGAATTTCAGAATACTATAAGAAAGAAATGTAGTTCTAGTTCTTATATGTGAACTAGAAAAACAAAGTATTATTGAAATATTTTGCTAAGTAGAGATTTTTGGACACCTATGTTAATAAAAAAGAAGTAACTTTATATATTCAGCTTACTACTTTTTTACATATAAAGTGCCTCTAAAGTGCAAAACAGCTTAAACAGCTTTTTTTTTTTTTTTTTTTAAGACAAGGTCTTGCTTTGTTGCCTGGGCTAGAGTACAGTGGTGTCATCATACCTCACTGCAACCTCGAAACTCCTGGGCTCAGGTGATCCTCCTGCTTCAGCCACCCGAGTAGCTGGGACTACAGGAACATGCCACCAAGCCTAGCTAATTTTTAAATTTTTTGTAGAGATGAGGTCTTGCTATGTTGCCCAGGCTGATCTTGAACTCTTGGCCTCAAGTGATCCTCCTGCCTTGGCCTCCCAGTGTGCTAGCATTACAGGCATGAGCCACCATGCCCAGTCTTAAATAGTTTGTACTTAAGTAATTTAAACATCCTTACATTTTTAGGGTAGTCCATTTTAGATGGTTACATTTTGATTTCTGGGTTACCAAAGTGATTTTAATGACATTTCTATTGTAAAGTATAATAGTTTCTTTGAAGCCTATTGGTATAAAATTCACTTATATTTTTGTGTTTTTTTCTATAGATGACAGATATTCTCTGTTAGATCTTGATAGACACCGGCCATGAGCTTTCTGGTTATTCTATCTCCAAGGAGAGGCTGTTAGTTACACATTTTTTTCTTAGGACTCTGGAGCTTGTAGTAGGCTTTGTATCTAATTTCACTGCATGCCTTGGGCAAGCCATTAACAACTTTGGGCCCATTTACTCAACTATAAAAAGAAGAGGTTGGACCAGATGATGTCTAAGGTCCTTTCCAAGTCTGATATTTTATGAGTTATTTTTGAGGAATATGACACCAACTTTGTAAGTTGGTGTCACTCAGCTTCCAGATAGAAGGTGTTCATTGTATGAATAATGCAAGGTTAATCTCTCTACGATTGTAGAGGTTTTAAAAATAAAGTACTACCTAGTGTTATATTTTATTTTCAAAATTCATTCTTATATCTTTAATCTGTACTTAAAACCTACTCTTTAAAGAATATCCACAAACCTGGTGCTCTCAGCAAACACAGAGTGGAGTCTGAAATTGTGACATTCAGTCTGCCACGTTCAGAGTGAAAGGCCAGCTAGAGTGAACTAGGAATGGCCCTGTGTGGCCAATAGCCATTTTTCCTTGCTTTCTAGTTCTGTTCTGTCCTGGAATGATAGGACTTGGCATAGTATTCAGGACTAGTGACCAAAGCATGAGATTGAGCTTCAGGCTTTGCTGGCTTGGTCAGTTGGGCAGGAAGTTCAGCAGTGGGCAGGCCCATGAGGAGGCACTAAGTCATTCTGAAGGGAGAAATCTGAAGTTTGGGGTAAAGCCAATGTGGGAATCACAGATGAGACTCAGATGGATTTTTCCCAATGTGATTGTTGCTGTCTCAGCTGGCTTTTACTGGCTCCACCTCATGCTGCTTATGCTTGTCTCAGTTATTTTAAAGGCACTACATACAGCTTTTAGAGTGCCTGTCAAGGACAGGGACTGTGCTTTTGTATTTTTTGCCTTCAGATGTGCAGAGTAGGTATGTACTCAAAAAATGATTGTTCAATGAATGAATAAATGAACCAATGAATGAATGGAACGGTTACCTAATTCTTTAGATCTCTACTCTCAGAGTTATTATGAGAATTAAATAAGATAATGTAGATGAGTATACTTCATAAACTATACATTGTTAAAAAATTTTCATTTGTTATAATGACAGTCATGGTTACTGTAATGGGCTGTATGTGGACCCCCAAAAGATATGCCCGTATCCTAATCCCTGGAACCTGTGACTATTACCCAATATGATAAAAAATTAAAAATCACCTTATATGGCAAAATATGTGATTAAGTTAATGATTTTGAGAGGAGGCATTTATCCTGGATTATCTGGGTGGGCCCTAATTCCAACAACAAATGTCCTCATAAGGACATTCTTGTCCAAGTGAAGCAGAGAGAGATTTGTCAGACATAAGAGAAGAAGGCAATGTAACCACAGAAGGAGAGATTGGAGTGATGTGGCCACAAGTCAAGGAATGCCAACCAGCAGTTGGAAGAGGCACAAAATAGATTCTCCTCTAGAGTCTCCACAGGGAGTGCAGCTCTGCTAACAGTTTAATTTCAAATTTATGGCCTCCAGCACTGTGAAAGAATGCATTTCTGTAGTTTTAAGCCACAGAGTATGTGGTAATTTGTTACAGTAGCCCTAGGAAATGAATATAATTATTAATAAATAACCTACCCATTCTCTTTGGATAAGATTGGTTCAGCCTTATTGCTGAGGATGGGTAGAGAGATTTAGGGTAGATATTTACAAAATTTGTACACAAACAGTATTTACTTAATTTTTTTCAGTGATGAGGTGAAGAAGCCTTAACTGAAGAAAAGAAAAATATAGGTACAGGGAGGCCTGTAGATTGAGTTTAACAGGACTTAGCTAATTGCTCCAAAAGAAGTCCAATTTTCACCCATTTTACCTTATACTGTTGATCTAAAAGTAACTGACAACATAATCCCCCCTGATTTTAAGGTCCAAATTCAGCTTCTAAAGACTTGCTGACACATTTTAAAAAAGAAAGACCATGAACTGCCTAGGTCTGTTGATTAAAAGTTCTGCATCCATTTCTCACCCTGCCCTTTAAAAATTTCAGTTTTCATCCCATAAATTATACTCCTTTCTCTGTACTCAGGCAAGATAATATTTTTATTAAAATGTAAAGGTGATTGGTTTTCTCACAAGCGCAGCTGCAAGGTGCTTGAGGGGATGATAGATTGGCTATATTTAATGAGCTGTGTTTCTATTACAGCTTAGGAGAATTTGGAGCATTACACTATATAAATTATAGCCTAATTGCCCTTTAGGATTTAGCAGCTCGAAATATGCCAAGCTCCAGGTCTCCACACTTTGACATTTGTGCTGCGTGTGCTGTCTATACAGCCTATGTACCTTATCTATGATTTTCTACACCTCCCCCTGGTCCAGCCTTCCCCTCTCTCGCTGTGCTTCTTGGCTTCTTTTCCTAACTTTATTTACATAGACTCCCTTGCTCTTTACAATGTTTGGTTTGTGTAGTGACTTCAACACTGTCTTAGATCTGGAATCATACAAATGCTCTCACGACTGGCGGTCGCCTCTGCAGGTTATGGTGTGCGGTAGGCTGAGCTGTGAACACCATTGAGTGAGTGGCTGCAGCTGGTTTTCATTTTGGGAGGGAGGGGGAGAGAGAGAGAGAGAGAGAGAGAGAGAGACACTGAGAAGTCAACATAGATAAGGGGAGAGATGACATCGAATGATCTTCACTCAGTGAAGTTATCCATGTTGCCTATAGCAAGATGGTCCACTGAAGGCTATGGGCGCAGGGAGATAGTCTGGTTTTACCCTGGCCAAGAAATTAGTTTTTGAACCTTTTGGGAATTGGCTTTTATCCAAGTCTATGTGTACCTGGCTGGCTGGAAGGGGAGTATGTAAAGGGGGCTCTCAAGTTACCTGCTTTGGGAGACCACAGCAAGCTAGAACTTTGAAGAATCCCTGGCCTGGCCTGCCTTTATCCAGCCCACTTAATGGTGTGATGAAAAGGAAAGAGAAAAAGGCAGTGGAGCTCGAGGCTAGATAAAAAAGAAAGGAGCAAGGGGAATAGGGAGTAAGGACGGAGCCAGGTATTCCAGGAGGGGTTTTGAGACCACAATAGACTGAAGAAAGTCAGCCTCCTCATTGGATGAACATACTGGATCCAGGGAGGCTTAAGTAGAATGAGGCAGAAATAGAACCCAAGGCATGGTTAGAGAAGTGTTTCTCTAAAAATATTTCTGGTTGTTAAGTTGTAAAATGTTAGAGCTGACTAGACCTGTAGAGGTCACCTAGTCCAATCCTTTCATTTTACACATGAGGAAATTTAGGCACCTGGAGATCCAATGAATTGTCCCAATACTGTAGAGTTTATCAGAAGATTCAGGACTAAAAATGTGTGCTTGTTGACTTCTGGTCCACTATTATTCTTACTATGTTCCATTGTCCTTTATTTTGGGTTCAAAAGATAAGCCAGTCTTTCCTATTCTTCCCATGCTGCATCCCTCCTTTTCCCACCCCTTCCCCACCATTTATGTTCCATTTTTACTGGAAATGAAATAGATAAGGTCAATGTTTTGAATTTTTAAAAACTGTGTTTTCAGGTCAAGAGAGCAAGTAACTTCTTGAAAGTTTATTTCCTTAGTCTGTGAGGTCATCTAAGATCTCATTTATAGGACAAGGAAAATAAGATAATCCTAAAGATTTGCCAGTTTACCACTTTGCAAGTAAATTATAATATCTTCTTCCTGAGGACTTCAAAACCCCCGAATCTTGCATATTCATATTTCGAAGGATTTTTCCTTCTTATTAATGAATGAGTGAATATATAACTTATACATACTTATTATTAACATGTGCCGGGCATTTTACATGTGTTGTCTCATTAAATTCTGTCAGTAACACTATGAGGTAGTGCTATTATTATCATCCTTATTTAACAGATGAGGAGATTGGGACTTAGATTTATTTGTCCAAACTTCACAGCATTTCCTCATCTTAAGTTGTCATTACCTCTCGTCTGAATAGTTGTAATAGCTTCTTATCTGGTTTCCCTGCTTTCAGTCTCCTTCTTAAATCCAGGAAAGAGATGCAAATTATTTGTAAGCATGACCAATCAGAATGAATGCTTACAATAAACAACCAGTATGGTTATACCCAATATATGTGGGAGGAATATCCTCCCTGCTTGGATCTATCCTAACCAGAGCTGTGAAAGCCTCTAACTTAACTTTCTCCAAAACGTTGGCTAACTCCTTATTGCGTACAGAATAAAATGTAAATATCTTACCTTGGCCTTTTATAAAGACCTTGGGATTTGATCTCATTGCTATCTTTCATTCTTGCCTAATTTCTTACTACCATTTGTCACTCAATTTATGCCCCAACCAACCTTGCCTATTTATCATTCCCCAAATACTATTTTTCTATTCTCTCTGCCTTATCTGTTTATACCGTCTCTTTGTTCCACATTCTATTTTACCTCACTATAATCTAACCTATCCCTGTAGGCTGAACTCAGGTATCAATTACATCCTCCATGGCAACTTTCTGATATCCACAAGTGAAAGTAAATTATTACTTTGTGTTGACACAGAACTTTTTTTGGGTGGGGTGGGGTGGGGTGTATATCTCTTTTGACACTGAACACATTTTACAAATAGTATTTATACACATTTCTTGTCTACCCTGATAGATTTTAAACTCCTTAAGGTTAGAGACCATGTCTAATTCAACTTTGTATTTCCCATACAGTACCTGATACCTGATTGTTTAATAAATATTTATCAAATTGAACTGAATATATATCATAGTGATACTTATCATGGGGTT
>CM052441.1:123056855-123108012 GCA_028533085.1 Varecia variegata
TTGACACTGAACACATTTTACAAATAGTATTTATACACATTTCTTGTCTACCCTGATAGATTTTAAACTCCTTAAGGTTAGAGACCATGTCTAATTCAACTTTGTATTTCCCATACAGTACCTGATACCTGATTGTTTAATAAATATTTATCAAATTGAACTGAATATATATCATAGTGATACTTATCATGGGGTTATTACCATTTTGTGAATTTGGTAACTGATGGACAGAAAGATCATACAATTTGGGCAAGGGATTTAGAGGCAATTTCAGGCCAGATCCAGATTTTCTTGACCACTAGTCAGTGCCCCTTTCACAAGACCCTCAGATGTCACCAGAAGGCCTTTCCACACAAGACCATGGACAGGGAACACATTTTTTAACCTCAGTAGCCACATATTAAAGTGTCAGCTCTGTTGGAAAGAAGTCCACAACATGAGGAATCTTAGGTCTAACTGGATTTGGGTTAATATAAATTGGTGGTTCATTTTCATTTTTTTTCTCTGAGATATTGAGTTAATTAATACAATTTTTCTTTCTGTTGAAATTAATCAGTGGCCTACCAAGGTCACTATTTCTGGGGGTGATTTTTCTCTCCAGCATGGAAAGCCACCACTACCTACCATGGTGCCTAATACAGTTCTTAGTAATGTTGTGATTTACCTGTAACTTTTTCTTAAGCATTTGAGAAATCACATCTCTCTGAGCTACACATTTTAACCAACTCAACAGGCTACTTGCATACTGTGTTCTTTGAATCAGCCCAGACTGCTGGTCTTTCGCATGTTTGGTGTTTATCCCTCCCACCCGGCCTCTTCTTCCTTCCTCTTACTTCAGAAGAAACAAACAATTACCTGAATGAAATCTAAAACTTGCTGGTGTCTTTGTTTGGCAGCTGCAACCTCGCTGTCTGAGATCGCTTCCCTCAGGGACTGTTGGGTATTCAGAGAATCCAGCTCTATGACAGCAGAAAGGCGGCAATACAGACTAATAAATTTCTCCCTGTAGCTGCAAAAATGAACTGGAAAATGGACAAGCAAAATAAAACATGTTAAGATCTGGTATCAAAATAGAGAAATTCATACCTCAGAGAAAACAAGTTGAATGAAAACATGATTTATTAATCCTATCAGTGGAAAATATTAAGCCATAAATAAATTATAAGTGTACTCTTAAGGGGCCAGTTGTCTGGCTTCAGTCAGACAGTATTCCCTTTTAAGGCTTACCAACTCCTAGTAAGGTATGGGGAAATGAGGTTGGCTCAAGCTGCTGTTTATGTGGACTTTTCTCTAAAGTTGGGGTTGATTATACATTTGTATACACACACTGGGAAAATACGCTTGCTTATCACTTTAAAGAAAAAAAGCCAAGTAGCAATTTGAAACCTAGTTTTGGTTTTTATGTCTGATTTCCAGTATGTATCTCACTTGCTCTTTTCCAAGGCCAGAACCCCCAGAAGATACAAGACATGCTTTTTTCAGAGTGTCTTTTGTCTGACTGCAAAACTTCCCTAAGGACCAATTATGATGAGCTTTGATCCTCCTCTGTCTCTTCCCTTCTCAGCTCCTCTGGAGGGATGATGTGAGCTGTTGCCTGGGCAGACCATTTTCATCTTCAGCAGACTTGGTCTCTCTCTCTCAAAAGATAATAGGCCACGGGCCACAGGAAAGAGTCTAACCTTCATCTCCATCGTTTGCCCTTTTCCGGGAGGAGCAGAGCAGTGTGTGACTGAGCCTGGTGCAGGCAGCCTGAGGGGATCAGATTTTCTGTATTTGTCTGATCAGCTCTAATCGTATGCCATAACTTCAGATTCCAGTGGAATGAGGAAAGCACCCTGATTCGGAGTACTGTAGTACCAGTTTCTTCCTGGGCATCGTTGAACTTGGAGACTTACTCTCTAGCAACCTTTCTTACTCTGGGTACCTCTGACCTATATCAGTGTGTTTCATACTTTGGAAATAGGGCTGTAATAATTCAGTAAGTCTATTAAAAATATTTTTATTCTGGCTTCTTTGGTGAGGAATTCTAGGAAGATTATGCTTTACTGTTCTTGTGCCCTTTTGCTATTGATTCCTGAGACCTAGGTCTGGCCATTAAGGGAAGCTAAAAGCACATTACCTGAAAATGGGGCATCTGGTCATCTCTACGTCTCAGTGAGGAGGCCCGGCTTCTCTGCATATTGAGAGATTTCTGTGTACCCTGCACTTCTAATCTTGCCACTGCCTGCGTCCTTCTTGATTTCCTCTCAGGATAAATTTTAGGTGGGTGCAAGGGTAACCGGCTCTGTTTGTCTTTCCTCATATGGAAGTGGAGGAGAAGAGAGGGATGGGGGCATCAGTGGCTCATCCTTACTCCAGCTGTGCCCCATTTCAAGGAGGTGTTGCTTAACTCGGGCAGTCTCTGTCCTGGGTTTGATTTTTCTCTGTGGTGTCAGATCCTGCCTTCCCATCTTCTCTGCTCTTTTTAGCACTTTCTTGCCCAACACACAGAAGAACTAATTTCACATGCCATCTCAGTAAATGACAGACTATGGAGCTTCTCCCAAATGAGCTAATTCTCGTACTGTTTCCCTGCTTGAAGACCTATACAGAGCTTCTTCTGTACTTCAGGATAAAAGCCAAACATCTCCCCATAAGGGAAGCTCCTCGTGATCTGGAATTTGCATATGTCTTCAGTCGCATCTTCCGTCATATGACCACCCTCCAGCCCCAGCCCTACATCAATCCTAAACTTTGGTCCAGCTGAACTTACTACAAATCCTTTTGTACTTCCATGCTTTTAAACATGCCTTTTCCTCATCCTCACATAGCTTTCTCTACCAATACCTTCAGCTCAGCTTCTGATACTTGAAGATTAAGTGTAAATGTTTTCTCCTCAGTGAAGTTTTCACTGACATCTCCCTTGCAGGTGGAACTAGTTTCTCCCACTTTTGTGCTCCAAGAGCACTTGTTTCTAAACATATGATGACCCTTATCCTGCTACATTGTACTTATGTGTTTACTTGATCGCCTTGGCATTAACCGTGATTTCTTTGAGGGCCAGAACCATGTCTCCTATTAACTTTTATTTCCTCAAAACCTGGAACATCATAGCTTCTCAACTAATGTTTATTGACTAAATGAATAAATAAATGCTTTAGCTAATCTGAAGAGGTAGACCCTTCCCCCAAAGGCTCCTCTTTCCCTCCATTCTCTCTTTTCTCAGGGTGTGCTTGAGTTTCCTGTTTCGAAAGGTGTGTTTCAGGCCTGTGATATTTACTGGCAGCTCCTCAGGAAGGAGTCACCATTACTTTGTAGCTTAGTTTTGACCCTTGCGGCTCCCTGAATGTGTCTTTATGCCTTTCAAGGAGGGATTATGTCCTGTTAGCACTTGTCAGATGTCCTCTCTTGGCTGGAGAGTGAGGAGAGTGAAGTGTCTCACACTTTGCCTTTCCAAAGTAAGTGGTTAAAAAAAAAAAAAAAAGCCTTTTTTTTCCTTTCTAAAATATGGCTGGGAAGATAGGGAGAGGCACTGAGTAATTTTTTTAAAAGAAACACTATCAGTCCCATCTGAATTCCTAAAAGCCAGGGTGTTCACAGCTATCTCTTGTTGTGTCTCTTTGCAAGGGGAGCCCTGCATCAGTGGGTGGTCCTGCAGCACACAGCACCCACACCATCCACACCATGTACCACAAGTGAGTTATGAGGAGGTTTCAACTATAACGCTTCAGTTTCCCACTCTGGTGGTTTTCATCTAGAGCCTTTTATGTTACTTTAACAAATGTTACTTTAACATAGTCTTTTGTGGTTTAGCAATGATACATTTGGTAGCCATCATTGAGGCGGGGAGGAATAGACTGGAAGCTTCTAATTTTTTAAAATGTGAATCACATGCATTTTACAGACAAAATGGTATAAGGCTACAATAATGTCATTATCTGGACCGCATGATTTGTTAGTAATTCACAAACTAAGACTATTTTTTTTGCAGTGTTTTTTCTCCCTCTTTTTTCTATATAAGATAGTGACAGATTACAATGTGGCCAGCATCAATATTAGTATAGTAGAATGGAAAGTGCATGGGCTTAGATTATCAGACAGACCTGGGTTTGAATCATAGTTCTGCCACTCGCTACCCATGTGGTGGTGGGCATGTAACCTCTGGGGGCCTCAGTTTTCTCATGTTTAAGACAGGGATAATAATGCCTACCAAGGATTAAATAATAAAACGTATAGAAAGTGCCCAGCACAGCATCTGGCACGTGCCAGATACAAAATAAATGTTTATGTCTCCTCCACCATTCCCTTACCCCCCTGGAAGAATGAGACATTTAGTGGTTAGAATATTAGAACAGGATTGGGATTCGAATATTCTTCCTAAGCATCTCTAATTCACTAAAATCCACCAGTCTGGGTCATGTGGCCTAGTTTGGAAGCCAAGGAATCAATGGGATAAGCTCCTGGGGTCAGTTTAATTCCATGATTCTTTGCCAAGGTGTCAGAAAGAACCAGGGCACAAGGTGCCCCTCTGAAGATTCCTGGTAGTGAATGAACTGGCAGTTGGAATATGGGAATGTTCTCCTAAGTCATGTAAAATGGGTATTCGGAATGAAGGTTGAGACTGTGCCATTTCTTGTAAGCCTGTGGCCTGGATTACATTAGGCACACTGCCTGGAGATTCCATAGGCACCTCAAAACTCATCATTTGTCAAACTGAACTCATCATTTCTCCTCGTCTCTCCTCTTGCCCAAACCTGTTACTCCTTCTGCCAATTTCGGTAGATGGCAATATTCTCTATCTCAGCACCCTTATTCAGACTCTCTGGCTCCTCCATCTTGCTCTTCAGCCACATCAAATCAATCACAAAGTCCTGTTGATTTTAACTCCTAAATTCCTCTTGCCTCTGCTCTCTCCTCTACATTCCTACTGTGGCTGCCTTGGTTGGGGCTCTTATCATTGCTCACCTGGACTATTGAGGTGGTATCTTAATTGTTTCATCACCTCTAGTCTGAGCCCCCTCCTTCTGCCGGTTTTTTTTTTCTTTTAAACTCTCCTGCAATCCATCCTCCTTAGAGCTGCAAAATCTAGTAAGACCGTATCATCCCTATTCTTAAAATTTTTTCATGGGCTCCCCATTGCCTACGGCTAAGAGGTTTAATTTTGATCTTTTTAACTTTTAGCTATCCTGCCATTCTTCCTCAAATGCCTTAAGCATCCATCACAATGAGCTACTAAGAGTATACTTAATTGGGCTGCACTTTCCTAGGTCTCTGAGCCTTTGTGCAGGCTGTTCCTTCTGCTTACAATGATTTCCTTTTCTGCTCTGCCTTTTCTTTCCCTTTCTGAATGTTTATTTATCCTTCAAGATCCAGCTCAAGTATTATCTCTGTAAAGGAATGATTAGATGTCTTTTCTCTGAAACTCAACATCCTACCTCTTATAGCAGTGCTTTCATTGTATTAGGACTCTTGGTAGAGATGCCTTTATCTCCTACTGGATTCTGAGCTTCTGGTGGGCAGACTGTGCCTTATTAATGTCTGTGTGTCCAGCCCCAGCACAGTACCTTGCATATAGTATAAGGTCAGTAAATGTTTGTTGTGTTGAATGAAGGATGCAGCCAAGCACAAGCCAAGTATGAAATATATACTAGCCCTCAAGCTATTAAAAACATTCCCCAGTTTTTGTCTTTCTAGTCCAATTAATATGAATCATAAAGCCAAGGAAATCAATAAAAATCAACTCTCCTCATCATAGGCCTGCTGTCAATTGTGATTGCCCACAGCATCAGGGCAGGGTGACCTCCCCAGTGCAGGCTAGGCAAATCCTCAAGAGTTTACATCACTGGACAGTTTCTAAGGGCTCATGATGCTGTTTTTCCTTTTGTTCCTGGGAACTGTGTAAATAGTGATGTTTGTAGGCCCCCAGGCATATGCTTTATCCTGCTCCCACACAAGGGACTGCAAAATGTCAGCCCTCGGGCTTTGGAGAGGGTCTTTCATGAAATTGTACCATTTTGTCTCAGCTAACCCTGCTCATCCAGGTCGCACAACATCCTCCTATAGGACAGTCTCTCTCAATCCCACAGTAATCCTGTGAAGGAATAGCCTGCAGTTTTGCCTTCAGTCTAGTCTTTACTCCAGGAGAAAGAGGGCTAAGCTCCTTTATCATTTTGTTGTTGCTAGATCTGTTCAGTGCTATACAGTTTTCCATAGCTGGTTAGCAAGTTATTTATGATTCATTTAAGCCACTGGCAGTTTGCCAAATCTCAAATCCTTTCATGGGGATAGGGATGACTTATACAAGTCAAACCAAAATATAGTACAACCCTTTATTCTATTATAATTTACATATTCCCATAATTCACACCTTTTCAAGTTTCATTAGAATTCCCACATGGTTATTAAAATTTTCTGAGTTCTGACTGAATTTCCAAAAACATTCTCTTTCTTTTGCAGAAATGCTTACTGTATCTCTTGACCCTTTACTATGGAACTACCAATAAATGGAAATTTCTACATATAAAAACAAAAATAAAGACAAAAATGCTTAGCATCCTTCCTAGAGAGGCTTAGGTTTACTGTATCAAGCCCTTAGAAGTCCTATATAAGGTGTTATTAAATGCTTAGTGGGCTGATGCCTAATGTAGGAGGTAGCTATGACAATATGCCTCTTGGAAAGCTGTGATTGCTTGGGGATAAGATAGAGTTTGTCATGATTCTTATTAAGACTCAGAAATGTTTTTGAAATTGTTGCTGGTGGTGCTGAAGTATATTAATTTCCTGTTACTGGCAACATTTCCCCCTGGTCCCTAAAAAAAAAAAAAAAAAAAAGACAGAATTGTGTACGTCAATGAAACCAAACCCAATTAAATGGTGTTTTCTGGAAACTTACATGGTCCTCATTAATCAGTTGGATTACCAATGATATGGCAGCAAGGGTGGACCACAAGGGTAAGAAGATATGTCTTACTCTAGGATAAACCATCTTAAAGTCAGGAACTTCTGAGACACAGGCTTTGATCTATGGCCTGTTTTTCATAGATGAAGAATAGTATGTGATGGTCTTACATTGCTTTTAGCAATAAGAAGAGGTAAAGCAGATCAAAGAGACAGACACAGTTAAATTCTACTGTATTATGATGCTAAACATATCTCTAGTTCTATATTTATGTATTTATCTCTGTGACCTATGCAGTACTGCTTAAAGTGTGGTCCATGGATTGGCAGCATAAGTATTACCTGAGAACTTATTAGAAATGTAAAATTTTCAGCCTCTTCCTAGACCTACTGACTTCGCATTTCTGTTCTTGGGCTCCAGGAATCTGTATTTTAATAACCTCTTGAAGTGATTCTTATGCAGGTTAAAGTTTGAAAAGCACTGTCCTAGGGCACCATATCCCACAGTATGTGTTTTGTGGGGTTTTAATAGGTTCCATGCCAAAAACGGCTCCAGTCATAGTCATATGAATTTGGAAAAGGCTGGGTTAAATAAAGTTAATCTTTTATTTTGAGGGGAAAGACTACTGGGTTTTGCAGATCTTTTAATATGTTACTCTATTGCTCAAAATCCTCCATTGCATTTCTGATATACTTAAAGCAAAGTCTAAATTCTTTATCGTGGCCTGTGAAGCCCTGCATGATCTGGCTCCCATGACCCTCTGATCTCATCTCCTATCTTTGTTGCTGTTATTTACTATACTCCAGTTATGCTGATTTCTTAGCTAAGCACACTCTTACTCTAAGGCCATTGCACTTGCTGTTCCCATTGCCTGGAAATGTCAGGTCTCTTCTCAAATGTCTCTTCTTTAGAGAGGACTTCCCAGATCGTCCTGTATAAAATTGCAGCTCCCATCACTTCACTCTAGTCCCTTACCATGATTTATTTTTCTTTATAGCCCTCAATTTTCTGACATTTATAATATTGTTTATTGATTGCTTTATTATTTGTCTCCCTCACTAGAACACAAGCTCCAAGAGGAGTTTGTTCGTTGTTGATCCTTCAGTGTCTGGAATAGTTCCTGACACATAGTACGTTACTCAATGAATAATTGGTGAATGAATGAAAAATGAATAGAGAGAAGAAATGACTGCTAACAGACTTCACCAAATTATCGAACAGAGAGTAATAACAGTGGGACAAAGAGTGGTTGCCCAAGAAGAGCATAGAAGCCTCACAGAAAGCAGCCTAGAGAGGACATTTGCATGGCTTGGACCTCCCGAGACTTAGGAGTCATCTATTATTACAATTGACACCAGATCATTGATTGTTCCCACCAAGGCCATTGAGGCATGGAATGTCAAATATTTTTACCTGTAATCATGGAACAACAATGACTGTTTCACACGGAATGTAATCCAGGTTAGCTCTCCAGTGAAGTGTTTTCCTTAGTTCTTTTCTCTGTCAATTGTCTATCCCTGGGAAATCATTCACTTTCATGGCTTCAGTTGTTTTTAGTAGACACTGGACAGATTTCTGTACCTAGTACCCAATTTTCTCTTCTGCATTTCTACTGCAATGGGATATGTCCACTTGGATGTTGACTCAGTACCTTCAGACTCAACTTTCTTCCCCAAACTATTTTACCCTCTGATTTCCTTATTTCTTGTAAAGGAAACAATATCCATATAGTCACTGAGGCTGAAAACTATGGGGGTGCTCTCCAGACTTCTTTCCTTGTTTAAACAGTTGTCCACTCTTATTGATTACTCTCAATGTTTTTTATATCTGTATTTTTTTTTTCGGTTTCTACCATAATGCTGAACTATTATAATGATCTCCATCCATCTTAAGCAGATTCCTCAGCCAGACTCTCGAGATACTGCCCAATATGGCACCACCTTGTCTGTACAGGTTTATGTTCCACCATTTCCTTACATTTCTCTAGCCAAACTGAACCACTTGTTCTTTTCCTGACTTTTTCTGAGTCCTTCTCTTCTCATATCTTTGCTCTCTCTACTCTCCCTGACAAGAAAGCTTTTATTTTTATACATGTTTATTAACTTAATCTTTATTCATTAATACCCAAGTCAAATATCAAATAACGCTCCACGAAGGCTTTCTCATATCTTCTTAGAAAAAATGTGGTTTCTTTTCTTTTTTAAATATCGCTAAATACTTATGATTTATGGCAGATTCTACCTCATTTTATAATAATTTGTATTTTTATTTTACTCCTACCATCATACTGAAAGCCCCATGAGGGCAGAGCCTTTGTCTTACTCAACTCTAAGTCTCCACAGTAGGCGCCCAGTAGATATTGAAATACCTTGCCCCAGACTACATTTGAAACCAACAGTGCTGTTATATCATGGAATAATAATTCTCTTTGGCTGGGGAACTCATTAAATGGTCACAGTCACATCCAAACCTCTTGGGAGTGGTATGGCCAATGTTATTAATTGTGTGACACACAAAAGGTGCCGAAAGGTTAAGTGATTGCCAGTGTCACACAATAGGGGAGCCAGGACTCTCAGGTTCCAGTCTGCAAGTGTGATTCAAGCTTCTCTTAAGAACCCTCCTTCCTCTGGAAAATAACAATTGCTACTTACCAGCTTTTGGGCATCTAAACTACTTGGAGCAAGGGAAACTGAGAGGCTTAAGCAATTCTCAGTTCTCAAAATGAAACATCAGGCAGTTACCTTGTCTGTTTCTAAATCTGGTGGCTGGGGAGCAATCCAAAGGGGGTCTGCCTCCATTCCACCCACTCACTCACTCACCCTCCCGCCAATTGTACAATTCATTTGAACTGCTGATGGAACTCTTGCTAATTGCCTCTTATTGGCCTGTTACAAGATGAAGCATGGGAAGGGGACAAAGCCTCCCTATTCACATTCTCAGTGGGCAGCAGGGGTCTCTGCAAAAGTAGAGAAACTGGAGCCCAAGCTATTCATTTTTGAAAGTCAGGACAAGATCTTCCACCATTCAGAATCGCACATTATAATCACAATATTGCATCATAAGAGAAGCTGTCCATTTCTCAAATGGTCTGTCAGAAATTTAGAGTCTATTTAATATTAGTCTATGTAATAAATCAGTGCTACTTAAAATTATAGACTTTTTTCCGTCAAAGTGATACACATTCTATATTTTAATTTCATTATTATTTTTTCCCAGTTGGGGGTGGGGACCAGGGGGAGGGATAGAGAGAAAGATGGGGGGAGGCAGGTATGAAGGAAGGGAAGGGGAGAGGGAAAGGGAGGGAGGGGGAGAGACAGAGAGAGAGAAAGAAGGGCAGTGCTTTTCATGAAAACATCAGTTCTTATATTTATGTTTTAAGAAAGCAAAGGGGAGGCAAGAAGTACAGCCTGATAACTGAACTTTCTGTTTAGAATTCCTTCCTCTCCATTGGGCCTGAGCTGGGTTTCAATAATTATTGCTCAGGCACATAGTCTTGGAGCTTTGCTTTTTCTCAGACTTGTACACAGTTCTAGGAAGGGTTGTTGCCAAAGCCATCATGTGATTTATTGACCCTCCACTGGGACAAGGGGGAACAGATATAACTTTGTGATTTTATTATAAGGAGGCTGGGTTAATATTTCTAGGTGAAACAAGCTACTATACCAAGTTCAAACATCTGAAGAGGGAGGTTAAGAAACCCTGAGTGTGGGGTGTAAGGATTATTCTGTCCTGGGGCTGTACAGACGTCGTCTGAGGCAGGGAGCAGGAGAAGAAAGGACACATTGTGACCCATTTCCAACACCTCCTGTGTGTAGAGGCGGAAGTTCCTTGCCTGCAGAGGGACACGCGCAGAGGAAAAATAGGAGAGTTACAACATGGCACTTACATAAACAACACCAAACTGGCATAAAACATCTAACAAAATTACACGACTTCAAGCTTGGAATTTTTATACAACATAAATATTAGGGTTCAGCCCATTTAATAATGCTATATAAAATCAAGATTTAAGGCAGTAATGTTCCACATAAACTCTGAAAACAACATTTATGCTTCTTATAAAAGCAGAAAATGATTGCATTCTGTGGGCTTTTCAAAATGATGAATATAATTACATGAAGCAACAAAAATGGATTGAATTAAAAATCCACTAGTTTCAATTTAAGTTGGTTAAGGGGGAAAAATGTAGTTTCTGGCCAAAGACTGAGAAAATTTTACAAGTATCCAAAAAAAAAAAAAAAAAAAGTCATATGCACTGTTAGGCAGCTTTCTCCCAACATGTATATGTAGCCCAAGAGTCACCAATGAAATATGAGCTGCTTCAAACCTGCTAAGTCCAAGAAACCCTTTAATAGTATCTACTGTCACAAGTAGAGCTGGTATTTTTTTTTCTCCTAGTGAACACACGGCCACCCCTGGACTAATCCATTTGCTCCCTTAGTATCTTTATGGCATCTTGATGAATTTAGTTTTCATCAGTTTTGGCTATTTTGGACTAGCCTTGCAGTATTGACTTAAAATTGGAGCACTATCCCAATGGAAGGACACTCCTGGAATCTCTAATTTATCCCCTTGCCTCCATGGGCCAGAGGCCAGTTCATGGTGCTCTCTATTACTTAAAGAGAGCCAGTCACTCCTGTAATGGCCTTCTGGTTTATAGGCTAAATTTGGTTCAGTGCGTGTGTGTGTGTGTGTGTGTGCGCGCGCGCGTGCGTGCGTGTGTGGGCATGCGTGCGCCTGGTCTCTGTTTTGGGGAGGGAGGCAGGAATGATGAACATAGACAAAAAAAAAAAAAACAACAACAAAAAAAGTTCAGTCTAATGCTACATCATGTTAACCTACTAGACAGAGTCCAACAAACATTTACTATTCTCTTTTGTGCAAACAGTTTTTCTCAAAGTTGCTAATTAGTGGAGATTAGATTAGCACATTGTATTTAAATAAGACAATAATTTTGACAGCAAATTCTCTGTTTATGAAAAGACAGCCAGGCATATCCTGATCATTGTAGTATAATCTATTATTCTTCTGCTCTTGGACAAATCATTTGTACATCTGAGTACATACTTATTTACTTATTTATTCTCCTTGCCTTATGCTATCCTGAAGCTGAGCTTTGTTGTCTTTCAAAGTAGACTAGCCAGTGATTTTTTTCTTTGCTTGAGTACAGTGGGGGTCAGAAAACTTGGGAGAAGTCAATACAGAGGAGCTAGAGAAAAGGAGCAGAAGTATAGCCTGTG
This sequence comes from Varecia variegata, assembly GCA_028533085.1. Classification (NCBI taxonomy): domain Eukaryota; kingdom Metazoa; phylum Chordata; class Mammalia; order Primates; family Lemuridae; genus Varecia; species Varecia variegata. The sequence continues at coordinate 123,068,973 of CM052441.1, forward strand.
TCTGCGGGTGGGCATCAAATGTAAAATGTGCATGTATATGAAAAGTGTTTAAATAAATGAAAATTAATACACATAAATATACATATTTTGTATATACAAATATGTCTCTCATGTATACCACATACATTTGATATATATCTTCAGTAAGTTTAATGCTACAATGCAGTTTCCACGAGCCATAAAAAGAAGATAAAAATGCTAAAGTCTAGTACCTGGTGTAGAGGTATATTGATCTGCTGAAGGAGAGCTTTCACTGCCATCTGGAGCTCGTAGAAGAACAATTGCATGGGGCAGTCAGAAGTATGATCCACACTTTCCATAGATTCAGAGCCAGCAAGCTTTTGGATCCATTCCCACTCCTCTCTGTATGTTGAGTCAAGTTAAAATTAGAAATATAACAAAAGTTCAGAACACAGCTCAGAACTTTCTTAGTGTATATGTCCAGAATCTGGATAACCAATCCTTGGTGGTTACAACTCAGTGCAATTCATGAAATTTGAACTTTTTGCCACCCAAAAGGAGTTCAAAATGAGCTCTTTCTAATTTAAGCTTAGTTCACCTATCAAACCACATATACCACAGAACAGCAGGTCTAATTTGTATGAATCAGTTTTTGAGATTGGAGCTTTCAAATATTTTGTAATATTAATAATTTCCTGACTGTCCTCATTTTTCTTTCCCTGCAGATTCTCTGTAAGTTCTAAGACCCTACATTTTACCACAGGGGCATCTGCTGGTTAATTCCACAGTTGGGTAACCACAGGACTCTGGTCCAACTCAGGCAACAAACCACATGGCACATTTCAACCCTGGCCTGTTGTAATCGTGGGGACTATTTTGGTTTCTCTCCCCTTCCAAAAGCTTGAGGAGAATCACAAACAGGAACACCAGACAATTCCAATAAAAGGAACAGGGGACACACATCACTGCTTCCATCCTCCTTACAAACCAGTCATCTGTGTCTTTATTCTGCATGCTCTATTAATCCTTCCTAATGAACTTTTCCAAATGTCATGCAGAAGGGAAGGGAAAAGAATGGCAGTGGGAGGAAAGCACATCTGTTTTGCTCTCAAAGGCTGCTCTTCGAAAGGAGCTTGAAAAGATCAAGGTAAATGCCTCTTGAGGAACATTGTTGCCACAGGTATTTTAGCACACGTCTCTAAACACATTCAGTTGGTCCAGTTTCTCCCTCGAACTCTGCAGGGAGCAGCAATATGCTCTCAAGAGCAGGGTAGAGAGGAAAGCCCCCTGCTCAGGGGAATGGAAAAAAAGGAGGTGCTGACATATGTCCCCTCCCTTGTGAAAACCTTCTGAGGCTCTCCCAAAGGGCTATACCAGCCTGGGATCCAATCTGTGAGTCAGAAAACCAAATTGATTGTGGCATGAGCTTTTCATCAAAACCACTCTCTTTTAAGTAACTACCCTCTTAGAAAAGTTCTTATTTTCAAGATATCTGTTTCATTTCACACTGGCTAAGACTATGGAAAATTTACCTTTTGTCCCAATAAGAGAAAAAAAAAATCAAAATTAAATCCTACTTAAACCTGGGCATACTGTTGGCTTCACAAATAGTTGAAAATTTTGAGAACCTGCTTGGGAACTATTTTTTTGTCCCATAACTGATACTGAACTAACTGAAAGGTTTATGGCTATCATAAGCATACACAAAGCCTAAAGGACAACATTGCTAAAATAAGATATGTAATCAAGTTAGAAAATAAATTACCAGTAGGAATACCATGGAACACCTACCACTAGTCAGTTTCAGCTAGAAGAATGAGGGAGACTGGTAGAGTAAAGGCTATTGGAATCTTCTGTTCAAATGAAACTTGGATCCTTGGCAAGGGGAAATCAATTGGTGTAACCACTAAGACAGAGAGTTTAAGCCCTTAAGACACAAATCTAGACAATGGATACAAGTATGCATTCCTAAATCAACCCCCAAATGAGCCATGTAACCTTTTGGGAAGGACTGAGGAGATAACCAGTGTTGCTTGTGGAAGTGACCACCAGATGGCAGACTTAAAGTCCAGGTGTAGTTGATAAGGGAAAGGCGAGAACGTGGTAGTCAGTGAGTTCTTCAAAGAGACCATCATCATCATCTCCCTCCAATGTCATCAAGTATTATTTAATAAACCTTGTGAGACATTATAATTAATAAAGTCTTGCCATTTCAGGGGCCACATTTTAAATGATCACATTAGAGTCTCCTTTGGTTAAGCAAATCTGTAAGTGTAACTAGAATTTGAGAATCTAGTTCATATTCTTTGAAGCTTGAAGAACTCTGGAGAATTTTTTTCTTTTCTTATCTATTTCTTCTTTTAGGCTTTCTTTCTCTCTTTCTCTCTCTCTCTTTCTCTTTCTTTCATCTTTCTTTCTTTTGTCATGTTGAGCCCAGTTCAGTTCATGATAATCAACTTTCAGAGGCTTGCTGTGAGGATTAGTTGTAAAGTTGAGCCAGATTACCAAGATTGGGCAACTTTCCCAAAGCTAACAGGGTAATTCACCAAATGCCAAACCATAGAGCAAGTTTCCAGAAGCTCAAGCCTTGTTACCTCATTTCTTCCCTAGAGAATCCTAAGGGGTGTAGAAACATACAAGGTCCTCAGACCAGAGGGTTAGGGGTAGGAAGATTGAGGGTGAGGGGGTCCTTTAAGATCAGGGGGGATCATTAGCTCTATGAAACCCATTCCTATAGGTGATATTTAAAAACAAAAGAAAAAAAGAAAATAGATTATAAGGAAAAGACATTAGAAATAGCAATGTTGAAAGAAAAGGTCATCTATTCATTAACCAATTCAGCATCGGTGATTGCAGCATGAATAATGCAGAGAGGAAGGTGAAAAGATAGTGCCCACCTCTGATGGGCTTACTCCTCCCACCAACCAACAGGTAAGCCCTCCTTGTCCTAGTGTTAAAACTCGGCTCTGCCCTGTTCCACTGTCCTCCCTGAGGTTATCTCACCACAGAAACTACACTGGGAAGTTAACACCTCACATTCCTTCTGGCACATCAAATTAGTCACTTGAGCCATTGTTTCATCACAAGAAAAATCTCAAGTACTGACAGTTTACCTGGAAATGTTATTGTTTTCACGGATCTTCACATGGCAGAGAATGTTGGGTAACTTTTGGGTAACGAGGACTTTGATTTGATCCACAGAGCTACATAGCTTTAGGTAACCCAGATATAATCCAGGAGAGAGACGCTGATGACTCCTCTTGTGATAGGAGAGAATATCCTGTTGGGTGAAAAACACACAAACAGAAAAACATCTCAAAAGGCAACCTCAAAACTTTTTCCTTTCTAAGGTAAGCATGTCATGAATGAAAGGAGCTGTGGCTAAGTAATTGGGTGAGAAACCTCAGGTACCACCATGAATTCTGGGGAAATGTTCGTGGTACAGCTAGTCTTACCTTTAGGAGAATTCTCTTCCAGGTCAGGTAATCAGTCTTTAATATATCCTACATCCTTGTTTTCCTCAGTTCTGTGCTGGGGTAGGTGTGTGTGTTGTAATTGGGAATAGGCTGGTGGTGGTGAAAGCCTAAAGAAAAATTGAATTCATAATTTCTGTCCTTGGAGGGCTTACTGTTTAGCTGGGAGAAACAGACATTTGCAAGTGTACAAGCTGACAAAGCAGTTACAGGATGCTTTGTAGTTTCTGGTTGGTTAAAAAGTCCACTTTTAAATGAAACCATTTAAAATAAAATCAAATTTGTAGTAGATAGGAAAAAAGGCTTGACTGATCCTTATCTTGAAAATTAAAACAAAAAATGATGCCAAGAGTCTTATTTTATATTATTAACATTTAAGTTGTTGTTATAATTATGTGTTAATACTGACAATGAAAAAAGAGTGAATCAGGCATTGATTTTTTTTTGGCTTAATTTTTTAGACTAAATTGTAGCTGAAATGATACTTCTCATAGTTGACTTTCACAGTGTGATCATGAAGAAGATAATTTTTGCAAAAGTATTCAAAGCCATCATAATTTCTTCTCTGGAATCTTTTCAAATTTTGATATTCTGTTCATATTCTTATGTAGTCCTTATTCATTTTAATGCTCTTCATTGGCTAACTGGTCTACCACTTCTAGAGTCTCAATTGTCAATGGCTTTGCATGTGATTTGGTTAGGTCTCCATATCATCTTCATCAGTTTCACAAAATTCTGTATCTTTTACAAGATTTTAAATTTTGCCTTGTAATGGATTTACATTGCATTTGCATTATACTGTGACATCACAGTATTCTACAAGCAGCAGAGACTGAACAAAGTTGCTTATACAATAGGAAGTGCCAACCAAGTTAAGCACAGAGGGATGTTTGAATGGAATCTGTTGTATATGTGGTCGGTTCTCTAGTGAATTATTTGAGTTATGAATTTTGCTTCCCTATACAACTGCAGGGGCTCAGATAATGAATAATTGGAAAAAACAGACACTCTCCCTCCTCTGCCATATCAGTAGGTAAGACTTCTTAAACATTTGGGCAGTGGGGTGTGTGATACAAAGTTAGGAGTGATGAGTCGGGTAACTGATTTTAAGGGAAGGTTTCCTAGAGGCTAGAATTTAGCCTGGTTTTCAACAAGGGTAAAATAACTATGAGACTAAATTTCAAATGGCCTCACTACAAAAAAATGGTAAGTAAGTGAGATGATAGAAATGTTAATTGGGTTGACTTAATTATTATGTATTGTATGCATATATCAAAACATCACTTTGTACCCCATAATTATTTGTCAAGTACAATATTAATAAAATAAATAAAATTTTTTTTATAAGGTAAAATGAAATCATCTCTACCACTAAATGCAGGAAAGGTGAGAAGGAAAACAAAAACAAACATTTAAACTTCCTATGGAACTCTATATGGAATGGAAAGGTGTGAGGCCTTCCTTGACCACTATATTCTGAAGGTGTGATCTCTCCTCTGTAGAATTAACTATCTGCAACATCTAACATATGCTGCTGTGTACCATCTCTTCTATCCCACCCTTTATCAAAACATTGAGTTCCTGTAGTGTGTAAGGCACTATGGGAGACACTGGCATTTCAGGTGAAAATAACATGATCCCTACTCTTGAGGAGGTCAAGAAAGACAAGATCACAATATGCTGAAGTCAGTTTTATAACAGAGGCGATGTAGGCATATAGCAGAAGGAATACTTAACTTATATTTTTCCTCCTTCCTGTTCTCTTCTTAAATCAGACTATGAAAGTAATGGGAGGACTGTGTTTTTTATTGCTTTGTGTCCTTAGTATCCAGTACTATTTCTGTGTAAAATAGGTGCACAATGTGGAAATCAGGCCAGATCCCTTAAACAGAACATATGGGAATAGAGTAAGAGGAACGAAATGAGAATGGTAACAATTGGGAGCAGGATATAAGGAGCATGTACAGAAAAGCAAAATCTAAACAACTTTTAAAAGCATTTGGTAAAAAAATAGACTAGAAATAAAATTGATTTCATGATCAAGAAGGAAGGAATTCTTATTTATATCAGGGGATAGACAAGACTGAACTTTTTAATGTTTTCTATCTTGTCTCTTCAGAACAGATCACAGGTAAGTAGTTGATTGGAAGAAATTCACTCTATGTGGAATTTTGGTAAAGGAATAGCTAATCAAAGGGAGAGAAATAGTTAATGAGGGAAGAAAACAATGGAAGTATTCAAATCAACTGAATTTGATGATACACACCCCAGGGATACTTGCTGAGCAAGCAGATGTGGCTACAGACTCATGGGTCATTATTTTTGAGAAGTCATGGAGAACTGGAGAAGTCCCTAAAGACTAGGAAAGGATAAATATGCCTGCCTTTGAAACAGGAAGGGGAGAAACACAGGTTTGCCCTAGTAATTAAAGACTGACAACTTATTGATCTTTGGGAAAAATGAGAAAGAACCATCAAATAATCAGTGTGCAGTCACCCAGGAAATCCTGAGACACTAAAGTGGAGTCAACATGGTTTTGTGAAGAGCAAATCATACAGACAACTTTAATTTCTAACACAAAAAGAACAGGGTCCACAGACCAGGGAGAAGTCTCCAGTGTAATCGATTTCACTAGATAACCTGGGAAAAATAGGATCTTGACCACACTACTTTAACAAGCTGAATATCTGGGTGGAAGATTTGTGGATGATGGAGATGATGTGGAAGTAGACATATTGAGTGATGGCCCAGTAGGGATTGGTCCTGAGGACCAGTCTGTTCAGCTCATTATTGGTGTTCCAGACAAAGAAATCAAGAATGTGTGTATCAAATTTGTGGGTCTCAAATTTGGTGTGGTTTTGATTTTCTGGAAAATAGTAATAAAGCTCTGAATGACACTATGCATTGAAAAAATAAGTATACAATAATTAGAGTTGAAACTTAATAAGAAAATGTGCTTGTAAAGATCTAAACCCAAGAGTACAAATATAGCATGGGCAGGCATGTAAGAGAAAAACATGTGGGGGTCAGAACTGACCACAAATAGAATATGAGTTAGGAACACATTGTGGTTATATAAAAACAAACACCATTCTGGGATGGAGTAATTCACTCTTTCAATCAATTTTTAAAAAGATGATTACTGAGAATCTACTATGTGTTTTCTTGGCTTTACATTGTCATTTATCCCTCATTAGTCAGAATGTTTTAGAGCCTGAGAAATATATGGGAAGAGAAAGAAGCTGTCTCATTCACATAACCTAAGTATAACAGAAGAGCCTTCTAACACCAAATTGAATACCTATGGGTCTACATATTACCTTATTTGACCTCTAACTTGCATTTCTAACCCCAGTTCCACTATAACCCCTTTGTGTCCCTAATCTCCAGACAAAATGAATTGGTTTTTTCTTTCCCCATACATGTCCTAATCTTTCTTTTTTGATTGTGTGTTGTTTCATAAATTCATTCATTCTATCAATTATAATTGAGCACCTACTATGTATCAGGCATTAAGCTAGGATGTTACAGACACCAAGATGAATAAGACATGATCTTTCTCTTCATGGAACTCACATTTCAGTGTGTGAGAGAAACATGTAAGCAAGTTTTTCTAAGCCAGCATGATAAAGGGCATGAGAAGACTGTAAGTTCCACTGTAGGCCCAAGGGAGAGTGAGCTGTCCTCTTCCAGCTTCTGCCTCATTTCTTTACTATGCCCCCTCTTTAATTTAATTCCATCTATTTGAATCCTTCCTTCCTTCCTCCTTTCCTCCTTTCTTTCTTTCCTTCTTTCTTTTTTTCTCTGTCTGGTGAACTTAACTTACCTTCATGGCCCAGCCTAATGCCACCTCTTCTGCAATGCCTTCCTTGATATTCCCAGGCAGAATTAATAGCTGCTTTGTCTGTGCTCCTATAGTATGCTGTTTGTACTGCTATCAGGCTCTGGTTTAATTCCACCTTGTATTACTTTGATTTGTTTACAAGTCTGTCTCCCTCCTTTAACTGAACTCCTTCAGAGCAGGGACTGTGACTTATTCATTTGTTTTTCCTATAGCACCTAGAAGAGTGCTTGGCATCTAGTTGGTGTTGAAAAAAATGTTTATTAAATATGAAGCGAGAGGACGAGAGGAGTTGGGAGAGAATACGTTGTGCTGGTACAGTGACGAGGAAGGGCATATCCATCCTCTCTTCATTGATCAGATATCCTGAGAACTCATTAGAGGAACAATAAATAGTTGCTTTTCCAATAACTACAGTGCTTTTACTTTGCCTGATGGGGTATGGAAGCTGAATTGTCCAGGATGGCAGACGTTACAATATGGTGGCTGGTGGTCTTTGTGGGTCCAAGATTATATGGACTGCAAATACTTTAATGTTCTGAATCATTTTATAAATTACAAATATAAAAATATTTCATCCAAAATTCTGGATTTTCAACTTCTTTTCAAAAAATGGGAAATATTTGAATACTGGGACCATATTCTTCTACTGTAATTAATTGAGGCTGAATACGTGCTTCTCTCTTTACATGGGACAAGGGATCTCCAGATTAATATAGTCTCTATTACTTCCACTTTTATTTTTTTAAAAAATGAGATATAAGTCATATACCATAAAATTCATCCTGTTCAAGTGTGCAATTCAGCGGTTTTAGTACGTTCTCAAGGTTATGCAACTATCACCACTAATTCCAGATTTTCGTAACTCCAGGAAGAAATCTCACATTCATTAGCTGTCATTTCCCAATATCTCCTCCCCCTGCCCCTGGAATCACTAATCTACTTTCTGTCTCTATGGATTTGCCTGTTCTGGACATATCGTCTAAATGGAATCACAGTATGTAGCATTTTATGTCTGGCTCTGTAGTATGTATCATACTTTAGTCATTTTCTATGGCTGAATGATACTCCATTATATGGATATGTCACATTTTGTTTACCTATTAATTCATCAGTTTTTTGGGCATTTAAGTTGTTTCTACTGTTTGCCTATTATGAATAATGCTTCTATGAACATTGGTGAACAAATTTTTGTGTGAACCCAGTTTTTTCTTAAGTCCAGCCCAATTGGCTCATTTCCATCAGTCAGTCTGATTCCTGCAGTTTTTGATCCCTGTGTTTGGAGCTGCTTGAGGGTATAAAGAGTAGGAATGTGCTGGCAAAAAGCAGAAAAAGGCAGAAGAGTTATTGGGCACCTAGTGCATAAGAAGACGACACTGGGTACCTGGAGGTGACAAGGAATGCCACAGGAGAAGAGAAGGAAAGCAGGGATGGGAGGGGATAGAAGGCAAACTTTACCACAGCTTCCCTAAGATCACACTTTACAAAAAGGATGCAGAGAAAAGGAGGGGGGAGGGTATGCAAAGCAATATGGTGGAATGGGAAGGGCACCAGGCCAGCAGTCAGAAGACATGGGTCCTTGGTCCCTCTTCTGCTGTTTTTTGGCTGATATAACCTTGGCAGGTTATTTCCTTGAAATCCATGGCTTCATCTGCAAACTGGACACAAAATTTCTCACTCAACCTCATTGGGTTTGCATAAGGATCAAATGATATAAAAAATGCGATAAAGTGTTACAAACTCGAATATATAGTACACATGTGAGAGCTTAATCTTCAGAGAAAACTTCACATGTGAAGCTTCCAGTGAGTGAAGTGATCCCTGAAGAGCATGGTCAGAGTAACTCGGCACCTGGGAGGGGCGTCCCTGTTGGAAATACTCTCATTGCCAATTAGTTTGCTCAGAGGGACTCTAACTTGTCCGTAGTAACTCTCTTTCCCTTCCCAGGTAAGTGTGAAAAGAATTTTTCTCTCTTTTGAATATATACGAGAGAGGCCTGTTTTTAAGGTCTGGGATTTGAGAGGGTCAGAAATTTGAGGGAGTTGGACACTGGAGTTTCCCTAGGGCCCTAGGGATTAGTAGATTAGTTATGGGCCCAGATTTTGTTAAAGCTTTTACCTGTTTTGAAAATCCCATTGTGGATTATATAGTTTGTATGCAGCTTTTCCTTAGTCACTACGTATGAAAAGGTAGAGAGAGTGATGAAATACCTGACGGGGTGATTGGGCCAGTATCAGAGGTCTCTTAGGGGAGCAGGGCAGAGAAGATGGACTGAGTGTGTCCCAAGGGCAGCCTAGCATTGCTTGAATTTTTCTGAATAGAGAAATAACAAAAATCACTAACATTATTGAGTACTTACTTTGTGCTATTCTTCTAATGCGTAACTCAACTTAATCTTCATTGGAGCCCTATGAAGTAGAGTTTTTTGCAGAGGAGGAAATACAGGGGTGAGAATTTAATAACATGTCCTAGTCATATAACCAGAAAGGGTGGGCTCAGGAATAATGCCTAGTCAGCCTGATTCCAAAGTAGTGTCCCAGAGTGTGATCTGATTGTAGCACTAGAGGGCCTGGTGGTCATGGCTCCATTGCCCCTGAGAAAAGAGAGTTGTCTGTGGTCTGTTATTGTGGTAATCACCCAGCCTGCTTTGGACACCGCCAAGACCTATCTCTCCCTTCATGTTGAGTTGGTGGCGCCAACTCCTGACGTAATTAAATTCTAAGTCTAGGAGGGATTGGATACCAGCCCTCATAGTTTTATTCCCCATTTCCTCTCCAGTGTAAGACCTGTATGGGAAGGAGGGGAGAGAGGAAAAAGTGGGGGGAGGAGAAGGGAGAGTGGGGGTGGGTGGGAATGACATCAAGCAGGAATGTGCCAGTCAGTGGGGGTAAATTTTCCACTTGGATCTGTGTGGAAACCTGATCCTGCCACTATTTTTGGTCTCCTTCTCTAACAACCTTTCACCAGATTGGAATTTTTCTGCACCTGTAACACATTTTTAATGTAATAAGTCTAGGAGAAACCAGGTATTATATCATGCTGAGGCCTGTGCTGTGTTTCTAGGAGCAAAGGTAGCCCAGACTCCAGTTTATCCCTATAGGGGATTAGTGTATTAGTCACCCTGTAAAAGCTCAATTTATTATGATTTTTTAAATGTTTCTTTTAACACTTGCTTATAAAAGGTGAAGAGGGGAGCCACGGATGTGCCTGTGTTCCCTGCCCCCACCTCCTTCCCACATGTACACACTATCAATTTCCTATGAACCCAAATTCCAGAAAATCAAATCCAGAGGTATTGGCTTTGGACAATTAACTTGCCTTTGCTACACTGGACTTTGTCCTGGTTTGGGCCAGTGCAAGTAATGAAAAGGTGAGATTATTGTATTAGCCACCCCTTGGTGGGGAAGGAAAGTAAGTTATAGAGTAAGTTAGCTGTTTAGGGTGACCACGAGTGGCTTCTGGAGCTGAGGCTTGGATTTGGCTTGTTTCTGTGTGACTGGGCCCTTCTTCCCCTCTTACTCCAGATTAGCTGTCGTGAATATATGCCATTGGTGGTAAGGAGCTCGATGTAGATGTTTCTGCCAGCTTTTCTACCGAACTGGAGAGTTCTATACCATTCATCCCCATCACTGGGTTTAAGAAAAGAAAGAAAAATGAACAAGAAACAGCTTGAAGCCTATGTTCACATAAGATTGCATGAGGCAGCAGGGTGGCAGGGAGAGAGCTTTGGGTGCAGGAGCAGACACGGTGTCTAGGTTCCACTCTCCAAGCTAAAAGTCTGAACGTAAGCTGCCTAGATTTTGAATTTTGGTGGACGTTCAGTACGCAGTGGAGTCTTTCATCCTTTATTTAATCTCCCATCCCTCACTTACTAAAACCTGAACTCCTACCCCAGAATGAGATATAACCTAGCAGAAAGAAGCCTGCTTCCAATCAGCAGATCTGAATTGAAGTCTCAGCTCTACCATCTTCCCAAGAACAAATCCAAGCCTTCAGGGGCCTGTAGCTAATATAGTTTCTGGTGCCCTCTTTAAGGAAAAGAATATAAAATTATGAATACAAAATTGCTAGAGTCTCTGCCAGGGCCTAGAAGGGGCTTGTGCAAGTGAAGAGCTGAATGCCATTGAAGCTTCATTAGCTTCATTAAATTGTCTCTTTGTGTAGCCCTATATGACTTAACTTCTTTGAGCTCCAGTTATTTCATTCCTAAAATGGACTTAATTATGCCAGTCTGTCCCAAGGGAGTATTTTAAGGAACAAGCAAGAATAAATATGTATAAGAGTGTTTTTGTTCAAAGTGCCATATATTACAATCCATTCAGGTATTAATGTTTTGATTATACTATCTATGGATCCCCTACTCAATTATTTGTCTCAGTGTTTCTCATTGGTTCGTTGGTCAGGGCATCTTCAGGGTACGCACTATTTGTATTGCTTGACGAATTTCAGATCTAGAGAGTGATAAATAAAAATCAAGTTCTGTATCTTTCCTATGTGTGTAATATGAGCAGCTACATGTCCCTGCACCCTCTCTACCTGATCACTGCATATGACAGTGGCTCTTGGTATGTTTCACTAGGGCCTCAATAATTGTGCTTGAAATTTCACATATATTTTGAACTTTAAAAAAAAAAAAACTACATACCTGGATGGTTATCAGTAAAATGTCTAAGGCTGTTGGCTCCTCGGGTGTTGATAGAGACTTCCTCTGGCTTTGCAGCTTTGAGATCTGCATCCATTTGCCATTAAAAAATGAATAAAGCATCTCCACTTCCCTGATGGTGACTATGAGTATATTTCCATGTCGATCTTTAATGGGCTCATAGTAAACTCTTCCCAAGTTGTGTGTTCCAAGTAAATTCTAGAAACAAATACATTACTGGTAGCTTAGATATTGTGCAAACAAAGCAACACAACTGCAACAAAAGACACTGTAAATAATAACCTGATTTCTGAGAAGTGGGTTTTTTTTTTGCACTTAAACCTATAATAAGTGGCGTCATTGAAATGTACTTAACAGAAGCTCAAAGAAAATGTCTTCACCATGAGTCTGCAAAGATTATAGCAAGAGGCTCAAAAATCATGTTTTTTTAAAGCAAATTCAATATCTGTAAATATCTCTTACCACATAGACACACCAGCACATAAACCTCAGTTACCAGTACTTGAAGAGAATCCCAGATGTTTTAAAGAAAAATGCCTGATATTTAAAGTATGCAACTTGTGGAGTTCTCAAGAGATCTACAGAAAGCTGGTATGAGGTGGGGTTGTTTAAAATGAAGAAGTGAATTGACAATGTAGCACATTGTACAGGTCCCCAAATGACTACACATTCCCTTCAAGATACTTTAATTGGAAGATTGGCCTGGTTTGACTTACCTGCATTTCAGGGAGTTCTATTTATTTACAAGTTTGTTAAAGTTGCTTGTAAACTGGGTCAACTGAGGCAGATAATCCTTTTAGAAAGGTAGGAAGGGAAGGATGCCACATTAAATGTGGAGAGGCCTAGGTAGTTGTTACTGAAATAAACAAGAGTTTTACAAATATGCAGGGTTTGAAGATTTCTAACTTAGAGCCCTGAATGAATAGTATCACATCTCCTCCTGTTTTAAATATCTATGATTTTTTAAAATTATAAATCACACCAGAGCTCCTAGCTGTTACTTTTGTGAGCTCACATAAATGGTGGTTAAGATGCCCTGTGTTAGCATGACAGCAAAAGTGGAACTGGAATTTGTGAAAGTGACATGGATGATCTAAAAATGAATGAGCCAGGTGGTCAATATCCATACCTATGAAAACACTGGAATGTTCCCTCACAGGTAGGTAGGAACTATGTCTTAACCCTTTTATTCTTCCTCACAAAGATTAGGCACATAACAAGTTTAGAATTTCATATATAATTACTGACGTTATAAATATTTATTTGGCAAGATTATTATTTTTTTAAAAATGGCCTAATCAGTCAGATTTTTTTCTTTCCAATAATTTACTTCCAAATCATAGAGAAGTAGGTTGGGTATGGCTTTTAGTCAAGCCCTATGCAGTACTACAGTTTTATATAGAGGAAGTTTGCTGCTAGGAAGCAGTGTGATGCTGGTAAACTGACTAGAAAAAAAAAAAGGGACTGATTTGTAGCATATCCCAATTTCTATGGTATAAATATTCCTGCTAAAGTGGATTTCAAGCTACCAAGGGTTTGATACAAGCTTTCAAAATTCCTGAATGTTCTACAGTTGGCCCTCCTAGGTCAGTACAAGTTAGCTCCAGCCTACCATTGCTATTAAGCTTTTACTTATACTTGATGTTGAGTTTCAGGGCTGGCTGCTGTTCATTAACTGCTGGACTTCTGAAAAATTGTTTACCCTGTCTAGTCCTGAGTTTCATCATCTAAAATTGAGTCCTTCAGCTCAAACATTGATTATGCTAATCTTTACCTCATTGAGTGTTTGAGGGATTAAATCAAGCAATGCATGAAAAAGTGCTTTGTAAACTCTCAGGGTTGATACAGTGTAGAGTATGGGCTTTCTTTAATGCTCTAATTGGAATCCAACCCTAGTTTACACCTACTCATTTTCAAGAGACAGCCCAGATTTCTCCTTCTCTGGGAAGACTTTCCCAACTCTCCTAGGTAGAATTTACTATCCCCTCTCTTGCCCCCTACTGCTTCCTGTACAAACTTCCATCTTAGTGTGTCTCTAGCTTTGCTGCCTATATTTGTGTATGTGTCATGAGATCATGGTTGTTTCATCTCTGTGTTTCTGGGTCCCTTCCTTGCACAGTGCCTGTCACATAGTAAGAGATCAGTAACTTTTTGTTGACTAAATTAACATACTATATTTAGACATTGGAAAATATGGTTCACTTTGAATTGAAGCTTATGGGTAGACATTGATTGAGGTGATCATGTCACTTAATCAAAGTTATTGTCCATGGTCCATTATCAGCTTTGGATAGGTTTTTTAATGGGATGGATAAGAAAGAACTAGAAATCTTCCTGAAATTTTTCATTGACATCAACTTGGGTTGGAGAGCTAGCTTTAGGGAGAGCCCAATTTAAAAGTAGGAAATTATTGTGAAAATAAATTGCAACCATGTTCCAAGGGGCAAATTCAGGGTTCTTAGGGCCTGAAAAATAGACCATGTTAATACCTGTCATGCTATATAATTGAAGTTAAACGACCTGGGCCCCTGATGACCCTACAAAAGGTGGAAAGGAACAAGAGCCACCCGATGCCTAACAGGAATGCATCTAGGTTATGACCAGAACAAATCACAGGACTATCAATAAGCCCTAGACAGAGGCACCATGTTAAGAGACCTTTATTCAGTTTGGGGTAACATGGGAAGTTAAAGGAAGTCCAGACTCGGAATAAGAAGGCCTGAAAAAGAAGAGTAAAATTTTGGGAAAAATATTTTTTCCCTTGACAAATAAAAAAGATATAGTATTCATAAGTTGTTACCTAGCTCTTACTTAACTAACACTCATTTATAAAAGCTATGGAGGAGGAAATTTTAATGTAACACAATTTATAATGTCAGATTATTATTCTTTTGAGGGTAAGTAGTTTAGACACTTCTCAATGTAAGAGCAATGTACACTTCTCCCGCTAGAGGCCTCTGCCATTTTCCTAAGAGAAAGAAAAACAGTGTGGGCTTTTGGTCACTTACAAGCTTTCTCAGCCTAATTATTCTTATCCAAATGCTGACAGATACTTGTCTCTCCTTCTGCCTTGGCAATTTTAATTAATTAACTAATTAATGCACACTTCATCTTCTCTCAAATAAAATTTAAGGACACTTCTAATGATGCACAATAGACTTCTACTTTTTCTTTTTTACTACAATGTGGATAGTTTTTTCTATTTAAAAAATTTTTCTGCTTTTTGTAAATTAACACACAGTAAGATGATGAAGTACTGGAAAGAATGCAGGCTTTGGGGTAATATAAATCTGGATTTGAATCAAAACTCTGCTACTTCCTATCTGTGCAAACTTGGGCACAAATTAATCTTTCTAGGCCTCAGTTTTATCATGTTAAAGGAATACCAATAATATTATATTAGTACTTTCTCATTAGGTTGTGGTGAAGATTAGATGAGATAAAGTTTGTAAAGTACTTAGCAAAGTGCCTGGCACCTTGACTGTTAAATGAAAATAGTCATTCCACTATTATTACTTATTATTATATATTAAAGGACCTCATTATAGAGCAGAAACACTCTGAGTCTTACACTCACAGGAAAGCAAGGTACAAATTGCACAGTGATTGGTGTGCACGGTGATGAAGGTAAGTCAGAGTGTTATGGGCACAGAAAAGGAGGAGAAAGATTAATGCCTTTTGGGCCATGATAAAATGTCTGAGCCACTACTGAAGGAGTCTAAGTCAGAGAATGCCTTGGTCAGAATCTTTTAAATTGGCTACTCTGGCAAAAGTGTGGAGAATGGATCAGAGGGTGTTAAGGCTGGAAGCAGAGGGGCAACTTTGGAGGCTTTAGACCTAACTGGAGTAATTGGGCTGTGGTAGTAAAATCAGAAAGGAGAGGAGAGTAAAATGAGCTAGCCCAGAGGTAAGTCAACAGGATTTATGATTGATGCCAGTCAAGCTATATAGTAATATAACGCATTTTTACTTTCCTCAGAACACTGTACAAATTTTAGATTAGTAAAGTGACCTAAAATATTAATTATGTGTAAATCCACAAATTTCATTTTCTTCCCCTTCTGAAAAGTTTTTTTCTATACTTTACCCCCATGCCCACTCTTCCCCTGCAAAAAGGTGCCTTCAATATTTCCAGACATTTTCATTCTAGAGACCAGTAAATAGTTTGGGCAATAGGTCCTACAAAAAAAAAAAAAAAAAACGGATGAAAGCAACTCCTGTTATTTAACCAGGCGAAATGAAACATGGAGAGAAGGGAATGTGTAACAGAGCTTCGGCCTTGATGGAGGTACTATGAGGGGTGCTTAGGCCTTGATAGAGGTACTATGAGGGGTGATAATTTATTGAGGACTGTGAGTCTCTGGTCACTGTGCAGGAGTGGGGAACTATCCAGATGGTAACTATGGTACAAGACACATTTCTGTGATCCCTTTTCCCTTTGGTTAGACAGGGATTCCCACAGGTGTGATCTTTGGGGTCCATGGGGTTAGACTGACAAATACATTTATTTATGCAACCTGTACTTACTAAGAGTCTACCACGTGCCAGGCATTGGAGATATAGTGGTAACCAAGACAGACACAGTCCCTTAACTCAAGAACTCATAGTCCAAGTGGGTCACTAAACAGACAATAATACAAATAATTAACTTATGGGATTATGATCATTGTTCTGAATGAAGAATACAAGCTACTATGAGAGTGATTTGCTTAATCAGGAGATCAGAGAAAGACTTTCTGAGGATGTATAAAAATTAAGCTGAGACCTGAAAGATATGTAGGAATTAGCAAGGCAAAGAGGTGGAAGAAGAGGATTCTAAGCAGAGGAAACAGCGTGTGAGCTAGCAAAGGAGACTGAGAATGACAGGCCAGGAAGTTGGAAGAAAATCAGGAGAGTGTGAAATCAGGAGAGTGGAAGCCAATGGATGTGACAGTTTACAAAAGGAGAGCAGGACCAAGTGTATCAGATGCTGCTGAAATGTCAGTTGTGAAAAGGACTTCAAAGTGTTCATTGGATTTAGTTAAACTGAAGTCATTGGCAAGGATGGATGTAGGTTTTTGTGGGGTCATGAATCACATAATTTTGGAGCCATCTTTAAGACAAGGAATACAAAATTACAAATGTAAATTGGGTGTAAAAGTAAATATTTATTTAGAATGATAAAAGAAATCCTGCTCCCCACCCCCAGCAAATACTAGAATATTTGGAATTTTGGGTCTCCTTTTCTCCTGGAAATTTCTTTAGGCAGTTTACCAGAAATGCTTCCTGACTGCGACCCACCTTTCCCTCCCTACCTAAAAGACTCTGAATCTTACACTCACAGGGGCTCATGCAAGTGAGGGGCCCTGAAACTCCGGCTTCATTAGCATCATCTGCCTCTGATTACTGATGCCCTTAGGGAGCAGTTTTGTAGGCATGATGGTAGCAAAAGACAGAGAAAGCGCAGAGAACTGATGGGAAAAGAAGTCAGTGGAGAATGTGGATGTAGGTAACCCTTTGAAGAAGTTTGGGTATAAGAGGAAAAGAAAGATAGTTTGGTAGCCGATAGTTTGGCATGTGGGGCTAAGGGTGGAATTTGGGGGGAGATTAAATTGGAGAGACTTGAGTATTTTTAAATAAAGATGGGAGGAAAGAGATGGGATCCGGTGCACATGTGGAGGAATGAACTTGCAGTAGAAGGAGTGAGACTTTTATCTGTTGGAATAGGAGGGAAGAAAGAGAAGATAGGGACAGTACAAGGAGGTTTGTAAATTTGGAAATGGAGAAAAATCATCAATTCACATTTTTTCTTAATGAGTTATCCCTGAGATAGGGATGGAGAGTGTGAGAAGGGGAAGAGATGTGAGAGAATGGAGAAGGTTTCAAATAGTTGCTTTGTAGTGTGGGAGACTAAATTTAGTAGAGAAATGAAATGGGACCACTAAAGAACATTACATTTGAGAACTGTAGTCATAATTTACCGTAAAACCAGTCAGCCTTTTTTTTGATTTTTCTGCAGCAATGTGAAACTACTTCAGTATAGATATGTTGGATTCATCCAGGCTTGGAATTTTTCCAAATAAAAAATATGGAGGGAGAAAATTTAGAGTATTTTCAAGGAATTGATTAAGATGGGCCAAGGAATCTAAGCTGGACAAGGAGGGACATGGTTTGAGAAGTGGGCTGGTGCATTATGAAAAGTGGTAGAGTCAATAGATTTGGGGATTGAGGAAATCCAAGATCTATTGCAATGGAGTAGTTGAGTAGGATCACACTGGCCATGATGGTGTCCCTCAGTGTCTGGCTGCACTGACTTGTAACAGCCTGATCCTTCTCATGTTACTGATATATCAGATGAAACTGTTCTAGGAAGCCTCCAATAAACACATAATAAAGATCCCCACTTGAAATTCTAAAGTTGTTCAGTCTGTGATCCAGGCATGTCTGGATTGTATGGTGTGCTACCATAGGGAGGTGTGCTACCATAGTGGACCCTTAGGGAGGGTCCACTAAGGAGTCTGAGCCCCCTGGGAATGTACTTTATCCTAAAGAAAGAGTAGTTTGAGGTATAGTGCCATGGTCCAACTCAACTGGTCAGTGACGAAAAGAAGCGGCACTTTGAATTCAGCATAGTTACCATGGCCCAGCTTTAAGAACTTCTCCTTGAGTTGGAGGAGAAGATTCTGCAATCAAGAGTTGAAATGAAGAACACTGTTTGCCGAAATGTCATTGAAGATACAAGACAGTAAACCACCTATGTAATGTTGTATAGTATAGAGAGGCAAAATTTACATTTCACAATTAATTATAATAGCAACACAGTGATTCTTATTATTGCAGAGGGTGGAATTGTTATTTTGCGGGGGGTGGAGCCATAGAAAATTTTTTTTTGTTAATGTGACCCTATTTTTATAGTGTGGCTGGTATGGCCTGGCCAAACACAACTTAGATTTCTGTTATGCATAGTTCTGTGGTTGATGTAACTGACAGCTTTGTAGGTGGATACCCATCACTGATAAAGGCTCAGCAATCTAAGGACACCAACTCCATGTAGCAGATGTTTTTCTGTACTAAGAACCACAAATTCTGTTAATACCAGAAAACAATGAGAGAAAAACCCAGAGAGCTAGGTTAGAATTCAGTGCCTTTTACTAGGAGGTGCTCTGTGACCTACAAAGTTTGGGGACTTGATCTGATTTGATTGATAGTACGGAAGAATGAATGAATGCAGGATTAAAGATAATCTTTTCAGAGTTGTTTTTTGCTTGTTTTCATAACTAAGCGAAAATGTACACAAATCCTTGTGCTTTACCAAGAAACTCCTCAGAACATCTGCTGATCTCTTTGTCCGTCTCCACACACTCATAGATGCATAGGATAGCAGAGCAGCAAGGGTTCTTCAAGTGTTCAAACCTCTCTTCTTTTGCAAGTGAGGAAAGGAGAAATGAGTTGACTAATTAATATCAAATCTAGAGCTCAAGTCTCTTTATTCCTTATTTAGTGGGATACTCACAGACTTTTCAAGAAAGACCCCCTAAGAGGAGATTGCCAAATGCACAGCTTCCCCACATGCAGCAGGTATGCAGCTCAAACTGTCCAAGAAGCATTCATGTGCCTACGGATGTGAATGAGGAAGGATCCCACTTTTTTTTTTTTTCCCCAGGTGGGATTGGTAGCTGAACTGTCCACTTGTTTAAAAGTTTCCTTCGAGGTCTGGGTTGAAACCTGGCCCCTCACCTGGCCCCTCACCTGTAGCTGGGCTGCTGCTGCGAGCATCTTCTGCCTAGTCTGCAGCACTGTGGATGAAGACATGGAGGTAGGTACGCTTTGCCTCAACCACCTTATATCTTCCCACATACAAGACAGCTGCAAAAGAAGTCACGAGGTCATATCATCGTCCAAGCCAGTACATGATTTAGGTTGCGGCATCAAAGCAAAGCAGGGAGAAGGAAACCTGACCCCTGATGTTTGTTCTCTAGTCCATTTTCAGATACACGCGAAACAACTTTTTGATCTCTGTCCAATTGGAAAAAGATCTGAATGCTAATGAAACAGTCAGATCCACATTTTAGTCTTTGCCAAATGATCCCATAACTCAGAATAGTGGAGACACAATTTGACAGGATGCAAGCCTCTTTGCTTTGAAACTGTAGTGTAGACACTACTTTGGCATTTTTTAAGACATAGGGCATATTAGGGCTGAAGGAGACCTTTGAGCTAATTTACTTTTACCCCCAAACTTTGATCACTGGAGACCCCGCAACTAAGATTTCAGAGATTCGTATGCAGTAACATTGGTGCAAATTGGGGGAAAAGGGAAATCAGAACTCAGAATACCTTTGTGAACCACAGAAAATCTTGTGTAATGGAGCTGGTGTGAGAGTCATCTATTTCAACAATCGGTATGTGATCTTCATTGGTGACTAAGATATTGTCTTTGTAATAAAATATAACAGCTATGTAGAGTCCCCTAAAAAGAAAAGAAAAAGAAAAATTGTCCTCAGCCATCTCCTCTACCAAGCTTTAGTCCTGGAAAAAAATTTTTTTTGGACATGATAAAAGATGAGTTTAAAATATATCTAGGAACATATTCCTGCTAAATAATCATAAATTTACTGGCTAGAACTCAGAGAAATTACTATCTTGCCCAAATTCTCAGGAGAAAAGTAAACTTCATTCTTTTACTAACAAAAAAGAAATTTCTACCAAGTTTCCACTCAGAACCCAAACCAGCTCATTCCTGAGAAGTTAAGACTTCCTGGAAGAACTACATAGGACCCACCGTTTTAAGGTCTTCACAAACTTGTTTGAGGAATGGAATAGGTGTTTCAGGCTCCTTGAGACTGACTGCTTTCGGCCTGTGGTTTGTAATTTTGAACTTTCTGGAACATAGAAAAAAAATAGCATAAATTCCATTTGGCAGACCAACACCACCAATTCCTTCTTCCTCCCTTTCCCTCCCCTGTCCCCTCAGTGCCACTTATCCTCAGTTTCATATAGGGATTTAGCTCATTTATTCCCACAAGAAGCTCTCGTATCTTAAGATGCCAGCAGTTAATTAATGAACAACTCCTCAAACATGTTGGAAATGAGTGATATTTATAACTGCAAGGGCAACCAATTAGGTGTTTTGTTGGTATTTTTGGGATGGGTGATGTATTATAAGATAGAATGAGAAGAAATGGAATCAAATCCATTGCTGTGCTCACCCCACCCCCAGTTGCCTTTTAGTATTCATATACTTCTCAATGCTGGCAAAGCTCTCCTTATTAGTCTACACATTCCATTAATTTTTTTCATTATGAAATTAATATAAGCACATTGTAGAAAGTCTAGAGAATAGAAAAAAAGAAGAAAACCCCACCCATATTATCCTTTTGTATAACCGCTGCTAGCATTCTGGGGTACTTTTTTCATTGTGTATGTTGGCTTACAAAAATAGTTGCAGGGATAGGTATGATCATCATCCTCATTACTCAGAAGAAGAAACTGAGGCTGAGAAGTGAAATGAATTGCCCAAGCTTGAAAAATCAGTACCTAGGGAAACTGAGACATTCATTCATTGAATAAATATTTACTGGGACACTTCTATGTGTGAGGCAATGATATGGACCATGAGAACATGGTCCATATCATTGCTGTCAGGCATAGAAACTTGACCAGGTGGCCCATGGCTGAGGCCCAGTGTGTTTCTGCCTATGATTATATAGGAACAGCTGACTGACACAAGTATTCATGTCAGTTTCAAGCTTATACTGGTAATGGTTATTCCTGGCAGAATAAAGCGAAAGCATTTTTTTTTTCCCTGACTTGAACATGAGTTTGGCTGCTTGAAAATGATGCTGCTGGGACTTCCAGTTAAATGCCGCACAGTGAACATACTCATTACATACCACTCTCTCCCAAAACCTCACTAAAACCAGAGTAGAGATTACAAAAAAAAAAAAAAAAAAAAGGAAACAACATAAATCTGTAAACACAAAAAGATGGGAAAGGAGACAAAGCAAGTAGATTTTGGTAGCTGGAAAGCAGATGGACAGATGGATTTAACAGACTGGAGAAAGATGAAGCCCAAGCCAGCAGTGGAGAAAGCTGAGAAGTAACCTGATTCACCCATGGGCACCATGGACTGCTGGAAGTGAGGAGTGAGTGTGGGCTAAAAATCAGGAGGATTTGCGGAAGTCTATTTAAAAAGCAGTTAGACTTCTCAATCTTCTCCTCTACTGCATAGCTAGACAAATACCCCTTCCCCACTCTAGAAGAAAGCTAATGGCTGATTCTCTGGAAATCAAACAACAAAAACAAAAACAGGAAACAACAGAGGTTTCTGGAGTGGGAGACATCAGGTACTGTTGAAAATGGGTTGATAGTGGTGGTGGTGCAGGTGGATTGAATGAAAGTTTTCATACGTGGTATTTCCCCATTGGGCTCTCAGAACACTGGTACCCATGCCTACACCCTTTATGCAGGGCACTGGAAGAAACTTCTCTGGAGAATTTGACCAGCCTGGGAAAACATGCCCTAAGATTCTCCTAGTGGGAAAGGCAGTGCTAGATCACCCTACAGTGAAGGCTATAAATAAAGAGACCCTATGCATGTGCTTAGAGCTTCCCAGTGGTTATTGATTTCCCTTCTCTTAAATCTGAGCAAACACCCAAGGATCACCAGGCAGTTGAGGGAAGCAACTAGCATGAAATGCAAAGGCCAAAAATAAATAAACAAAAGAACAACTTAGAGGAAAGAGGGATTATGCTGAGAAAAGAAAATATAAAATGAAACAATGCCTATCATTAATAATCTGAGAGATAAGACATTGTCTCCTTGTAAAAAGATAGGTGTCTATAAAAAGAACCAATCAGAGAACAAAAGAGAGCATTGGGAATTAAAAATATGTTATCAAAAACTGCGAAACCCAATAGGAGGCTTAGTAAATAAAGCTGATGAAATCTTCAAGAAAATAGACTAAAAATATGAAGATGGAGAGTAGAAGGAAAAAAAAAGGAAAATTAAAGGACTAGTGCATGAAATCCAACAGCTGAATAATAAGAGTTCTAGTAGGAGAGAGAAGAAGAAAAGAAGGGGAAGAAATAATTAAATAATTTATGAAAATGTCTCACAAGTGAAGTGTATAAATTTTCATATTGAAAGAAAT
Organism: Varecia variegata; assembly: GCA_028533085.1. Lineage (NCBI taxonomy): Eukaryota > Metazoa > Chordata > Mammalia > Primates > Lemuridae > Varecia > Varecia variegata. Next base: position 123,092,042 of record CM052441.1, read on the forward strand.
TGCCAAGTGCCCAGTACAACAGACAACAGATACTAAGGCTTGTCACAGTGAAATTTTAGAACACGGAAGACAAAAGAAAACTTAAAACCTTCCAGAGAGAAAAAAAAAATAGGTTTCCTATAGAACCTCTGGAATCAGAGTGGCCTCAGACTGCTCAGCCCTGAAAGCTAGAAGAAAATGAAGCAATGCCTTCAAAATCTGAAGGAAGATTATTTCAACCAAGAATTCTATACTATCCAAACCTTGAATAATTATTAAGTAGAATAAATACATCTTTAGACATGCAATGTCCCCCCAAATTAGGTTCCAAACACCCTTTCAGGAAGCTACCAGAGGAATGGCTCCACCAAAATGAGGGACCAACCCAAGAGAAAGGAAGACATAGGATACAAAAAGAAGAAACCCAATACTGGAGAGTGGTAAGAGGAGTCTGCAGTATGATGATGAAAAAAGTGATGCCAGAGTGACAGTTGTGTGCACTAGGCATGGGGGCAACCAGTAACGAATCTAGACTGGAGCAGGACAGAGAGCTCCATGAAAGGTTGGTTTCCTTAAGAAGATGCAATTGAAACACCTAATGCATCTGATTATATTGAGAGAAGACAGTTTGGGGATTAATATAACCACATGGAAAAACAAGCAAATACAATAAAAGATGATTATTAATGACAGGGTAAACAAAAAAGTATTAAGGAAAGGAAAATAATCATAACATTTACATTATCATTATAAACAATAAACATTGATCTTACTAAAATTCAATATAACTATATTAGGAGGATGAGAAGCGAGGAATTGTGTGTGTACATAAGAGGGCAGTGGGGTAAAAAAAAAGATACATCATCATTTTCTTGAGTGAGATAATACCTAAAATTAAAAAAAAATTAGCAATGTAAACATGTCACTTAGAGGTATGGGGAAAATACTAAAAGAATTAGCTAAAAGTTAAGAGGTTGCCCTTGAGGACTAAAAATGGAGGATGGAAGAAATTGCTTTTTTAAATATGATAAAGCTGTTTTAAATGCTTTTTCTTAAGTCAGTCAATCCTTAAACGATGGGATGCTGAGTAGGATGTAAACGAAGGATGGAGAGTAGCCCCATTCTCCATCTGGAAGGACACTGGAAGAAAAATAAACTAGAGTTTGCGAGTGGCTTACACTGTGCCAGGTGAATTTAAGCCATTAGCTAATTTAATCTTGATAGCAACCATGCAAGATAGAAATTATTATCCTAATTTTGTTGATGAAGAAGTGATGGCTCAGAGGGGTTATATACTTTTCCCAAGAACACACAACTAGTAAGCAGTAAAACTGGGATTTGAAATAACTATTTTTTTCTAATTGTAAAGTTTGTAAAGGTTTGTGCCCCCAATAAAGCACATAGTATTTCAATGTAGCGGAATATTTTAAATAATAATTTTGTACTTCTCTGTAAGCAATACTTATCCTTCATTTATCCTTTTAAACTTATAGACAGTTATGTTAAATCATCTTAGAATCGTTCCTTTTTTGTGTGAGGTAATTTCTTCTATTTTAGAATGTTATAAATCAGTGTTCCCCAAAGTTTGTGCCTTGGAATACTAATTCTGTGAGAAAAGTTTTCTGTCACTAAAGAAGTTTAGAAAATGCTTGTTTAACAAAATTCAACATATGTTTTTATTAGAGTCTTTACTATTCTAATGCATATTTTATATTTTCAACAGAGGGATATAGAATGCAACATTTCCCAAACTTACCTGACAAGAGAATCTTGTCAGCTGAGCATCTTATAGGACCACTGTTCTTTGGAATACACTTTGAGTTATTGTTTAAGTGTCCAGAGTACATTTAATATAAAAAAATATTCCCCTTTTTTGGGAAGTTCTATCTTATGCCTTATTTAAATCTTTCCTGATATTGTGTATATATTTACATTGCTGTGGGGGAAAAGCATGTACATGACAGAAGTTGGATGGACACTATAGAAATAATTGGTCTGTCTAGACAATCGTTTCTTGACTATTAGATAGTAATCCAATAGTAATGGGGAGAGCGTCTGAATCTTCAGATAATGTTTAAAAAAATCCGTCATTCTCTTGAGTAGTGTCAGCTTTCCCTCTCTGATATAGACCAAACACACAGTGGTTTATGAATTGCAAAGAATCATCAGTCCACTTGCTTTATTACCTTTGCTGCCACACAAGAACCAATGGGCAGGGCAGTGATGGAGAGGCAGAAGACAAGAAAGGAGCCCTGGTAACAACTGGCCTAGTTAAATGGTCCCTAGATAACTGAGAACTGAGTGTCCTTTGGTCATTATGGAAAGTTGAAGGCCCCAGTCTGGGTAAAGTCTTCCTTAGGGATCTGGGAATGGAAATCACTCTTGGGTTTCCTTCTCAAGCTACTTACATGCATATTTACATCTCTTAATGAACTGTTCATTCGATGAACATTATTTTGTTGCAAATACTTGTCCTCATTTCTCGCTAGAACCAACATTTCTGAAGGGCTCTGTTGTCACAGCTATATAGCTATACGGTAATTAGGAACAACCCTTTGCTAATGCTCAGTACGATTTCTTTATGCCTAGCCCAAATGCAGCCAGCATCTCTTAGTTTCAACTGTGGATTTCTTGCCCAGCTGGTCCAGCAGGGCCCTGAATCTAGAGAGCACAGTGCTGTCGGAGATCTGATGGGGAGCATGGAAAATTAAAACTTTATGGAGGCTTTAATTCTCCAAATAAAACTAAGTGCCTCTTCCACGAATCATTACACAGATCAGAAACCTGACCCTGTCCCATTTGAACAACCCAAGTAGAAGAGATGCTTTTAAAAGCTTCTCAGAAATTCCCTGGGTGTAGTTGGCGAAAGTCTAGAGAACGTAGGCTCTACTTTCCCTCGAGCAGTAGTACTGGGGAAGATTAAAATTCAGGGCAAGATTAAAGTTCAGTGCCCAGTCCTGATGTAAGGGTGGGAGACAAAAATGAAGTGTGACAGGAAGACTGGACTTGGAACCAGAAAACCCAGGTTGGAGTTCCCGATTTTGTCTTTTCCTGGCATTGTGACCTTGGGCAAACCACTTAGCTTCAGCAGTTACTGCCAAGATGAGGATCAAAAAGAGATACTGGATGTAAAATTGCATTGTAAACTGTATTATTCATAGCTATGAAGGTTTATTAGTATTGTTGTTATAATTGGTCGAGTTTCCTTAGGGATGCTCAGGAAATTTTCCTTGGAGGTGAAAAGTTTGAATACCCCAAAGACCCAGTACCACCAAGGAGTCTTGTGAAGGGACAATTCAAAGAGAAAGGAACTAATGGAAGCTGCTGTTTTTCTTGTGCTTATTTTCAAACTGTTTACATGGAGAGAGTGAAAGAGAAAGCAGAGAGAGAGAGAACAAGAGTGAAAGGGAGGGAAGGAAGAAGAGGGAAGTCACTTCTGAAGGGTTAAAGCAAGATAGTGCTGTAAAGTGATTCCAGATGTACAAATATTAATATCTCTCTCTCCCTGATGAATGAGAAGGTATGACCCAGTTAGGAAACTGCTAAAATTACCGGCGCCACCGAGACCTCAGTCGATGGCCCAGTGCAGATTTTTATCCTTACCCCGGCAACTGTAATGCTGATGAAGGGCTCGGACCTGCTGCAGCAGACCTTCCAAAACTTCACTCTGTCCCTTGTGTCTGGGCTCTCTGTCGTCATAGTCTTTCCAGTCTATTGAACAAAAGAAACAAACAGAGTGAAGTTTTAAAGCAGGGGAGGCCTCTTCCCTGCCCTGCCTCCGGAGCCGGCGTGTTGCTCATACTACCCACAGACTCCGTGGATGAGCACCCAGCACATGCAGAGCTTGCAGGCAGTGCCAAGTACTTGGAAGCTGCCATTGTTCAGAGCCCTGTGCAAAATAGTAATTGTGGTTGGTTTCTTGTGTTGGGCAGTTTTAGGGGAAAAGAAAATGGTAATTGAAAGCCAAAAGAAAATAGGAAATTTGGGAGTCCAATCTCGCCTCTCCCTACCCCTTCCCCCACTTTCAGCGTCCCATATCCTAATCAGTTCCTCTGCCACCTCTCCACTTAGCACCCCAAGTCTCAACTAGATTTTCACAGTAGGAAAGAAAAGGGGTGGGAATGTGCAGACTAGATGAAATCCACAGTCCCAATGCTTTTATTGTAGGTTTCACACTTTTGGCCAAATTGACATTTCTTTCCAAGGAAAGAACCCATGTCAGATGCCAAGAAATGGAAATCTACATTTTGCTCTAATGAATGTCTGCTTTGGTTAGCTGGCACAGCTACCCCCACACATACTCTGAGCCACCAACCACCCTGTCTGCTCAGTCTCTAAATATACAGTATTAGCTTACATGGCAAATTTAAATTGCAATACCCACTGAGATTTTTCTCTCCCTTCTATTTTCATTCCATTTGGCTATAATGATATCAAGAGTAATAACTCATATGGGACTAATGTCAAGATTGTAATTCTGCTGCCTCCAACTCTTGATTTTTTTTTTTTTTCCAGCAGGTCACTCATTTCATAGTCCATCCCTTCTTCCTTCTATTTTCTTTCCCACTTATTTTCCTTTCTGAACCTTTCAAAAGCAACAACTTAAAGCACTTTTTAGTTGAAATGCTTTCTCTAAAATTGCTAGTCATTCTTCCCTAGAAAAGCCAGTTAGTTCATGAGTGTATCTTGGGCTTAAATTCTAGTTGCACAAGTTTCAAATTCCTTCCCCCACAGATTTTATTTTCAAATATGGGGTCTCCTTCATTTAGAAACTTAAGTCAATGTCATGATAGTTAAAGTAAGGTAAAGGCATCTTGCGATGGGATGGTTCATCCAAGGCCCAGGGATATAGCATTGTTAGGAGGAGCTCAAGTTCTGGGGTCAGGTAAACCTGGGTGTGAATCTTGGCTTCCTGATTCCTAGCTCAGTGTCTGCAGGTGAGGCCCTACACTGATAGGGCCTCTGCTTCCTACTGTGAAAAACAAGGATAGTGTCTACTTTGCAGGATTTTTGTAAGGATTAAATGAGAAATATATTAGGTATCTGGCACAATGCCTATTACACACTAGGTATTCTGTAAATAATTACTTATGAAGGGAATTCATGATGGAAACACTATTTCTTACCTTATCAGATGATTACCTATGAAGAAGGGGGCCTCAGAGATTTTCTAGTCTTTTATCCTTTCTATCCTCCCCCATCTCCATTTTACCTTTCAGAAGACTGAGGCCCAGAGATAACCGTTCCAGTCCTGTATTACTCAGCTTGTCAGGGCCACAGCCAGGACAGTAACATTGCCCTACGATCCTCCCTATAGTGCTCATTTTATAATATCATGGACATGTTTTTTTTTTTTTTTTTTTTCTTTCAGGAAGAAGGATCAGAATCTTGGTTGGAGTTTGTGTGGTGTGGCTTAGTTGTGGTCAACGTGGAGACAGGGAATTGGCACAGGTGCCTTTTGTAGACTCTTTGTTTCTTGTGGTCAAGAACCATGACTTAATTTCTCCTTGCCTCAGGTTTCTCCATAAAATGAGTTTTACACAATCTCTTTTTAGGTTGTTTGAGGTTTAAAAGAAATGATGTAGTACAGCACCATCCTGGGCACACAGGGGACACTCAAATGTTGGTGAGGCATTGTAAACAGAAGCATGATGGTGATAATGGGATAGGGAAGGGTTTTTACTGGAAAATTTGAAAATGTTTGAGGAAATAAATACCCAGTGGCCGTTAGACTATTTGTAGTGCCCCTGGCACCTGAGCACAGTGAAAGAAAATGTAGTCCTTATGGATTTTCAAAGGCCATTATGAGTTCTCCTAGTTGAATGAATGCATCTGAAATGCTCACGGTGAGATGAGCAAGACTGTGTGTTTGAGTAAGACTCCTGGGTGGCTGAATTACTACGTGGCCCCGAACATGTTAATGCATCCTAATGAGTGTTAATGCTGCCATCAGTGCAAGGGGAGCCGAAATGCGCCTGCTTCTTTCAGCTCAGCCCTATTACATCAGAGGCGAGCTCGATCCTGATGACTTTATGATACATTAGAAAATTGCTAATGCTAAATTGCAGCCCGAGTGAGCACTGGACATGATGCCAAGGTTTTTGGAAAGAATGAGTTTTTCTCATAGATGTTTGGAAGGTTCTGACGACTACATAAAATAGGAGACTTTAGGGATGAGGGAGAAAATTGAAAATATATTAAGAAATCAGGAACCTGACAGGAATAAACTTAGCATGGTAGGAAAAGAGCAGATTGTGCCACATAATACAGTTCACTGTTCTGGTAATGAGACACTTCAGTTGCAACACAATGCAAAGCTTACATTCACTGGCGATATCAGGATTTTCCTGATCGTAACTCAGACAAGCCTGTCTGGGTCCTTTTCTCTTATTATGTACCATACCATATAACATAAGTCTATAAAAACACATTAAGCCCTTTTGTAAAAATATAAAAAAAGTTTTTATAGCTTACTGGAACATATTACCAAATTTCCAATTACTCTGTCATGTTAGAATACATTGTCCTCTAGTAAATAAATACTGATATATGTTACATCACAATGTCATACTCTGTTTATAAATAGAACGGGAGTGTTTTTATATTGTTCTTTCCAAGTGATATGGCATGTCTGCAGCAACTATAACCACATGTTAGGATTTCAGTTGTTTGCCAGTTACCCCTACTGATCAAACGTACCGTTTTAGAAAGCATTGCTATTTGATATGTTAATTACCAATTAATAAGTTACTTTTTCCAGTCCTGAACAGCTATTCTTATCATTCTGGAGAGAACTCTTCATATGGGCTGTGAGAGACAGTGTTTGAATAGAATTTATAGTTTATGGAATCTGAACATCTGACCTTTATCAGTAAATGCATCCATATGCAGATCATAATTTGCATGGGGTATACATTTAGAATAGGGTTCCCCTGCTTCACTTTCAGGTCAACTGAGACTAGTATTTTTGTGCTTTTCTGTCCTTTCTGTCCCTTCAATAATATACATTCACCTCCTGCCCCCAAATGGGATAGGTTCCCTTATTATCTGAATCATGCAATTCCCAATATATGTTTCTGATAAATCTTTAATAAAAAAGATGTCCAAATAAGACTGGAATAATGAAATCATCAAATTCAGGAGAGTCAGGGGTCTTAAAGATCTCTGGCTTTGGTGGTTCAAGGCTCTGTCTGACCTTATGCAGCTATCGGAATCCACCAGAGGTGTTTGGCTAGCTCTGAGTCTGCTTGTCTGCCTGCTAGCAGGGCACTAGTTACCACAGCATAGGAAACATGGCTGAGCCTTGACCAATTCAGACTTGAATCCTGGTTCAGCCATGTACCAGTGTTGTGACCTTGGGAAAGGCACCATCCTCTCTGAATCCCAGTTCAGACTTTGGATTCTGTATGCATATGCCTCTATGTTTATAGTTCCCTCATCAGTAAAATGGATCTAATAATAAAAGTCACCTCAGAGATATATTATGAGGATTAAATGTGTTAAACCATGTCAAGTACTTAGATTAATGCCCTGCATATAATTAGTCTTATAAAGGTTATGTCTGCTGCAGATAGTGATGCAGATGGTAATGGCAATGGTGCTCATCCACAAGACAGGAACAATGATGAAGGATAGCTGTGAAGATTAAGAGGTACTAAATGTGAAAGCCCCCATAATATACTGCCTGATTCATGGTTGGTCTTGGCTAAAGCGTTGTTATAAAACTTGAAAAATACATAAACAAATTTAAAAAAACCTGAAAGAGCCCATAATCTCATAACCCAAATGTCCACTGCTAAATTTTGAGAGTTATCAAGACACAGACACATCCTACCTAATTATAGGCACACCTACAGTTTAAATGTGGAAAGCCCCCCACATTTTGCATTTTTTTAACATAAAACTTATACTGTAGGAATTTCTTCCACACTATGAATGTTCTTTTAAAAGACTACTTTTAATGGTTGTATTTTGTTTATAGTATGGATATAAGTACATATATATCATACTTAGCCATTAAATTAATATTGGATACTTGTTCTCACTACCACACATATTTCACTATGCTCGGTACACTGCTGGCGTGCACGTCATTGTACAGAACTGTTTGTCTGCTTCTCTGTGTACTTAGGTTAGATTCCTAGATGTGTAATTATGGGGCAAAAGGAAATGGATTTTCTTAAGGCAGTCGATATAATATGATGAACTGTATTCCATAAAGGATATAGCAGTTGCACTGTCACAAGAAGCATATGATATCATTTTTAACTATCATATGAGAGAAGTGTTTTTAAAAAATAAAAATATGATTCAGAGCATTGGGCTCATTAAATAGAAAAATGTATCCTATGGTATGTCTAGAGGTGTTTGCTCTAGCTGGTTAAATTTTCTCGTTAATGGAGAGTTACCAAACGTACCAGGCATACATTTTTAATCTTCGAATAATTAGAAGAGGCCTTTGTTGGGTTTCTCAGATACAACTACAAATTTTATAGATTATATTTGTAGCAGAGTGCCTGTTAATAAGAAAGCTTTTCTTCTGACAGAGTGTCAGAGGAGTAAGATTTGTTAGATTTCATTCTCTTATCCATTTGATGTGGCTGTGGCTGTGTCCCCTGGGGATGAGGAAAGGAAGATGAGAGCCACCATGGACTGCATGTATTCTGGCCCAGCCACTCCGACTGTCATCTCACTCCATCCCCACAAAAGCCCTGTGAAAGTATATGATTAGACCCATTCTACAGATGTTGAATTGAGGCTCAGAGAGCTTTATGCAACTTCTGAAGGCCACACAAGTGATAAAAGGTATAATGGGGCTGGGTTCAGTGGCTCATGCCTGTAATGATGGCATTTTGGGAGGCCGAGGTGGGAGGATTGCTTAAGCCTAGGAGTTCAAGAACAGCCTGGGCAATATAGCGAGACCCCATTGCTACAAAAAAAAAATAAATAAATTAGCCAGGCATGGTGGTGTGTGCCGTAGTCCCAGCTACTTGGGAGGCTGAGGCAGGAGGATTGCTTGAGCCTAGGGTTGAAGGTTGCAGTGAGCTATGATTGGGCCACTGCACTCTAGCCTGGGTGACAGGGTGAGACCTTGTTTCAATAAAAAAGGTATAATGGGTATCAAATTCTGGCATTTTGGTTCCAAATTCTCTCTCCTTTCCCTCCACTGAGCTGTCTCCCCAGGGCCATTTCTGTAGAGGAATCATTCATTGTATGGCCCAGATGCTGCCCTGAGGTCTTGTTGGTTGCAAGTGGTTGGGGGAGGGGGGATGGCAATGGCACCCTGAGGGTGGAGTTGCAGTTGGACCCGGTTGCCATGCTGGGGAGAATTCACAGCCACCACCTACTAGAAGGAGAGGCACATGCCGGTGTCGTGGTCTGAGCAGGTCCCCATCCTTTCATGTTATAAGCTGAGACTTGAACAAAATACTGTTGGCCCTGCAAAGTATGGAAATAGAATGATGCGTCAGGCATTTTATTTAATCACTTTACTCAGGATGCAAATCTCTGTTTGATTAAGTCATCCCTTTGGAACTCCACTGCCCATACTTCAGCCGTCTGGCTTTTCTTTACTACTATGCTTGTATGTCATAGTGAAAATATATGAGACGCCTTCTTAGTTTCTATGTACTTTCTTTTTTTCAAAATTGGAATATGATAATGGCTCTTTCTGACCCCCCCAAAATTATATACCAATTTTTAAAAGTCACTCAGTTCTACAAGGTTTACGCAAAACAGCAATCCCTCACCCTCACCTCTTTCTCCTTAGTTTTCCCTCCCAGAGGCAACAACCATCACCTCTTTAGCTGATCAACTTGTTTTGGGAAATTAATAACTTATAACGAGTATCTTTTCAGATTTGTGCATTAAAGACATGCGTCATTCTTTTAGTGGCGGCAGAGTACTTCACTGGGAGCAAATACTATCATTTATTTAACCAATCCCTCATTGGTGGACACTTAGGTTGTGCCCACATTTTATGCCACAATAAATAAAGCTGTGATAAATACTTTTTACTCAGATGTTCAAATATTTTTAAAATTAACTCTTTGATGTGACTTCAATTTTGAAACCATTATTAAAACAATGGCTTATATTCTTTAATGCCTTTTTATGACATTAAGAATTAAGGAGTTTATTTTGTTTGCTGATAATCTTTTAAAATGTTTTGTGTGGTTTTATATTTTGCTCTGAGAAGTTTTTTTTGATAAATCTAAAAGGGCATTTGAGAAGGCAGTATTCGATGAAACATTGCTCACAAAAATTGTAAAATGGTGTTCAAAGGTAAAAGAAAATAGCATATCTTTGCAGAACCTTTGCTAGGGATTTAATAATGGTGACCTTACCATATCACGAAGTTAATTTGTTTTAACATTAAAAATTGGTTTCTATGAATTTCAAGGTTGTAGAGATTGTGTAGAAATGTAAATCTACTTTTAGGCTTTTAAATGATTAGGATAGGGTCTGCTTTGCTCTCACTGGATGGTCAAGTGGAAAAACTTAATCCCTATAGAATTAGTTCAGATATTAGAGAAACTTTTTTATGGAGAATTTTCCATTTTTATGACAGTATCACTTTTTCTTTTAAGCAATGGAAATTCCCTAGGGTTCCCTCTGGCCCTCTTCCATCCCGTGAGCCATAGGGTTGGAATCAGTCTTCTACTGATAGCATCTCGGGGGCCACCCACTCAGGGGATTGTTTGCTCTGGTAATCCACAGTTTGGGCCCCTGGTATAGATGTGCGATTAGGACTAAAAGTCAGGATTCTGTGGTGGTTACCACAAGAATTCTATTAGAATAAACTGCGTCAAACTTGAAGCGATGCAACCTAATGCATCTTTTTAATGCTGGGTTTCAGGATTATACTTTAAAGATAATTATTTTAATGGATTGACCTTTAAGAAAACAACAACAACAACAAAATTATCTTTCTACCATCCCCATATGAAGTCTAAGATATTACTTACTTGAATTGGACTGAAACAAATATAGATTTAAGTTTACTTTAAAAAGATTTTGAGAACAAAAGATTTTTTATTTTTTTATTTTTTACACTTCAGTTGTTTTAGGAATTACAGTGTTTGTTCCAGTTTGAACTGATTTGAGAGGTGTTTTTATTTTTTGCGTTTTGTATGCTCATATGGTCCATAATTCTATAAATAATTGTTTGAGTTTAGATTGGTTAAACAAATAAGCGATTTGTTCCAGTTTTTCATTCACAGTTTAAATTGGTTTAGGTTACAGAGAAATGTAGCTCCACCATATATAGTTTCTTTTTTGTGAAAGCGTATTTAGACAGATTTTTTTTTTTTTTTTAATCAAGGGAAAAGGATTTCTCTCAGGAAATTGTGTGACTGCAATTGATGACTGATCTCAACTGAGGCTGTAGGGGTGAGAGTGAGATGTTATTTTTATTATACCATCAGACAGGGAGTCAAAATTGGATCTCTCAGAGCATTTGATCCGCACCCCGCCCCCCACCAAAGATTAGACTGTGATCCAGAGAGCAGCAGCTTTCAAGGCTTGCATGAGGCCAGTCTTTTTATGATCTCCTTAGAACATGGCCATTTACAAAGTGATTCATGCTGTCTACTTACTCCTTTGTGAAATTTAGATTATGGATGCCAGACATATCACACTTAATGAGTGGCAGTTGTTGCCAGAGGACTGGGCGTTGGTTGTTGCTTTCAGAATAGGCATTTGCTACTAACATCCCAGCACAAACATCAGCGACAGGGGGATGGGAAGTCTGCTGGGGGTGGAGGGACATTTACCGTCATGAGTCCTGTGATTGTGCATCTCAGGGTCTGCAGGTTATCCATGATGATTTCTCCAGCCAAAGGAGAGAAGTCTTTAGACATGCTCCATTCCACTGGAAGGAGGGTATGTATGTTGAGGGAGGTGAGGGTGGTGGGGGTGGGGAGAGAGAAAGAGAATAAAATTCAGTCTTATCTCAAGAAGCACCATAGTAACTCTAGCATATAATCCCTCTCAAAAACAGTACATTTAAGTTTACCCTCCCTTCCTTATATTGGCTCATCTAACAATCTTCCTTGGCATGTAAAGTCAGTCTCCAAGTTTACAATTATTTTTTAAAAGGAGCATAAAAAACCAAAAAACAAAAAAAAACTTACAAGATTTTTTGGCTCTCGATAGATATAATATTTATTATGAAGTGAGTATATTTATGTGATGTTCTTAATGTGAGATATAATTTACATTAAATATATTGCCCATGAGGCCATTGCTATATAAAGATATCATGTGTGTGTGTGTGTGTGTGTGTGTGTACTTTTGGCAATTTTCTTTCCCCTTGGTTTTGGTTGTACCTTCTCTTTTCCTTCTCTTACCTTTTAACTGCCTCTTTCTAGGCTGGCTCTGCCCCTTCTCCTTCTCCCTTTGATGTGATGTTCCTTGGGGGTTTGGTGTTGGGCTCTTTTATTCACTTTACACGCTTGCTCCTGGTGTTGACTTTGTCCACTTTTATGGCTCCAACTAAAATTGTGATTCTAGGTCAAGCCTCCCTCTTGAGTTCTATCTAACTTCCTCCTGTAAATCTCCACTTGAGGGCCTCCCACTCATTTGAGTGTCCCTTAAGTACTTCTCTGTACCAAAATGTGTTTCTCCTCTTGTTTTCTCAACTTCAGCTCATGATACTGCCATGTATCCAATCACCCACCCAAAAGTCTCAGCACATCCCCTTTTCCCCCCCACTTCCTCACAGTTGATCACTAAACCCAGTAGTTTCCCCTTGTAAAATGACTCCTCTAAGTTCCCCTCCCCCCCACACTGTAATTACTTTATGAATATGAGCATCAACTTTGTAATAGCTGCCTAATTGATTTTTCTGCTTGTTTCCTCATCCTTACATATAATCCTCCAAGTATAGCCTGAATTATAGTTTAAAAATACAGATCTGACAATTTCATTCTCACATCTCAAATCTTTTCATAGTGTCCAGTTGCTTTCAAGATAAAATGAAATCTTAAGAAGCCCTTCAAGGACCTTCGTATCTGGTCCCAACCTTACACTACTATCTTCACCCCTACCATTGACCAGAAGAAAGTCTTTGTTTGGTAAGTCCCAGGTATTTGATTATTTTGTGTACTTTTCTGCTTCTATGTCTTTTGCTTATCTTCCAAGCTTTTCTTTGTGAAACTCTACTAATTTTTTAATACCTAGCAAAGTCAACTCTAAATTCCTCAGGAGTAATTAATTAAATACACCTGCTTTTGTGCTCCCAAAGTCCTTTATTCATATAAAAACAAGATTTCTTACACTGTATTATATTTTATGGTATATATCCCTTTCTCTTTTTAGATCATAAGAAACTTGAGAAGAGGAAAAGTATTCATTTTTTTTTTCCTTTCTAGTACCTGGATCAGTGCTTGGTGCATCAAAGGTGCTTACTAGATATTTATGAATCAAATACATATATATGTACATACACACACACACACACACATACTCACACACACACACATACATGCATACATATGTATCCCTAGAATAGACTGTTTTTCCAACATGGATATATTTTTCTTCCATGTGAATCTTCTCCTTTTCTACTCACTTGTCCTTTGAAGCTCTCAGGTGTATTATAAAATCCAATCATAATCAAATGATTAAGATTATATATTAACTCTGAAACCAGGCCTATATCTCCTTACAAATATATATTCTAAAACACATATATAATTATATATGTATATATTTTTAAAAAATGTTTTATTACATTTATGAGCTACTAGCTCTTGAAGAAGCCAAGTCTTTGAAAGTTAAATTGGGGAGGAATTTGTAATCAGAAAATAATGTTGCACCTAATTTTAGCTATAGGAAAAAAGGGAATGATTGAGGGAGTTATTACAAATAAAACAAAAATGAGTAGCAAGAGTGTAAAGACATCTAGAAAAAGCAAAGACTGTAGGAAAATTCTGTAAAGAAAAATAACTTTGGTTGTCATTGAGACAGCACAATTGATTGGTATGGGGAACTCCAAGCTGAAGGTTGGGAATCGAAGGCTGTGACTCCAGACTAAGAAGTCAGGATGAGTTCCTAAAAGAAGAGCAAGGCCTTAGTGGGAATAACACCAGATTATCTGGCAAATGACTAATGACTAGTTGCTCAAAGATACAATTTTTAAAATCTCTAAAGAAACCACAATTTATTTTTGAAACTATCATGTTATTGAAATGTTTTACAAAACATATTTCAGGTGGAAAAGAGGGCCTGGCTTCTTGAAAAGCAAAACAAAAATAGAAGCCAGTTTGTAAAGAGGTGTGATTCTGTTTTTGAAGTTAATAGCAGGTTTTAAGCAGTTAAGTCTAATTAGATCTTATAACACTTCTGAGTTTCAAAGGGGAAGGGGCTAGAGAAAGAGAAGATTCACATCAAAGGAAAAAAATTCTCCATGTTGGAATGGCCAAATCTGTTCTAGAGCAAATTTTTCCCTCCAAGTACTTCCTTGGGTTGGTGGACTCCTTTTGTCAGGAAGCCACATAGAGAAGAAAGGAGTTTCTGGTCATTTAAAGAACTAGGAGGGTCTGGGTGCAGTGGCTCATGCCTATAATCCCAGCACTTTGGGAGGCTGAGGCAGGAGGATCCCTTGAGGCCAGGAATTTGAGAGCAGCCTGGGCAACATAGCGAGACCCCATCTCTACAAAAAAATTAGCTGGGTGTGGTAGTATGTGCCTGTAGCCCTACCTACTCAGGAAGCTGAGGTGGGAGGATCACTTGAGCCCAGGAGTTCCAGGCTGCAATGAGCTATGATTGTGCCACTGCACTCCAGCCTGGGCGGCAGAGTGAAAACTTGTCTTTAAAAAAAAAAAAAAAAAAAAAAAACAGAAAGAAAAAGAACAAGGAGGGAAACAGAGTGAGCAAGAGCAGGAGCAGCAGAATTCACTTTGAGAGCAACTGGGAATTCTAAGAAGGCAACTCATCATGGTCTCTCCAGAAAGTTGTATGTAGGTAGTTTGAAGACTTAATACTAAAGCCCTGAGAAAATCACTTATAAGCCTGCTCTAAATCCCTGAAGGTCTGGAGTCATGTATATGAACTTTAAAACCATATAAGACTTATAATTTTTAAGATAAAGATCAGAGAAACTGTTTCTACTTAGGTCTGGGAAATAGAAGCAGGGTTTAATCATGCAATGGCTCAGAGCAGTTGAAATTAGCAAGAAAGGTACCAGACAAAACCTAGGTGTTAGTATTCCTTAAAATTTGGCTGTGGCTCAAAATGTGATTCACTATATTTATATCAAATAACTATGAATACTTTAAACGGGATTCTTTGTTATTTTAACAAATATTTAATTTTTATCTAAGTTTCAGAAATGTAGTCATTTGGCCAGGAAAATTCTAGCCGAACACCACCAATACTTGATGGCAGCTATATAAAGTACAGGCCAAAGCTTAAGAAGAAAAAGAGCTCCTGAAGTCTGGCCCTGTCACCCTGAAGTCTATAATGTGAAGAGAAATGTCACAGAATCGGTGACAAGAGTGGAAAACTCATGACTCAAAGTGTTAGGGTACACAAGTAGAGAATATAATCTAAAGCTTAGGTAAATTTCAAGGCTTATGGTGTAGACTATGTGATTCATACACCCTGCTTTAGCCGGTAACACCCTTAAGTTTCAGCCCAGCTTTCTGAGAGGTGAAGAGTATGCAAAAGTAAAGGCATAAAGGAAAAAACCACTGCAGCAATGTCTAATTAATTTCTATTCAATTGATTATTTTAAAAAAGCATGAAACTTGCTATTCTGAAGATTCTCCCTAAAATCTCAAATGCCTCAAAACCCAGAGTTGTTTTAATCCTGTTCACACATCAGGAGTATATTATAAAAGCTGTATTCTCTCCCCTTGCCTGGGCCTCACCAGAATCCTCTACTTAGCCTCGTCAGTCACTGGACCTCAGACCCATTGCTTATGCTGTTTTCTCCCTTGGTATATTTTCCTCTTCTCAAAAAACTTCTACCCTTTAATTCAAACAGG
>CM052441.1:123108512-123130901 GCA_028533085.1 Varecia variegata
AGGCCGAGGCGGGTGGATTGTTTGAGCTCAGGAGTTCGAGACCAGCCTGAGCAAGAGCGAGACCCCGTCTCTACTAAAAAATAGAAAGAAATGATCTGGCCAACTAAAATATATATAGAAAAAAAAAAATTAGCCGGGCATGGTGGCGCATGCCTGTAGTCCCAGCTACTCGGGAGGCTGAGGCAGGAGGATCGCTTAAGCCCAGGAGTTTGAGGTTGCTGTGAGCTAGGCTGACGCCACGGCACTCACTCTAGCCCGGGCAACAAAGCAAGACTCTGTCTCAAAAAAAAAAAAAAAAAAAGAAGAGAGAAAGAGAACAAAATTTTCTGTAAATTCCCACAATGTTTTTCTTATATTGACAAACAGGAGAGAACAATACCGTAAGCCAAAGTGGGCAAATTATTTCAGATCTTTCACGGAGAAAGACAAAAAATAACCTGTTGCTATCATTTCTGTGACCATAGGGGGTGAATTTCATGGAGCAGACTCCCATAATGAATGAAATAATAAATTTCTCCAAAAGAGTCTTTTGTAGTGCTTATTTAAGCTATCAGGAAAGTGAAGAGTCTTAAATGACACGAGTGTTTACATATTTAATTTTTGTGTAACCTTAGAACCATAAAAGCTCTCTCTTTCAGATGGGGAATATGTGACACATGCAGTTAATTTCCACATTAAATTATTGAATGAAAAATACACACATTATCCATTGTGACTCCAGGATTAGGTCAGGTCAAATTTTATTGCTTTTGGCCAAGGGCTTTTGTAAGACTTACAAGGCTAAGAGCAGGTACAGTGTGATCTCTGGTATAAGTTATAGAGTTAGAATGAGGTTCTGAGTGGGAAAATACTTAGCATTTCAGAGGTAATTTCATGAAAGTCATCATGAGACTACCACAGTACCGTGTTGATTTAACTGGAACTTTATAAGATCACTTTAGCTCTGGTTTCCGAAACTGCCAAGGTTCATGTATCCACCTGACAATAAATAACCAACTTTTTCTAGATTGATCTGTAATGGATGCTAATTTGAATTAGCCCCAAGAAGTTTCTGGAATGGGGCCAGATAAATATAGGGAGGGAAAAAGGAGGAAGGAAATTGTGGATGATTCTCTAGCTCAGGGGTCCCAAAAATAAACATTTGATGAGCTGAAAGTGTCTAATAGTATCTGCCTTCAAATTTGGAGGTGAGCATGGATCCCAGAAAGGGTTTAATTATTTTATCAGAGTAAACAAAATTTGTGTCTGATAAAAACCATGTACTACACAGAGCCTTTTGAACAAAGTGCTATCCTTTAGGTTAGTTTATGAAAGAAACGTAGTGGTAGTAGTAGCAGTAATGATAGGAAATACTTACTGAGCCCTTATATGTGCCCAGCTAAATGTTTTGTAATGTATTATAGAATACATACAAAAACATCATAGACTGCTCTATGATGAAGAGAACCTTCAATCCTCTCAACAATCTTATGAAGTAGGACCAATTCTTATCTTTGTTTTGTAAAAGAGGAAACTGAGGTTCAGAAAAATTAAGAAGTTACTAAAGTCTAACAGCTGGTAAGTGATGAAGCCAGAATACCTATTCCTCCAAAGTACATGCTCAAGACACCATATCAAACCTCCATCAATGTTAAAACGCATTCACATTTTTATTGTTCTATAGAGTTTACTTATAATCAATAGATGGTCTGTGTTTGATTATGGCTTCTTGAACATAGACTTGAGTTAAGGGGAATCCATCCACTCCTAGTTCAGAATGGCCAAAGTATCAAAAGACTAAAAATAAAATAGAAAATCATTTAGAACCTTGTTACAAAGAGGTTTTTGGCTATATTAACTGTAGATCATTTCAGCTCCATACTTCTGTATCAGAAATAAGTTAAACTGGAATTATCTTAGAGCTGAGTTTCAACAAAATTTCTAGATGCCTTCTTCAATACCTGCAATTACTATAAACTTTTTCAATATGAACTTTCTAGAAGAGTACTTTATTAAGCACAAATAGCTAAATATTGAAATTCCTTATATTGGTCAATCAGTTGGCCCATAATATTCCAAAGTATCTCTCTGAAAATTATCAAAGATGTTTAGGATTTTTATCTCCCTATGTGTACTTAACCATATTTTCTCCATTTGTCTTCTCTGAGACACTGTAGTTAAACCTGAGTTCCTGTTATGAATTAAAAGAGGTATAAATTGCTAGTGGTGGATGGGATAAAGATACCTGTGAAAATGGAGGGTGTTTTATGTGGACCCTCCAGGAATACTCTCTGTATTATCTTAGTGGTGGGGAAATAGAGCAATCAGCTTCTTTATTCTCAAAAACTACATTCAACTCACAGATACTGCAGAAAAAGAGAGGAGAGGGTCAAAGATACTAAGGTTCCATTACTGGAATAACATAAGCTTTTATTTCTGTTACCTATTTCAAAATTATTTATGCCAGGTAAAAAAAATAATTACTTTTGAATGTTTTAAAATGATATTGTCTGTGATGTGAGAATTCTTCCTGGTTACAAACGTAACTGGCTCCTGAAAAAATCAGCATGACAGATTCTGGGGAGATGGTTTAATTGATATAAAAACAAAAGTTTCTGCTCCCCCGTTAGGCTGGGTTTGACTACAAGAATTAACAATGACTAATAGCTAGGGGTTGGGAGGAAGTCATGAGATCATGTTACTTAAAACACAAAATGGTAAATGCTCTTAAGATTTTTTTAAAATCCACATCTTACAATTTGTTTCTCCATCCTATGAGATTCCAAAAAAGCAACTACATTGCAATAAACCTAAAATCTCATCCAGGAACAACTTGCACTTACAGGAAAATGAAGTAGATGCCCTTTTCTCTATTTCTCCTGCTAAATATAGCTAACAACACTGGGAATTGTACAAAAACCAAGTATAAGATCCTGAAAGGTGAAGAGAAAAGGCAGACCAGCTAGGAACCTTAGGACCTAAGAACAACATAGAAGTGACTTCCCAAATTGGAGATGAAGAACAGCCCTTACTAGTTTCATTTATTTAAAAGTTTGTTCCTAGTGGCATCTAAATTAATCCTGATCACTGACTGCTCTATGATGAAGAGAACCTCACAGAAGTTAATCAGCATCTCTTTAACTGAGACTCAAATAGCATTCATGACCCTTGTTGCTCCTCATTAAGCCAAGTTATTCCCAGATAGCTACATCATCTCGATACTCTTACGATGTCTATTTTTTTTCCCTAAAACATGAGTTTAATAAAGGAAGAACGGGTACTATTTTTTAAATGCAAGCAATCACAAGTTCCTTCCTCATTTATTGGAATTTGTTTCCAGTTCCTCTACTTTGTAGCTGTGTGACCTAAAGCAAGTTTACTTAACCCCTCTGGCCTCAGTTTCTTCCTAAAATAGGAAGACAATGCTTCTGTTGTTTTCAGAGTCATAAAAATGGATCCACAGTTACTTAATTATATATTTTTGTTTTAAAAAAATAACTGACAGTACAATAACCATTAAGCAGGAGAAAAGCCAGGCCAATTTTGAGAGGTAGAACTCCAAACAACAGATTTTCCACTTTCTATTTTTGACAAATAATAATTGTGTATAGTTATGGGGTATCATGTAATGTTTTGATCTGTGTGTACATTATAGAAAGAGTCAATCAAGATAACATATTCATTACCTCATCAGTTTATTATTTTTTGTGGTAAAGACATTAAAATCTATTCTCTTAGCAATTTTGAAATATACAAAACATTATTTATTAATTGCAGTCACCATGTAGTACAATACATAGCTAAAACTACCCAGTCTAACTAAAACTTTGTGCCTTTTGATCAACTTCTCCCTTTCCCTATCCCTTCCTGGCTCCCACACAGTCTTTGGTAACCACCTTTCTACTTCCTGTTTCTATGAGATCAACTTTTTTAGATTCCAGATACAAGTGAGATCATGCATTACTGTATTTGTCTTTCTGTTCCTGGCTTATTTCACTTTGCATAATGTCCTCCAGTTCCATCTGTGCTGTTGTAAGTGACAGAATTTCCTTCTTTTATAAGGCTGTATAGTATTTCATTGTGTGTGTGTGTGTGTGTATCACATTTTCTTTATCCATTCTTCCACTGGTGGACACTTAGGTTGATTCTATATCTTGGCTATTGGGCTATTATGAATACTATAATGAATGTGGGAGTGCAGAAATCTCCTCAGCATACTGATTTCAATTCCTTTGGATACACAGCCACAAGTGAGATTGCTGGATAGATAATATGATAATTCTAACTTTAGATTTTTGAGGAAACTCCATACTATTTTACAAAATAGTTGTACTACTTTACATTACCACTAACAGTGTATAAGTGTTCTCTTTTCTCCACATCCTTGCCAACACTTCTCATTTGTCTTTTTGATAGTAGTCATTCTAAAAGGTTTGAGGTGACATCTCATTGTAGTTTTGCATTGCAGAGGTAATATCATGAAAGTCATCATGAGACTAACACAGTACCATACTGACTTAATTGGAACTTAAATTCACATTTTGCATTTTCCTGATAATTAGAAATGTTGAGCATTTTTTTCATACATCTATTGGCCATCCATATCTCTTCTTTTGAGAAATGCCTATTCAGATCCTTTGCCCATTTTTAAATCAGGTTATTTGTTTTATTGCTGTTGAGTTGTTTGAGTTCCTTATATTTTTGGCTATTAGCACCTTATTACATATGAGGTTTGCAAATATTTTCTCCCGATCAGTGGGCTGTCTTTTCACCCTGTTTTTTCCCTTGCTGTGAAGAAGTTTTTTGCTTTGCTGCAATCCCATTTATTTATTTTTGATTTTGCTGCCTGTGCTTTTGGAGTTCTAGCCCATAAACAATTGCCCAGACTGATATTGTAGAGCTTTTCCTATACATTTTCCTCTAGTGGCTTTACAATTTCAGGTCTTACATTTAAATCTTTTACCCATTTTGAGTTGATTTTTATATATAGTGTGAGATAAGGTTCCAATTTTGTTTTGCATGTAGATACCCAGTTTTCCTAATGCCATTTATTGAAGAGACTGTCCTTCCCCCTTTGTGTGTTCTTGGCATCTAGGTTGAAAATAAATTGACTATAAATACATGGGTTTATTTCTGAGTTTTCTATCCTGTTCCATTGGTCAATGTGTCTCTTCATATGCCATGCTGTTTAAACCATGCTGTTTTGATTAAAATAGCTTTATAATATATTTTGAAATCAGGGAGTGGGATGCCTCCAGCTTTGTTATTTTTGTTTGGGATTGCTTTGGCTATTCAGGGTCTTTTCTGGTTCTATGCAAATTTTAGGATTTTTTCTCTATTTCTATAAAAAACGACATTGGAATTTTGATAGGGATTGCATTGAATCTTTAGATTGCTTTGGGTAATAACAATATTAATTCTTCTAATGCATGAACATGGGATATCTTTCCATTTATTTGTGTCTTCTTCAATTTCTTTCATCAGTGTTTTATAGTTTTAAGTGTAAAAATCTTTCACCTCCTTTGTTAAATTTACCCCTCGTATTTTTTGTGATATTTTAAATGGGATTGTTTTCTTAATTTCTTTTTTAATTTCATTGTTAGTATATATTGATTTTTGTATGTTGATTGTGTAACTTGCACTTTACTGAATTTATCAGTTCTAACAGTTTTTTGTGGAGTCTTTATGGTTTTCTATATATAAGATTATTTCATCAGCAAACAGAGACAATTTTACTTTTTCCTTTCTTATATGGATGCCTTTTATTTCTTCTTATTGACTAATTGCTCTGGCTAGGACTTCTAGAACTATGTTGAATAGAAGTGGCAAGAGTGGGCATCCATGGTTTGTTCCTGATCTTAGAGGAAAATCTTTTAACTTTTCATGTATAATATGATGTTAGCTCTGGGCTTTTCATATATGGCCTTTATTGTGTTGCTGTTTTACATCTATTTGTTGAGAGTTTTTATCATGAACAGATGTGGAATTTTGTCAAATGCTTTTTCTGGATCTATTGAGATGATCATACAGTTTTTGTCCTTCATTTTATTAGTGTGGTGTATCACATTTATTGATTTACATATGTTGTATCATGCTTGCAGTCCTAGTATAAATCCCACTTGATCACGGTGAATGATCTTTTTAATATGCTGTTGAATTGGGTTTGCTAGTATTTTGTTGAGGATTTTTGCATCTATGTTCATCAGGGATATTGGCCTGTAGTTTTCTTTTCATGTAGTGTCCTTTCCTGGCTTGGGTAATGCTAACCTCATAAAATAAGTTTAGAAGTATTCCCTCCTCTTCAATTTTTTGGAAGACTTTGAGAAGAATTGGTATTAATTCTTTAAATTCAGCAGCAAAGCCATCAGGTCCCATCAGGTTCTTTGATGGGAGACTTTTTATTACTGATTCAATCTCCTTACTCATTATTGGTCTGTTCCAAATGTCTGTTTTTTCCTGATTCACTTTTGGTAGGTTGCATGTTTCTAAGAAGAATTTATCCATTTCTTCTAGATTATCCAATCTTTTGGTCTATAGTTGTTCATATTAGTCTCTTATGATCCTTTGTATTTTTGTGATATCAGTAGTAATGTCTCCTCTTTCATTTCTGATTTTGAGTCTTTGCTCTTTTTTCTTTGTTCTAGTTAAAGGTTTGTCAATTATGTTTATCTTTTTCAAAAACCAACTTTTAATTTTATTGACCTTTTCTATTGTTTTTCTAATCTCTATTTTGTTTATTGCTGCTCTGATCTTTGTTATTTCTTTCCTCTTGCTACATTTGGGCTTATTTTGTTCTTTTCTTCCCCCCAGTTCCTTGAGTTGTAACAGTAAGTTGTTTATTTGAGATCTTTCTTTCTTTTTTTTTGAGACAGAGTCTCGCTTTGTTGCCTGGGCTAGAGTGAGTGCCGTGGCATCAGCCTAGCTCACAGCAACCTCAAACTCCTGGGCTTAAGTGATCCTACTGCCTCAGCCTCCCGGGTAGCTCAGACTACAGGCATGCACCACCATGCCTGGCTGATTTTTTTCTATATATATTTTAGTTGGCCAGATAATTTCTTTCTATTTTTAGTAGAGACGGGGTCTCATTCTTGCTCAGGCTGGTCTTGAACTCCTGAGCTCAAACGATCCGCCCACCTCAGCCTCCCAGAGTGCTAGGATTACAGGCATGAGCCACCGCGCCCGGCCCTTTCTTCTTTTTTGATTTAGGTATTTACTGTTATAAACTTCTCTCTCAGGACTGCTTTTGCTGTATCCTACAAGTTTTGGTATAGTGTGTTTCTATTTTTATTTGTCTGAAGATCTTTTTAAATTTCCTGTTAATTTCTTCATTGACCCATTGGTTGTTCAGGAACATGTTGCTTAATATTTGTAAGTTTTCCAAAACTCCTCCTGTTATTGATGTCTAGTTTCATGCCAATGTGATCAGAAAAGATACTCAATATGATTTCAATCTTCTTAAATTTGTTAAGACTTGTTTTGTGGCCTAATACATGATCTATCCTATAGAATATTCCGTGTGTGCTTAAGAAGAATGTGTATTGTGTTGCTGTTGGATGGAATGCCCTAAAAATACCTGTTAGGTCCAGTTGGTCTAAAGTGTAGCTCAAGTCCAATGTTTCCTTATTGATTTTCTGTCTAGATGATCTATCCAATGCTAAAAGTGGGTTATTGAAATCTCCTACTATTATTGTATCACAGTCTATGTCTCCCTTCAGATCTATTCCTATTTGCTTTATATATTTAGGTGTTCCAATGTTCAGTGCCTATATATTTACAATTGTTATAACTTGATGAATTAATCCCTTTATCATTATATAATGGCCTTCCTTGTCTTTTTATTTTTTTTTTTAGTTTTTGACTTAAAGTCTATTTTGTCTGATACAATTATAGCTACCCCTACTCTCTTTTGGTTTCATTCACATGAAATATCTTTTTCCATCCCTTAACTTTTAGTCTATGTATGTCCTTAGAGGTAAAGTGAGTGTCTTGCATGCAGCATATAATATAGTTGAGTCTTGCCTTGCTCTCTTATGCATTCAGCCACTCTATGTCTTTTGATCAGAGAATTTAATCCATTTATATTCAGAGTAATTATTGATAGACAAGGACTTACTATTGCCATTTTGTTAATTGGTTTCTGGTTAATCTGTAGATCCTTTGTCCCTCTTTTCCTTTCTTGCTGTCTTCCTGTGTGATGTGATGATTTTCTGTAATGGTATGCTTTAAATTCTTTCTTTTTGTCTTTTGTGTATCTACTAAGGGCTTTTGCTTTGTGATTATCATGAGGATTACATAAAACATCTTGTCCTAATAATAGGCTATTTTAAGCCAATAACAACTTCATTTTGATCACTTGCACAAACTCCACACTTTTACTCCCCCTCCAATTTGTTTTTGATGACTCACTTGGTATCTTTTATATTTTGTGTCTCTTAACAAATTATTATTTCTATATTTGTTTTTAACAGTTTTGTCTTTTAACCTTTATACTAGAGATATAATTGATTTTCACAAACCATCATAGTATAGGAGTGTTCTGAGTTTTACTTTATACTCACTTTTGCCAATGAGTTTTCATATATTTTCATGTTGCTATTTAGCAACATTTTCCTTCAGCTTGAAGGATTCCTTTCAGCATTTTTGTAATGCAGTTCTAGTGGTGATAAATTCCTTCAGCTTTTATTTGTCTTAGAAAGCTTTTATCTCCCCTTCATTTTTGAAGAACAGGATTGCTAGGCATGGTATTCTTGGTTAACAGGGGTTTTTTTTTTTTCCTTTCTCCTTTTTTAACATATCATACCACTCCCTTTTGGCCTGCAGGGTTTCTATTTTTAAAAATCAACTGAAAATCTTATGGAGATCTCCTTGTATATAACAAGTCACTTTTTCCTTGCAGTTTTCAATATTCTCTCTTTGTCTTTAAGTTTTGACAATTTGATTACAGTGTGTCTTGGTATAAGGTCTTCTTGGATTCATCCTATTTGGTGTTTGTTGAGCTTTCTGGATCTGGATTTCTAATCCCTTCCCCAGACTTGGGGAGTTTTCTGCCATTATTTCTTTAAATATGTTTTCTGTTCCTTCCCCTCTCTCTTCTTCTGATTCTTTGACAATGTGTACATTATTCTGCTTGATGATGTCCCATAAGTCCCTTAGGCTATCTTCACTTTTTTTTCTTTTCTTTTCTTTTTACTCTTCAGATTGGATGATTTACAATCAACTGTCTTCAAGTTTGCCAATCCTTTCTTCTGCTTGATCTAGTCTACTATTGAGCCCCTCTATTGATTTTTGAGTTTAGTTATTGTATTCCTCAGCTCACTGATTTCTGTTAGATGCATTTTTATATTTTCTATCTCTTTGTTGAAATTATGTTTGTTCTTGCATTGCTTTCTTTACTTTGGTGAGCACCTTTATGACTGTCCTTTTAAATTGCCCATCAGGTAAGTCACATATTTCCATTTCACTGGGGTCAGCTTCTGTAGATTTATCTTGTTATTTTATTTGGAACACATATATTTCCTGCTTCTTCACTTTACTTGTCTCTCTGTGTTGGTTTCTGGACATTAGATAGAAGAACCACTTCTCCCAGTATTGTTAGACTAGCCTAGTTTAAGAGATATTTCTCCCTAGTCAGCCTATCCAAAGATTCTAAGTTCTTCTAAACTCTTTTGCTTGTCTAATCTGTTATAAAGACAGATTTGTTCTTAATGGCCCACAAGAATCTAGAGAGTTTCAAGTTGTGGTACTGCCTTGAGCGAAATATGATAGAAGCCAGTCCCTTGGGATGCAGCTGGAGAGATTGGAGTGTTAGATATGTGTTTCAGTTTCTTCTTTCCTTGTAGAGAAGCTGAAAGCCAGAGTATCTCTCACTGGCTCTGCTCTGCACCAAGGAGAAGGTCTGAGGCAGATACCTGTCCTCTTCATCATACTGCACACTTTCAACCTGAGGATACAGCTGCTAAACATTTGCATTTTAAAAGTTACCTCCATCAACTCCCAGAGCTGGATGATCTAGAAGTCAGACACTTGGGTGAAAGCTATAAATGTTTGGGCACTCTATGTTTTCAGAAACTACTTCCAGACAGAGTCTGCAGATATGGATTTATTGCTTGAAAAAACTAGGGAAGAAGGTGAGGGGAGTGCCCACTCTTCTGTTTGAGCGAGCAGAAGTCTCACACCCCTCTGGCAGCGGGAGCCTTCTGGTATGCAGTTATCACTGAAGCAAGCCAGAGAAGAAGGCCCAGGGAGTGCCCACTCTCCATTTCAGGCATGGAGTGGTCCCCCAGCCTCCCTCTAATGAGAGATTGCAGGAGTTTATCTCTAGAGAAAACTGGAGAAGAGGGTGCAAATAGTGCCATCCCTCCTGTTCTTGTTGACAGAGGCCTCCAACTTTTTTCCACAGAAAGATTGCAAGGCTAGGATTATTGCTGGAGCAAGCTGGGGAAGAAAGTATAGGGAGTGTTTAGGCTTGAAGAGGTTTATTCTTTGTTTGCTTTGCAGGCTCCCAGATACTGGCTTGTCAGATGCCAGAACCACAGGGAGCTGCTGGAAAAGTGTGCAGCCAAACCCTTTCCATGGGGAAGGTGGAAGCTCAACTATTCCCAGGGGCTACAGCAGCTGGGAGTGTTATGTGGTTCAAAACCTCTCTTTGTTCTTTGTCCTTGAGGGAAATCTTTTGATGCCCTGTTCATGCTGTTTCTCAAGCAGAGTGACTTAAGAGCCAAGCCCTCCAGCAGGAACTGTGTAGTTGGGCACTACATGTGTGGTACAAGCCCCTCACCCCTTGGGAAGAAGCTGGGAGTTGGGGTTT
Organism: Varecia variegata; assembly: GCA_028533085.1. Classification (NCBI taxonomy): domain Eukaryota; kingdom Metazoa; phylum Chordata; class Mammalia; order Primates; family Lemuridae; genus Varecia; species Varecia variegata. The sequence goes on from CM052441.1 coordinate 123,119,299, forward strand.
CTTTTCTGAGTATAAGGCTGTGCTCATGGTAGGGGTAGAGCATGAGTGTATCTCCACTTTTTCTACCTGTTTTGATGTGGATATTTTCTCAGTGATCCAGTGTGTAGGAGCCTTTCAACTGGATTCTGGCTCTCTCTGGAGAGAATTGACCAATGTTAGGTGTTTACTCAGTGTGTCTGTAGGAGGAAGGATAGTCAGGAGCTTTCTATTCCATCCTGTTGCTGACATCACTCCAGACTTTCCATTTTCTTTACCGTGTGTTATAACTGGGAGCCTATTAGAATTCTCTGAAGTCCATGTTCTTTTCTTTCTTCCCGATATTAGGTCATAAGATAGTTTTGTCCACACAAGAGGATGAGCACTTCCTAGAGGCTTCATCTTTCCTCATGACTGTGTCCTTGAATCAGAATATTCTTTGTTGGTCAGGAGGAGGGAATCTAATTTCTTGCAACCTCTATTTGAGTGGTTTTCAATTGGATAGTTCTAACTACCCAATAGAAATAGTTTGCCAAAACTTCCCCACAATTTTCAAGTAAATTTATTTGATCATAATTATTAAACAGTTTCTAGAGGTATTCTTTTAAATAATATGTCCTTTTATTTTCTGATAATTTTTTTCTTCCACTTTAAACAGTTGAATCTATTTGACACTGTGGTGGCAAATTCTTTGTTATTTGGTAAGGAATTAACAAAACTGAAGAATGTGTTTGTGTTGGTTCAATGTTCTTTGAGATCAGAGGATAAAGATTTGGCCTTATAGATCTTTTACTCATATTGTCTGATCTAATTCTGAAAAATCAAAACCCAGTAAAAGTTAAAAAAAATTGGAATTTTAAAAATGATTTTAAGAGATTACTCTTTGTTTTAAAACAGTAAGAGTAATACAAAAAAGGTAAAATAAAAAATAAAAATGTATAAATCAATTTTAGAAGAATTTTACTTAAAATGGTGATGTGATGAGATCTTAAAAAGCAAGAATAAGAGTGTAAAACACTAAGAACTATATAAAATATGTATAATAAAAAATAAAAGAAAACCCTAGGATCCTCGAATTTAATACTAAGAGAAAAGCAGAAATCATCTGGCCCAATCTATTCTTTTAAAACTGAGGAAACTGAGACCCAGAGAGGTGAAGGGACTTTCTGAAGGCCACAGAATTATTTGGCAGAGCCAGGACAAAAACTCAAGACCCCTGACTCCAAATTCACTATTATTCCCTCTGTAACATATTGCTTCCCAAGTAAAAAATCACCAGAAATTACAGAAAGACCTGAAGCCTAGACTAGGAACTTCAGGGGTTAATTGACCTTGCCCACAATCTGAGCAATTTGTAGAACTGAGGTGAGATTTCTTGAGTTTGCAGAAGTTAAGCATTCTTAACAAGAGAAGCTTGGTTCAACTCTGATCTCTGGGGGATTAGAGTAACATGCTGAGAGCTCTTAGGCCCTTGTTACTTCTGCTAGCTTCAGAGGTTCACGTCTCAGCTCGTAGGTCCCTGCATTTTTAACTGGGTGAATCATGGGAACCAAACTACCAGCTCAGAATCTCCAGGCAGTTGGCCAAACCCCAGTGGATGAGAGTAGCCCACTGACCCTCCCTCTTTATGGTCCTGGCCATGATGTTAAGAAATATAAATTCAAGAATCTGATTTTGCTCTTTATGTGGACTCCCTTTAAGCATAACCAGCTTTGTGTGGCAATGACTGCTTGGGTCCATGCTCCTTTGCATGTAGACAACCTTTTAACAGCCTGGCCCCAGCATATCCTTCCAGCTTCATCTCCTGTCATTTATCATCCTGTAGTCTACAGCCAAAACTCCAGAGCAGCTCACCTTATCTTGATGAGCTCATCATATAATCTCATACCTTCATAACATTGCACATGCTATTCCCTCTGCATATCATGCCATTCCACCTCTCCCCAACATCTAGAATAAATATAAATAGATGAATGGATGGATGGCAAATGAATGAGGTAATGAATAAATATAATTTGAGGAGCCACTAGAAAACCTGCTGTCTTAAAATAGCTCTAGCTCACATTCAAACCCGTACAATTAAACCTCTACTATTTGAGTAGCTAGTCTCAGTGTCCCTGTGGGCCACACAAGTCTTGTGATTATCAGCTATAAGGTACATAGCAAATAGTTTAACTAACGATGATGATGCTATAGTTGGGGAAGCGAAGACTCTCTGATCAGTTAATATTTGAGGATCCTTCCAAAGTTTATCAACAATTTCTCATATCATTCTGTCATTTAATAATCCAATTAACCAAGTACCCTCTCATTTTACTCATGAGTAAACAATACCACCCTGGCTCATCAGAATATATTCTTTCTTTTTATATACAAGGAAAATATCCGAAAGATGAGTCAAGAACTGATTATCAGTGGTTGCCTCTTGGAAGCAAGCTAAGGAGGAATAAAAACTTTCATAGTATTTCTATTTTTTTTATTATTTTTTCCATATGTGATGTCACTTATTGTTTTTTTTAAAAGAAAAATGTCAGATCTGCTACTTTCAAACCTGTATTTTTATTCCTCTCAATGGGTGAAAAGATGAGTACACTTAGAAAAATCAGATATTTCTAATATCTTCTGAAAATGAAGCCTTTTTTCACACAAATTCATATGTAATTTTAAAACCATTTATCTCCTAATACTAGTCAGATAATTTATGGAAAGATTATGCATTTTAAAAGTAAATTTCTCTACAACATGGTCAGACTGCACCTTGCTAACACATGGTACTTATATCTGTAATGATTAAATGTCTTACTGGGTTTCCTTGGCCTTTTATTTGCAAACTGGTTTTCGGTAAGCATATTGGACCACACAGTTTTATACCAGATTCTTTGATACAGTAAATACTAAAATAAACAAATTTTCATTTCTTTATTCTCCAGTCCCAGGCAGCATTTAGCCAAAACCTTTCCCCAACTCCCCACCCCACATACACACATATTTTCAACGTTTTCCTCTCTTTGTATGCTACCAAAATTTTTAGATAATTAAATAATCAGTATCCAACATTTGCAAATGCTTTTTGAAAATCAATACCTTGGAGATCAAGATGCCCATTACTGTTTTATTTTAAGGCCTAAAGATATCAAAAATAGTAAGGACATTTATAAACAGATGAGGATGATGAACATCTTGATGGGAATCCTTACCATCCAAAATGATTTGAAATAAATTATTGGGTGGTGAATTTGAGTACCCAAAATTCTCAATTTCATCCTTGACCCAATACCAATAGACTTTTTAAATTTCTATTTAAAAATGGGGAAGTCCATTCCTTAAAGGGGATAGCCAAACCAACATAACTCTTTTTAGTCTCTGCCTGGACTTTAGTATTTGCTAGGCCATGTGCTGGGTCTGGCACAGTCCTGGTCCTGCCCTAGGAGGGTGAAAACAACAGTTGGTCCCTTCAGCAGAGATCTCTGGAGACTGCTGTCAGCACAGCTGCAGTCAGATGATGTGATTCAAGCTTTTCTCAACACCATCCAGTGATCATTCTGAGAAGATTCATCTTGGTGACTGAGTTGAAGCAAAAAAACAAATGTGTAGAAAGGTCACTGTTCTCAGGTATGCCAGACCTTCATGGGAAATCTAAATTATCTGCACACAGTGTTGGTGACAAAGGAGTTGGGCAGACCACCCCCAAAATTATAGACCATAGGCTCTACAGAAAACTTAGAGGCTGGGCCATGCATCACACCGGTATGTGGCATCAACAGGAATTAAAGTCAGAGGTTGTACGGATGAGTCATGGTGATACCTACCCCTACTAGCTGTGGAGCAAGTTCCTGAAAATCAGAATCAACTCTCTGGTTTGAAATATAGGAGTAAGAACAGCAGAGCTTGTAAGATTGACATTGCACTTAGAAAAATAAAATATTTCCAATGTCCTCTGAAAATGAAATCTTCTTTTATACAAATTCATATGTAATTTTAAAACCATTTATCTCCTAATACTAATCTGACAATTTATGAATAAATTATGCATTTTAAAAGTAATACCTCAGAGTGACAGTTCTTAGGAAAATAAAAAAAAACAAAAAAAAATAAACAAATAAAAGTAATACCAACACAGGTCATCAGTCTAAAACATAAATTGATTGTGTCATTCCCCTGCTCACAAACCTTCGCTGGCTCCTCTGCAAGATAAAAACCACCCCTCAGCATTGCATGCAAGGCCTTTTCACATATCAGCTCATCTCAGCCCCTGTGTCTTGCTTTCCTCTTCTGTAGAACATCTCTCTTTTATCTGATCATTCTCAACTCCTTCAACTCTCAGTCTCTCTCCCCAGAATACCCTCTCTATGTGGTAAAATCCTACTCAGTCTTCAAAACCCAGACCAAATGTTACCTTCCCTTATTCCATTGCCCGCCCGCCCCAACTTTCTTGGTTCTTGGCACTTCAACAACACTATGCTCACATGTCTGTTACATGGAGCATCACATTTTACTGTCATTGACTCTATCGTTATCTACGTGCCTGCTGTGCTGAGTTCTTCTACGGCAAGGATAGTGTCTTACTCGTGCCTTGTCACCCAGCACTGTGCTTTCCAATCTTAAAGATGCTCAGAAATGTACTGGCTCTATGTGTAGAAACGTGAGTACCTGTAGGTGTTTTTAAACTGGCAAGTGTCATTAAAATGTAGTAATTACTATTATCGAAGGTGAAAAACCTGAGTAATAAGGAGAATTTAGTCTCAGAGTTTTGCACTGGGAGGAATTAGTATCACAACGCTTCTAAATCTGGATGCTACAGGTTTTTCCAAGGCCCTACAGGGAAGCAGGTGGGTGCACTGAGGGGCGAGCCCCCGGGGTTACAAGGCATAAGGCCCTACCTTCATTATGCAACTGAGCTGTCCCACAGAGCTGCACCTTCCCTCAGACTTTCTCAAATTACAACTTAAAAACATGTGGACCTCTATGATTCCTTCTCTACAGCTATTGTTTTCCTTGCCTTTGAGTACATGCTGAAGTTTCATTAAACTGTGTGGGGAAGAGGCACAGGATTTGAAGCCCAGGCAGAACTGGGTTCGAAATCTGACCCTCCCGTTCATTCCCAGCGTGTGGCCTTGGACAGCACACTCGTCCGGCAGAGCCTGTGACCTCACCACTAAGATGAGAAAAAATGCATAACGAGGTTGTTGTGAAAATCAAAGGAGAAAAATGTGGAAGAAGGTGCTGCAAACTAAAAATGTTACAGACCTACCTGTAAGATGTTACTTCCGTAATGAGAAGTACAGAATTATCAGCCCCAGTCTTACCTTTCTTGGTTACTTTTTGCCCCATTTCTCCCTCCTGGATTTCTCACAAAGGAACCACAGTATGCATGCACATCGACAGGGCTTGGGTCTGCTTTTGCCTAAGGAGAGTTTGCTCCAATCCCTAATAAGGCTGATCTACTTTATTCTCCGCAAAGGGAAAATTTTTGTGGGGGAAATAACAGTTTCAGCAGCCCCCGTGGTAACAGAGCATTTCTTTGATCTCTTGCCACTATCTGAGTGTTGTTTTGAAAGTTATTTAAGGATGAAAGCATCCCCCAAAAAACCTACTGTCAAAGGGGATTTTAGCTCACCTCAAATCCAACCAACTCTGAGGTTTTGAATGTGTAAAATTGAGATGGCGACAGCTACATAAATATTAAATGAGCAATGAGATGTCAATGTTTTTATTACTGTTTGCAGTTGAACTCTGAGTAAAGCTGAGGCCATTTACATACACCTGGAGAGAGAGCATGGTTTTTGATATGACCACGATATTTGATTTGGAAATTTTTAAGTATACACTGTTGCTAATAGCTCTTAGTCTTTTTTTTTTTTAAAAAAAAAAAAAAAAGAAAGAAGAAAGAAAGAAAGAAAGTAGTTGAACTCCAGTATTCACCATTCCTGAGAGCTTGTGATGCCAAATATTTGGGTTTATGTAAAAATTTGGCTCACAAATGCCTCAATGAATAGGAAAAGCCGTTTGGGTGGTAACAGGAAGTCAGGCAGTTTCCTCCTCCTCACAAAGGTGGAGATAATGCTGACACTGAGCTGGTATCATTTCGCACATAGATCATGGCACCAATGTCTTTCTGGCCTCCCTGCCTACAGCCAAATAATGTTGACACTTCTTAGCATGACACTGAGCTCCTGTTCCCCTGTCCCATCTTATCTCAGGTTAAAATCACCTTTCCATTTCACCTTACCTCTTCCCTTGTTCTCTGTAATTGCCTTGCAGTTCCCTGACCACACCATGGTTCTGTGTCTTTGCATGCACAGCAACATCTGCCTGCAAAGCCTTTAGCCACTCTCTTCCCTTGGCAGACCTACACATCCTTCAGGACTTCTAGGAGTCAACTATCCAGAAAGTTACCCCAACCACAGCCTCCCCAGACTGTTTAGGGTGACCAGACCCTGAACCTGTTTCTATCATAGTACATATCATATTGTATTATAATCTTGCATTGACTTATCTGTCCCCCTCCACCATTGGACTCTAATTGTCTTGAGGATAAGAATTGGGCTTTATTTATATTTATATCCCAGCACTTCACAGTGTCTGGTGCCCAGCAGAGCATCAGTTAAAATCTGATAAATAAATCACCCAATCAGCATTAGATTTAAAGTTGGATTGATTTCTTATCCCAAATGTGCCAGCAGTTAGTATGGTATTGAATATTGGACCAACAGATAAAAAATTCAATAAATTCAACTATCTTTATTTATTTAGAAACTATTACATGTATTTCCATTCAATGAGTCCACATAATTCTCTTCCCCACTGCCTATGGGCCAAGTACCCTACTCCTGAGATTTAATTATGGCCAATGACTTTCCTGTCCCACCTTGGTTATCTCAGAATAGACAAAAGTTTTCAAAATCTAAAGAGTTCCTTTCCTCTATCCACCCCCTCTACCCCAGTGGGTGATATCTTTTGAATGTTTGCAAAATAGCAGACTTGTTCTTCCTTTTCAATTTCAAAGGTGCAGAGTCTTCTTCCTTAATTGAACTATTGCATTCATTCATTTAAGACATCTTTATTGGACACCTACTATGTGCCACTTGCTGTCATAGACCAAGATAAAAGGCATACATAAGTCAATCTGCCAGTTAAACAGATGAGCTGGAAGACACTCAACATTATACATTCTAGGTCCAAGCTACTGTTTCAACTGTATTTTATGAATGTTGAAAATTTAGAGATATCATATATAAGTATAAATGCAAAAACCAAAGGCAACAAACAAAATAGAAATAACTACAGCACTACCCCAAGAAAAGCAATTAGATCCTTCAAATAGCCCCTGCTATTGTATCTTGAGATGTTGAAATTGTACATTGTTATTGAAATGTTTAATCTTTCATAGGGATCTGAAAAAAATATATACATATGTTGCTCACAACATGAAGGGTTTTCATTGATCCACTGAAGCCTATTTCAGACCCCCAAGAAAAGAACCCCCATGTGAACATATTGAGATTTGTGCCTCGACATCAGCCAGTCTGATCACCCACCCAAAAGCAGAAGGTGAGCCTGGCAGTGGAGGACAAGGCTCTTTGTTTCCCTAGGAAGCTGTGGAAGGCATCTTCTTGCCTTGATGGGAAAATCTAAAGATTGGATTTTTCAGGATCAACGAGGCATCTTGTTGAGTAATTTACAGTAGAATGCGAAAACAAATACAGAAGAGAAGAGCCCCAAACATCACATTCCCTTTAGTGAGACACAGAGGGAAGAAGACTGGGGCCGGCTGCTCCCAAGGTGGTCTGATTCTTTCTTTCTTTTTTATTTATTTATTTTTATCCCCCTACAAGTTCCTTTGGATCCTGGGGACCTGCTCTTCTTTGGAGTTGTTTTGTTCCCAGGTCCTCTATCCTATCATCTCAACTCAGCTTACATATTTCTAGCCAGAGGAGAGAGAAACAAGTGACAAAAAATTATGGGCCTTATTCAGAACTGGGAGTGCTCAGATTAGGCTATTGGAAGGAGGGAGGAGGAGGAAGACTTAGCTACCAATAAGGTTACATAACATGCACCAAGCTCAACTTATGGGCCAGCAATGTACATGAGTCTTCTGTGACTGTTTATTTAAAAAAAAAAAAAATCAGTACTAATTAAAAAAAAAAAATCAGTACTAATATGAGGCCTATATGACCCTGAAACCAAAACCAGATAACAACACCACAAAAAAAAGAAAAACTATAGGCCGGCATCTCTGATGAACATAGATGCAAAAATCTTCAAGAAAATACTAGCAAACCAAATGAAATAACACATGAGGAAGATTATTCATCATGATCAAGTGGGATTCATCCCAGAGATGCAACAATGGTTCAACATACACAAATCAATGTAATATATCATATCAACAGAAGGAAGAATAAACATCATATGATCATTTCAACTGATGCTGAAAAGGCACTCAATAAAATTCAACATCCCTTCATGATAAAAACTCTCAAAACACTGGGTATAGAAGGAATTTACCTCAACACAATAAAAGCCATATATGCCTGACCCACAACTAGTATCATACTGAATGGGGAAAATATGAAAGCCTTTCCTCTAAGATCTGGAACAAGACAAGGATGCCCACTTTCACCACTGTTATTCAACATAGTACTTGAAGTTCTAGTTAGAGCAATCAGACAAGATAAAGAAATAAAGGGCATCCAAATTGGAAAGGAAGAAGTCAAATTATCCTTGTTTGCCTATGATATGATCTTCTATCTAGAGAAATCTAAAATTTCACCCAAAAACTATTAGAACTGATAAATTCAGTAAAGTTGCAGGATACAAAATCAACGTACAAAAATCAATAGTGTTTCTGTATGCGAATAGTAAACAATCTGAAAAAGAAAATAAGAAAGTAATCCCATATACAATAGCTACAAATAAAATAAAATACCTAAAATTTATATGGAAACATATAAAGACCCAGAATAGCCAAAGCCATCCTGAGCAAAAAGAACAAAACTGGAGGAATGACATTACCTGACTTCAAATTACAAACACTTTGATTACACATATTGCCTTTGCACAGCCCAGGTCAGAGCTACAAGCATGCTCATCCCCCAGGCGGCGTGCACCGCAACTGTAAGGTGTGAATTTACTCATTCTATCCTCCCCACTCCCATCTGCCCAACACCCGATGAATGTTACTTCCATATGTGCACATAAGTGTTGACCAATGAGTACCAATTTAATGGTGAGTACATGTGGTGCTTGTTTTTCCATTCTTGTGTTTGTACCCCCGTAATATTCTGAAATTTTTTTAAAAATGTAAAAACGCAAACCCTCCTGAGCCATAAAAAACCAGCCTCTGGTAGGACTTGGCTTATGGAACTGGAGTTTGCTGCTGCCTGGCCTAGACAGTCCACAGAATAATAAATCAAACCCTAATATATAGCATCTGCTGATTTCTGTGGTGTAAATACTCCCACCACAGTCAATTTCAAGCTCCCAGTGTGATGTCACTGAACACAGATTGGGAGATATGTGGCCATACACCATTATGTGCTATTTCTATCATACAGACACAGGAGATTTCAGCAACCACAAGAGCATAAATAATAATAAAATGCAATGAAATGGGGAGTCATGAGTCTTGAGTATTTGCTTTCTTTGTTTTTGATATAATTTAACTTCACATTTACATAATTTAATTTTTAGTGATGACTATACTTTAAAAATTCCTAAGATTTTAACAATCATCTCTTTCACTATATGGGGCATCTTTAGTACCCCACTTCATTTTTCCCATCTAAAGGTGGATCTGGAGCAAGCTCTGACTTCCTCCAACTCCCTATTTGTGCTGCTAAAAGTCACTCGATCACCCCACCTCATATTAAATGTGATATGATGAATGGATTTTGCACTCTGTACTTTGTGATCAATCTGAGCCTTCCCAACTCTTACTTTAAATTCTAGGAAAACAAGTAGGTGAATCTACTAAGGAAAGATATCTTATAATATCTCCCTAAGATAAAGAAAACAATGATGTCTGTATGATCTGGGATTTGGGGATTTTTTAGCCTTCCAATATCTCCACTAGTACAGATTATTCACACTTTCTCATCCCAAAACTGCAGAAATCACTAAAGGAAGTTTTGTTTGAAGGCACTCCTGGTTAAGTGTCCAAAGAAATACATGAAAGTTGAAGCACTAGAGACACTAAGCTGGCAACAGCTAGGCTTCTAGAAGACTGGTATTTATTCAACAAACGTTTCATGTTGAGCAGGAAAAGAGGGAGACTACTGGTAGTAGTAAGAATAATAAAAATAACAATAATTTAGAAATTCAAGGGTGTTCAGAAAAATAACAAATGTAGGTAAGAGCCATAATATAATAACTATTAGGAGGCAATTAAGAAGCGAATGGTTGAGACTGGAGAGGAAACCTTTTCTGTGGTTACCCGTAGTGCTTATGAACTTTTCGAAAACCTGAACATTTAGACATCTCTGCTCCCTACCTGTATCTGTGTGAAGTTATAACATATGGTAAGTAAAACTAAGAGAGTACACAATTTATGCAGATAGGCACATATTTTTATGGATCACAGAATCTGACAATAAATAAATGAATATAGCCTTCCGATTCCAACTTTGCTTTTAATCTTCTACAAGTAGTGGGTGCAAGAATGCTTTTCTAGTGTCAAAAGAAAAAAAAAAGCCTTTTGCCCTTAATTTAAATCATTGTTTTCCTAGGGAAATTTAATTTGGGAAAAAAATGTTTTTCTAATTAACTGGATGACTGTGTGCTATGCAAACAATAAAGATTCTTGTTTGAAAGTAATGCATGCCTCTGCTCCTAAGACTACCAAGGGAATTTAAAATAAAAAATGCAAGCAGCCCCGACCTCATATTTTGCCAGAACTAAACAGAATTCCCAGATCCAGAGTTTTCATGTCAGTTCCTGATTTAAAACCCACAAGTGTTGAGCAGGTTCATACTACAGCAACAAACATCTTCTCATCTCCAGAAATGACTGCATTTGATCTCTGTCTGGGCTTCTCAGCACATCCTTCTCTCCCTCTCTCTTCCTCTTGTGCTATGGTTGGCCCGAAAGGTTAGAAACTGCACAATTAGATGGATCAGGGGAAGATTTCATAATGCTCTGGTGCTGGGCTGGGCAGTCTAGCCAAATTCCGTTCATTAGCTAAGGCGCCAGGGTGAGTGTGGCCAGTAAGAATGCTGTTTTGGTTCCATCGAAGAGCTGATAGGGAATAGGAAATACACTTTTAGTATTTTGGTTTCTGGGAGGCTGTATGGACGAGTGAAGAGTCCAGGATGCTGGGAATCTGGAGGCCAGGAATTAATTCCATCTCAACCACTAACTGAGCAGCACAAGCAACTTCCGCTCTCTTTTTCACTCTATTTTTCTCAATTCTGACACAGTTTTCTTCTGCTCTATGTCCCAGCATCAGATTCCTATCCACTTCAGACTTTAAGCATTCCAAAGTCAAGAATCAAGTATTCAATTTGCCCAACATTTACTGAGCCACCTACACTGTGCAAGGTGTTTTAAAAAGTGGTAGTAATCAGACATGGACTCTGCCCTTAACGAGCTTATAGATTACAGAGGAGACAGATCTCTTAAAAAAAAAA
>CM052441.1:123131401-123156335 GCA_028533085.1 Varecia variegata
GATTTTGTTCACTGCTATGTCCATGATGACTAGAAAAGTGCCTGGCGCATAGTGGGAACTTCAAAGGTGCTTATTGAATAAGTGGATGAATGAATGGATAAAAAAGTAAATGACCCCTTAACTATTAATATATGCTCCCTGAGGGCAGAAATCACATGTAATACATCTTCATTGTGCCCACGTTACCTGGCTGAAGGCCTTCCACAGGTTTGTTGAATAATAATAAACAAATAATACCTATTCTTACATTTTCTTCTTGTCTTTACACAGAGCTTTTGCTTTCATAGTTGTTTCTCATCTGGAGTTTAGTTCAGTTCCATAATTAGCCAGGCAATGTGTACTGAGGATATGATAGTTGATAAGATGCAATTTCCTTTTGCACTCAAGTTGTTCATACAGACAGGCATGCAAAAATAAATAAATAAATAAATGCCATGCTGTCTAATGTGTTGAAGGGAAATAATGGCTGCAAGGCACTGGAGTGTTACAGAGGATGTAACTGGTTGGTCCTGTCGGGGTGGGAGGTGGGAGGTGGGAGTTGGTGAGGGCTTTATGAGGAGGTGATGCCTACAAAATTTTTGAAAGATGACTAGGGGTCTGTTAGGCAGAATGGAAGGTAAAGCATGTCTAAAGAATGCATTAATGATGAACTTTCCACTGGACCCTTTCCTGCTGCAATCTTAGGTAAGGAGAATTTTTGGTGTATTCCTCAGGAGTATTGTGTCCGAATGGTCAAAGACTCAGTCTTATTGCTATCAGAGGTACTCAGGCCATAGATGGAAGATTTTGTTCAACTGTGGGCCCTACACTTAGGAGGAAGAGTCACCATGCCATATGAAGGGCAGTGAAAGAAATGGGAGATGTTTACAGCCTGGAACAAAATGACCTACGGCAGGAAAAAGAGGAATATAATAGCATTTGTCAAACATTAGAAGAGCTGCTATCCAAGACATTCTTTCTGGGTACTCTTGAAAGTCAAAACTAGAATCAGTGGAAAGTTATCAGGAAGCTTTTGCATAAGAAAGTACCTTGCACAATATCAGCCCTATGATAGATACACAGTCCATATTATAAAAATTTTTCTGAAATATGATTCCTCTAACTTCTGACACTAATCCCGTTTCCACATTCTAGAGTAAAAGGATCAGCAGATTGTCCTGAGATTGAAAAAGCAGGATAGTTGTTGCCAGACTGTAAGTCATCTTAACAATTGTTTGTTTATTTTTGGTTGGTTATTAATTTTCCCATACTGTATGAAATGTTTGGAGAAGACTAAAAGTTCACATAGTGTGTTTGCTGTGTCCACAATGCGTTTGTTTTATCCATGACTCAGCCTACCTGATTTTAAAATAAAGGACATGAGCCGTAAGGGTTAGAAACTCCTGTTTGACAACAGAAAAGGCTGCCCTACTGGGAGGTGCACCCCTCGTGTGTAGAGCTACTCAAGCCAAGGCTGGAGACTCCTCTAAGGGATGCGTGGAGGTAGAGCAGAGGACGGGAGATTGGATTAGGTGATTGGCCTGCCATTATGAAAGGGGCACTTTGCTAGGCTGTGGGTGATTCAGAAACTGACTCTTGCATTTGCTGGTTAGTGCATTTAGAGATGTTTTACCACCCAGGATTATGTAGTGGTTAGAGCATGGGCCCGAGGGTGACATTGCCTGGGTTCAGTCCCATGCTTTGCCATCTATTCATTATGTGACCTTGCGAAAATTTCTCCACCTCCTTGTATCTCAGTTTTCTTAACCCTAAATTAGAGGTAATAATACCACCTGATGATACCTGGTGAGGATTAAGTGGGTTAATGCATATAAAGTCGTTAGAACATGGCCTGGTATATGGGAACCCCTTGCTATGCGTTATTATTACTCCATAAAATGTAAACTCCATAAAATGTAAACTCCTCAAAGATGGGGTTTTTGGTCTGTTTGCTTATGGTTATATCCCCACCGCCTAGAATACAGCCTGACATATAATAGGTGTCACTAAATGTTTAATGAATTAATGAATTAATTGAGTACTCTTTGTATATTTCTTGGGCCCTATGCTAGGCACTAGGAATACAGATATGAGCAAAAAGTTCCTACTACATGAGGCTTATAGTCTGGTGGGAGGGATAGACATTAAAAACATGAACACACATTAAAAACATGAACATATATATGCTTGAGCCTCTAGCCTGCAAAGACTTAGATTTGCTTCGTCTTAGAAGGGGCTCTCGCATGGATCCCCAGTGATTCTAACGTGCAGCTTGGTCTGAGAATTCCTCGTTTAAATATTCTCAGGGTCCCCTGAAACATTTTTCCCATGAAACATCCAGTGATGAGCAAATTAAATTTGGGAACTATTTTGTTATGTATATTAGGTATGATGGACTCTAATAAGTTCTGTAATAAAGAAATCTGTTTAAACTTAAAAATATACCACATAAAAATAAATGTTTGCATCTGTAAACATTACTTTGAAGAAAAGGTGAAGGACATGATAGAACTTATGATAGGCCTGATTTATAGTAAATACTTAGAAAAATGCTTCTCTGAAGAAATGACTTTTTTTTTCTTTTTTGAGACAGGGTCTCGCTCTGTTGCCCAGGCTAGAGTGCAGTGGCATTATCACAGCTCACTGCAACCTCAATCTCCTGGGCTCCTATGATCTTCCTGCTTCAGCCTCCCAAGTAGCTGGGACTAGAGGTGCATGCTGCCACATCTGGCTGATTTTTATATTTTTTGTAGAGAAAGAGTTTTGGGCTATGTTGGTCTCAAGTGACCCTCCTGCCTCTGCCTCCCAAAGTGCTAGGATTACAGGTGTGAGCCACAACACCCAGCCAGAAATGACTTTTAATACAGACCTGAACAATTAGTGGGCAGGTGATGGGAGGAGCAATATTCTAGGCACAAGGATCATGATGTGCAAGGTCCTGTGGTGGAGGAACTGATTCAAGAGCAAAAAGAAGGCCAATGCTACTGGAATGTAGCAGGTGAGGAGAAGAAATGAAAAAGACAAGATTTCTATTTTCAAGGAACCTGAGGGAAAAAACACACATATTCCAAAAATTTATTTTTCTATGATTTTCCAAATACAACAGGAAGAAGAAGAAATCAATGTCAGGAATATTAATAATTCTTCACCAGCTGATATAAAAACCTAGTTTCATGTTTGTCTCTAGGTAAATTACATAATTTTTTGAAAAGCAGATATGCTTTCACAAGTATGTTGGCTTAAGCTAACATTAGCATTAGGTCATATTTACTGAGCATACAGTCTGAGTAAGAAGGAGAAGTGACGTGGAGATTGAATCAAGATGCCAAATCAACACACATGCCCCCTGCCCTTTCTCTTTCCAAATCCTTTAAAAGGTAAACGGGATATTTTACAATGCATCCCAGTACCTAGAAAACAAGAAAGGGAGCCTGACATACCGTCTACCCTCTACCCTCCTCCTCATCTCCTCCTGGCAACCACTAATCTGTTCCCTATTTCTATAATTTTGTCATCCCAAGACTATTACATAAATGGAATCATATAGTATGTAGACTTCATCCAGGTTGTTGTGTGTATAAATAGTTTGTTTCTTTTTGTTGCTGAGTAGTATTCCATGGTATAGATGTACCACTGTTTGTTTAACAATTCACCGACTTAAGGACATATGGACTGTTTCCAGTTCTTGGCTATTATGCATAAAGTTGCTATAAACATTTGTGTATAGATTTTTGTGCAAACATAAGCTTTCATTTTTCTGGGTTATATGCCAAGTAGTGTAAGGGATAGGATGCATGGTAGTTGCATGTTTAGGTTATTTTTTTTTTAAAGAAACTACCAATTGTTTTCCAGATTGGCTGTACCATTTTACATTCCCACCAGCAATGTATAAGTGATCCAGTTTCTACAAATCCTTGCCAGCATTTGGTATTGTCACTACTTAAAAAAATTTTACTATTAATACTGTGATAGGTATGTAGTAATAGTTCTTTGTGGTTTTAATTTGCATTTCCCTAATGGCAAACCTAAAGAGTTATTATTATATGGTGGAATGGAAGTGGAGCATACTCTGGAGGGGAAAACAGGTACTAATGGGAAAATAGGTACTACTCCGAAAGGATTGTTTGAAAGGAACTGAAAATATGATAATGGCAAGTAATGTAGGAAAGAGAAAAAGGTAATTAGAGATTTCAGAAAAATATATAGGAAGGGAAATATAATCATAGCACACTACTTGACTTTGCAATATCAAAAATGCACACACATAATAGTATAAACATTGTTGACAATTAAAAATAGAAATACAACTATGTTGATAGAATAGGGGAGTACAGATGAATGTGGTTTTAGGAGAGAGTTAAATTATTTTCTGTCATAGTTATAATTGCATAGATAAGACCTGCTATTGATAAATCAAGAAATAGCCAAGAAGCATATTCATTAAAGTAGAGCGGTAACCACCAGAACTAATGAAGTTAAAAGTGGCTGGCTCTGAGAAGAGGGTGGAAAGAATGGAGCAAACGGTGATGGTTTTTTCACGATAATCCTTTCAGTACAAATTTCAAAAAAATACCCTTCTTTCACTTTGGACCAAAAAAATTTTAAAGTATGTATAAAAAGAGACAGACTCTCAGATTGAGTAAATACATTGACTATATGCTCTTTACAAGAGACATTGTATTTGAAATGTCCTGGAAAGGATACAAAGAAAGGAGGAGAGAAAAGACAGACAGCAGGCAATGGAAACACACTGAAAGCAACGTCAACTACAACCAAAATAGAAATTGAGGCAAACAGCATGAAGCGAGACAAATAAAGCAGCTTCTCCCAGAGATCAAAGATCAAAGGGACAAATACTTTCACAAACAAACCAGGGTACTTAAACAATACACACATGTTCACACTTTATACCCAATGGAGTTTCCACATTCTCCTCAAATGTCATATATGGCACATATACAGCTGATTCAGTGGTTAGCTCCAAGTAAGAATTTTAAAATTCCCAAAAGGATACTGTCCATATTTTTGGATTTTATTAATATAAAACATGTATAATAAAATTAGAAATTAATAATAAAAATAGAGCAAATAAAATCTGGCCACTTGGAAATTTAAGATGACTCATCTGGGAACCCTTGGATTAAGGTAGAAATGAAACAAATTACAAATTACTTACAAATAAATGATAATTACAGCACTACATTTTAAACTTTTTGGATATGGGCAAAACAGTACTCATGTGAACATTTATAGTCTTAAAATCCATAGATTAGAAAACAAGAAAAATAAAGGAAAAAGTAAATTAAAATTTCAAATACAAAAACAAAACTAGTAAATAAACAATAAAGTAAAACCATAGAAAGTAGCAGGAATTGGAATGGTAAAACCAAAAACTAATAAAATAGAAAATCAACAAAAAAATAGATTTTATGAATCAAAAAGTCAATTCTTCAAACAAACCAATAAAATAGACAAATATTCAACAATTCTAAAAGAAAAGGCGCAAATATACAACTTTTAAAATATTAAAGGGGCTATAATCACAGAGATTTAAAAATTTTGTGATACTACTATGTACAACATTGTATCAACAATCATAATCCAGATAAAACTGATTATCTTCCAGAAAAAATATGGAAAGACCATTATATTATTTAACATATTTTTCTTACTTAAAACAAAATAAAACAAAAGCACTTTTTAGCAAGCTAGAAAGAAAATAAGACTTGTTTAATTTGATAAAGGGTAGCTACCAGAAACCTACAGTAGATGTCATACTTAATGGTAAAATATCAGATGTATTTTCACAAAAGCAGGTAAGGGAGAAAGATATCAACTCTCACAGCTACTATTCATAATGTAGTGGGAACTAGAATTCACATTGATTCTTGTCAATGAAGTGAGATCAGAAAAAGACAGAAAAATATTAGACAAAAGAGACAAAAAGTATCATTCTTGAAAATGATATACCAAAAAAAAAAATATATCTTAGGAGATGCAAGACAATCTACTGAAAAAAGCTATTACTAAGAGATTTTAGTAAAGCAGCTGACTAAAGATTTTTTTTTTTAAAAACTAATAATACTCTTACTTTCCTGTAACAGTGAATTAGAGAACATCTTGAAAAGAGAGTTCATTTATAATCGCAACAAAAACTAAAATATACCTAGCATGAAACCCAACAGGAAGTATAGAAGATCTATATAAAGAAAATAATTAGACTGTCCTGAATATGTAAAATTCAATTTGATTACGAAGATATGCTCATGGACAGGAAGTTTCCCCAAATTAATTTAGGAATATGATGCAAGCCCAATAAGATTTTAAAAATTGAACTTGATGAGCCAATTCTAAAATTTATTTGGAAGAGAAAATATGTATGAATAACAAAGACATTTTGAAAAAGATTACCATGGCAAGGAGCTTGCCTTACCAGATGTTAAAATATACTGTAAAGTTACTGTATGATATTAGCAACAGTAGATACTGTATCTACGTACTGTAGATAGATCATTGAGACAGAGTGTGTAAATGCATAAACACACCCTCTACCTCTAGTTAACAGTCTTAGAAAAAATATTCTTGCAGGTAAAATAGAGACACATAAGGATTATAACATTATATAATAGAAAAAAATTTAAAATAACCCATGTCTATTGGTAGGAGAACGATTACATGTCTACCTATGGAATAGGAATACTATACAGCTATTAAACAGAATGAAGAGGATCTAAACATACTGGCATAGAAAGATATATATGTTATATTGTTGAACTACAAAAATATCACTGAATTGAAAAAGAAATCCAATTGTAGGATTAGTTAAATTGTATAATAATATTTGTATTAGAGCACACAAATAAAACTATATGTTTCTTATATATACATGTATGTGTATGTACATCAATGAAGGATTTGTAAGGGCATACATCAAACTTATTGCAGAAATTCACTTTGAGGTACAGATGTGCGATTGGGGGAAGGTGGAGCAGGGTGTTGGTCTTTTCTTTTATATAACTCTGTATTATATTGTTTAAGGGTTAAAAAATATTTTAAATGATGAAACTGCAAAAAGCTATTCTTTACAACATGTATTATTGGAGAAAGTTTTTAAGGTGATTCACTAGATGGTTGAAGAATAAATTGATTGTATCCTGAAAACTCAGCAACTAGTGGAGGAAGCTAAGGATGCAGAACCCTTAGCAGCTTAGAAGAAATGACTCTTGAGCGGTGCTGCCTTTTACTTTCCCCCTTCTCTCATCCCCACTGGACCTGTTATTTTCCCCCATCATACATTTAGTGGCTCAACTCACTTTTATATTTTCACCCACATGCAAAAAATTGTTCATCCACTGAGTCTCCTGTCCTTTGGACATAATATGTTCTGCCCCACCTAGTTTCTCTCATCGGCAAACCTTTGGCCTCATCCCCCCTTCTCTGTCCCCAGACAGGCTGCTTCGTGGAATTATATCACTTCAATCTACTAATGAGGGTAGCTACCTCATGCTTACGATCAGATTAGTTCTTCAATTAATTAATCATAGAAAATAATTATATGCTTTAATGCAATGCATTTTTCCTGGTAGACAAATATTCTTTCAACTACAAGGTATAGCAGAAAAAAAAAAATAACAGAAGGGGTAAAAAGAGCAATGTGCACCTATGCCCTATGAGGTCAAGATTTTCTCAAGTTGAAAAGATGACCCAAGTCATCAAGTTATGACGAAGTTTCTCAAGTTGAAAAGATGACCCAAGTCATCAAGTTATGACGAAGTTCACACTGTCATTATAAACGATCAACTTCGAGGGTCTCAATATGCAAATGGTGGACTCTCCCTTCAAGAAACTGAAATGCCCCTGGACATTCCCCTGGAATTCTTGGCTCCCTCTCCTTCTAAGAATGAAATTGGAGATGGTGGTTGGCAGAGGCACTGGCTTGGCCTCTGCAGAAGCAGATACACAGCACCTCCTGAAAGGCCCTGGAAATCTCTGCAAGGAGAAATGCTTTCTTATTTTAAAAAATGCCACCAAGTGAAGAGCAGTTAAACAATTTGCTATGACAAGCCTTTGTAGGGAGAAACTAAGGTGGCAGTTTCTAACCCATTAGGAAACAAGGTAGGAAGAAAGGCAGGGAAGGACACCACTGGAATTGAGATACTGCTCACAGGCACTGCAGCTACTACTGTAGCATCTTGTACTTAGCAACTCCCAAAGTATGAACACTTCAAGTCCCAATTGAAAAAAAAAAACAAACCTAGAAAATCATTCATCCCACAGATGGAAAAGAGTTATACTATACTGTATCTGTTACAGGATACCTTCCTTTATACCCACCTCCACCATTCCAACCCCACAAGGAGCAGCAAAATCACTTTTGAAAAAGTTTTGTGCTTTGGGCCTGCAGAAAAATAACATATAATCTGCGAATGAGAGGTTTAGGCAGGTTACCCAAGGCAGTGAGGAGAAAATGTGGAATGGAGTTCTGGCAATTGTCCAAAGCATCAAAACATCTGAAATAACTCTAGTTTTTCTCTGAAAGCTGTAAAAATTGGTGAGATGAGACCAGAAGATGCAAGGCTTTTGAATCCAAGGAGAAAACACCTAGAAACAGACAGTAACTCTCTTAGCCCCATTTTACTGAATTTATTCAGTATAAGTGCAGACCTAAAAATGTAGTGTCTCACTAAAAACTGTTTCCTGTGTTTTAAATCTGAAATTGATGCCTTTAATCTCCAAGTTGTGATGGCAATTGGCCTGGTGCGTGGTCTCTGGGGTCTGAAGAAGGCTTAAAAAGAGATACTCTGAAAAGATTTCTGCATATCAACAAACTCTTATAAAACAACATGTTGATGGGTTGGGTGTAAGCAAATGAGAAACAGAAGGATTCAGATTTTCTTTCAAATATACACTAGCGTAAGCATGAAGGGGAAAAATATTCAGTTGTCAAAATAGGCTTGAGGTTTTGCTGAACCCAGAAATTCTGGAGAGTAGTGTGAGATGTTTTTGCCAAACCCTAAATACTGCAGGGTTAAGCTTTCCCTCTAACCAATTAGATAATTGCCATTTCATTCTGCGGATTTCTCAATTGTTTCTTCTTATTTTTTTTTTTTTTGAAAGAAAACAAAATAATTAGCCTCGTCTCAGGGTAATTTTGCTAATATATCCATAATTAAATAATTATTTCAATCCCTGAATTAAAAACTGTCCTGCTGTCTCTGTGGATACAGTAGGCCGCCAGCTGTTTTAAATAACCCTTGAGAGTGGTCAGGTTAAGGACTCAATTTATGACCTTATAAATTAACACAAGGAAACCTACTCTATAACACAACAGACAATTCTATTTATAATGCTTAATTAATCCCCTCCAGTCACTAACAGAACCCACTTGTGACCTTTCATTTCAACCTCACCCAAATGCAAGTCTCCTGAGATGAGAAGTGCTAATATGTGAATGCTGATAGAATTTGCTGACATTATGGTCAAGCATCAAAGAGCTAACAGTCTGGATACATTAGCTCCTGATGGCTCACTCATCAAAAGTAAGAAGGAAATGTCAAGTTGGGCAGCATCCATGAAACCCTTCATCAAAATCCTGAGCTGGAGAGAGGTAGAAAGACAGGAAAATGTCCATGTTTCCAAACATTGCCTACAAACACTTGCTCTGAATTTCTGTCTTGGCCGATGAGAAAACCAAGAGAAAGTGTCAGAATTGTTTCAAAGGATGTCTATGCGGGGGCCGTCCTGGGTGGCTTCATTTATCTTCTGTTGTAAGTGCCCTGTGGCTGCCTTCTCTTAGACTGACGCAGAAAATTCAGGGATAACCAATTTACTTCTGTCTTACCTAATGTATTACAGAGTGGAGTTATCTGGAAAATTCCAAGTACTCCAGAAAGTTAGAAGGTATGGGCAGAGTAGTTTTCAGAGATACATGAGGTTCTCCTGGGGACAAGGCCCTGGGAAGGAGAAAGGAAGGCATGTGTACTGCTTGGACATTTTTGAAGGCAGAGAGAGCCCTGGTGACCTGAACGCTTAGAAAGTCTACCTTGTAGCCTGGCACCTTGGAATATGTGTGGAGAGTTTTATTAGGTTGTAGGGCTGTTCGGGGTATTTCCATATGTCCTTGTGTATGAGGAAAATAGCTTTCTATTTCTTTCTCCACATTTAAGGGTCAACATATCGCAATGAATCTGGCTCTATTGTGACTGCTTAGGCAAATTCCTCAATTTTTCATTGCCTCTGTTTTTCATCGGCAAAGTTGGATCATAAAATACCTACCTCAGGAGATTCTTGTGAGGATGGAATAGAGTTAGTAGACATAAATGATTTAAACAGTGAGCACAGTAGCCAGATCAGGCTGTTGGGACCTCTCTCTTGAATAGTTTCATAATTCATTTCCTTATTCTAAATCCGTATCTCTTCCAATACATCATACACAGTATTGCCACTCCAATCTCTCAAAAGTCTACCTCTGGTCTTGTCCCCATCTTATTCAATGGCTTTGCAGAATTTATCACACAAGCTCTAAACTCCTGAGCCTTGATTTCAAGCTTGGCTCCACCTCTACCTGCCGATCCTGGTTTCATTCTCTAATCTCACATTTCACTGCACCTTCTCATGAACCCATGCTCAGGTGGAGCCATGCTATTTTCTGTTCCCTCTACATGATTCCTTATTTTTCCTCTACTTGTCCTGGTATTTTCTTGCTCTTATACTTGTGTTCAGTGTCCTTTGCATTCGTAATTTACCTTTGCCCTAATATCTTCCAGTTCAAATCCAAGCCATCCTTCAAAGCCACACCCAAATGCCACCTCCACCAAGGGGCCCTTTACTGATGCCACCCTTTTCCCATCCCCTTGTTCTTTCCTGACCTCCAACATACTTTATCTGCTTTTTTTTTTTTAATCTTCAACCCTAGTTACCTGGCATTATAGTTATCAATATGCCCCCTATTTTCCATGTTCCATATCCCACCCCTCAGCTCCTCATATCAAGTTTGATTCTTCAGTGTTTCCCACTCAGACCTGTCCCCAACCCTATGCTATGCATGGAGCAGGGTCTCTGCAACATGAATGGGACAGTAATTGAGGGGCTTGGAAGGACAGTCCGGTCTTGCAGTCCTTCCTTCCTGTCACTTATTTTCAGTCACTTTATGGCTCCTTTACGTGAATGCCTATGGAAATATTTCAACTCCAAAAGTCAATGGGATTAAAAATCCTATCAGCAGGAAACACACACACACACACACGAAATGCACAAGTGATTTACAAACAACAGATTCTTTTTAAAGAAAGAGCAGTGAAGAAATATCTTGTGTTCAGTACCTTTATACCTAGTTACTACAGCTGCGTTGACGCTAAGAGGCTCTTGGAAGCTGACGGTGAGTGATGTGCTGCTGGTTACCATGAGACACACATTGGTTGGCATCTCAGGGGCTCCTGGGACAGAAGGAAAAACACAAAGGTCTTAACACAGCAAATCCTTTTCAGACAATGTTCCTTCTCTTCAAAGGATACCCTGAAACACACACTATGGAAACATTTGTTTGTACAGCCTAATAGCTTTAGCTTTTGAACATTTTCATTAGAAGTCTCAATGACTTTTATTTGTTGCCATTGTGGTCTTATTTGAGCATTAGCACATCTTCTGGAAATGTAAATAATACCAGTTAAGCCTTCCTAAAGTATCCTGGAAACACAATAGGAGTCTGGGCTGGATCAGTGGAGAGAAGGGCAGGAAGTGAAAGCAGGATCCTACATTGTGGAGACCCTTACATTTCATAGAGTACTTTCATGTAAATCATTTCACTGGAGCCTTTTTGCAGCCATGTTGGGTAGAAAAGGCAAGTGCTGCAACCCAAAGAGGCCAAATTTCTTGTACTAGAACACAATGAAGACAAATAGCCGGGATGAAAGCCCCCGGCTTCAGATGCCTAACTCTGGGCTCTTTCCAGTACAGAGAGCATTCTAACACACCTTGCTCTCAGGCTACCTCCTAGTAAAATGGATAGTGTTTTCTGAGAAAAAAAAATGCTTGGGCAGATGTCAAACTCAGAATCCTTAGTTTTTAAAGGACTCCTGATGGCTTTAGGTGTTGCTTAACTCCCAGGAGTTGTTTTATACCTTAAAAAATTACAAACATTTGACAACAAGTTTAAAAATATGTCTGTTTCTAATTAATGTGTCCTAAATGAGACACAATAGCAAATTCATTTATTAAAGCAGTTGCTGAATCTCTTTAAACACATCCATGCATTAGCATTGCTGAAGAAATAGTTGATATCAAAAGCAAACTTTCATTAATGTTGCTAAATTATTTGCTGCAAGAGAAAGGATTAGGCCCAGACTTGATGCTTAGTGTACAGTAGTACTTAAGAAAACAAAATTTTCACTGCTTTTGGCCTTTGTCTATATCACAACTAAGGTTCCTGCAGCAGAGGCGGAGAATTTCCAGACTTCTTTCCTTATATTTAAATTTCAAGCCTAATTTTTTGTTGTTGGTTAGGTAAGATCTCCTTCTAGAATAAAAGTTTAATATTTCATAAGTGTTTGAATTTTATATTTTGTTTTTGTATCGGGGGCTGCACTCAGCAGTACTTTCCAGTGCTAATGAGTATTATTCAAAAAGCAGGCTTTTTTTAAACTAACGAAAAGAATTGGTAAAGAGAATGGAAGTGCAGACAAAAGCATAATTCATTGATTGACTGTCCTCTGTTGCCTGTGTTCAGTTTATAGCTCTACATAAAAAAAAATGCAGTGGAGAGTTGAAAACAACTTAAACTTCAGCTGGAAGCAGAAACTGGACAAATAGGCAAACAAATACTTTTCCACCTCCCCATCCCAAAATATAGCCTCTTAGGGCATCAGACCATCCAGGTCATTAGGCATTAGGGCGTAGCGGGTGGAAAGTGCTAGATGAGTGTGACATGGTGGAGGGAGGCCAGAAGCATGAAGCCTCATGGCTGTGGTCAGAGGACCCCTTAGGAGCCAGAAACTCAAGCAAGACAAAAGACCCTTTGACAGCCTCCCAGAGCCCTTGCTCCAAATAGGCTGACAACGGCCATCCATGACCCTGTAGAGTTGCAAAAATATCAGTAAAAGAAGGCCTGGCTGTCTCCAAACCAAAGCTCAGTCTAGTAAAATGCAGAAGTCCTCTGCTTATACTCACTGGCATGCTCAAAGCCCGTTTTCATGCGTCTGTAGAGCCGATACCTCCACTCCCAAGCTTTCAGCTGTTTCTCTTTCTCTGTGTTGTCTAGAGTGAATCCTTCATTCTCCACCTGGGCAGAGAGTTCACTCACCCTCTCCTGGGCTTCCTGGACCAGCGTGTTGAGGTGCATCGCTCGACTTTCCAGGCTGACGACTAAAGGGAAAGAAATGGGATGACTCTTCCTTCTTTCTGGGGAAATGGGGCTTCATTGGCAGGATATAGCTGAGAGTCTACTGTGGGTTTTTAAAACTGCCTTGGGAAAATGGGATCTGTGGTTGTTATTAACTATCTTATTACGATAAAGTCTAATTAGTGACATTTACAATCAGATTAAGTGGTCAGTTCATCAAATGAAGATATTCCTGTTGCTCTGTGGCCCACCTGTAACATGCACCCCATTTTAGCTGCTTAGCGCAGCTAATCAGAATTCTACTGTCAAGTACCCAAGAGGACCACTTTTAATCTAGATTACACACCTTTGTTTTCATGACCTTTAGAGGGACAAACACTTAGAAGCAAAAACTCCATAGGGCCAGGGAGCCCCTAGGAAAAGTTATCCATGAGGCAAGTTGCATTCTGGTGAAGTTGTTTGGTTTTTTTTGTTTGTTTGTTTGTTTTGTTTTGGTAGAAACTGATTCAGATTTTCTACTGTTACAACATTCTTCCCTGCTTATGGATATTTTTGTACATGTGTCTTATTATTAATCAACTATCTATTGATAACAAAGTGTTCCACTATTGCTGTCACAGTTGAGCTAGTGAGTTCTGATGACTGGATGACTTGAATGTGATCAGACATTGATCTTTGATTATTGTGTGATTGCAGGAATGATCTCCAGAGATGCCCATGTCCAAGAGGGTAATTTATACAAGCTCCCCTTGCTGAGAGAGGTTGTAGAGCTTGATATTTCTATTTTTCCCAATGTGTGATAGTGTTCGTTTGATTTATGTCGATTGTTTGCCAACCCACCCTTGGGTGATCGAATGTTCATGTCAATGAAGGGGAAAGAACAGCTCTCATCCTTGTGCTAGGCAGGGAGGCTACTTCTTGCAGTGTTATACATATGAAGTCCTGCCTAGATGGTCACTTGGTCACTTCAGAGGAGCCCTTCCTGGTTACTGATAAAAGACAGCTTTGGCATGGGAATGTGGTAGGGGATCACAAAATAATCAAATAAATCAACACCAAGTTCTGCAGATCTGTTGCTGAAATGTGTTTGACACTCCCTGTGACCAAAACAATATTTCCCCCTGGTGGGTGGGAAAGAAATCCAACCATTTCATTCTTCTTATTAAGGGGGAAAATATTATGAAGATAACTCAAGTGAAAATTTGTTAGGTATATTTTCAAATGGAAATTAGGTGGTTATATATTCATATTCTCAGTGTTCATAGGCATGTTTGCATTAATTACAGGAAATGAATACTAATTTATTATTGCCCCTGC
Organism: Varecia variegata; assembly: GCA_028533085.1. NCBI lineage: Eukaryota > Metazoa > Chordata > Mammalia > Primates > Lemuridae > Varecia > Varecia variegata. The sequence goes on from CM052441.1 coordinate 123,146,034, forward strand.
GCACCATCAGTCTAAATTTATTTACAGATGAGGTCAATGAAAAATTAGTTGAGTCTCTCTTCTTTTTCTTTCTTTCTTTATTCTTTTTCAAGTCGCTGTTTAGAACACTCAGGACTGTGTTTTGCTGCAGATTTGTCATGGTTAATGAATGTTGCTGTAGCAGTCAATCATGTACTCTAAATACTGTCACACTTTTATTTAAAAGCCTCAGTCATGAGCCATGACAGAAAAATAAACAAATAAATATAAAGCTAAAAAACTCTTTCACTGAGCAGCTACACTATGCAGAATCCCCTGGGAAGGCTAAAGGAGGCCAGAATAAATGATAATATAAGTGCTGTGGACGTAGGGAAGCGATGATGGTGTATGAACGTGGAGGTTCTGGAGAAAAAAAATACACATACACACACGCGGGTGCACACTCCAGTGGAAAAATTGGCAATATTAGTAGCCTCAAGGTGCAATTTCCTGGAGCAGTGAGATTGACAAGTCAGTACTAAATGCTGTTAATTTAACTAACTTCAGATTAATGGTAGAGTCTGCTATGACTGAAGCCCTCAAACACAGTCTCATTATAGCCTTGCTGGGAAGGTCCTAAATATAGGCATTGACAGTTTAAAACAAATTCGTATACATTTGTGTATTTTTAGACATAGGTTAGGCGTCAGAGTTTGTGTCACAGTTTTCAGGTTGATTAATTGACCCAGTAACTGCACCCTCTACCCACTGCCCCCCTTCTTCCACTCCAAATTATAGAGAAAATGGGGGAATTGTCCTTGTTAAGTTATTCAGTGAGCTTTTTATTGTAAGCCTCATGTTTGAATTGCATGCATGCGTCAACACTTGGGTGATAGACACATGATTTATAAAAATAAATTTTTCTAATACTATGAAATCCCCCCTATTAATTTTTATATCCACAACAGTTATTACTGGTGTGAATTCCAGGTGGCATTTCAGATGGACAGCTTCTCTTGCGCTATGCTTGGCTCCCCTGACATTCTTCCTGCTCTCCCTAGCACTACACGTTTTCTTTCTTTTCTGCATTCTCCCTTTCCTCCAGTGCTTTAGACTTGATGCCATTTGAGTTATAATGGTAAAGGGATTCCACTTCTTCAAGGTAAAGCATTTTTTGCCTGTTCAGAGACTAACAAGGGAACTCCATAGAAATGTATAGCCAGGTGGGCTTTCCAAGATTCTTTAGATTCCGGTGCTCATCAAACTGGGATAGCTAAACTCCAGTGTAATATAGTGGTGATGGTGGGTGGGGTGGGGGTGCAGTGGGCACCTCCCAAGCCACAATATGAATGTATGTGTCTTTTTAGAGCATCAGATTTTACAGGCAGTTTTGATGAAAACACATTATTTAGAAATTAAATAGGTCTATTATGGAGGAGAATAGAAAATTTTTCAAAAAATTGAAGATTTATTTTTTTTAAAAAGAAACTTTATAGAAATTGATTCCTTCTTTTCAGGTTAAGTCCCCAAGTACCCCTGAAACTCCACTTACTTGCCTCTGTTGTTAGAGGTAATTGCATGGACAACTTAGAGAGGCTCTGACTGAGCCAGTGGTTTCCAACCATTTCACCAAGCAAATCTTTATTTTTTTTTTCCTATGGATTTTTTTAATAGCTTAATAAAACACTCTCTTTTGAAAGATTTTTTTTTTGTCTACCAAACCAGCTGACTTATAAAGTATTCATGTTTCTCCCTATTATTAGTGACCCATATAACTGCCAATAGAAGCAACTGTTCAGAATGAGATAATCAACCTAACAAACTGGGTTAATGTATTTTAAGCAGAAGCAAGTAAATATGATAATTGTATTAGACTGTGTAGTTTTATCTTGAGTAATGGTGTGATAGGTTAGGCTCTTTGGCACCTTAAAAATTGTTCTGGGAACCCCATTCCTATTTTTGTGACCCTAGAATGGGAACTTTGTCAACCTCCTTATTTTAAAGATGGAGAAACTGAGACTCAGGGAGGGGGAATGACTTATGCAACATTTTATTAAAAACTTAAAGAACTCAGTGAACTTTCTCTAAACCGGATGGAACACCAGTCAACCTATTATTTACATATGGCAATTCTCTAATCGGTATTTGGCAAGAGGTTGGTGAACTCATTTTGGCTGGTTGGTTGGACTTAAAAGATAGAAAGGTTGTGTCTATTTTATTATTTATTTTCCTGCCCATGCACTTCTCTTTTTCTTGGGTCCATTCCCCTTTTACTTCCACCCACAGGATATTTTCCCCTTGAGTCCAGCATTACTGATCCTTTTGCAAGATTTGGTCTTTTCTCTCATTTTAGTTGGTCCCCGCTCCAGCTGAGCAACTATCCCTCCGAGCAGCCCTGGCCAGCACAATGGAGGGTCTGTGAGTGTGTGGTAAGCACTTCAGCTGGGGCACGACCACTCGGCGGCTCCTGAAACAGGCTCCGTGCTATTGTGGTGTTTAATTATCAACAGCATTTCTACCACCCAGTGCTTCTGAGTGGGTATTTGTTATAAGACCTGCCCTGCTAATTAACTATGGGATAGGGTGAGGAGTGGGGCAGGAACTTGGTGTTCAAAGAATACAATTACGGTTACTGTTTAAATCCTGAGATAAGTAATGATCAGGGGCTGAACGCATTTTCTACACCATCAGAATCTAACCTATGGATTGTCAACTACTTACTGTTTCTTAACTTTGCCCTTGCCCTGAAATTGCTGAATTGGGGCCTGGTTTATAATTGCTTAAAGTTGAAAATATAGTGAGGGTAAAAAGTAAACTAATTTTAATTTTTAGTTGAGGATTTTAAGGAACAATTCATTTGGCTTGCTTGAAAAAAATGGACACATTTACCCATATGCCACTTTTCAATTCAGCAATAGGTTTTCCATTATTATTAGCATTTTCCTCTTTTTTAACGAGAAAAATGAGGCATAAAGATAATCACTTAATCTCAGAGTTAGAAGGATTCTTTACAACAAACCTTAGATGCCTTTTTCTATGGTACCTTGAGCCCCGTATGATTTTCTTCTAGAGGGGAACTCACTGCTTACTGACTTGGCTCTGTCCTTTTTCACACAACTCCGAATTTTAAAGAGTTTCCTTATCCTGAGCTGACATTTGTTTTCTTATTGTAGTCATGTGTTGCTTAATAACAGGTATATGTTCTGAGAAATGTATCGTGAGGTGATTTCATTGTTTATTTCATCATGCACAAACCTAGATGCTATAGCCTGCTAAACACCTACGCTATATGCTATAGACTATTACTCTTAGGCTACAAACCTGTATAGCATGTTACTGTACTGAATACTGTAAGCAATTGGAATATAATGATAAGTATTTGTATATCTAAACATTTGTAGGCATAGAAAAGATACAGTGAAAATACAGTGTAAGAGATAAAAAGTGGTATACCTGTATAGGGCCCTTACTATGAATGGCACTTGCAGGACTGGAAGTAGCTCTGGGTGAGTGACTGAAGGTGAAGAACTAGGACATTACTGTCCATTACTGTAGACTTTATAAACACTGTATACTTAGTCTACCCTACATTTATAAAAATATTTTTCTATCTCTAGTAATAAACTAAACTTACCTTATTGTAACTTTTTTACTTTATAAACTTTTAAATTTTTAAAAAAAGTTTTGAGTCTTTTGTAATAACACTTAGCTTAAAACACACTTTGTATAGTTGTACAAAAATTTTTTTATATCCTTATTCTATAAGCATTTTCTACTTTTAAAATTTTTATTTATTTATTTATTTTGCTCTTTAAATGTTTTTGTTAAAAACTGTAAGACACAAACACACACATTAGCCTAGGCCTACACAGGGTCTGATCATCACTATCATTGTCCTCCACCTCTGCATCTTGTTCCACTGGAAGATCTTCAGAGGCAATAATGGGCATGGAACTGTCATCAACCATGATGACAATGTCCTCTTCTGGACTACTGCCTGAAGGACCTGCCTGAGGCTGTTTTACAGTTAATTTTTTAAAAATATATATAGAGGGATACACTCTAACTATAACAAGTATAGTATAGGAAATACATAAACCAGTTAACATAGTTGTTTATTATCATTATCCAGTATTATGTACTATACATAATTGAATGTGCTTTATACTTCTATACAACTGGCAGCATGGTAGGTTTGTTTACACCAGCATCGCCATGAACACATGAGTAATGCATCATGCTATGATGTTATGACAGCTATGAGTCACCAGGTGATAGGAATTTTTCAGTTCCATTATAATCTTATGGGATCACCTATATACATGCTGACCACTGTTGACTGAAACTTTATGCAGTGCATGAATGTATTTCCAAAGTGGAGGCAATGTGGAAAAGGGCTTTGGTGTCCTATAAATCAAGCACTGCCTCTTACAAATATGTGACCCTAACCAGTTCCTCTGCCATATTGAGCCCAAGTGTCTCATCTGTAAAATTGGCTAAATTAGTGATACTCTTTTCACAGAAGGCTGTCAATTAATGGTTTGTATTATTATTATCTTTATTACATCTATTGGTCTTACATTTTTTAGAGACACAAAATAAATCAAAATACTTGTTTTATAAAACAGCTCAATGTTCTATCAAAAACAACTTTCCTCAAATAAAAATTTTCCATTTTAGCTACTGTTCAGAAATATATGCTAATAAGTGATATCAATTTGAACCCTATCTGTTATTTAAAGGAGAAAACAAGGTCACTTAGGTATAAACCTTGCATTATAAGCTAAAATCCTCTGGGCAACCAAAAGGAGCAGTTAAGAAAATTTATCTTTGCTGATCATAAGTGACAACCTTCTAAGAACTTCCCAAGTGACTTGTTTTAAGGTAGGAATGCCCAAGAAGAATTAATAATATAGAGATGTTCTAATACTTAAATGTTTTAAATTCAATAACGCTCACACCAGAAAAACTCGAAACCTAAGTTCCAATATACCTGTCTTGTTAAGGTTCAGAACTCAAAACTCACTTTGGGCCCCACTTTGGTCATATTTTCAGGTTTTTGCAAGGACTTTGAGAGTGTGCTTCCAAAAAGGTTTTAGAGATCTAAAGATTAATTGTTTCATTTTAATTACTGTGGAACTTTCTTCTCCTAGAACTCATTACACCCGAACATGGGGCTCTGGAGTCTTCTTCCCTGCTACTTTATACTTCCCAGCAGGACGTGGATTCACAAGTCCATATTATGTAAGTTCGGTTGTAACTGGTGATTCCTTAAAAAGCCAGAACCAATGACACAGAGTGGGACTTCCTGCCCAAACTCAAAGGGGCAAATGGACATCTTTTCTAAATAAAACAAATGCACAAAAGACTCAAGTGAATTATTTAGGAAATCCAAAGCACATTACCCAATGACATCATAGGGGATTTAAGTATGAAATTAGATAACCATGTCTTCTCCCAATATGTTCAGTGCTGTCCATAGATATATAGTGCAAGCCACATCATTTTAAATTTCCTAGTAGTATTATAAAAACAAAAAGAAGTAGGTGAAATTAATTTTAATAATATATTTTAGTTAACTCAATATATCCAAAATGTTATCATTTCAACATGTAATCGATATAAAAATTATTAATTTGCTATTTTATATTCTTTTTTTGGTATTAAGCCTTTAAAATCCAGTGTAAATTTTACATTTAGAACACATTTTGGTTTTCACTAGACACATTTCTTTTTTTTAATTTTATTTTATTATAAATTGGCAATTTATAATTTCATTTATTTATGGGGTACAAAGTGATATTATGTTTTGTGAATACAATGTGGAATAATTAAATCTAACTAACATATTCATCACCTCAAATACGTATCATTTTTTTGTGGTGAGAAAATTTGAAATTTACTCCTTTAGCAATTTTGAGATGTATGATACACTGTTAGTAACTATACTCACTACACTGTAAAATAAATTTTAAAAAACTGTTATTCCTCCTGTCTGAGATTTTTCTACCCTTCGACCATTATCTCTGCCTTCCCCTAAACCACCATCCTCTGTAACTAGCATTCTACTCACTGCTTCTATGAGTTCAATTATTTTAGATTCCACATGTAAGTGAGAACATGAGGTATCTGGCTTTCTGTGCCTGGCTTATTTCACTTAGCATAATGTTCTCCAATTCCATCTATGTTGTAGCAAATGACAGCATTTTCTTCTTTTTTAAGGCCGAAACATATTCCATTGTGTATACATGTGTATATATACATCATTTTCTTTATCCATTTGTCTGTCAATAGTCACTTAGGTGGATTCTATAACTTCAGTATTGTAAATAGTGCTGCAATAAACATGGGAGTACAGACATCTCTTCAACAAACTGATTTCATTCCGATCTTTTGGGTGAGTACCCAGAAGTGGGATTGTTGGATCGTATGGTAATTCCATTTTTAGTTTTTTTGAGGAACTTCCATACAGGAAACATAATTGCTGTACTAATTTACATTTCCACTAATAGTGTATAGATCTCCCTTTTCTCCACATCCTCACCAATACTTATCTTTCATCTTTTTGATAATTGTCATTCTGACAGGTGTGAGAGGATATTTCACTGTGGGTTTAATTTGCATTTCCCTAATGGTTAGAGATGTTGAGCGTTTTTTTCATATATCTGTTGGCCATTTGGATGCCTACTTTTGAGAAGTATCTATTCAGGTTCCTTGCCCATTTTTATTTGATTTATTTGTTTTCTTCCTATTGAATTGTTTGAGTTCCTTACATTTTTGGGATATTAACCCCTTATTGGATGTATGGCTTGCAAGTATTATCTCCCAGCCCGTAAGTTGTCTCTTCACACTGTTAGTGATTTCCTTTGCTGTGCAAAAGCTTCTTAGTTTGACGTAATCCCATTTGTCCATTTCTTCTTTTGTCACCTGAGCTTTTGGGGTTATATCCAACAAATTATTGCCCAGACCAGTGTCATGTAGTTTTTCCCTAATGTTTTCTTCTAGTAGTTTTACAGTTTCTTGTCTTATATTTAAGTCTTTAATCCATTTGGAGTTGATTTTTGTATATGACATAAGAGTCCAATTTCATTCTTCTGTTTGTGGATATCCAGTTTTCCCAACACCATTTATTGAAAAGACTATTCTTTTCCCATTATGTGTTCTTGGCATCTTTGTTGAAAAAATTGGCTGTGCATGCACAGTTTCATTTCTGGGCTCTCTATTCTGCTCCATTGGTCAATGGAGTAGACACATTTCAAATATTTGATAGTCATCTGTGGCAAGTGGCTTCTGTGTTGGACACTGTGGTTTTAGAATATAAAAATATGCAAACTTTAAAAAGTGCTTGTATTTGGCAGTGTTCTGCAACACAAGATGGGTAAAATGTTTAAATTATTTACCAGAAACTCTTGGGTTGTTTTATTTTGTTTTTGAGAGTTATATTGGTTAACAATTTTTTTGACCATTTACAATGTGCCAGTTAATGTGAGAAATGTTTTAATGGTATTATTCCATTTAGTTCTCAACAATCCTAGATAGGTAGCATGGTAGCCAGTCTCCAAGAAGGCCTCTGATGACCTCTGACTGCTGTTGTTCATACCCTTGTATAGTTCCCTCCTACACTGTGCCAGGGTTGGTCTGTGTGATCAAGAGAATTCAGCACAAATGACAGTATGTCACTTCTGAGACTGGGTTTTAAAAGTTGAAAGGTGTTGCTTCCACCTTGGTTGGTTTCTCTCTTTCTTTATCAGATAATTTTCTCTGGGGAAAGCCAACTTCCATGTCATGGAGCAGCCATATAGAGAGGCCCATGTAGCAAGGCATGCAGGGTTGGTTCCAGTAGCCACCGTGACTAAGCTTGGAAGGAGATCCTCCAGCTCAAATAAGCCTTAACATGACAGCAATCTCATGTTATCCAGACTCTCTAACTAAAAAGCCTGTCCCAGTTTCCTGACTCACAGAAACTTTGTAATTTTCAGATGCTGTTTTTGGGTAGCTAAACTTGTATAACTAATACAAGTAGATACAATTATTATCTCCATTTCACAAATGAAGAAGCAAAGTCCCAGAGAGGTTAAGGAATTTTCCAATAACTACAAAATATCAGATGTAGGATTTGAAACCAGACTTCTCTGACTCCAGAAATTTAATTTTTAGCCTCTGCTAAGGATTTAATTTAAAAGCTGAACCAAATTTTGTTTTTTTCTGCTGTTGTTGTTGTTGTGTGTGTGTATGTGTTAAAACTTATGGGGAAAAGTCTGGACACTCTCTAAACTTATAGCAATGGTTAAATTGGGGGAATTTAGGGATGGGGACCTAGATTGTGTGTGCATGAGAAATATCTATTTAGGGATGCCTTGAGTGGGCTGTCAAAAACATCTTTTAACTTTATAATGTTTTAATTTTTGACAGGGAGAAGATATTTTGTGATGCATGTATATTTAAAAATTAAAAAAGAACAAAAGAAAGAAAAGATGACTATCAAAAAAGGAAATCCTGCTATTTTCAACAACATAGGTGAACCTGGAGGATGTTATTCAGGGTAAAATAAGCCAGACACAGAAAGACAAATACTGTATGTGGAATCTAAAAAAGTCCAACTCATAAAAGCAAAGAGTAGAATGATAATTGCTATGGGCTGGGGGTGGGGAACATGGGAGATATTGATCAAAAGGTACAACCTTTCTAGTTATAAGATGAACAAGTTCTGAAGAGCTAATGTTCAGCATGGGTGGTGATAGATGTTTTAATTAATTTGATTGTGATAACCATTACACAGTGTATACACATATCAAATCATAATATTGTACACCTTGAATACATTCAAATTTTATCTGCCAATTAAATATTTTAGAATTAAAATATCAAGAAAATACAACTATCAACTTGTGAAGAACAGGTGACTGGAACTTAGACTGTGGCCACCTGATGTTTAAATAGTTATGTGGAAACATAAAAAAAGTCAATGCAGTTGATACTTAGTAAACTTGTTCCCTTCATAAGAAATAATATATTCACACTATTCAAAAGAAGTAGGCTTGGGATTCATTCAATTCAATTAAACAGATATTTATTGAGTGCCTCCTGTTTGCTGGGGATTCAGTGATGAATAAGACAGACATGTCCTGTTTTTGTGGAGTTTATATTCTAAGGCTGGGAGGCAGAAAATAAGCAAATAAAATCATTGAGAAAAATGTGATAAGTGCTCTGCAGAAAATGACAATGGAGTGATGTGATTAGAAAGCGACTTTTTAGATTTTGGAGTTGGTGGCCAGAGAAAGTCTCTCTTGAAGCTGTCATGTTTAAGCTGAAATATGAATGTTAAGAAGGAGCTGGCCGTGTAATGATCAAGATTAAAAGCATCCAGCATTCCAAGTAGAGGGCCCTGTGATAAGATAGCTTGGCACATTTAAGGAACAGAATGGAGGCTGGTGTGGGGGAAGGGTGGTCAGTATGAGACAAGGTTTGAGGAACAGGTTTGTAAGTCAGGGTGAAGATCTATACCCCGATTTTAACGAACAGATAAAAATATTTGGGGCTTATTCTAGAGACCTGTCTAAGGCTCGTTCTTTACATATTCTTAATGGCTGTAAATCTTTGGCCTTTGAGGGTGGATTTGATTTCAGGAAACCTCTCTAAATTATTTGAGGCCAAGTCTGTTGAACATAGAGGGTGACGACGCTGGGCAATGCTGTTTTGGAACAAAAATCAGGTGTGACTCTAAGCAACAAGTCAGATTTTCTCATAAACCAACTCTGAGGACAATTCCAAAAGTGTTCAGAGCAATGGCAGCACTGTTGGAGCAAGTGTGGGGTCTCCCAGGAGGACCATGTTGAAGGATAACATTCATTTGGATTGTAGACTTTAGAGTGTGTTTGTTTACATAAAGCCAGCCTCATTAGTTTACAGTCACACCTCCTAGACCTGGCCTGAACCAGTCCCAGCACCAACATGAACCCCCGACTACTGCAGAAACAAGTGGTGCATCCTGACAAGGCTGCCAAAATTATAGCCTTGCTGTCTGCACCATACTTGAATGACAGCAACTCTGCATGCACATTTCATGAAGTAATTGGACATAACAAATTCTGGGTGACACTTCCTAGTTCCACAGGCAGCATCTGAGAGAAGGTGAGAGGGAGGCATTCCCAAGAAATGCAGAGGGAGTGGAGAGGGCCCAGAGAGATCGAGAATGCAGCTAAGGGGGTAGGCAGAAATACTAAAAACTGAGGCATCTTCCACCATTCTTACCAGTCCATATTACTAAACAGTGCAAAAATAAAAACAACCAGCCTACATCTACAACTGAATTCTGCAGCAGTGCCTGGAAAACAACAACAGCAG